>OY728155.1:1962647920-1963860420 GCA_963277665.1 Viscum album | reverse complement strand
TATATCCTCTTTCTTGAAAATATATCTCATGTTTCTTATCTCCATAGCCATGGGACCATTCTCCAAACTCCATATCCACTTTGAGAACTCATCGAACAACTTCTTCATAACTCCAAAAGACCCAGATTTCTAGATCCTTATTAAGGTGTGGTTTAAAACCACTAAAGAATCTATCAATTTTAATATCACTATTGATAACAAACCTAGATGCGTACCTTGAAATACTTGTGAATTTTTCTTCGTAATCCATAAAATATTAACATTCCTTTTACTTTGTCTCTATAAATTCTCTCTCTGTATTTTTATAAAGAGTTCGAGGGAAATACTTATTAATAAACAATTTCTTAAAGTAATCCCACTCAAGCTATTCTATTTAACCCTTTATCTTAGAGTTCTTAATAAATGTCTACCATTGGTCGGCCTCTCCATCTAGATGATAAATGATCAGAGTCACCTTCTCCATATTCAAATAGTAAAGAAAAAAAAATCTTCTCCATTGAGTTAGTCCACTATTCAAAAACTAGTGTATTAGAAGATCCACTAAACATAGGTTTTCATTGCTGCATAAAATACTTGATAGCCATTTTCTCCCTATTAGGGGAAGTTGAAGGTTTCACATTATTCAGGTTATTGTTCATAACATGATATGGTTGGGTAAGCATCACCATGAAACATTTTACTCCACCTCCTAAGAAATTGGTGATGTCATTCGGACATTCGCTACATTGTCCCTCACACGGGTTGTTGGTATAGTTTATCTTGGCTCCCATAATTCTCTAAAATAGAAAAGGTATGAACAAAACACAAGTTAATAATTCATTAATAAATAATTTATTCCTTTGTGCAATTAATTCTAAAGGCATATATTTGGGTATCTCTATGTTTATAATTTTCTAAAACAAATATTCTTTGGTTATTACATATAATTAGTCTCATACTAAGGGTCTTAACTAATTTTCACTAATCATAATTCCCAAGTTAACTAAACCATACTCTGATACAAACTGTAGAGGACCTTATTTTTCTTACATGATTATTACATCATTTTAAAGATAAACAACATAAAATCTTTAAAACCCAGGATCTAAAGGTTTAGTGAATTGTGAAAATAAGGACTATACACAAATTTAAAATAATAAAACATAAAAAATATTTAATTCCCTATTCTATAGCTTCTTAGTGGTCCTCGTGTTCTCCTTAGTAAAAGTAATCACCAGAGGATATACATCAAAGAAATGGGTGAGCTAAAATCCCAGTAAGAGGATAGATAAGAACACGAATCAATGTAACATGGATGAGTATAATCATCATCATCATATCATAATAATGGGATCACAATAATTATCATGAGAAGAATCATTAGAAAATATCATGGAATGTGGCAATGTATAAAAATGAAACATCATGTCTTAGTGGTCAAATACCACACATAGTTGTGAACAAAGCAATAATCATGTTCATGCATAACATATGTGAATAATAATAACATCATAGTCATTGTGAACAAATATAGAATCATTTTCATGTATATTTCACATTATCTCATGAGATATATAACATTAACTAATTAATTGGATTCATATATAATTCTGGGTGCACTCGTCACATCATAACATTTACATAATCGGGCATGCCACATAGAACGTATAACAAGATTCTACATAATGTGACTCATGGAAAGGAAATGGGTTTCATGATAATTTAATAAATAATAAATTTATGAATAAACATTTGGGTTCCAAAAATAAAAAGGGAATAACATACTTGGTATAAGAATCATCAATCTTGAGTGAGGAAGAAACAATCTCAAGAGAAGTAAAATATGTGTTTTTTATAAAGAAGAGTTCTTTTGGAAACATATTTTCATTTTTTATAAAATTATATTGGAAACATGTATATACTATAAAAAAGGTAAGAAAAAATAAATTATATTTTATGAATATTAAAAAAAATATCCACATTGAAATTTGGCATGAAAGAGGAATAACCCAAAGAAAGGAAATTGGGATTGAGAAACCACATACCTTATGTATGAATGATTTATTCTCTTTAATATCCTAGATAATAAAACTATATTAATTAGTTACTTAATATATAACCTATTTTATATGAATTTGTTTCATTATAATTTTATTAAGTTCCTTCATGGTCATTTTAATGGGTTATAGAGTTTAATTTCATCATTTGGAGGTGCTAAATTTTTTGGTCTTCATTATCGGTTCACTTGTTTATATGTATAGAAGATCATGTAAAATGAGAATAGTTATCTAGAATTAAAATTATATTTTATTAATGAACATAAAGGTGTTTAAATGGTCTTATATATTATTTTTTTTCCAAGATATGAGGATGATTCCTTAGATAAAACATTAATGTTAATCTTATAGATTAATTTGGCAGTTTTTCGATCATCACGAACTAGTTTTGTTTTATTATTTAATATTATGTATATATGTTAGTTAAAAAACATAAAAAAGTTTATAAAAAATATTTTACAATAATTTTCAACCATTATAATAGGTTTATTACCGTACTTGAATGTGTTAAAGGAAAATTAAAACTTGTCTTCCTCGAAGGTGATAAATCAACAGCTAACGGATGATATTTTAATTTTTAGAATAAAAGTTAGAGGATAAAATGTCTGATGATATATTATTCCATTAAAATAATAAAATTAATATATATATATATAATACTATATTTATATTGAAACTTAGATATAGGATGGTGATGATAGATTAAGAAAATAATATAAATGGAAATGAAATTGAAAGAAAATGAAAGAGGGTTTTACCTCTTGAATTTTTCTACTTGAGAACATCCATAAGGAAATTGGTTTTGTTCTTATATTGATAAAAAAAGGTTTCTAGTAATTGGGGAGAGTATTTGGAAGAATATTGGGTAGAATTTTTACAAGCTTCAAAGCTTTGGACGTGTGAGTAAAAGAGGTGGTGGGGTGGTATTTATTGGGGAGGACAAGGGTGTTTTTTTATTATTATATTCATTAGTTTATTATTATGTTTCAATAATATTAATATTTTTATCCTTATAAGTAAATATAATAAATATTTAGGGATATTTTGAGATCATGGGCTTACAAAATCTATGACTCAATAATTCATGTATTTGTTAAAAACCATAAATTGTCGTATTTCATTATTCACTAAAAATTAAATTATTTTAGAAAAGTCCAAAAAATTCTACCTAACCATTTTTTGACATGTAGAATTCAAAAATGAGCTCCATTTTATGGAAATAATTTTATACATATGAGAAATTTAATTTTATAATTAAAATCCTCATTTACTCAAAAAATACATATTTTAAAATTATAACAAATTTTATTACACTTTGAAAAATTAGTTAATGTCTCATAAAATTATATTATAATCATAATAAAACAAAATATTAATTTATGAATCTATTTTATGAATATAATTTTTCTTATAAATCATTATATTAATTATAAAATTATAAATAAACATTTATGTTTTATAAAAATACCAACACATAATTTATCATTTTTAAAACATTTATTTAATTATATTATAATATTATTATATTATATTTTCATTTATAAGATGGATAAATTATATTTATACTCTCATAGGTGAGGTTACAATTATATTGTATTGATTACTATTCCTAATGGTCATGTTACTATTCCAAAGTTCAAGTTACTCTTCCATTTGTATAGGTTCCTTAATTTCTATGAATATAAATTATTTCCTTCTTCATTTATGAGAATAATGTTTTTATTGGGATCTCTATTATATTTATGTGTTTTATACTATATAACATAATTATAAGAGGGGAAGAATTCCATTGATAAAATTTTGAGTTTTTATAGACTATCTTGAATTCATCGTCCTATAGAAACTCCAACCAAATCCACTAACTCAGGTTTAGATTTCTCTAACTGAATATTTACCTGATAATCTAGTGGTTTGAGTAAACAAAAAAACACTCACCCAAAAGATAATTCATCCACGTATTCAAAGAATATATTATCGCTTCTAACTCTAATTCATGGTTCATGTAAATATTCTCATGTGGTATCAAATTCCATAACCCATAAGTGATCACCTCCTACCTATCCATCAACATATAACAGATATTCATCCCAAATTCATCACAAAACACCTCATACTCAATGCCCTCCTATGATAGTCTCAAAACATGATCACTAGTCAACTTCAGCATAAACTACTCAAAGGACTATTAACACTGATTAGTCCATGTAAATGGATGACCTTTCATGTCAAGGTAGTTAAAGGGCCTACTATCCTAGAAATGTCTGATACTATCATGACCCGACCCAATAGAGCTCAATCCATGACTCCCCAAGCCCGCCTTCATAGGCCAGGGTCTGGCATCCAACCCTAAGTAGGCTATCACACACAAGGAGTCATTAGCCTAAATTACATGTATACAGATACCCATATACACCCCCATGCAATAGTTCATAGATATATATATACAAAAACTAAAAATAAATGCATGCATACATCTATCGCAAACTAGAGTAAAGCATAAGTACAAAAGGGAAAATACAGGGCCCACCAAAAGAAAACTACAAAAGAGTCCACCTGCTCTGAAGGAGAGTATCACTATCAAACACCCGCTGATAAGCTCCTCATCCAAGCTCTAGTGAAATCCCTAATCAGTCCAGCTACTACACTTTTCCTACTCTAGGTCCAATTGGGACTCCGTTGAAGGACGTCTAGTCTGCACAAGACATAAGACATGTGTGGGAAAAGCTCATGTAGGGGTGAGTATAAAGATACTCATTAGGCACCCCTAAAACCCCAAACCAAAAGGGAGTAACTAATAGGCATCAGTTAACTTGACCTAGTAGGAGGGAACCTAAACAAGAGAGAAGATCCATCTCAAGACCATCCTCGACAATACCGACTAGTCAGCTTGATGTATTGGGCATGTCAACAAAAAGACACATACCATAGGGACTCCAAGAACACAACCCAGATATACTTAGTACCCTCACCAAGTATCATGGTCCTGACCATAGATTATCCGTGGTGAAAAACTCAAAGTTCCCACGCAACACTCGCAACAGTTTCATGAGGTACTGGCCTTATAGACAACAACAAAATCCAATCCATCCCTGATAAACAAAAGGGGGAAAGCATCGAAAACTCGAATTAGATGATCCAAATCACCATCCTAGATGGAACTCCACCGAGATATGCCACTACATCAGTAAAATGAACAAAAAGAACACCCGACCATCCCTCATGATACCTATCTGTGAGGGTACGCTCGACGGATAGCATCATAGAAGAAGTCACCCGGTGAATAAACTAACCCAACTCCTCAGGTAATGGATCCCACCCAGGGTCCACTGGGGGACACAAAACCTAAGAAATAAACACAAAATATAGAAAGGGGTACCATAAAACAACCTAAATCTGGAACAACTTGCCTAGCATAGGATCAATTCCCAAGTAGAAATGGTTATATCGATTCCAAGAACTTCACTAAGTAACATTCCATGATAGATCACAAAAGGAAGAAAAACATCTTGATACACAAATAGGGAGTCTTCACCTAGGTTTCACTAAGGATCTGTACCCTACTGAAACATCCTAGGTAGAGGATCAGCACCTGGGTAAATATTGGTCACGATGACACCAAAAAACCTACCAGGGAAACACGAAGGGACGTGAGGGTCATGTCGGGCATATCGGAGCAAAACATGCTCCAAATCCACTAAGTCTGTTGTCGAATTGAATTGATAAAAATCACTACATAAAGTGGGGATTCACCTACATTGCACCTACACAAATCATACAAATAGGGGTCACAGTCCGGTGAAGGGTACGTGATACTGAAACCCTTATAGTAGCTAAAGAGGTGTCACAGTCCGATGAAGGGGACATGATACTGAAACCCTCATAGCTAAAGGACCAGGGGGACCCACTCAACCTAGATAATTGAAATGTCACAAACAGGAACCAGGGGGACCCACTCAACCCTTTTGGTAAATGATTCTCTAACCCAAGTGACCCACACAACATCACCTACACACTACGTCTCCTAGAACCAAACTATGTCCACCATCGTGTTATACATAGAAAAACACATATGATAGGCTATTTACTCACCTAAAATGGACAATTAGTGAAAAAGGTATTATTTACTGTAATGAGTCCTTGTGGGGCCCATTCCTAAATCCCAAAACACATCAAATGGAATGTGGAATTGAGATCCTCTTAGAAAAACACATGGTATCGACTACTCATTCATCTGAAACGGTCACCTAGCGAAAAATGCACATTTCGCCGCAAACACCCAAAACATGCCTTCTGGGCCTACACCACAATTTTGGCTTCATCACTCAAAATTGATCTCAAAACGTCCACCTTTAATTCAGGGTCTCAGTTCCGCTATTGGTATGTCAATCAAACATCGGATGCAGGAGATACGTCTAATCCAAGGTTCGCCAAATAATAATAAATATATTATTATTATTATTAACGGATGCTTCATGCCACCGAGCATCGAGCCTGAAACCAAAATTCCTCAAAGAAGCCTCAAAAGGTCCTCCATAGGGAAAGGGTCTTAGGTTCGTAGACAAAAGACAAATTGGACACCTGGATTGGGAGTTATGAGGATTTTAATAAAAAAACCATCCCAAAACCATCTGGACCGACCCGGACCAGCCAGTCCGGCTCGCTCAGCTGGCCCCCTGGATCTCAGTCGCATCGCCACCCGATGCACCCCATGCCACCGCCATCACACTATGTTGTCACCCAGAGCCCTATGCTACCTCACTCTCACCGTAATCTGTCGCATCCAACTCATTGCGCCCCCTCGGCCTACTGGAAACTTCCATGCCCAGCAGCTAGAACCATTGTGCTCCGCCTCCAGAACTCGCCGCGCCTCCCCCTCACTGGACCCAAGCAGCCGAACCTTTCGCAGACCACCGGGAGAACTCTGGTGGTCCAAAAACATATCTAAAATCTATTTCATAAACCTTGGGACCATATCTACACATAATCGATGAAAAATCGTTGAAAAACGGTGCATAAATAGGGGGAAGAGATCAATGATCAAACTACCTACCTTTTGGCGGATCATTGAAGATTCAAGTCTAGATATGTTCTCTATTGTTGTTACTTCTTGATCCAGGAGTGATCTCCATCAATAATGGAGCTCAACGGCCCTTCGTTTCTTTGATTCTGGTGGTTCTTCATCAAAGGAGGAAGAGGGGATGGGGCTGTGTGCACTGCAAAGGGGTGGGGGAGAGGAGAGATATTTTTTTATCAAATATATTCTTAACTCCCCAGCCCAACATGCCCCCGACCCAACACCCAACTCTGAATAAAATTATGTCACGTCTAGGGTAAACATGGAGTTCCAGACTAAACTGCGATCTCATAAATTCAATCTGAGACTCTGTTCCCAAGTTATTCAAGCTGATGCCCATAAATAAATTAATTTATTTATTAACAAAAATGCCCTTGATAACTGTTTCCACAGAAGCATTGTACCTGAAAAAGTTATACCCCCCCCACCCTTGGGTAAACAGCATGCTCTGGACACAATCTTGGACTGAGATTGCATATCTGAGCTACCGTTTGAGAGAAAACTCATTTCCACCACCTGCATAGTATAAAAATAGTTAATATTTTTATAAAATTAATTTTAGGAACACCGGACCTCAGAATCGCATGTTGTCTCTGTGCCTAGATTTGGAATTATTTGTAGGAATATTCTAAAGTCTAACAGGGAAAAACCCGAGTTGCTACATCCTCCCCGCCATAAGGATTTTCTTCCTCAAAAATACAAAGGCCTAGGAAGATGGGAAAGGACCTGAGCTCTCCACTAGGACTCCCACATCAGTGAGATCACCAAAGACCACAATAAAGACACCAAGTTTTCCCATGATTCTAATGAGCACACACTCTAGGGAACCCAAGGACACACCTAAGTCCAACTCGACTAGGTTGAAATCGTGTGAAAAATCAGTCACATAGCTCCTCAGCTACGACAGGTGGAAAACACCAAGTACCAGGTCCATCTATTATCATCGAGTCTATCGGAACTTTCCCCTCCCCAAACTGATAGAGAGACAAATAAAAAACCCACTCTGGACATCATACATCAAAGGAATTCATCTACCACACCTCAATACTATCCACTCTGGGTGGCACTGACTCGCCTGCACGGCTTTGAGTCGCGTCTCAGGAATGCGTCTTAGTGGGTAACTAATTCCTCATCCTTGTGATCCTGAATCTACATTTAAAATAACCACACCCTCATGTCTTAACACATGGGGTAAAAAACAAACAGGGATTCCCAATAACACATTGGGTCTTACCAGGACCTTCAAACAAAACTCCAAACACACCACCCCACCCCAAACACACATGTCGAAGGGACTCAACCACCGCACCTCAACACTATCTGCTTTGGGCGGCACTGAATCAACCGTATGGTTTTCATTGCATCACAAAAACACATCTCGGTGGGGTAAGGATCCCTATTCCTCGTTCATTTTAAGAAACAAAGCGAAACACCAAACAAAACATTGATAAAAAAGAAAAGGAAAGCATATTGATTAATAGTGTCTATCAAAACTATTGAAGAAAGTAGAAAGGAAATAGAGTGTACCTCTATCCATCCACGGAGCCTTTAGTTCAACAGCCTCTAAGGCCTGCATTTATCCTCATCCCCATACTTCAGCTCCTTGAGCATGACATGGACCACCTGGGGGTGGTGGTGGTGGTCACTCGTACTACATACCACCTCCTGCCACTAGACCCACTCCTCCGCCATGTTTATCGCCCCACATACCTCCGTGATCAAAATGATAATTTTTCCAAGGTGGTATGTTGATCGTCTCCCTCTCAGTATCATGAATGGTTAGAAAATATCTAGAAATATGTCCTCATCCATCGTAATAATAGAAGTTCCTCTTCTAATGTTGACCAAATCCCTGACCTACCTCCTACCCCTAATACCCACGTGCTTGAGTTCGGTCATGGGTATGCCATCGAAAACAGTGGTGCCTTTTGCACTGCGCGAGTTCTAATTATGGGTCCTACTCGACCTAAACCTTACGAGAACTCTATATCTAAATCTTGCGGAGCACGTGCAGCCCCATCACATCATCATCCAACACCAACAGAGCCATCCACGCCTCATTCTGATAGGTTGCATCCACCTGAACCCTCGGAGATGAGTCAACGTGTTGCTCGATGGGTGGTGGCTCCAACAGCTATACAACCGAAGAAGAACCTGCCTCATGACCAAGATCCTATAAGGTGACCTCGTCACTCATCGAGTGGTACACCAAAACTTTCTATGGAAATATTGAAGGATGTATTCATGGAAATATCTTGAAATAAATCCAAGATGTACCACGATCAAAGAGTATATCTTAGGATCTAACTCAATAAGGATAGGAAAAACTCAAAACTCAGTCCTATATGATGAATCTACCATTATATTCCTACGACTAGTGTCCTAATGTTACAAGTTTAAAGGGAGGTTATAAGATTCTTATTGAATGGATATGTCGGTCACCACACCAACACTGGAGTACATGGCCTGAAAATCAAACTCAAAATATCCTAACACTGCCGCTATGCAACCCAAACCAAGATCACAACTAGGCCAACTACGCTCGGAGGTCCCAAAGATGGAATCTCATCTAATACCACTCTATCATGACCTGAACCAATGGGGCTCGAGACATGACTCCCCAAGCCTGCCTCCATTGGCCAGGGGCTAGCGTCCAGCGTCGAGTAGGCTATCACACACAAGGAGGCCTTATCCTAAAGTATATGTATGCACACACCCACATACACCTCTATGAAATAGTTCAAATATATATATATATATATAAACTAAAAAATTCATGCATACAACTATTCCAAACTAGAGTACAATAGAAGTAAAAAAGGGAAAATACAGGGCCAACCAAAAGAAAACAGCAAAAGTGTCCACCTTCTATGAAGGAGGGGATCGCTATAAAAAACCCACTAGTAAGCTCCTCATCCATTCTCTGGTGAAAACCCTAATTAGTCTAGTTACTATGCTATACCTCCTTCGGGTCCAACTAGTACTCTGTCAAAGGACCTATGGTCTTTAAAAGACATAATCCATGTGTGGGCAAAGCTCGTGTAGGGGTGAGTATAAAGATACTCAGTAGGCACCCCAAAAACCTCAAACTAAAAAGGGAGTAACTGATAGGCATCAGTTAACACAACCTAACTGGAGGGAACCCAAATGAAAGAGATGCTCCATCTCGAGACCATCCTCAACCATACCGACTAGTCAGCTCAACATCCTGAGCATGTCAACAAAATGACACATACCATAGGGACTCCCAGAAAACAACCCATATATACTCAGCACCATCACCAAGTCTCATGTTCTTGACCATAGACTATCCATGGAGAACAACTCAAGGTTCTAATTTAACACTCAAAACGATCTCAGGAGGTATCGACCTCATAGATAGCAATAAAATCCAAGACATCCCTAATATCTCGCAAAACAAAAGGGGGAAAGCATCGACATCATGAATCCGATGATCCAACCTCACCATACTAGATGTAACTCCACCAAGAAATGTCACTCCATCAGTAAAACAAAAAAACGGAACTACTGACCATCCCTCTTGATACGTGTTCATGAGGGTATGCTCGACGGATAACGGCATGGAAGAATTCACCCGGTGACTAAACTAACCCAACTCCACAGGTAGGGGATCCCACCCATGGTCCACTAGGGGACATAAAACCCTGGCCAGAAATACCAAACATAGAAAGGGGTACTACAAAACAACACAAATCTAGAACAACTCACCTAGTAGAGGATCAATACCCAAGTAAAGTTGATCACACCAATTCCGAGAACTCTATAGAGGAAAACACCATGAAAGATCACAATAGGAAGAAACACCTCTTGATACATGGATAGGGATTCTACGCCCAGGGCTCACTGGGGCTTTATACACTATTGGAACATCTAGGGTAGAGGATCAACACCTGGGTAAATATTGGTCACACTGACACCAAAAACCCTAATAGGGAAACACGAAGAGGCGTGAGGATTGCATCAGGCCTCTCGGGGCGACACATGCTCTAAATCTGCTGAGTCTTCTATCGAAGTGGATTGAGAAAACTCAATCCATGAAAGTGGGAATACACCCGCACTGCATGTATGCAAATAAGATAAATAAGGGTCACAATCCAGTGAAGGGGATGTGATACTGAAACCCTCATAGTAGTTGAAGAGGGGACGTAGTCCTGTGAAGGGGTCATGATACTGAAACCCTCATAACTAAAGGACCAAGGGGACCCACTCAGCCCAACTAATCAAAACTTCACAAATAGAAATTAGGGGGACCCAATCAACCCTTCCAATAAATGTGTCACTAACCCAAGTGACCCACACAATACTTCCTACACACCACATCCCCTAGGCCCAAACAGTGGCCACCATCGCGTTCTACGTGGAAAAATACACAGGATAGGCAATTTACTCGTTCAAAATGGAAAACTGGTCAAAAGGGTAATATTCATTAAAAAAATTCCTCATGGGGCCCATTCCTTAATCCTAGAACACATTAAATGGATCACTTCATTGTGATCCTCTCAGAAAAACACACGGGGTCGACTAGTCATTCGTCTAAAACGGACACCCGGCAAAAAAGACACATTTTGCCGCAAATGCAAAAAATGTGACTTGTGGGGACCACACCCCAATTTTAGTTTTAGAACCTGAAATTAGTCTTGAAAATCCTTCCTTTAAGTCAAGGTCAATATTCCACTGACAGTGCATTAATTGGACATCAGACACAGAAGATATGTCTGATCCAAGGTTCGCCAAATACTAATAAATATATATATTATTATTTTTAATGAATGTTTCATACCACCGAGAATCGATCCCAAAACCAAAAATTCCTCAATGTGTCCTCAAAACATCCTCCATGAATCAATGGTCACATGGCTGCAGACGTCATGCCAATCGGACACATGTATTGGCAGTTACGAGGTTTTTAATAAAAACCCCATCCCAAAACCATGTGGACCGGCCCGGACCGGCCCATCTAGCTCACTCAGCCAGCCCTCCATGGCACCCTCCAGCCCATTGTGGCACCCTCTGGCTGGCCGGTTCATGGATGCACTATCACCCGGTGCACCCCACGCCACCTCCCAATGCACCACATCGCCACCCGGAGCCTCGCGACGCCTCACTCTCACCGGCCTCTGCCACATCCAGCACCCCGCGCTGCCTTAGCCAACCAGAAACGGCCATGCCAAATAGTCAAAACTACCATGGTCCACTACCTTAACTTCCATGGTTTTCCACCAAAACCCACCGCGCCACCCCCTCTTTGAATCTGTTCCATTGAACCTTCTGCAGACCACCGGGAGAACTCTTGTAGTCCAAAAACATATCAGAAACATGTTTTGAAAACCTTGGGATTAGATCTACACAGACTCGATGAAAAATCAAAGAAAACGGTTCATAAAATGGTGGTGAGATAAAATCTCAAACCACCTACCTTTTGGAGGATCACTGATGCTTCAAGGATATATTCGCACTCCGCTATTACCGTTGCTCGATCCAGGAGTGATCGCCTTCAAGAATAGAACTCAACAGTGCTTTGTTTCTTCAATTTCATTAGTTCTTCATCAAAGAAAGAAGAGGGGAGGGGGTTGTGTGTGCTTAAAGGGGGGGTACAGGAGATATTTTTTTTAACAAATATATTCTTAACTTCCTGGTCTGACATTCCCCTGACCTGACACCCGGCGCCGACTAAAATTATGTTGCGCCTATGGTAATCATGGTGTTATGGACTCAACTGTAATCTCAGAAATTCGATCCAAGATCCTTTTATAAGTTATTTAGGATTATTCCCATAAATAAATTTAATTATTTATTTATGAAAATTCCCTTGATAACTTTTTAAAAATAAGGAATGTGTCTACAAAAGTTATACCCCACCTTGGGTAAACATCACGCTCCAAACACAACCGTGGACTTGGATTTCTGATCTAAGCTACTATTTGAGAGATAACCCATTTTTTCCACATAAATAGTATAAAAATACTTAATATTTTTATAAAATTAATTCTGGTAACACAAGGCCTCAGAATCACACTCTGTCTCTGCACCTAGATCTGGAATTATTCATAGGAATATTCCAAATTCTGACAGGGAAAAACCCGAGTCTCTATAGCTACATACCTCCAATACCCTAAAAATCCAAGAAAAATCAACCCCTATGAAAATATCTTGGGTGTATCCCAAGAAATAACTATATAAATCTTCAATTTATCCATATATAAAAAATTCTCAGAGATGATATACCCCTGAATGTGAACCTCCTAGATCCAAAACTAATACTTCAAGATATTACCATCAAACTGGTTCTCCCTGATTAAGTCTATGATTATCCTCCAATGCTCTTTATTCTCCACACCTAGTAAAAATTAAATGATTATTTCATCAATGAAGATAAATATGTATATGTCCAAGTATGGTTGAATGATACAGTTGATAAGATCTACAAACACAACAGGGGAATTAGTCACATTAAAATTGATCACCATGAACTAATAGTGCTCGTAGAGACATCAGAATATTGTATTTGGAATATCATCATAATGAACTCTAAACTAATGGTAGCCATACCTAAGATCAATATATGAGAACCAATTCACACCTTTCAACTGGTCTAAGAAATCATAATTCTTTATCAAGGGGTATTTTTCCATTATTTTATCTAATTCAAGTGATGATAATAAATGTAAAGCCTCAAACACTTATCTTATTTTTTCATGAACAAAACTAGATATTCCTTGGGGGCATGGTAGAAATTATAAAACCTTTATCTCAAAGATCTTCCAACTACACCCTCAGTTTCTAGAGCTCAATAGGGGATATCTATTATGTCGTAGAAGATATTGGTGTTGTCATATGGTTCATGTTGATTCATAAGTATATCTCCCAACACATAGGTAATCCTAGAACCTCTTTATGGAATATGTACAAATAATCCTCCACTACTACTAGAATCTAGATACTTGAATATCCTATTGCACCAAGGGCTAATCTCACCAACTGATGGGTGATGGGTTTTAGTTTCCTTCTTATGAGGCACACTCACATAACCATAAGATTTATCTCACCCACAAAGGAGAATCTTGTACCTTCTATTTGAATGCATCTCACTCTCCTGTGATGAAAATCTATCTAGGAATTAACCATAGACAACCAGTCCATACATAATATGTCATTATATGGTTTCCACATAATGACCAAGGTACCCCAATATAAACTATCTTCACCAATTACTAACTCGCACTTCTAGTAGATGTTTGATATAGAAAAATATCTAATGGTAGGAACCTCTATCCATGAATGATGGGCTAAAGACTCAACTAGAATCTCTATTTATCACTCAAGGGATATGTAGATAAAGGAATGAATCATTCATATTTCTTCAATTATTGGAGAAATAGTATAAAAAGACACAGATCATACCTCAAATAATATCATGAGCATCATGGTCATATCCCTCCATAGCCTATAATTGCTCGCAGCCTCTGCCACCAACACTCTGAGCCTGGTGTGGGCCATCTGGTATTGGTGGTGTAATCATATTGTAGAAATTAACTTTTTCGATAGCTTCCCCATTTGGAACTCTACCTACTCCTCTACTAGTACTACCTCCCAAGGGGCCTCTGTGACCATGCCTAGGAGATCCTTGATCATGATGATTCCTCTTTCATGGAGGTGTATCCACTGACTGTATACCTTCCTTTGCATGTTGGGTTGGGAAATCACAATCCATGTGACCTTTTCCCATCTCAAACATAGCATCGCCTCTCTCCAGGATGATTGGATCATCCATGAAAACCATGTGCCGCAGATCCATGTGTCTGAGTCTATTCATGGGTATGTCTCCTACAATGAGACACTATCAACTAATTATTAGTAGCTACTGAAGATAACATTGCCCCGTGATTACCACTACTGGCTCCAGACACCCAGTATCCCTCTACAAAGAAGATCTATGTAATTAGATCTTATTCCATTACTCCAATGTATGTGGGAATGAATAATGATACCATAATAGCATAGATGTCTCTAAGAAGACCCTACTAGAACTTCCATGCCCTGAAGTATTCATTTATCCCTATATTGATGGAGTGACATGTGAGGCCAATAAACCTCATGGAGTACTTAGAATCTAATATATCACCCTAAAATATATCAAGAAGCACCTGAATCCAATCATCGTGTAAGATAAAATAGTGATACTCATTGTGGAATAGTTGTTTTAGGACCAACCATGAGAGAATCGCCTCATCATGTCTAGGGGATCAGACTCCACCAGCACCCTACTACTCCACAAAGAAGGCTGGCCACAAGAGTGACCATCTAATTGGTTGGGGTCTGAATAGGTTTTACAAGTTAGACTATCATATCAAGCTAATCCTCCAATTCCTGAGGGTCTATCTCACCATGAAAGCTCAGTGGTTCATATCGCTAGAACCCATGTAATTCAATAATAATATATGCCTCATTTTCCTAACCTATAGGATCTATCCACTGCTCTATAGACAGTGAAACTTCTCTATATCCACTTAGAGGAAATACCTCATGAGTGGGTCCTAAACTGAGGCATTATCTCTCAATTGATCATCATTACAATCTTATATCTACAAACTAAAAGGTTTTCATGATTAAAGAAAATCCTGAAATTTATTAAGATGGACCATCGTTATATGTGCATATATGGGGATTTGACACAATATGGAAATGAAAGTCAAAAGACCCAATCCAATATAATGAATGTACCATTTTTTCCCTGAAACCAATGTCTCAATACGAAAATTCAACAAGTAGGTAGTTTAAGTTTTGGTGAATGGATTCATTATCCAAAGCACCAACACTTGGTTCCCCAACCTAAAAACCACACTCATGACACTCCAACACTATTTACCTATGTTCACAAACCAATCCTCAAAATATTTTCGAAATCCAATCATTGAACCAAGAAAATACCACCTTTAATACCACTCTATCATGACCCAACCCCTCAGGGACTGCCTGGTCAGAGATAAGATGAGTATGACACCCCAAACATGCCTCTAATAGGCTAGGGGTTATCGACAAGCACTGAGTATGAAATTTTAAAAATGGGAGGCCTTATCCTAATTACCTATACACTTGCACACATCCAGATACATGAAATAGTGTAGAGATAATATAAAATAATAAACATCTTGAGTGTAAAGCATGTATATGAAAACCTCTAAGAAAGTATCAAAGTACAACAATGTAAAATAAAAATAGAAGGGGAAAAATACATTCCCAACCATAAATGAGGTCCCAACCTAAAAAACCCATAATAATGGATACTGAATAGTGATCAAGTCACAATCTCTATGGTTGACCATTGAACATGGTAAGCTCTGCTATGTATAGCTATTCTCCTCTAAAACTTGGTCCACCATGGTCACCATTGATATGTCATTTGTATAATACACATCAATTGGTTTCATATACCATGTAGGGGTGATTATATATATACCTAGTAGGATTATTTGAAAACCAAGAAGTAATAAATAAAAATATAAAATGGTTGGCTCAACCCATAAGCAAGATGGATATGAAACCCAACACATATGCTCATAAAGAAATCGAAGTGAGAGGGGGGGGTCTCTGTCTCCATATATTATCTAAGAATGATGAGTTGGCCTACTAATCTAAAGTTCCTTATTCATTTCCGAATACCATACACAAATACACTTGAATCTGGGTGGAGGGGCCCACTCCACACTATTACACTCCATATCCAAAGGATCACTAACTCCCATGGAGGATCCAATCACCATCGAAGCTCAAAAACAAGGGAGTATTACTTTGTGTATAGATGACTCACACCTTACTATAGTATGGGGAGCACTAAATATACTTTCTTTAAGAGCATGGGGATCCACACCCGAGTGCGAGAGGAGAGTACTTACCCCGACATCTCTCTAGTGACCAAACATGATTACTGTCATCAACCAAGAATCATTGAAGGAATATTCATGCTTGTAAAACCTTATATTATATCTCTGATTCCAAAAAAAAGACAACCATCGTGTTAAATGAGGAAAAATTCATAGGATTGGCTACTTGTGGCCCCAAATATGAGTCTTGAAAAAATAGATATTCAAGTTATACTTTCATAAGGAAGGTACACATTGTGTACATAGGGTCACATGACATGTGACCTCACTTGGAGACCTAGACGTTTCCTTTACTGCACATGACTTAGCTTGAAATATAGAACTACATAGAGTCTATATGTTGTACATGACATGTATTGGCATTTCGAGGTATGTTCATGTCCTCCTACCTTGTGATCATGTATCGTGGCCTATGCATATGTACTATAGACATGCCCATGTACACCGGTTGTGTTCGGGTAACCTATCCAAGTCTGAGTACATGGTCATTCTCATGTACTATATCTATGCTCATGTTTCTAAATGTGTATGTACCCATGTATTTTTGGCGTACATGCCAAGCCACTAGCACCAAGTCACATGACATGTATGGGTCATACATGGCGTGTGATATTAAACTTCACCTAAAATCATATCCATCATATCCATGGGATTTAATGGTGTGCGTTCATAGAATACACACCCTATATTAATGGATTTACTAGATTTTGATGAACTCTTAATGCATCTATATCATGAAACCATGACAACCATTTCCACCTCAATTCATGTCTAGGAACTTAGATCTGTGGTTAACCATTCCAAATCCATCACTTGTAGCCGAATTCCAAACACATGTAGAAAGTTTTGTTCAATCCTATCACACCATGCTTCCATGTCACCTATATCATAGATAAAGACCCATGATCTAATCTTCAATCCATGTTTCCAATACCCTCATCCCACATTAAACCATTATCCATCCACAAAACAATGATCTGTAATTTTTTCACACATCATCCATGAATCTTGGGGTTTGATCACACTTGAATATCGCCCAAAAATGTTGAACCGTGACCCAATGGCACAATACTGATGACCACGAATAATGATGGGGGGAAATCCCATGATCAAGGTGAAACCATCATTTTCTTGTGTGATACCACCCAATGATTAGAAATTTTTGAACCAAAAATGAATAATGGAGAAATAAATAAAAATAATCCAAATCATGAATATTTATTAAAATAGGGCTCATGCAATGTATAGAAATTAAAAAACAAATAAGAAAATATATAATTGATGATTAAGAAATTAAATCAGTGATGGAAATAAAAAAAATAATGTTCCCTACCACAAATTTGGATCAATAATTGATAAATAATGGGTTTGTGGTAGTATCATGGTTGAGATCTAGGAACTCCACTAGAAAAGAAGAATTATTTGAAGAGCATTCATTGCTCCATAGTCTATTTTCATTCATAAATGACTCACCTCCTTGGATCCTATCAAATCCCCTAGGGTTATCCAGCTAACCCTAGTAATTTTTTATAATGGATAATATATAGGGGATATTTTGGTTTTTTGTTATTTAGGTAAACTAATTTAATTAATTAATTAATTCATATAATTCACTCTACAACAGTCACCTTTGAATGAATGCTCAATGTTGAGAAACATTAAGTTGTGCCTAAGGAAAACCCAAAATTTCAGAATCAACCATGGTCTTAGATTTCCCATTCAAGGTCCCCATAAATGGGAAAACAATTTATACCCAAAAAATATGTTTGAATGATTTAAAATATATTAGTTTTAGGGTCTTGAGACACCGAAACACAACATTGATTCCAAGGAAAAATCTAAAGATATATAAAGAAGTATTCAAAGGACTAAATCAACGAAAATGAGTCTTTACAAATCAATTCAATAGTAACTTTTCTTTATACTTCGCTATTTTTGTTTTTATATTTCCAGAAAATAAAGACATGAAATTTTCAATATTTGTAATCAATTAATCTTCTATATTATAATAAAAAACTTATTTATCAAAAATATCTTTATTTTAATTTTATTGCATAGTTTCTTTGAAATAAATTTCTCATCCATCCTTTTCATAGTTCTTTATAGAATTATCTATTCTCATTTCATATGTTATGAGAATACTATAAAAATCATCCAAAGATATCATTACAGGATATATATATTTTAATGATGATACTTTGGAATCAAATTTATCAAGAATAATTCTTATAATCTTCTCCATAACATTCAAATATTCTAATTTCTCACCAAAGATTATTATAGTGCTTACAGTGTCATTAACCAATGTAAAGAACTCATTTAGGTATTTTTACTTTAATCTCCAAAATTGTAACATAGATTTATTTTCCTTTATGTTCCCTTCATAAATGTTTTTAAACTTATCTTGTATGAATTTAGTCATTCCATTACCTTTAACCCTCATGAATTTACTTTTTGAGAGGAGGAAAGTACAATATTTCTAGATTTTCCATAATTATTTAGTTTTTCTTATTTTTTACTATTTAGGGAGAACTCTAAATATGAAAAGTGAAACCATTTGTAGTAGATTTCATAGCTTCATATATAATGGTTAATAGATAGGGTACTATTCATCCCTTCCAGATATGATAGTTCATTCCATAAAAAAGAATCCCCTTACTATTAACTATGTTCTAAACATCCATGGAAAAAAAATTCATCAATCTTAACATAGACTACATTAAAAAAAGGGAACCTTCCTCTAATACCAATTTTAAGTAAATTTTAAGATATGTGTGACCAATGGGGTGGTAAAATCAGTGATGTAGTTTCTATGTTTTTCCTTTTTTAAGACAACCATTTCCACCATTTAGAGAGAAATAAATTTGATGAATCACAATACACAATCACAACCATATAAACATAATAATTTACAATATTCACTACTCAATAGGACAAACTAGTCCTGGTCATGATATAAAGACAATACAAGATCACACAACCCACTAAAATTCCTTCTGATTACATAAAGGAATGTATATCCATAACTTGACTTGTATTATAGTCCTTTGATAGTGCATGTGATCCTCACACAGTAAATAATAAGATAGATTTTTTAATAAAGGAATATACCTTCACCATTAGGATTTAACACATTGTAACTGTGATCCTTATATTATTTACACATCATATTTGTCACGACCCGTCCTCGGGGCCCGTGTCGTGACTACCCCAAGCCCGCCTTCCATAGGCCAGGGGCTGGCGACTAGCACCAAGGCGTAAATCCCAACAAAAGGGAAGGCATTGCCTTTGAAAAGTAAACAAGCACCACAGAGTAAGAAAGCGGAAAAGTAAACACTAAGTAAAAACTGTAACAAGCTGTGCTGAAAGTAAAAGGGGCCGGAAATACAAGCCCAACTGTAAAGTACAACTGAAGGGAAAAACAGCAACTGAAAAGTAAAAGCCGCTACACCGAGCTGTCCACTGGGAATCCCACTTGAAGGGAGGGTACAGATAGCTCCACTGCTCCTCGGGTCCCGCCATCCGCTCCGAGCACGTCCACCCAGTGGTCCACCTCCAGGTACCGTCCTGCTCCGCACACCTCCACCACGATCAGCGTTGTCCATCGTCTGCAACCAACACAACGTAGTGCGGGCATAGTGCGTGCAGGGGTGAGTATAAGCTACTCATTAGGGACCTCGAGACCCCCGAAGGTCTCCCTAAATCCACAAAGGATAAACCACATGGAAAGATACAATCACGAAGTAACAACCGACACTGCTTAGGTATATGCCCATACATATACCTAAGTTATCAATTCCCGTTTGGCTCCAACATCCGAGCCCAAGCACAACCCAGTCCACACAGGATATCAAAACGTAAATCCACACAGGATAGCACAATGCAATCCACAAAGGAGAGTAAACAGTAAATCCACACAGGATAGCTCAACACAATCCACAAAGGAGAGTAAACAGGATTTCAGCTCACACAGGTATACTTCTTCAGATGACGATAAAGATGATCACTAATCCATCTAAGTCGTCGGACCCACAAAGGACCGATAGGTAACTAACCCCCGCAATGACCCACACAGGATCGGGCCCACACAGGACCTGTAGGCACTGGCTCACACAGAACCGCTGAGCGCTGACCCACACAGGATCAGACCCACACAGGATCGGGCCTACACAGGACCTGTAGCACTGATCCACATAGGATCGCTGAGTGATGTAGTCTTCGCAGTCCACTGAGGATCTCTGCACAGTCGTCGTCGCAGTCCACTGAGGATCTCTACACGGTCGTCTTCTGAGTCCACTGAGTATCTCTGCACAGTCGTCGCTGTCGAAGAAGCAGTCGCAGCCAGCTCTAGGGTCCCCGCACACAGCTAGATCGTTCGGGAGGGTCCGCTCCACGAGCCGGGAGGCTGATACATCAAATGACACAAAGTCCGAAGTTGATGTATCCAAAAGTTCTGTATCGTCAACAGGAACTCAACGTCGCAGACGGCGCGTCAATCGGACGCTCGGTCTGAGAGTTATTGGCTTTTTCGTCTCAGGGGCCCGGTTGGTTTTTAAGAAAAAACAAACCCGACCGTACTCCACCTGCGTCCAAACCTCGGGCAGAGTGAGCCAAAAGATCCGTCTCACTTAGAGGAATTCAACAAATCTGACGGCACGTCAATTGGACGTCCGTAGCTCAAGATATGAGCGTTTCCGCTCCAAGGGCCCGGTTGGTTTCGTGTACGAACCGACCGGTCCGAACTCAAAGTATTCCGAAACCTTGAGTTCAATATACCAAAACGACCGCCTAGATCCAAGGATCGTGTTTCTGCTGACGGCGAGTCGTTTGGAGGCCCGTAGCTCAAGTTACGTGCATTTGACCGAAAATGGTCCGTAGATGGGGGGTCCGGGCCCGGGCCGACCCGGCCCGACCCCCCTGGGTCGACCCGACCCGGTCTGGCCCGGCCAGGGCGCAGCCCGGCCGGTCAGACCGGCCTGGCTCAGCTCAGCCGAGCGGCCGAGCGCCTGGATGCCGCAGGGCGCTGCCCCCGCTGTCTAGAGATGTCGCGGCCCCGCGTGGGCCGCGCTGGAGAACCGCGGAAGCGGCTTCTGCCGCGTCCCATGTGGGCGAACCGGACCCGCGCGGCCATGGGTCCGTTGGCCGCCACCGCTGCGGCTTCAGCCGCCGCCTCCAGCTGCCGGCACCGCCGCACCGGCGACCCACGCCGCCGGAATCTTCCACGGGCCACCGGAGTTGCTCCGGTGGTCCGTTTTCCTTCCTGTCTGTGCTGGTGCTCTTCCCGGGTTCCGTTCTTCATTGCGGAATCAACAAACTGTCCTTGCATCATGATTTTCTGTCGCCTGCCAAATCCGCACAACCACGAAGAACGGCGGAGGGTTGTCGGGCCGTGTTCGTTTGGCCCGCACCCTCCGCGTTAGTTAACAACAACGGGAGAAAATAATTCAACACAAGATACAAAAATTTTAATAAATTAAAATTGTTCATTTGCATCCGGTTCTTTAATTTTAAAGAAACGTTCATGGGAATAAGGGCATTTCCACACAAAAATCCCTACCTCTTCAAGTCGTCGCTCGCGGGTTCTTCGCGGAATTGGGGATCGTCGCGTCGTCGCGGTATCCGGCGTCGCATCGTCGCGGAAGGGCGTCGCGTCGACGAGCTCCGAGGTTCAAGAACAAAAAGATTTAATTAAAAATTAAATCCATCTTGAGTTACAAAAACCACAAAGGAATTTTTAAGATTCACAAACACTCACCACAACGGATGATCGAAGGTTCTTGTCGCGGATTAAGGAATGTCGCCAAAGAACGTCGTGGGAGAGGAAACATCGGCGTCGCGGCACAGGGTATCGTTTCGTCGATTTCCGCGGGTTCGGCATTCTTCGTCGGAGGTCGGCGTTCTTCGCGTTCTTTGCGAAGGAGGATGAGGGCTCAAGAATTCCGTCAAGCCTCTCAACGTGTAATCCTCCAAATTTCGTGTTGGTCTTATTTTATTATTACGCCAATAAATGAAAAGGGGTAAGTAACGACCCATTAATTCGCAGAATTAATTCAACGAAATAAACCGTCCAATTAATTCATCGAAATAAACCGCCCAATTAAATAGTGCATTAAGAATTTAAGAAAACGCGTCAGTTGACTTTCATAATGACGGGTTTTCGTGGGTGCGTTACTTAGCGGAAAGAAACGGTGGGGCTCGTGTGGGCCCCACCTCACAAATATCCTACCAAGAGGGTAGGATATTTTTGGATAGCATCCTATCCGGATCAACTCAGCTTAAGCCTACTTTAAGTGGCTTCAAGTGGCTTCCAAGTGGCTTAAGTGAAATAAAATAAAGATTGTCGTACAATTATTTTATTTCTTAACTTTAATCCCGAAAATTAAAAACCACACCCGAGCAAACACAACTCCGGAAGAGGCGTTTCTAAGCAAATACCAACAATGCAATTTCATTGGTGCCCTCAGAATTCGATTCCGGGCACCGGTTCAAAAGTTAGAAAAACCCGCTCGTCCGTTCACTAAACATACCCGAGCCAAACTTCGGAAAATGATTCCGGGCACACCGGGCCTCGGAATCAGGTGCCATCAGAAACTGCGCTCTTGTAAAATTCCAAAGAAAATTAAGAAAAAAAATTCCTTGAAATTTACGAGTCTTTACATTACTCCCACCTCAGGGATTTACGTCCCCGTAAAGATACATCACTAACTAGGGAAACAAATGTGGGTACTGAGCATGCATTTGAGCCTCCCGCTCCCATGTGCTCTCCTGGGGGTTCTCGTGCTGCCATCTGATGCGCACAAGAGGAATCGATCGCCCACGTAGGACCCGCTCCTGTCGATCCTCTATCTCCACTGGGACCTCTGCAAAAGTCGCCCCATCATCCACGTCTAGCTCCCCATGGTCAATGATGTGCGTCGGGTCGTGCACGTACCTCCTCAGCTGAGATACGTGGAAGACGTCGTGCACCCGGTGCAACTGAGGTGGTAGAGACAGGCGATAAGCCACCTCGCCAATCCTGCTGATGACCTGGAATGGTCCAATGAAGCATGGAGACAACTTTCCACCTCGGCCAAATCTCCGTAAACCACGTCGAGGTGAGACCCGCAAAAAGACGTGGTCGCCATACTCGAACTCTAGTGGCCTCCGCCTCCTGTCAGCATATGACTTCTGCTGGCTCTAAGCTGTCCTCGTCCACTCCTAGATGACCTGGACCTTCTCTGTCATGGCCCGGACCATCTCTGGTCCCACAAGTGCTGACTCCCCAGGGTCTGTCCAGCACAAAGGAGATCTGTAAGGCCTGTCGTATAACGCCTTGTATGGTGCCATCCTGATGGTGGAGTGGTAGCTGTTGTTGTACGCGAACTCCACCAAGGGTAGGTGGTCCTCCCAGCTGCAACCAAAGTCAAGGACACATGCGCGGAGCATGTCCTCAAGAGTCTGAATGGTCCTCTCCATCTGACCATCCGTCTGAGGGTGAAAGGCGGTGCTCAGACGTAGCCGCGTTCCGAACGCCTCCTGCAACCCTTTCCAAATCCAGGAAGTAAAACGAGCATCCCGATCAGAGACGATAGTCGATGGCACACCGTGAAGCCGTACAATCTCCTGAACATAGAGACGCCCCAAGCTCTCCACTGAGCCCTGCTCTCGGATGGGTAAGAAGTGTGCCGACTTGGTGAGTCAGTCAACAATCACCCAAATGGAGTCGTGACCTCTGGAAGTGCGCAGAAGTCTAGTCATGAAGTCCATAGATATCCCGTCCCACTTCCAATCCGGGACCTCCAAGGGTTGTACCAAGCCTGCTGGTACCTGATGCTCTGCCTTCACCTGCTGGCAGGTGAGGCACCATGAAACGAACTCTACCACAGCCTTCTTCATGCCCGGCCACCAGTGATATTGTCTGAGACCCTAGTACATCTTCGCCACTCTAGGATGTAGCACCAAAGGAGAAGTGTGAAACTCTCTCAGCACCTCCTCTCGAAAAGAGACTGGTACTAAGGTACGTCCTCTGAAAAGGACGTCGTGCTCTGCTCCAAGGGAGAAACCATCAGGTGCTTGTCCCGAGGATACCTACGCATGCCGCGTCTCGCAGTCAGCATCCCCACACTGTGCCTCTCTGACCCACTGTAGAAGTGGAGGGGTGAATGTGAGAGACTGAAGGAAGGCTGCTCCATCCCTATCCATGAATGATATCTGCAAGGCGGCTAGCTGCTCTGTCACCTCCTCAAGTAACTCGATGCCCGTCCTCCTACTGAGGGCATCGGCTACCGCGTTCCCCTTCCCAGGAGTATAGACTATCTCAAAGTCATAGTCCTGGAGGAACTCGAACCATCGCCTCTATCTCAGGTTCAGGTCCTTCTGATAGAAGATGTACCTGAGACTCTGGTGGTCAGAAAAGACTGTAAAGTGCTCGCCCATCAGATAGTGTCGCCATGTCTTCAGAGCGAAGACCACTACTGCTAACTCCAGGTCATGGGTAGCATAGTTCTGCTCATGCGGCCTCAACTGACGTGATCCATAGGCAATCATGGACCGCTCCTACATCAGGACACATCTGAGTCTGGTCCCTGATGCATCGCAGTAGACTACGTATCTGACTCCCTCCTCAGGCAACCTCAGGATAGGTGTGCTGGTCAATCTCTGTCTCAGTTCCTGAAAGCTCTGCTGACATATGTCTGACCACACAAAGGGTTTCCCCTTTTTTGTCAAAGCTGAGAGTGGCGCCTCAACTCTAGAGAAGTCTGGCACAAATCTCCGATAGTATCCAGCTAGTCCCAAGAAACTCCGCACCTCCATCACGCTCCTGGGTGGCTCCCAAGCTAGCACTGCCTCGATCTTCGCGGGATCCACTGCAACTCCCACCTCAGAAATGACGTGCCCCAAGAAATGGACCTCACGTAACCAGAACTGGCACTTCGAGAGCTTGCCATAAAGCTGGTTCTCTCGGAGTGTGTCTAGTACAACCCGCAAGTGGTAGGCGTGCTCCTCCTCCATGGTCGAGTACACAAAAATGTCGTCGATGAAGACCACGACAAATAGATCGAGGTATGGCTGGAAGATCCTGTTCATGAGGATCATGAACACTGTTGGAGCGTTGGTTATGCCAAAGGGCATAACCAAGAACTCATAGTGGCCATACCGACACCTGAATGCCGTCTTCTGCACGTCCTCATCTCGAACTCTGAGCTGATGATAGCCTGATCTGAGGTCTACTTTCGAGAACCACCGTGCTCCCTTGAGATGATCAAAGAAGTCATCAATCCTCAGTAGTGGATACTTTTTCCTCACTGTCACCTAGTTCAGGCGACGAAAATCGACACACAGTCACAAGCTCCCATCCGCCTTCTTGGCGAACAGAATCGGGGAAGCCCAGGGTGAAACACTGGGTCGGATGAACCCCTTGCCCAGCAAGTCCTCTAACTATACCCGCAGCTCTCGAAGCTCAGTGGGGGCCATCCGATACGATGGAGTGGATATCGGGGCTGTCCCGGGGTACATGTCAATATAAAAGTCTACCTCTCTACGAGGAGGTAGCCCTGGAACGTCGTCGGGGAAGACGTCCGCATACTGATCCACCACTACAGGAAAACTGGGACTCCGCACGTCAACTTCTCCAAGGATGAGGCTAGCCAACTGATGAGTGATGGGTTGTCCCCTCCTCTACGAGAGTCCATCCTATGCTGCAAAGGTTCCCTTCTCACCGGTGAAGGTGAACCTTCTCCCGTCGGTGCGCACACATCGCACCTTGCGCCTAAAACAGTCAATCTGAGCATGGACGGTAGATAACCAATCCATGCCCAAGATGACGTCGTAAGGCCTCGACGCCGCTACGAGAAGATCCCAGCCGAAGCTCTCGCCTCCTAGCGTAAGCTCACACTACCGACACTAGTGCGTAATCGTCGAGTCTGCTCCTGTAAGGGTCTCTAGCCGTAAGGATCGAGCCAACGGCTCTGTCGGAACCTCCGAGCTCCGAACAAGGGCAGCGGCTATGAAAGAGTGACTCACTCTTGTGTCTATAAGAACTACAGCAATGGTGGAATAGACACAGATCGTACCTCAAATCATCTCTGGCGCGC
Source organism: Viscum album (assembly GCA_963277665.1). NCBI lineage: Eukaryota > Viridiplantae > Streptophyta > Magnoliopsida > Santalales > Viscaceae > Viscum > Viscum album. Next base: position 1,963,833,335 of record OY728155.1, on the reverse strand, counting down.
CGTGGTCGTAGGCCTCTGCTACCTGGAGTTGTGCCTGTCTCTGCCTGCCAGCTCCCTGTGGTCGGGGCGGACCTCCTGGTGGTGGTGGTGGCAAAGCCTCAAAGCGTCACCCACCACCTGTTGCTCGGCCAGCTCCTCTGCCTCGTCCGCCTCCTCCCTGCGGACCGCCACGGTTGACCCTATGCCTCTGCCTGGGTGGCCCCTCCACCGTCTTCTGCTCTTCGGTACGACGGGTCGGGCAGTCACGAGCCATGTGGCCCTGCCCGCTGCACTCGTAGCACTGCCTGCCTCTCGGAAGACTGGATCTGCGCTGTGTGCCCCGCACTGCTGAGCCAGTGTCCCGAGGTCGTCTGCAAGAAGGTCTGGTCTGCCTGGAACCCTGAGTCATTCGTCGGCTACCCGCTGCCGAAGACTCCGCCACCTGCCGACCTGCGGTAGGTCTCGCTGTAGACTCAGCCAGAAAGCTCTCGATCAGAAGGGATCGCTCCTGCACTCCTGCCTAGGTCGGGATGCTGAGGGAGATCTACGATGCCCTGATCTCGTGTCTCAATCCCTGCTCGAAGGTCCGGGCCTGGAAGAAGGGGTCTCGTACCATGTCGGTCGAGTAGCGAGAAAGATCGGTGAACCTCGCCGCGTACTGGGCGACCGTCAAGCTGCTCTGCCGCAGCTGAAGAAGCTCCTGAATGCGCACCGCACAGAGGGTGGTCGGGATGAACTCTGAGCGGAAAAGGCTCTCGAAGTCCGTCTAGATGATAGAGGCCTCATTTTGCACCTGGAGCATCAAGCTCCACCATCATCCTGCTGCTGCGTGCAGTAGGCTCGCCGCGAGGATCACCATGAGGTCTGCTGGTGTCCTCACTAGCCTGAAAACTCGGACGAACGCCTCCAGCCAGTCCTCGGCTGCCTGGGGGTCCGTCTCCCCACGAAACCTAAGTGGTCGCTGGTGCTGGAACTCATGCAAAGCTCCGAGGCATCGTGCATCGTCAGCGGTCGGCGCTGGAAGCATCGGGGGCTCGGCGGGTAAAGGTACCGCCGGTGCCTCTGCTGTCAACGGGCCATGTACCGAGGCCTCGTCGCTCGGTGGGCTGTCGTCGCGCTCTACTCTCGGAACCCTAGCTGGCTACTGTCATCGGGCCATCCTGAAAAGGAAACAAGTGCGCCACGGTCAGAACAGTATACCTGGTGAGCTGACACAAGTAATCACAAAGAAAACTTGAAACACACACGCAATCAATGTTTTCGTGCATTAAGTCGGAAATCAGAAGTCAGGGTCCTGGTGTACGGATACGTCGGCCGTTGCACCAACACTGGACTCCCCGGACTGATAACCACACTCAATACGCTAAACACTATTGCTTCACATGGAAGAAAGATCAGAGTCTGTGGTAGAACCGACCACCTCTGATACCAATTTGTCACGACCCGTCCTCGGGGCCTGTGCCATGACTACCCGAAGCCCACCTTCCATAGGCCAGGGGCTGGCGACTAGCACCAAGGCGTAAATCCCAACAAAAGGGAAGGCATTGCCTTTGAAAAGTAAACAAGCACCACAGAGTAAGAAAGCAGAAAAGTAAACACTAAGTAAAAACTGTAACAAGTTGTGCAGAAAGTAAAAGGGGCCGGAAATACAAGACCAACTGCAAAGTACAAATGAAGGGAAAAACAGCAACTGAAAAGTAAAAGCCACTACACCGAGCTGTCCACTGGGAATCCCACTTGAAGGGAGGGTACATATAGCTCCACTGCTCCTCGGGTCCCGCCGTCCGCTCCGAGCACGTCCGCCCAGTGGTCCACCTCCAGGTACCGTTCTGCTCCGCACACCTCCACAATGATCAGCGATATCCGTCATCTGCAACCAACACAACGTAGTGCGGGCATAGCCCGTGCAAGGGTGAGTATAAGCTACTCATTAGGGAACCCGAGACCCCCGAAGGTCTCCCAAAATCCACAAAGGATAAACCACATGGAAAGATACAATCATGAAGTAACAACCGACACTGCTTAGGTATATGCCCATACATATACCTAAGTTATCAATTCTCGTTCGGCTCCAACATCCGAGCCCAAGCACAACCTAGTCCACACAGGAAAGCAAAACGTAAATCCACACAGGATAGCACAACGCAATCCACAAAGGAGAGTAAACAGTAAATCCACACAGGGTAGCTCAACACAATCCACAAAGGAGAGTAAACAGGATTTCAGCTCACACAGGTATACTTCTTCGGATGACGATAAAGATGATCACTGATCCATCTAAGTCGCCGGACCCACAAAGGATCGATAGGTAACTAACCCCCGCAATGACCCACACAGGATCGGGCCCACACAGGACCTGTAGGCACTGGCTCACACAGAACCGCTGAGCGCTGACCCACACAGGACCTGTAGCACTGATCCACGTAGAATCGCTGAGTGTTGTAGTCGTCGCAGTCCACTGAGAATCTCTGCACAGTCGTCGTCGCAGTCCACTGAGGATCTATGCATGGTCGTCGTCGGAGTCCACTGAGGATCTCTGCACAGTCGTCGTTGTTGAAGAAGCAGTCACAGCCAGCTCTAGGGTCCCCGCACACAGTTAGCTCGTTCGGGAGGGTCCACTCCACAAGACGAGAGGTTGATGCATCAACTGACACAAAGTCCGAAGTTGATGTATCCAAAAGTTCTGTATCGTCAACAGGAACTCAACGTCGCAGACGGCGCGTCAATCGGACGCCCGGTCTGAGAGTTATTGACTTTTTCGTCCCAGGGGCCCGGTTGGTTTTTAAGGCAAAACCAACCCGACCGTACTCCACCTGCATCCAAACCTCGGGCGGAGTGAGCCAAAAGATCTGTCTCACTTAGAGGAATTCAACAAAGCTGACGGCACGTCAATCGGACGTTCGTAGCTCAAGATATGAGTGTTTCCGCTCTGAGGGCCCGATTGGTTTCGTGTACGAACCGACTGGGCCGAACTCAAAGTATTCCGAAACCTTGAGTGCGATATACCGAAACGACCGTCTCGATCCAAGGATCGCATTGCCGCTGACGGCGAGTCGTTTGGAGGCCCGTAGATCATGTTACGGGAATTTGATAGAAAATGGTCCGTAGACGGGGGGTCCGGGCCCGGGCCGACCCGGGTCGACCCGGTCCGACCCGGTCGGACCGGCCTGGCTCGGCTCGGCCGAGCGGCTGAGCGCCTGGGCGCCGCGGGGCACTGCCCCCGCGGTCTGGAGATGTCGCGGCCTCACGTGGGCCGCGCTGGAGAACCGCGGACGCGGCTTCTGCTGCGTCCCGTGTGGGCGAACCAGACCCGCGCGGCCGCGGGTCCGTTGGCCGCCGCCGCCACGGCTTCAGGCGCGGCGGCCTCATTCGGCGGCGCGCCGGGGTGCCGCCGCGCCTACGACCCGCGCCGCTGGAATCTTTCGCGGGCCACCGGAGTTGCTCCGGTGGTCCGTTTTCCTTCCTGTCTGCGCCGGTGCTCCTCCCGGGTTTCTTTCTTCACTACGGAATCAACAAACTTCCCTTGCATCACGATTTTCCGTCGCCCGCCAAATCCGCACAACCAAGAAGAACGGCGGAGGGTTGTCGGGCCGTGTTCGTTTGGCCCGCACCCTCCGCGTTAGTTAACAACAACGGGAGAAAATAATTCAACACAAGATACAACAATTTTAATAAATTAAAATTGTTCATTTGCATCCGGTTCTTTAATTTTAAAGAAACGTTCACGGGAATAAGGTCATTTCCAAACAAAAATCCCTACCTCGTCAAGTCATCGCTCACGGGTTCTTCACGGAATTGGGGGTCGTCGCGTCGTCGCGGTATCCGGCGTCGCGTCGTCACGGAAGGGCGTCGCGTTGACGAGCTCCGAGGTTCAAGAACAAAAATATTTAATTAAAAATTAAATCCATCTTGAGTTACAAAAACCACAAAGGAATTTTTAAGATTCGCAAACACTCACCACAACGGATGATCTAAGGTTCTTGTCGCGGATTAAGGAACGTCGTCGAATAACGTCGCGGGAGAGGAAACGTCGGCGTCGCGGCACACGGCGTCGCGTCATCGATTTCCACGGGTTCGGTGTTCTTCGTCGGAGGTCGGCGTTCTTCGCGTTCTTCGCGTTCTTTGCGAAGGAGGATGAGGGCTCAAGAATTCCGTCAAGCCTCTCAACGTGTAATCCTCCAAATGTCGTGTTGGTCTTATTTTATTATTACGCCAACAAAAGAAAAGGGATAAGTAACGACCCATTAATTCACAGAATTAATTCAACGAAATAAACCGTCCAATTAATTCAGCAAAATAAACCGCCCAATTAAATGGTGCGTTAAGAATTTAATAAAACGCGTCAGTTGACTTTCATAATGACGGGTTTTCGCGGGTGCGTTACTTAGTGGAAAGAAATGGTGGGGCTCATGCGGGCCCCACCTCACAAATATCCTACCAAGAGGGTAGGATATTTTTGGATAGTATCTTATCCGGATCAACTCAGCTTAAGCCTGCTTTAAGTGGCTTCAAGTGGCTTCCAATTGGCTTAAGTGAAATAAAATAAAGTTTGTCGTACAATTATTTTATTTCTTAACTTTAAGCCCGAAAATTAAAAACCACACCCGAGCAAACGCAACTCCGGAAGAGGCGTTTCTAAGCAAATATCAGCACTGCGATTTCATTGGTGCCCTCAGAATTCTATTCCGGGCACTAGTTCAAAAGTTAGAAAAAACCCGCTCGTCCGTTCACTAAACGTACCCAAGCCAAACTTTGGAAAATGATTCCGGGCACACTGGGCCTCGGAATCAGGTGCCGTCAGAAACTGCGCTCTTCTAAAATTCCAAAGAAAATTAAGAAAAAAAAGTCCTTGAAATTTACGGGTCTTTACAATATTCTCCAAGTCAGTTGTTTATCTCTAAATTCTTTCACAGTAGTGAGAAAGAACCAATTCTTCTTAATTTTTCTCTCTTATTTATTCTTCCTCAAAAAACTCAGTCCTAAAACCACCTCAAATATAGTATCTTATAAAACTATAAATGGAAAATATTCACCATAATTTACCTATTATTTTTTTATTCTTTTTTCAAATATTTATAAAATATTGTAAATACTTTTGAATTCAAAAATCTAGAAATCTCGGATCTAGTCTCCATAATAATTTCCATAAGAAAATTCATCCATAAATTATTGGAACTTCATGTAACCATGTAAAAATATCATAGCCTCTTCTTCCTCTATTGAGACTACATTTTTTCAAATTAAATAACCATTTATACATATATACATGCATGGTATAGTGACAAAATCATGGAAACTCCATTATTGGGATTCTTCCTCATAAATAACATCAAAATTATATCCCATTATTCCATTATATCCATAAATTAATGATTTCATATAAATATTCATGCATGTATCATGGAACCTCATATATTCATGGTGAAAAACATTTTCATGAACCTCTCTTCATCAAATCCTAAAATATGATAAAACAGAGTATCATGTTTATTATTTAAGAATAACACCAAGTGTAACCTAAAATTACTAACTCATTCCTCATATGTTTTTTGAAAATTACATGTCATTTTCTTCATAATGACCTTTAATACTTATCATATCATACATTTCTTGGATCTTCAATGTGTTTGATCATGCGATTAATAAACATATTGTGCAAGACCAACTCACTCAACCTGCCTTTAATCACCACAGTCACTTAACTTACCAAGTGTTAGATAATCAATCCTCTATGTGGTATGCCTAAATTTATTCATATTATAGGTTCTCATTTTTTCATGTGTTGGGTCCACATTTCTTTATGTGGTATATCCAAATTTCTTCATGTGGTCATTTGATAATAAATCATGTGGTCACTTGTTAATGGTAGCTTCACCTATCATGAAAATATCCTAGTAAATAATTTCCAACATGTGGTCGATAAATCTACTATGATTTCTCACTTCATGCATCCGATACTGGTTCTTCATTCGATAGGTATCCTTTATTCATGTAGTCACTTGAATTACCCTTCAAATTCTTCACTTATTCATTATTATAAAAAAAATTACTCTCCACTACTAAAACATGTTTTTAAACTTATAAACAAAAAATCATTGGATATAAAACAATTTTAGTCATTACATTCTAATTTATGTGTTAACAACAGAAAATAACACTGTAAACAATCACATTTCTTATTCACCAGCTTCTTCACAAATCCAACAACTGATCAAAACCTCTTGGTCTCAATAGTCTCTTCCTCTTAAGGACAACGAAAATTTAGAGAGATTCCTTCAAGACCAAAGGAAAATGAAGTAATAAAGGTGAATAACACAAGATAATTAATCATCTAGGTAATAACCCAGTGTTTTATCGACATTGTTTATATATTTAAGGGGAATGTGTGGATCATCACTAAATGGATCTACTTTGGGTTCTTATAATAAAATGATGATACTCCAATTAGGTTCAGACAATGAAACACATCAATAAAGAAATATCTTAATACCAAGTTGATATTTCTTCTTGTGTTTTCAATTAATTAAAAATTAATGTAAAAATGTATTCTCTCTTTGTTCTGGTGAAATCATTTTTCAATGTTGTTTAGAAAAAAATCCATTGGTAATAGAATTCAGGTCATTTACATTGTTGATAAAAGTTAAAATAATTTTAAACATTTATTTTATATATTAATTTAAAACATAAAATTATTAATTGATAGTTTACATAGTTAATGATAACATACACTACTAAAAAGTAAATTTAAACATTAAATTTAAAATTTACACTATGAATTAATAATTTACAAAGTAAATAACAATTTATATAATGAATTTTCATTTTAAAATTAATAATTTGATTAATAGTATTATAGTATACATTATTTATTTTTCAACTTAAAAACAATATTTTTAATTTATACATAAAAAATGAAAAATTAAACTCAGATTACAAATTTGAAGTTAAGAAATATATAGAAAAATAAATTTATATTTTCTAATCATAAAAAACGTTTTTTATCATTTATATTTAATGTTTATTAGTTATTATATTCATTTTTAGTCATTATATTTATTTTTAATGGTTTTATTGAGTTTTTTAGTTATAATATTTAATCTTTATCAAATATTCATTTTGTATCAAATATTGATTTTGTTGGTGGGGTGAACAAATACTAGAAAAAAATAATTCATTAAATGATTATATTTGACTACAAAGTAGAAACATAAAATAATATTATTTAAATGGATCATTGTTATATATTATTCACCTAATGATGGAATAATCAATAATATAAACATTATATAAAAATATTTTTATAATAATAATAATGTGACTCCCTAACCCAGATCACCAGGTCGGGGAAAATTCATTACATGGCCTCATACATGGATTGACACATAGAAAATAATATTCATTACTAATGAGGAACTAAATAATATAGTGGAAAGACTATTCCATTGATATCATACAATAATAAATGGTAATAAATATGGTGGAAGTAGAAATAATAATGATAGTATAAATAATCCTAGTAGAATTCAACAAATGGTGATATCAAATGCAATATCTAAATGGAACACATTCACTAGTACATCCAAGTAAAAAGGAATTCCCACATTTCATGGATCAGTATATGCAAGGAATAAAATAGAAAAATAAAAACTAAGGAATAGAGGAAACATGTTCCAAATTATATCCCATCAATGTCTCAAATCCATAACTTTATCCACAAGCTTAGTAGCCCATAATAAGTCTATTTCCATTAGCTAGATCCCTAACTATAAATTATACACACACACTAAGATACCCATGTAAGGTTTTTGGATAAACCTAGTAATATTCCTATAATTATTCCTTAATATAAGTGTAGTAGTTTTAAAATGGTTTATTCACTAACAAAAATAAGTAAATAAATATACAATAGTCGTTAGGTCATCGAACACTAACTAGACCACCATGAATTCAATCCATACCTACTTCATCTCCATGATGGAAAGAAGATACATATTATGTAATATTCATACATTTTTTCCAACCCATATCCACTTACATGGAAGAGGGTACACCTAAGTTCCCAACCCATCTTCTATTTCTCATGAGAGGGCACACTTTATTTCTTAACCCTTCACGTTTTACATACAAGAGGGTATAACTTACTTCTCAACCTATCTCATCTTATGCAGGAAAGGTAAAACTTTTTATTCAACTAATTATCCTATTATATAATAGAATGAACAATTTAGTTTTCAATTCATATTCTCTTAAATAAAAGAGGGTGTAATTTAGTTCAATATATCACATATTAAACAACATATCAATAATCAAGAAACCAATTATATCCCTTAGTGTTTAACTTATTCAACCTCTCAAGTTTGAACACATATCCCAATTCACACACTCAACACTAACACAAATAATATTAGTAGTCATGAGTGACCAATTACCATCTTAATAGGCTACCTCGGCCTTAACCAATCCCAAATGATGCATTTTAGGCCCCAAAAACTATGGTGGATAGCCCTGCCTCTATCAAAGTACTAGGTTAGGTCTCACCATATATATTTAATTTTACCCACACTTACCCTTTTAGTAATAAACTACCCCAATGTGTACCTTCAAAGTTGCTTTGATAACAAAATTATAGTCTCATAGGGTCAACACATGCACCCGCATGCAACTCAAGTCAAATAACATTATATAAAATCCATAACATTGTAAGGACTTACTACCTCATAATTGATGGGGTATACTCACAAATTTATACTATAGTATTTATTATATAATCATTGAAACCCTAAAATCGTCCCTAAATCCTCACATTTATGGTGTATAGATGAAAAACTATCAAATATTGGAAGAAGGGTACATTTAGGGAATAGATTGGATTAAACTTACCAAGTGAGACTCTCTATAATGAATGAAAGTTCAAATGGTCAAGATATAAAAATAATATATCTACAAGAATCATGAAGAAGCCCCAACACTGGCCAAACTCACATATACCATGAGGGAGAATGGTAAGAGTGATTAAATGGGTTCAAGGGAAAGTTACCAATCTTCCCCTTTTAAAAAATGATCAGGATCTAGGTCCTGATATGACCATACTTGTTAGGTCATGAAGCACCTTTATGTGGGTTGTTTCACAATGTGTCCCATCAGGGTCATGTAATAATTTCCCCCAAATATATATCTTAACCCCCTATTAATGAACTACCATAACATAACCAAGGGGGGTTACACCATGATTTCCCAAAACCCTGCAGCCTTCTCTACCTCCAGGTGACCATCATTCCATGGAACCCTTTCCACACTATGACCTCCTATCACACATAGGGGATACCCATATATAAGGATTAACTGTTTCATGACTCCTCTAGGTCACATCATGACAATTCACCAACTAAAAAATTTCATCTCCAAAACACTATGACTCTTTATATATCGATCCAAAGCCAACAAAAAAAACTTGGGAAAAAATTCACTATATTGAATATAATAAAATAAAATTTAAACCATAACGTACCTTGAAATTTTTGAGGCATTACAAACTTTCCCTATCAGTTCTTCTCATCCTCAAGAAGCGACTCTATGTGTCCTCACTAAAAAGCTCTGACCACTACACCTATATATATAACTCTCACTCCTAGGTATCCTTGTGAATATAGATATGTTTCTATAATACCTATAAAGAAGGAACTCACTTATCATGTAAAACCTCCTTTTTTTGGTCCAATATACACATCAGGAACTCCTTGAATGGAACATCTACCTCTAACTCAACATCGTCACTATTGATCATGTTCATGGGGTCTGGATCATACCTCCAGATTAGTGATAAATGAAACACATCATGAATTCCTTGATTTCATGGAGGAAAATACAACTGGTATGAAATGTTCATAATTATCTTCACAATAATGAATGGATTGAAAACCTGTGATGTGATATTTACCTATCTCCTTGGACAAAGATTCCATATCTAAGTTAAGGGTTATATAATATGGTTAGAATATGATAATTTCTTGATCTATGTGGTAAGAAACCACTTATGGATCAATTTCACGTGCTCGGTGGTCTCTTAAACCAAGGGTGTCCTAATCACTACTAACTCCCCTAAATCTAACCAACATAATGGTGAGTAACACACTCTACTATAAAGAGTCTCAAATTTATCCATCTAGATCTAAGCCTGTAATTTTCTTCATAAAAACCATTTTAATGAAATATGTTCATCCGCCCCTCCACCAAAATCAAGAATTAATTACCTAAACAAAATCTCATGTATTCAAATCATCCTATAAAACTACCCATATATCTATGAGTGATATGTCATACTCAACTTCATCTGAGAACCCATGGATATCTATGGGAAATTTTGAAATCTCGACATGAAGTTCACATCCTTATTCGATACTGTGATAATAAGTAGTCCATGAAACCACATTATCTTCTATGCATATAGACTTCCTAAATCATTTACATACTAGGTATGTTGAATGGGAAAAAAAATTAAACCTTAATAAACTGGTTAACCATCACAAAAATGGCATCAATACCACCCATGGTACATGGTAGTCCCATAAATAAGTCTATGGTCACCTCATCCTACTTACATGCTAACATTAAAAGGGGTTGAAGTAACACACCTAAAAATTGGTTATCTAACTTTATTATCTGATAGCTAAGGAAGAGAGCAAAAAACTTAGTCATATCCTCCCCCATACCTTACCACTAAAAACATAACCGGATATCATGGTATATCTTATTTAAAATTGGATCCATTGCCCACCATGAGGAATATGAGTACCTCATAAAATCCTCTCTTATAGAAGTATGGATCACCACCATACCATGTATGTACAATACATTATACTAATACTAAGACCTTCATAAGATTGTATCATATCAAATGATCCATTATAACTTCACAAGTAAATCATAATTAGGATCCTGGTTGGCCTTCACCCAGTCCGCCTATGAAGAGGTAATAACCAAGGGGACATAGCTCACAACCTTTTAGACAAATAACACATTAATATATCAATAATTAAGATCATAATCACCCATTACTCTATTAGCATCTAAATTTCCAAAAATTTAGGTCTTACTACTCAGATCATTTATGAGGACATTCCCATCCCTAAGGCATATTTCATCATAAACTCGAAAATCTAGAGGTACTCAACGGAATGTTTATGTCATAGGTATAGGTCCTAATAGGATAATATGAACATAGTCTATTTTTTTATGTATAAAAAATATCCCACTAAATAGATAGTTATACCAGCACTTTAAGGCATAAAACATGTAACACCCGGATATTTTAATAAACATTTGTCTTTAAATAACTATAATTCTTCAATAGCTTGCATTGCACGCAATCGTGAGTTTAAAGGAATCAGAAGAAAATATAGCTATTATAAACTATCCATTAAGTTCATTCAAATAATTATGAATAAGTAACTTATGAAATAAATATAAATATCTAATTTAATATTAATTTATCTTAAAATTTTTTATTTTAAAAAATAGTGAAAATACAAGTTTTTATTAAAAACATTATTTTTTTCACGACCAAATTATGTTTTAGATTAGTTTTAAATTTTTATTAGTTCATTTTGAAATAAAATATTCCAATTATGGTTTTTCTAAATGATTTTATACATGAATTTGTTATAAAAATATTTTATGTTTTAAAATGGTATTTTCTAGAAAAAACTGTTTATCATAATATTTTATAGATTTTATTTTAAATTTAATTCTAAAATAATAGTGTTTTGAATTTTGAAAGATGGATGTAAAATTTGGAATCAGAAGGTCCAAATTTAGTATGTAGGCCCCTTTTGTTTTTTCACAATATGAATAGTAAACATGGTAATTTTTGTTACTATGGTGAAGGGTAATTTTGGTAATTTTGGTTAAAAGTAAAATTATAAAACCCATAAAATGATTAGTGGATGAATTTAATTCTAAACTTAAAACAAAAGGTTCCAAATTAAGTCATTTAATGGTCAATTTTTCATGAAAATGACAGATATTTCTAAAACCAAAGAAAGTGACAAAATGTCACACTCATATTTCTTATAAGTAAAATAATTTTTATATTGGGATAACCAGGAGATATCTTTGAACATAAATAGTATGTAGAAAGATAAAATAATTATATATATCATGGTAATTTATTTATAATTTTTAGGGACAAAATAATTTCCTTTAATGCTGATACAATAGTGATGCAATAATTATTTGATTAATATAAATATAAAATAAATAATATTAAAAATATTAAAATAAATATAATTTAATTAATTAAGGTGATAATTGAATTTTATAGGTTACTATGGAATGTTATGAGTCTATTAAACGATTTTTTTCAAAGTTATATTACTGTTTGGATTTTATTAAAAGTAAATTTAATAAATAATGTTAGAATTGACACTAATGATATTTTACAGAAATAATATATTATTAAATTATTTTAAAAAATTAATTAATAAAAAAATAGAAATTTATTTTTCTATGGTATAAAATATAATAATATTTTCATTTAAGGACAATTAACATGATATAATTAAATAATTATAACCATTTAATTTTTAAAGTGTTATTATCACAATTAAAATTAAAATAGATTTACTATGGGTTAAGAAAAATGATAAGGTTTAAAATAAAACCAAAACATGTATAAATTTTATTGGTTGATGATATTAAAACATAATCTCATATTATATCCTAATCCACATACTTTTCATGGTATTTTTATATAATATGAATTTATTATAAATTAATCTTTTGAGAATTTCCAAAAGTGCCCCTTACATCAATTATAAAAGGGAACCTCCTCCCTCACTTCTTCAAATCCCATTGAGCCTTGAAGATTTAATAACCTTGAAACATTTTCCTTCTCAACATACCTATCCACATTCTATAGTTTTTGGTCTTCTCAATTGACCAACTCCAGGGTCCCTAAGAGGAGAACTAGAGGGTGATCATCGAAGAAGAGGTAACTTCCTTACTGAATATTTCAAAATAATTTCTTCTTATACTTCATATTGTTATGTTATTTCTATTATAATACAATAACTATAGTATTAATTATATTTTTATATTTTATTATTCTTATGTAACAACCATGTTCTACCTTTTATCCATCCAACGAAAAACAAAATCACTACGTGTGTATATGTACGACCTACCGTCTCCACGCCATGTTGTAATCTTTTCTCATTACCAATTTATTTGGATGGGTATAATGATGGTAGTAACATAAATATATAATTATTATAACATTATATTAATTTCTGGAAAAAACATATATACCATTCACTTCCATAATTTTTAATATTAAGGAAATGATACCATCGTTTGTGCGTACGTACAGACTACCGTCTCTAGGACACAATGAGATTCATATTCCTTATTCACCATTCAAGAATGATTATATAAATGTTTTTAATGAATAAATATGTTATATAATACCTTAATTACATTCTTTAAATAATAAAACTATAACCTATGAATAATATGTTAGAATTATATGACAAAACATGTTTAGAAAAAAAAATGGAACAATTAACACTCTAAAGAAGATTTATAGTGAAATATTATTAAACAGGTGATAGTATGATCATATAAAATATCATAAATATTAATGTGGTTCGGTAATAATATAATAACATAATTTAATCAATTATATATGATTTTTTTATACGTATGAAGGAACCCCAATCTAAGGTAAGGGATTACTTTGTCTTACTTTTATTTTTGTGGGACATAAGCCTTATACACCACCAGTTTCTTTTGTGTGGTGTTTATGCTACCCATGAATGTTTTTTATGATTATTATTATTAATGTTATGGTATTTACATATTCATATATTATTATTTATTTTATGATTCATATTATTTGACTGATTATAAAGTGTCAAGGGATAATTTCACAATATCATTTTTATTCGAGATTGTTTATACTTAAGTATTTACTAGGGTATATTTTTCATCCACATCAATGTTTCATAAAAACGTATTCCAAAATATTATTTTTATTACTTTAAAAATTTTTAAATTAAATTTTACCTATTTTTACTAAATATTATGAATATAATATTTTGTCATTTTCCTTACAATGTACTTTTTGACTTATCCGATAAAAGTATGAAGAGAATGTTTTATTTCAACTAATAAGGCGTGAAGGTATTTTTAAACTTTCATAATGAATTATTTACCTGATGCCTACCATATAATCTTTCAAGATTTTTTTTGATAAAATGTATTCTTTTAAAATTGTGTGTAATTTTATTAAAAGAAAATGTTTTTAAATAAGAAAATATATTTTCCTCGGGAATTATTTTCAAGTGATTTCTCAAACTTATTTTCCATATTCGATAACATTTTCTAATGTTACTTATGATTCAATTGGGATATTTTAAAAGGATAATATCCCTATTATTTTATGTTTGGAATTTATGAAACCCATTTCTTTTCAATGGGTTATTTTAGGATTTTTATGATACCCATTTTATTCCTTTGGTTATGCTATAATGGATGATTTTTATGCTTATAGAACACATATGTATGGTTTTAATTATGTGATGGGTGAGACCTATATCTCCATATAATGAATTGGATAAATATTTATATCTCATGAGATATAATAAGACGGTATTGGGAGTGAACCTTGACTACTACAATGGCCACAAGAGTGAACCATGACTACCAACATGGTATGGAGGGTGAACTCATGCTACCATGATGGTCTTGGAAGAAATGCCTTGAATAATATATATCAATAATTAAGATCATAATCACCCATTCCTATATTAGCATCTAAATTTCCAAAAATTTAGGTCTTACTACTTAGATCATTTATGAGGACATTCCCATCCCTAAGGCATATTTCATCATAAACTCGAAAATCTAGAGGTACTCAGCGGAATGTTTATGTCATAGGTATAGGTCCTAATAGGATAATATGAACATAGTCTATTTTTTATGTATAAAAAATATCCCACTAAATAGATAGTTCTACCAACACTTTAAGGCATAATACATGTAACACCCGGATATTTTAATAAACATTTGTCTTTAAATAACTATAATTCTTCAATAGCTTGCATTGCACGCAATCGTGAGTATAAACGAATCAGAAGAAAATATGGCTATTATAACCTATCCATTAAGTTCATTCAAATAATTATGAATAAGTAACTTATGAAATAAATATAAATATCTAATTCAATATTAATTTATCTTAAAATTATTTATTTTAAAAAATAGTGAAAATACAAGTTTTTATTAAAAACATTATTTTTTTTCACGACCAAATTATGTTTTAGATTAGTTTTAAATTTTTATTATTTCATTTTGAAATAAAATATTCCAATTATGGTTTTTCTAAATTATTTTATATATGAATTTGTTATAAAAATATTTTATGTTTTAAAATGGTATTTTCTAGAAAAAATTGTTTATCATAATATTTTATAGATTTTATTTTAAATTTAATTCTGAAACAACAGTGTTTTGAATTTTAAAAGATGGATGTAAATTTTGGATTCATAAGGTCCAAATTTAGTATGTAGGTCCCTTTTGTTTTTTCCCAATATGAATAGTAAACATGGTAATTTTTGTTACTATGGTGAAGGGTAATTTTGGTAATTTTGGTTAAAAGTAATATTATAAAACCCATAAAATGTTTAGTGGATGAATTTAATTCTAAACTTAACACAAAAGGTTCTAAATTAAGTCATTTAATGGTCAATTTTTCATGAAAATGATAGATATTTACAAAACCAAATAAAGTGACAAAATGTCACACTCATATTTCTTATAAGTATAATAATTTTTATATTGGGATAACCAGGAGATATCTTTGAACATAAATAGTATCTAGAAAGATAAAATAATTATATATATCATGGTAATTTATTTATAATTTTTAGGGACAAAATAATTTCCTTTAATGCTGATACAATTGTGATGCAGTAATTATTTTATTAATAAAAATATAAAATAAATAATATTAAAAATAATAAAATAAATATAATTTGAATTAATTAAGGTGATAATTGAATTTTATAGGTTACTATGGAATGTTATGAGTCTATTAAATAATTTTTTTCAAAGTTATATTAGTGTTTGGATTTTATTAAAAGTAAATGTTATAAATAGTGCTAAAATTGACACTAATGATATTTTACGAAAATAATATATTATTAAATTATTTTAAAAAAATAATTAATAAAAAAATAGAAATTTATTTTTCTATGATATAAAATATCATAATATTTTCATTTAAGTACAATTGACATGATATAATTAAATAATTATAACCATTTAAATTTTAAATGGTTATTATCATAATTAAAATTAAAATAGATTTACTATGGGTTAAGCAAAATGATAAGGTTTAAAATAAAACCAAAACATGTATAAATTTTATTGGTTGATGATATTAAAACATAATCTCATATGATATCCTAATCCACATACTTTTCATGGTATTTTTATATAATATGAATTTATTATAAATTAATATTTTGAGAATTTCCAAAAGTGCCCCTTACATCAATTATAAAAGGGAACCTCCTCCCTCACTTCTTCAAATCCCATTGAGCCTTGAAGATTGACTAACCTTGAAACATTTTCCTTCTCAAAATACCTATCCACATTCTATAGTTTTTGGTCTTCTCAATTGACCAACTCCAAGGTCCCTAAGAGGAGAACTAGAGGGTGATCATCGAAGAAGAGGTAACTTCCTTACTGAATATTTCAAAATAATTTCTTCTTACACATCCTATTCTTATGTTATTTATATTGTAATACAATAACTCTAGTATTAATTATATTTTTATATTTTATTATTCTTATGTAACAACCATATTCCACCTTTTATCCATCCAACGAAAAACAAAATCACTGCGTGTGTATATGTACGGCCTACCGTCTCCACGCCATGTTGTAATATTTTCTCATTACCAATTTATTTGGATGGGTATAATGATGGTAGTAACATAAATATATAATTATTATAACATGATATTAATTTCAGGAAAAAACATATATACCATTCACTTCCATAATTTTTAATATTAAGGAAATGATACCATCATTTGTGCGTCCGTACAGACTACCGTCTCCAGGACACAATGAGATTAATTTTCCTTATTCACCATTCAAGAATGATTATATAAATGTTTTTAATGAATAAATATTTTATATAATACCTTAATTACATTCTTTAAATGATAAAACTATAACCTATGAATAATATGTTAGAATTATATGACAAAACATGCTTATAAAAATGGAACAATTAACACTCTAAAGAATATTCATAATGAAATATTATTAAACAGGTGATAGTATGATCATATACAATATCATAAATATTAATGTGGTTCGGTAATAATATAATAACATAATTTAATCAATTATATATGATTTTTTTATATGTATGAAGGAACCCCAATCTAAGGTAAGGGATTACTTTGTCTCACTTTTATTTTTGTGGGACATAAGCCTTATACACCACTAGTTTCTTTTGTGTGGTGTTTATGCTACCCATGAATGTTTTTTATGATTATTATTCTTAATTTTATGGTATTTACATATTCATATAATATTACTTATTTTATGAGTCATATTATTTGACTGATTATAAAGTGGCAAGGGATAATTTCACAATATCATTTTTATTCGAGATTGTTTATACGTAAGTATTTACTAGGGTATATTTTTCATCCACATAAATGTTTCATAAAAAAGTATTCCAAAATATTATTTGTATTACTTTAAAATTGTTTAAATTAAATTTTACCTATTTTTACTAAATATTATGAATATAATATTTTGTCATTTTCCTTACAATGTACTTTTTGACTTATCGGATAAAAGTATGAAGAGAATGTTTTCTTTCAACTAATAAGGCGTGAAGGTATTTTTACACTTTCATAATGAATTATTTACCTGATGCATACCATATAATCTTTCAAGATTATTTTTTAAGAAAATGTATTCTTTTAAAATTTTGTGTAATTTTATTAAAAGAAAATGTTTTTAAATAAGAAAATATATTTTCCTCGGGAATTATTTTCAAGTGATTTCTCAAACTTATTTTCCATATTCGATAACATTTTCTAATGTTACTTATGATTCAATTGGGATATTTTAAAAGGATAATATCCCTATTATTTTATGTTTGGAATTCATGAAACCCATTTCTTTTCAATGGGTTATTTTAGGATTTTTATGATACCCATTTTATTCATTGGGTTATGCTATAATGGATGATTTTTATGCTTATAGAACACATATGTATGGTTTTAATTATGTGATGGGTGAGACCTATATCTCTATATAATGAATTGGATAAATATTTATATCTCATGAGATATAATAAGACGGTATTGGGAGTGAACCTTGACTACTAAGATGGCCACAAGAGTGAACCATGACTACCAACATGGTATGGAGGGTGAACTCATGCTACCATGATGGTCTTGGAAGAAATGTCGTGAATAATATATATCAATAATTAAGATAATAATCACACATTCCTCTATTAGCATCTAAATTTTCAAAAATTTAGGTATTACTACTCAGATCATTTATGAGGACATTCCCATCCCTAAGGCATATTTCATCACAAACTCAAAAATCTAGAGGTACTCAACGGAATGTTTATGTCATAGGTATCGGTCCTAATAGGATAATATGAACATAGTCTATTTTTTATGTATAAAAAATATCCCACTAAATAGATAGTTCTACCAACACTTTAAGTCATAAAACATGTAACACCCGGATATTTTAATAAACATTTGTCTTTAAATAACTATAATTCTTTAATAGCTTGCATTGCATGCAATTGTGAGTTTAAACGAATTAGAAGAAAATATGGATATTATAACCTATCCATTAAGTTCATTCAAATAATTATGAATAAGTGACTTATGAAGTAAATATAAATATCTAATTCAATATTAATTTATCTTAAAATTATTTATTTTAAAAAATAGTGAAAATACAAGTTTTTATTAAAAACATTATTTTTTTTCACGACCAAATTATGTTTTAGAATAGTTTTAAATTTTTATTAGTTCATTTTGAAATAAAATATTCCAATTATGGTTTTTCTAAATGATTTTATACATGAATTTGTTATAAAAATATTTTATGTTTTAAAATGGTATTTTCTAGAAAAAATTGTTTATCATAATATTTTATAGATTTTATTTCAAATTTAATTCTGAAACAATAGTGTTTTGAGTTTTGAAATATGGATGTAGAATTTGGATTCAGAAGGTCCAAATTTAGTATGTAGGTCCCTTTTGTTTTTTCCCAATATGAATAGTAAACATGGTAATTTTTGTTACTATGGTGAAGCGTAAATTTGGTAATTTTGGTTAAAAGTAAAATTATAAAACCCATAAAATGTTTAGTGGATGAATTTAATTCTAAACTTAACACAAAAGGTTCTAAATTAAGTCATTTAATGGTCAATTTTTCATGAAAATGATAGATATTTACAAAACCAAAGAAAGTGACAAAATGTCACACTCATATTTCTTATAAGTATAGTAATTTTTATATTGGGATAACCAGGAGATATCTTTGAACATAAATTGCATTTGGAAAGATAAAATAATTATATATATCATGGTAATTTATTTATAATTTTTAGGGACAAAATAATTTCCTTTAATACTGATACAATAGTGATGCAGTAATTATTTTATTAATAGAAGTATAAAATAAATAATATTAAAAATATTAAAATAAATATAATTTGAATTAATTAAGGTGATAATTGAATTTTATAGGTTACTATGGAATTTTATGAGTCTATAAAATAAATTTTTTCAAAGTTATATTACTGTTTGGATTTTATTAAAATTAAATGTAATAAATAGTGTTAAAATTGACACTAATAATATTTTACGGAAATAATATATTATTAAATTATATTAATAAAATTATTAATAAAAAAATAGAAATTTATTTTTCTATGGTATAAAATATCATAATATTTCCATTTAAGGACAATTGACATGATATAATTAAATAATTATAACCATTTAATTTTTAAAGTGTTATTATCACAATTAAAATTAAAATAGATTTACTATGGGTTAAGCAAAATGATAAGTTTTAAAATAAAACCAAAATATGTATAAATTTTATTGGTTTATGATATTAAAACATAATCTCATATGATATCCTAATCCACATACTTTTCAGGGTATTTTTATATAATATGAATTTATTATAAATTAATCTTTTGAGAATTTCCAAAAGTGCCCCTTACATAAATTATAAAAGGGAACCTCCTCCCTCACTTATTCAAATCCCATTGAGACTTGAAGATTGACTAACCTTGAAACATTTTCCTTCTCAACATACCTATCCACATTCTATAGTTTTTGGCCTTCTCAATTGACCAACTCCAGGGTCCCTAAGAGGATAACTAGAGGGTGATCATCGAAGATGAGGTAACTTCCTTACTGAATATTTCAAAATAATTTCTTCTTATACTTCCTATTCTTATGTTATTTATATTAAAATACAATAAATCTAGTATTAATTATATTTTTATATTTTATTATTCTTATGTAACAACCATATTCCACCTTTTATCCATCCAACGAAAAACAAAATCACTGCGTGTGTATATGTACGGCCTACCGTCTCCACGCCATGTTGTAATCTTTTCTCATTACCAATTTATTTGGATGGGTATAATGATGGTAGTAACATAAATATATAATTATTATAACATGATATTAATTTCTGGAAAAAACATATATACCATTCACTTCCATAATTTTTAATATTAAAGAAATGATACCATCGTTTGTGCATACGTACAGACTACCGTCTCCAGGACACAATGAGATTCATTTTTCTTATTCACCATTCAACAATGATTATATAAATGTTTTTAATGAATAAATATGTTATATAATACCTTAATTACATTCTTTAAATGATAAAACTATAACCTATGAATAATATTTTAGAGTTATATGACAAAACATGCTTAGAAAAAAATGGAACAATTAACACTCTAAAGAAGATTCATAATGAAATATTATTAAACAGGTGATAGTATGATCATATAAAATATAATAAATATTAATGTGGTTCGGTAATAATATAATAACATAATTTAATCAATTATATATGATTTTTTTTATATGTATGAAGGAACCCCAATCTAAGGTACGGGATTACTTTGTCTCACTTTTATTTTTGTGGGACATAAGCCTTATACACCACCAGTTTCTTTTGTGTGGTGTTTATGCTACCCATGAATGTTTTTTTATGATTATTATTCTTAAGGTTATGGTATTTACATATTCATATAATATTATTTATTTTATGAGTCATATTATTTGACTGATTATAAAGTGGCAAGGGATAATTTCACAATATCATTTTTATTCGAGATTGTTTATACGTAAGTATTTACTAGGGTATATTTTTCATCCACATCAATGTTTCATAAAAAAGTATTCCAAAATATTATTTGTATTACATTAAAATTTTTTAAATTCAATTTTACCTATTTTTACTAAATATTATGAATATAATATTTTGTCATTTTCCTTACAATGTACTTTTTGACTTATCCGATAAAAGTATGAAGAGAATGTTTTATTTCAACTAATAAGGCGTGAAGGTATTTTTACACTTTCATAATGAATTATTTACCTGATGCCTACCATATAATATTTCAATATTATTTTTTAAGAAAATGTATTCTTCTAAAATTGTGTGTAATTTTATTAAAAGAAAATGTTTTTAAATAAGAAAATATATTTTCCTCAGGAATTATTTTCATGTTATTTATCAAAATTATTTTCCATATTCGATAACATTTTCTAATGTTACTTATGATTCAATTGGGATATTTTAAAAGGATAATATCCCTATTATTTTATGTTTGGAATTTATGAAACCCATTTCTTTTAAATGGGTTATTTTAGGATTTTTATGATACCCATTTTATTCCTTGGGTTATGCTATAATGGATGATTTTTATGCTTATAGAACACATATGTATGGTTTTAATTATGTGATGGGTGAGACCTATATCTCCATATAATTAATTGGATAAATATTTATATCTCATGAGATATAATAAGACGGTATTGGGAGTGAACCTTGACTACTAAGATGGCCACAGGAGTGAACCATGACTACCAACATGGTATGGAGGGTGAACTCATGCTACCATGATGGTCTTGGAAGAAATGCCTTGAATAATATGTAAATCATATTATATGATTATGTTTCTTCCAAAAATTATATGAATTATTCATATGTTATGATTTCGTGAATTATTTTAATTACTTTCTTATGATTCATGTCTTGTGAACTACCAATATTTATGCATTGATTTCTGTTTGTGATCCTTGATATGTAGGGCATAATCTTCTATCCTATACTCATTATTATGTTAATATGTTTCCATTATTTACTCTTACTAAGAATTTAATCTCTACCCTTTTATATTTATTTTCCCTAGGATATTAAGAATGGTATTAATTAATATGTGTTTAAAATGGATTCTAAATATGAAGAAATAAGCAAGAGATGACAGTCATTTTATGAACTAGTTGTTTATGTTTCCTAGTTTCTAAAGAAACTAAAACTATATGGTTATGGTATGGTTTTATTATGTTGAAATAAATATTTTTCACTTTATAAGTAATATATATTCATTTAAATTATGGGCCATTATTAAACATATCCCCTAGATCCAAATCATGGGTAGGGAAGTTCTACTCATGGGGTAATAGTAAATGAGACCCGTGAGAGACCACCCAACCTACTTTCATTAGAAAAACTCATGGTATAACCTATAAGGTATCATAATAGAACATATAATTTATCACCATATCTAGAATAATAAAAATCATAGCATACATCATCCTTAACTTCATCTCCTAGAAGAAATCCTTTGTAACACCCTGAAATTTAAGAATATATTTATCTATAATAAATTATATGTGTTTGAAGGATTATGAATCACACAACACCAAAATTATGTGAAAGATGATTTATTAAAATATAAAATGAAAGTAATTATTATATAGTTAAATAAAATTGATTAAATAAATGACTTTATAAAAATGTTTGAATCCACTTAACATAATACAATTGATTCAAAATAGACTATTTTGAACCGTTATATTGAACTGTGTATTTTTTATATTTAATACTATTTGGGAGTGATATAAAACTATATTGATAAAAATGAATCAATTAATAATAAAACAAATTAATATAATATTTGTAATGGTTAATTAATGATAAGTAACACTAGTCTACTAATTCTTTGCTAAACACAAATGTTTTGTTTATAAAAATTATTGTATTATATTTATTTTAATTTAAAAGTTAATTTATATTATTTATAGTATTAAAAATATGGATTAGTATTGTTTATAAAAGTATATAAATGAATAATAATTCAAAAATTTTATCAAGTGGTTAGAAATATATATATAATCATTTAAAGGTAAAATGTGATATTTTTCAGAAAAACATTTTTTTACGTGCGTAATATATTTTATCATAATAAATTAAATTAACCACTATTGATGAACAATTTTAATAAAATTTTATGATAATATATTCAATAAAACTAATTATCATTCATATAATGGTTTTTACTATGGAAGGAATGAGATTAAAATAATTTTAATGAATAATAATACATTTTTTTCTAAATTTTTTTTACATGTTTGGTACATGGATAAAAAATTAATTTCTAAAACATATATAAATTGAATATGATAACATGGATTTTTTAAGATCTTGGACTTCCTTTAGGTACGTTCTTTTTTATGTTTAGTTTAAAAAAATTATTTTTTTAAGGAATGTTTTCTGAGTGTATAAGGAGTCTTGAAGATTTACCTGGGGTTTAGGACACGAAAGAATGGAGAATGGGGCCAAATAGTGAATGTTTCATGGTTGGAACACAGTTAATAGTAACCATGCACCCTAACCGTTCCTTCCTATAGTAGGGGTGTATGGTTTGAATAAAATTGGGAAAGGGGTAAGGAGAAATTGTGTGGTCTTGAACAGAGCCATCTCATAAAATCATCACACAATTTTTTAAACTGTGTGGGATTCACAGGTAACTATGTGGAATGTCCCCCTCTTGGACATAGAATGGTTTATGGTTTGGCCAACCGTGCACCCCTTAAAAGTGTTATTTTAACATTTTTTCACTCATGATTTACGAACCCCTTACATGATTTTTTCCTCATTTCTTCTCCATCGTACTTTGTGATGAACCAAAACTCTCAATGTTTCCAAAGGATTGATATCATTCATTTCTAGGTCGTTTGGAGCACCGTTCAGTGAAAATAAAATATCTAGGTGGGACTAACACTCATATCCCTTATCTTTTTCAGATTAGGTATTTTGTAGCCTTTATTATTCTTCCAAAACCCTAAAACCCTCCATTTCCAGTAGACCTTAGGTTAGGGCAACAAGGGGTGTTCGAATCTGAATCAAAGGAAAAGTTTGAGCATTCGATTTCCATCAGAATTCAGGTAGTGAGTCTACAAGTTATATCCCATAGTATTGATGTTTTTTTTTTGTGTATATAGTTGGGTTATGGTGTTTTATTATTGTGAATTTTGTTCCTTTAGTAATATTTGGTAAATTAGTTGGCTAAATGATGAATTGAACCTCTCATGATACTTGTGGGATACACTGAGGTTTATTAGACTGGTTATAGGGCCACCCATGGGGTGTGACCTCATCAAAAACATAGAAAATTTTAATGTTAATCATATAATTGATTTCTAATAAAGAATAGATCCTGAAAAATATGTTGACATGTTTTGTTGAATTGTAAGAGGGTGTTAATGGTAATATCATTTAGTTGTTAATTTAGAATAAGGGGTTGTTTGGTATAAAGTTAATAATTTAAATGATAATTGGATGAAAAGGGTAATTTTTTTATTAGATAAGGCAGGTTAATGATAAATGGGTTAATTGGGATAAATAATTTAAGTGATAATTTTTAAATGGGTTATGGCACAAAAATGTTTTATGTGATGAATAACTATAATTTTTTAATGTTATGAGTGTCAAATGAGTACGCTTTGTGAATTGGTATATGTGTTAAATTATTAAAGAAGCATGTGCACATGGATTAGAGATATTTGTGGGGTATTTGACTTGAGGATCTATTCACATGGATCAGGATAGACAAGGGCTCTAAACCCCACCCCCTTTAATCAATAGGTTAGGGATAGGACTCAGGCTATATGCCCCTAACATTTGCATTTGATGAAACTACATGGAAGTAGGCTCCTAGGTAAGTGTAATGTATTGTTTCTGAAAATTTTTTCCCTAGTGAAATAGGTAAATTGATACATCCCTTTATTCATAGTAGTATCCTAGCATAGGCCTAAGTGAAATTGATGAAAATTTCCTAACCCATAGAATGAATAATGACATGGTTAAAGTGAACTTTATTATCTAATGGCCCCCGGTTTAATTTTATTTAATTTATTGATTATTTATTACTTTAATACACTATCTATTTAGACTAGATATTATGTAGACACCATTGGTGGTGTCCTATTGAGTTGTACCCACAACCTTCTCATGCCGTCATTGGGTACTTGAGAAAACTTCATGGTTGCAGGTTAGGACAAGGGAAAGGGCCCTATAATAAGAGGTTGATTAGGAATAGAATATGCATGGATGAGGGATCCAGACTTAGTTTTAGGACCCATTTTGGAGATTATTCTATTTTTATTTATTTTGGGAATCCATGCACTTGGTATTGTATGACATGACACGTCATATTTACCGTTTGGTTATGGGATTGTATCCAGTTTTAGGAAATGGTTGGTAATACATGTTTATTGGTTATTGTCTATTGTTTCCTTTATTTATTATTATTATCTATTGTGGAATACTATAATAAAGTGGGTATAGTCTCCCCACATGTTTATTTAGACTCTCGCTACTATTTGGTAGCCTCTATCATATGGGAAGGCACGCCTGTGGTCATGTGGAAACTCGTCTTGGGGCATCGGTTTAGTGGATTTTTGGTTTAGGACATTACAAAGTGGTATCAGAGAAGTTATTTTCCATTATATTTCTATTTGGGGATATTAGAAAATATATTATGATGTTTCAGGGTCTTGGCAATGAAATCATTCTTGGGGGTAACTAACCCATGTACGGGGGGAAACCCAAGTACCTAAGGCGGGATTATTGTTCTTGATGTGTTTTTTTACGGTTGAGTGATATTCCAACATTGGGTGATGAAATTGTTGTGTTATGTGAATATTTTATGATATTTTTCTCATGGATAGAATGGTATGAGGTTATTCATTCATACATCATTTTAGGAACCTATGGATATATGTGGAATGCGGCATGGTAAGAACACACTAGAGAATGGTGTGGGGTAGGAGAGATATAATGCTTATCTTTTCCATTTAAAATTGAATGAAATGGGTGTCCAATATAGATTATATGAATGATAAAATAGAAATAATGTAATAAAATGGTAAAAAAATAGTTCCTAATAAATATTCATAAATATTTTTAAATATTTTTTTTTGATAGGTTGTAATGAAATAAAGGTACCTAAAATTGAAGGATTTTTATTATGGAAGTGGAAATGGTAAAATAGGTGTCTAATGAAAATATTTTTGTATGTGTGAGTTATTCTTCCCCATGTTTTCCATGACCCACATTAGGGACGGATAAGGGTAGCGATTGATACATGATTAAATCCATTGTAATAGTGTGTGTAAGATGAGTTGTTTATGATTGGTAAAGAGCCTTGTTTTTTTGAAAACTTTGGATGTTTTATGTTAAGTGTTTTGAGATGTGTGTTAGTAATTATAGATAAATGCCATGGTGGTGACGTGTTTTGATGGGGTGACAAGAGTATATCATTGAGAATGTTCCTCCAAAAGTGGGGAAAGAGATCCTAGTGGTTAAAGATAGCATATGAGAGGAGAAGTTCTATGAGAACATTTCTTATTTTATGGAGATGATGGAATGGGACCCAGGGTAGGTTGTGCAAAGTATGTTTGATTTGGATAGAGATTTTTAGTTTTATCACCCTCCAAAATTTGTTTAAGAGGGTGTAATTGAGTCATCAATGTTATGGATAGAGTCCATATAGATGATTTTGGATCATTTAGAGACTCCTAAGAATAGAGTCAAGTTGGTTTTTTCTATGTTGCAAGGAATATTGAATCGTAGGTAGGATATTCTGGTTTAATCTCAGTAGGATGATGGTATGGTATGGAAAGACTTACAGGTTATGTTTTTGGATCACTTCTTTCTAGAGACCTTGAGGGAGGAGAAGCCTTCCGAGTTTATAAGGTTGACCTAGGGGACCATATTAGTGATGGATTATGTTATCTTCTTCATAGCGTTGTGATGTTATGTCCTAGAATTGGTAGGGTATGAGGCCACTAGGTCAAGAAATTTCCATAATAGACTTAGACATGAGATCATATACTAGTTGAATATCTTTCATTTGAAGAGGTTTGTTGAGGTAGTTGATTAGGGCCTTATTTAAGAAGGTAACATAATGGAGGCTTCTAGTGGTGGGCATGTGGTTCCAGTTGTATGATCAAGTGGTGTGACTTATGAGGGTATGAAGAATCATTTTAAGAGTCTTCACTAGGATAGTGGTGTTCAAATTAATTAGAGAAGAGGACCATCCTCTTAGGGTGGTGACCAGGTGTTTTTTTATCAGTGTGGCGGGCTAGGGCACTTGCGTTATTACTGCCCCCAACCACTGGTTGAGTTTCGAGCATGCAGTAGGATGGGTAATGTAAAGTGGTTGTGTATAAACCCTTGATATTAGGGAACTGATAGAGGATTGTGACTGATTTAGAGTGAATTTAGTGGGTTGGTTACCCTATATCGGGTAGGCAGTTGGAGTTCTACTAGCCACATCGGTCAGGGTGGTGGGTGTGGTACTTCAAGGAAAGAGTTCTCATATCATCTAGGTAGTTTAGTTCCAGGAACTTAGAATGGAGCCCAGGGTAGAGGGGTAGGTCAACATTATACAGTTCAGCTAGAACCAGGAGGTGGTGAGGCCGAAACATCAACAGTTTGGTGTATGATTCTTGTAGCTTCCATGCCTTCTAGTGCTTTTTTCAATATAGGTGCCTCACGTTTTTTTATTTCTACTCATTTTTTGATTTTTTTTTGGGACAAGTGGTGGAATGTGTATGTGGTTTTATATTGATTGACACACCATTAGGGGTGCGTATAGAAAATATCTGGCAATGTAAGGAGTGTTCCATTAATATTGGCAGGCACCGGTTTCTATGGGACTTGATTGTGCTAAAAATGTTTGTCTTCGATATGATTTTGGGGATGGATTGGCTAATGTTATAAAAGGAAAAAATTGATTGTTACCATCATAGGGTAAAGTTCATGTCCCTGTATGGGAATACTTATTTCCACCATGCAGAATGGGATGTTCGAGCTAGCCGTACAGGGCCAGTCAGTCAGCAATTGGGTGATCTCACAGCCCAAGTAGCTTTCCTTATGCTTGATGAAGGTGAAGTGGAGTATCTTTTATTTCCTCTTTTGGTGGACTAGTTTTAGGATGTTTTCCTGATAAATTATTGGGGCTTCCACTCAAGAGAGTGGTTGAGTTAATGATAGAGTTTCTACCTTGGGCAGAACCAATTTTATTCTGTCATATAGAATGGATCGAGTAGAACTCCAAGAACATAAAACTTAATTAGAGGAACTATAGAACAAGGGGTTTATTCATCCAATTATGTCATCTTTTGGATCTCTAGTTTTTTTTCTAAGAAGTATAATGGATCCTTGTGGTTTTGTGTCGATTATTAGAAGCTAAATCGGACTGAAAGTTAAGAATTGAGACCTTATTTCCTAAATCGATGATTTTTTCAACGGGTTGATATGTGATTCACTGTTCTCTAAGATTTATTTGAGATTAGGGTATCATCATCTAGGGGTGAGACTATCTGATATACCATGTAATGCCTTTAGAAGTAGGTATTGGTTTTATGAGTTTTTTATGATGTTGTTTTGGTTAACCAAAGCAGTCACAGTGTTTGTAACCCTGATGAACCAGATATTTCACCTATACCTGGATCAGTTTGTAGTTGTTTTTTTGTATGAAAACTTAGTGTACTCTAATAATCTTTATGATAATTCAAAATATATTGAAATCATTTTAAGTACTCTAATATAGAATAGGCTATACACCAAGATATCCAAATGTCATTTCTTGGATTTATAGGTTAAATTTCTTGGGTCTTATCATCTTAGAGGATAGTGTATCTATGGACCCTAAAAAAGTGCAAGAATTTGTTTCAAGGGAGAATACTATGAATATTTATGAACTATGAATTTTTATGGGTTTATAGGGCTATTACCTAAGGTTCATCAGAGACTTCTCCAGTTTGGAAGCACTTCCTTCAGGATTAACTAAGAAGGTCATTAAGTTCGAATAGTCTATGGAATGTTAGAATGCCTTCCATAAGTTAATGAAGTGGAGAAAAACTTCACCGATTTTTATCCTACCTAAGAAAGGTAAGTATTATACCTTGTTTTGTGATGCATCTGGTGTTGGACATGGGGTAGTGTTGATGCAGAATGATGGGGTTATGTTGTATGGGTCGTAATAGTTAAGGAATCATGAACTAAATTACCCTATGCATAATCTTGAATTTTTTGTGGTGTTTTATTCCTTAATATTTTGGGGTAATTACTTATTTGGATAGAGGTTTACTATATATACCAATCATAAAATATTATGTATATCTTCTCCCAATTTGATTTGAAGCTTCAGCAGTGAATATGGGTTGAGTACATACAGTCCTTCGATTTCAAACTAGTGTACATTTGGGGAAATGGGAACAATGTTTTAGTTGTTTTGTGATAGTAGACTCAAAACTATATGGTTCAAGAATCCGGTTTTGAGTTTATGATGATGTCAATGTTTGTATAGATGCACCTATTGGTTCAGGATGGGAAAGGGAATATTACCCTTGCATCCCTGGTAGTTGATTCTACCCTTATGAACTAGATCAAGGAGATGTAGTATGAGGATCTAGTGTGCTTGGATTTTAAGGAATGTCTTGAAGGTGGGGAGCCACCTTATGGTTGTACAGTCGGTGACAATTAAGTCATTTATGTTCTTCACCATGTTTTCATGCCAACATGTATGCATAAAGAGATGGTGCATGAGTTTCATGCATCAAAGTGGGAAGCGCATCCTGGTCTTACCAAAATGTATCATGATATTCATATAAATTATTGGTTTCTAGGCATGAATAAAGAGATTAAAGGTTTCTTAACATGATGATATACCTGTCAGTATGTGAATGTCGAGCATCAATAGTTGGGTGGTTTGTTACATCCTTTTCACATACCAGAATAGAAGTGGGATGGCATGATGATGGATTTTGTGGTGGGACTTCCAATGGAACCTAAGAAGAATGATGTGATCCTGGTAGTTTTGGATCAGTTGACTAAGGTGACTCATTTCCTACTGATTCAAGATACCTTCACCGTTGACTAGTTGGGTGAGTTTTAGGTTCGGAAGATAGTACTATTTCATAGGTTGTCGTGAACTATAGTTTCAGATCATGACATGTGTTTTACTTCATGCCTTTGAAAGGGGTTACAGAACGTGATCAGTACCCATGTGTTTTTTAGTATGGATTTTCACCTATAGATGGATGGGAAATCAGATCCTTCTATTTAGGTTCTAGAGGACATGTTTAGGTATTGTGTCCTAGATTTTGGTGGATTCAATAGGCGCTTTTTGAGTTCTCTTATAAAAATTGTTACCAGGAAACAATTAAGTTGGAACCATTTGAGGTGCTCTATGGGAGGTCATGTATATCATCGTTGTATTGTATGGAGGTAAAGGAATCAAAGTTGTTGGGACTGAGTCTTGTACAGGAAATGTCAAAACAAGTTCAATTGATTCAGAAGTGTATTGTTGTGGCTCAATGTAATAAGAAGTCGTATATTCATTAGTCTCATCTACCTAATGAGTTAATGGTGGGTGATCATGTGTTTCTTTTTGTGTCACCAAGTTTGGGTCACCATTGGATTCACAAATAGGGTAATTTGGTGCCCAGGTAGTTGGGGTCGTTTGAAATTGTAGAAAGGATTGGACTAGTAGTGTACCAATTGTATCTACCAAAATGGTATAGTGGTATGCATCATCTTTTTTGTGTGTCACAGATTCAGTAGTATCAACCCAACCCTTACCATTTGATTGATGTTTATGATGTCGATCTTGAGGTTGATGCATCCTTTGAGGATCATCTGGTTCGCATTATGGATTGTAGTGGGAATGTTTTGTGGGGAAAGATTGTTCCCTTGGATCTACTTTTATGGAATCATGTTAATTTTTGGGAAGAGACTTTGGATATGAAGAAATATATGATGGACCAATGTCTATATATTTTCACTTTGGAATCTCATTGATGCTTGGGAGTGTGGCTCAGGGATGATCCATTATAAGGTGTGGAATACTTCCTTGAGGTATTTTCTTGATTAAGTTTAGTATAAGCCTCTTTATTGTATTTAAAGTAATTCTTTCTAGGTGTATAAGGAGTCTTGGGGATGCACTAGGGGTTTGGGACATGAAAGAAGGGATAATGGGTCCAACTAGTGCATGTTGCATAGTTGGTGCATAGTTAGTAGTAACCATGAACCCTAAAAATGATTTACTAGAGGAGGGGTGCATGATTTGAAGAAAATCATGAAATGTGGATGGAGAAACCATGCAGTCTTGGACAGATCCATCCCACATGGTCATCACATAGTTTTTTTATCCATAGGGGATTCCTAGTTAACCGTGCAGCCTAACCCCCTCTTAGACAGAGGGTGGCATAGGGTTGGTGCATAGTTTTTACAACCGTGCAGCCAAATCGTGGACCCCTTAAAAAGTGGTATTTTACAAGTTTTCCACCATTGATTTATGAACCCCTTGCCTTATTTTATTCCTCATTTCTTCTCTATCATCCCTTGTGACAAACCAAAATTCTCAAGTCTTCCCAAGGATCTATCTGCTTCATTTCTAAGCTATTTTGAGTGTTGTTGGGTGTGAATCGAAGCTCTGGGTAAGTCTAATGCTCCTCTCCCTTATCTTTGTCAGATTAGGGATTTTCAAGCCATTATTATTATTCCAAATCCCTAAAAACATCTTTTTTCAGCAGACTATAGTTGGGGGATTTAAGGAGTGTTTGAATCTGAATCAAAGTTTAAGGTTGAGCATGTGTTTGCCTTCAAAATCCAAGTAGACGGTCTACAAGTTATATCACATAGTCTTGATGTTGGTTTATGTTCATATGGTTGTGAAATAGTGTTTTCTTATTCTAAATTTTGTGTATTTAGTATGATTTGGTAAATTAGTTGGTTAAATGATAAATTGAACCCCTCATGATCCCCATGGGATGCATTGAGGTTGATTAGATTGGTTATAGGGCCAACCATGGGTTGTTCCCTCATCCCAAATTTGGAAAATTGTAATGATAAGCATAGAATTGATTTTTGATGAAGTAGATCCCATGATAAACATGTTGACATATTAGATTGAATTGTAAGAGGACACTAATGGTAATAGTGTTTAGTTGTTAATTTGGAATAAGGGGTTATATTGTATAATTTTAATGAGTTGAATGAGTAATGGATTGAAAAGGGTAATTATTTTGATTGGATAAGTCATGTGAATGATAAATGGATTAATTGGGATAAATAATGTAAATGAGAATTTGTAAATGGGTTATGGCACAAAGATGATTTATGTGATGAATAACCATGACTTTTGAATGTCATGAGTGTCAAATGAGTATGCTTTGTGAATTGGTATATGTGTTAAATGATTAAAGAAGCATGTGATAATGGATTAGTGGTGTGTGTGGGGATTTTAGTTCAAGATCTACACCCATGGGTTGGGTTAAACTAAGGCTATAAACCCCCACCCCCCACCCTACCCCCCCCCCCCCCATTAATGCACAAGTTAGGGAGAGGACTGAGGCTCTATGCCCCTAATAGTTGCATTTGATGAAACTTCCTAGACCGAGGCTCCAAGGTAACTGTGATGTATTTTTTGTGAAATATTTTCCCCCTTGTGAGATATGGAACTTTATTCCCCTTATGCATAGTAGTCGACTCTCATAGGCTGAAGTGAAATTGAGGAAAATTTCCTAACCCATGGAATAAATGACGAAATGGTTAATGTGAACTTTGATTTCTAATGGTCCTTAGTTTACTTTTATTTAACTTGATGATTATTTATAAATTTCATACAATATTTATTTAGACTGTACATTTTATAGAAACCATTGGTGGTGGACTACTTACTTGTACTCACACCTTGCTCGAGTTGTCATTGGGTACCCAAGCAGACTTCATGATTTTAGGTCAGGACAACGGTAAGGGACCTATTCTAGGGGGTTGATTGGGTATGGAATGTGAATGGATGAGGGATCTAGACTCGATGATGGGACATATTTTTTGGGTTCTTAGTTTTTTATTTATTTTTGGATTCCTTTCACTTTTCACTATATGACATGACGCATCATATTTACCGTTTAGTTGTGGAATTATAACTAGTTTTGGGAAATAGTTGGTAATGAATGTTTATTGTTTATTTTATATTTTTTCCCTAATT
This sequence comes from Viscum album, assembly GCA_963277665.1. Taxonomy (NCBI): domain Eukaryota; kingdom Viridiplantae; phylum Streptophyta; class Magnoliopsida; order Santalales; family Viscaceae; genus Viscum; species Viscum album. The sequence goes on along the minus strand of OY728155.1, from coordinate 1,963,799,686 downwards.
TATTATTTTAATCTATTTTGGTATACACTGATAAATAGGTTATATTATCCCTACATGTTTATTTAGACCCTTGCTACTTGTTGGTAGCCTATGGCTTATAGGGAGGCGTGACTAAGGTCATGTGGTAACCCAGCTCGGGGCACCGGTTTAGTGGCTTCCAGGTTGGGGAAATTACAGATTTCATATTTGAAATTATTATTTCCAAATTTGTTTATAATTTCAAATACATTTTTTCATATAAATAATTTATCATGGTAAAAAGTTAATTTATCAAGGTAAAGGTTAAAATGAGTTAAAAGTGGTTAAACTAAGGGATAAAGATTCAAATATCACAAAACTCTTATCTTTATTTGACTAGATTAATGGATTTAGACCTCCAATGACATTATATTTTAAATTGGTCTTATTTTTTCCACTTTACCATGTTAATTACTTTATATTATTTTAAATTTAAGGGTATTTATAGGGGTGTCACTCCCCTCACTTGTATAAGGGCTCTTCATCTCCTCACTTCTCCATGCACTTTTAATACCTCATATAAACCATGATCTAACCAAATAACTTTTTAACTTTCCTCCCTATGTCCTATAGGTTATGTACTCAGAAAAATACCATCCTAAAAATGATAAAATTGTAAGCCAAATAAGATAACCAAAGAATAGGTAATTGTCTTAACCAAGTTCTTTCAAGTTTATTTCTTCTTCAGCCTCCTCAAAATCTATTATATCCATCCAAATATGATGAAATAGATATGATAATTATATTTAATTTTTTTTATTTTTTATTTAATAACCATTGTCTAATTTCTATCCACCTAATGTAAAAGTAATGTTTCACTCATGTGTATGTGCAGGCTACAACCTCTATGAAGGGATGTATGTCATTTTTCATCAATATCTTGAATTAATGGTTATATAGATGGATTTAATGAATATATATGATATTAATTACATAATTATTATTCTTACAAGATAAATTGTTATTTACCTTCCTTTTTCCATCAATTGAAAAAGGAAAACATCACCAATGTGTAAGTGTGAGGTATCATCTCCATAAAGTGATGATATTCATTTTTCATCACCACCTTACAAGGATGGTTCTAAATGTGTATATAATGAATAAATATGATATTTTTTAAATGATTAATATTTTTTAGATAATTAAACCATAACCAAGGTACAAGAACCAAAATCAATGAACCAAAACATATGTGTAAAACAAAACAAATGACACATGAATATTGATTTTAATAAATAATTTTTGATAAATGGATAACTAGAAATTATAATATAATGATATATAATAAGATAAGTATAAATATGGTTCTAATATGGATGTATAATAAATCTAAATTTTATATACTGAACGTTATGGTATGTATAAAGAAAATCAGAACTTGAGGTAAGGGTAAATGTTGTAATCTCACTTTTTATCATGATTATTTATGTTTCAACTTCCATTTGGAGGATTACATGTTCTTACTCTCTAAATACCAATATATTTTCTTCTCATCTTGTTATTTTTTTTTATTTTCTTAGTCTTCTATCCATTTTCCCCCTCTTTGGTACTCAAAAGGACCAAAAGGATGTTTTTATGAAAATTAAAATTTATTAATCCTTTTTGGATGAGAATATTTGTTTTCCATGTATATGTTCTTAAAAATTATTTTGAAGAAGTTATTATTTACTTTTAAAATATTATTGAAGGTATTTTTATACTATATTTTACTTTCTTTATAAATTTTTTAAATGAATATTCTTTTAATTTTCCAAATGGGTCATTTTTTTTACTTTCTTTACAAAAGTGTGAAAAGAATGTGTTTTAAACATTTATGGAATGAAAGGATTTTTCCACCATCATGTAATTTCTATGTTATGAATATTACATTATATTTTTCAATATTTTTTCAAATAATATCTTATTCTTACTATTATGAGAATTTTTATTTTCTAAAAATTAATAAGAGAAAAGGATATTTATTCTTGTTTTTTAAATCATTTTTCTAATTATTTTATAAAATTATTTTTCATTTAGGTAATAATTCTATAAGGATTTTTATGCTTCACTACAAATACAGCCTTTATCAGCGCTAAAAATGGCCTTTATCAGCGCTATAAAAAGCGCTGATAAAGCCAGCATAGATAAAGGGGGGGTCCCCTTTATCAGCGCTTCCTTTATCAGCACTTTCATTTTAGTGCTGATAAAGGACCATTTTATCAGTGCTTTTAAAAAGTGCTGATAAAAGTTAAAAAAAATAAAAAAAAAATTTAAAAATTTTTAAAAAAAATTAAAAAATATTAAAAAATACTGCGAATCGGGTTGGCTTTTATAACGCTTGATCCCCCCCATTTTACAGTGCTTTTCTGCCCCTGTACCACACACCCCACGCACCCCCTTTACCCTTTAACAGCGCTTGCTGCTATATTCCCCCATGCGTGCGTGCCCCTACCTCCCACTGGATTTGAACTCGAGACCTCCCCCCTGCGCGCCTAAGTCTTTACCACTACTCTATTTTGATTTGTCTTCCAATTCATGATATCTATATATATATATATATATATAGTTATATTTATTCATATACTAATATATATTTATATTAATATATATATAGTTATATTATAATATATATATATAGTTATATTATAATATATATATATATATAGTTATATTAATATATATATATATAGTAATATTAATATATATATAGTGATATTAATATATATCTATATCTATATATATATTTAGTTATATTTATTCATATAGTAATATATAGTTATATTAATATATATATAGTGATATTAATATATATATTTATAGTAATACTAATATATATTTATAGTAATACTAATATATATATTTGTAGTTATATTAATATATATAGTTATTAGATTAATATATATATATATATATAGTTAGATTAATATATATATATATAGTTAGATTAATATATATATATAGTTAGATTAATATATAGGTATATAAATATTCATATATTTGTATTTTAAATAAAATGGATGTTAGTTATTATTTAGATAAAGCTAATATATTTTATATGTAAATATATTTTATTATTTATATTTATAATTAAATTTTTAGGTGTGAATATATAAAAAATATGAATATATTGTTATATTTTTTATTATAAATAGTAGTGCATTATAAAAATGGATTAAATTTCAAAGACATAATATCAATATGAATTTAATACCTTGGAATAAATTCAGACCCCGCCAAAAAATCCAATAATACCCCCTTAAACGAGGGTGAAAATCCACAAAATGTTAAAAAATCGGGGTACCCAGACTAAAAACTTAGTTTTGGAGGCCTTCTGGGCCTCTTTTGACCTCTAAAATCCCTTTACTGGGATTTCCCCAGGTCACAGCGACGTAGAGCTAATCGCAGGCTTCGATTTGATATGTGGTAGAGCTCAAACGGACACCCGGATCAAAAGTTATGGTCGTTTGAAGTTTGAGTTGCGTTTTCAACATATTTTGGATCTTTTTTTAATTTTTTTAATTTTTTTAGTCTTCAAATTGTCATTAAATGACTATTACTCCATAATGATTATCAAATTATTAATTAAAAATATTTTTTTAATTTTTTAAGAATCCATTTTCATTAAATATCTTATATATTAAGTATAATAAGTGTAAATGTACATTTATAATTATCTAAAATATATATAAAAATTATATATTATATTTATATAACAATATAACTATATTTATATATTAATATATTAATATATTTTTAAAAAAAAAAATTGAATCTGACCCTTTATCAGCGCTTTTAAAAAAAGCGCTGATAAAGGCCCCCCCTTTATCAGCGCTGATAAAGGCACCCCCCCTTTATCAGTGCTTTTTCGTTAGCGCTGATAAAGGGGGGGCGCTGCGAAAAACTGTTTTTGTGGTAGTGTTTCTTGCACTCATAACATCTGAATTCCTTCTCATCCTTTTTAAAAGACTTTCTAAAACCCTTTTTCTTTCGATAAAACTTACTGAATTTTCTGGCTATCTCATCCAGTTCCACATTTGAATTGGATGTATTAGAACTTTCTGATTTCACCTTTATTTCCTTTTTCCTCAGCTTTCTAATTTTTATTTGAGATGACACCTTTAAGGAAGTGTCTTCTCTCTTGATCATAACCTTATACTCATTTGGTTCATCCTACATCTCAGCCTCATACATCGTTAGAGTTCTAATTAACTCTCTCATTATTAAATCTTTTACAAGTGCAGATTGTCTGATAGCAGCAGAAATTCCATTCCATATTGGTGGTAGTACTCTTAGTACTTTCAGGGCTTGATTAGATTTTTTGATCAGATCTCCCAAGGTAGTGATATTGTTGAAAATATCTATCAACCTTCCATTCATCTGGGTGATGATTTCTCCTTCAAACATCATGAATGTATCAAATTTTAGTTTAGTAGTAGCATAACTCATCTGTCTGACATTGTCAGTTCCTTCATAAGCAAGTACAATTTTCTGCCACATTTCATAAGCCATCAGGCACTGGGATACTCTATTGAATTCATCTATTCTAAGACCACAGATTATAGAATTCATATATTTTGAGTTTATTTCATACTCTGCTTCTGTATCAGCACTCCATGTTTCAAGTTTCTCTGGAATCACATAGGGAGTTATAATTTTTTAGTAGACTTTGTATCCAAGGTTTTTTAAATAAATGATCATCCTTGATTTCCAGCATCCATAATTTTCATCGTTGAAGTAGGGAGCTCGAACCATTGACATACCCTCTTGTGTATCAGCCATTGTGCTCTGTATAATCCAAAAACTTTTAGCTTGTTATAGATTTGACAACATATCCTCCTTTTATACCAGTTGTTGGATCGGGTTATACCAAATATACATAAGAGGGGGTGAATTGTGTCTTTTATAATTTCTTCTCAAGATCCGGACATGTTCTTTTAACTTTATCAGAAAGATTAAGAAGTAGAAAATAAATAGAAAAGGATGAACGAAGTATAGTCGTTCGGGGAACAGAAGGCCCCTAGTCCACTCCACCAACACTCTACTCCACGAGCTTGGTGATTTTCACAATCCGGTTCTCTTATCAATAGGCCATTCCATAACTGAGTGCAGGCAGTTGACACCTTTATAACTTTAAGGCAAAACAGATCCTTCTGGTTCATACATAAAACCAACCACACATCTTAGTATGATAATTTAGTCACTCAAAGTAAAAGAGTATTTGATCTTTGAAATAATTTCTAGTTGTTCTTCATAATTGAAACAGTACACAATTGACAGTCGATGGATCATCGATTTCAAAAATGATTTTCTCCAGGTAAAGAGTAGTTCTGAGTCGATCCGGTTTTAGTAGATCTTGAATTATAATTCGAAACTTTAACAGTATTCGATTCACAAAAGATATTCGATGTAGAATTGGTGAATCTTCAATCGATTTTCTTTTTCTTCAAAAAACAGAGTTTTGTCTCTCTTCGTAACAGAATATCTATAAGTCTTGATTGTCTCTATAAACTGTAGTAGTGAAAAACTCAAGAGATTGATATATATTATTTTTTCTTTTCAATGATTCGCCTCTGTATATGTAATAAAAATAATGCAGGTATATATAGAATAAAGACAAGTGTTCTCCTTTTAAATTTAGATCCACAAAATTTGTCTTTAGAATCGCGATATTCAAATAGTTGAATAACCAGAGTAGTCGTAAATCCCCTTAAAATTAACCATGAAAATCTCCTATTAAATCGATCCTTTGAATCATAAATAAACATCTTTGAATCAGTCAAAGAAACACTTTAGATTCGAGATTTTAATATGGATTTAAATCAGCCTAATAATCGGTATAAAGACCATTGCTTTAATAAAGTCATAATTTAAATCTCTGATGCCAAACGTAGGGTTGAACTGCATAGCATACATTCTTTGAATGTAAGGTTCATAATGTAAGATTGATCACAAACTTAAGGTTGATCACAAACGTAAGGTTGATCACAAACGTAAGGTTGATCACAAACGTAAGGTTGATCACAAATGTAAGGTTGATCATCCATACTTTTCTCTTCAACTCTCAAACAAACAATATATAATCTATACTTTTATCACCTTCAAAATGAAAGGTAAATGATCCAACATAAGGTTGTTCCCAAACATAAGGTTGATGAACCATACTTTTGAGAAACAAACATGACATTCCATATTAATGTAAGATTCTTCTTCCATACTTTTCTAACATTCCAAATGTAAGATTCCTTCCAAACATAGGGTTATTTCTTTTATAATTTTTTTAAAATGTATGTTTGCTTAACTATACTTTACTAATAACCCATAAGCAATAGTTTTCATCCTTACATCACGCTCCTCAACGTAGGGTGTAAACAGTGTTTCCAAAACACGCTAAAGTGATTTTTGTACACATTGAGAAATATTCCACGTAGATTAAAACGCTTAAATATTATTTAAAAATAGAGAAATAAATAATATTAATTTCCTGAAATATACTCAAGTAAAATCATTAGAATAAAAAATAAGGGTATTTGTGAACATCAAAATCATCATAAAAAGACAGAGTATTGTTGAAAAACACTTTCTCAACACTATATTGTGTCATGTTCTAGTCTTGGTTTGATAAGTGAATCCTCACCTATTTACACCCAAAAAATTAGAGAACAATAAGGATGTCTATACAATTATTTAAGGCCATATAACTATTATTATATGAGAACTCCACTAATAGTACATACTCCTCCCAAAATCCTTTGAAATATATCATGAAATCTCTCAACATGTATTTTAATGTCTAGATCCATGAATAGGGGTGAAGTAGACCAAATTCATGAGCCAATACATAATCACCTATATAGAATCATGTTTCCTAAATGTTCTTCGTAGTCCTATGAAAAAATAAATGGCTATATACTCCCATTTTCACATGGGAATTAGTAAATAATGCAACAGTATTATTGGTCATTGTTGCTCTGCCTTAACCTGCTGACAAGTGATGCATCTCAAAAAAACTCTACCACACTCCTCTTCAATTCATCCCACCAAAAATGAATTATTAATGATTTATACATCTTTTGGATTCTAGTATTAACTTCTCATGTTGAATGGTGATAGGAAAAAGAAATTTTTCTTAATAATACAAAGGTACCAAGATATGATCTCTAAAACATAACACTGAAACCCCCATCTAGCTTCCATCCCTCAATGGTTACCCCAACATTGAGTTTTTACCTCATAGATAGATATTTTAGATAAGATTTTTGAGAAAATATAACCTGGTTAACTAAATAAAGAAAAATAGAAACTGGAAAGAAAACGGTAACATCACCATGCCCCATATAGTCCATATGAATATTAGTAATAACTAACATTAGATTCAACAAATCTGAATTCTCCTTAACCAACTGATTATATGACTTCTTACTTAATGAATCAACCACCAGATTTCCTTTTCCTAGTGTATACATCAAGTCGAGGGTAAATTTTTCCTTGACACAGGCTCATCTTCCCATGTTTGATTCTTACTCTTCCAACCATGTTTCTTTTATGAGTATTGGATTTCAGATGAATGAGTTGTTAATGAAGTCAGTTGTGTTGTAAAAGATTTGGCTAAAGGAAAAGTCAGATATTGAAACTATTCTCAGAGGATAATATGAGTTTAGTTGATCATTTCTATGAAAATTTAGTCACCAAACTTCCACATACCATTGATTTTAACTTCTTGACATTCATTTTACCCATCCAGGTTGGTGGGAGAAAAACATACCACTTTCATAGGTGGATTTCCCATCTTCACTTGTTTGAATTCCACCATGTTTTGTAGGATTTCATTGAAAAAAACACTCATATAAGTTGTACCCCATCACCTAATATAATAGAAAATAGTTTTGGAAATATTCATCACTAACCTTGTAGGGTTTTCTAGGAGTTAGAAACTTGATCAAGTTATTCTCTAATATCGAGATGAAGTAGTCGAGTGCTTGGTCATTTTGAAAATAATATACCTTGTTTTTTATCTTATCAGACTATTTTTTTATTTAATCTCTTTGATCATCCTGATGAGTAGGGAATTTTTGCTGATTCTCAGGTGGTGGAGTTATATGATATATTGTAGGCTTATATAGAGAGATAAAGTATAGGGGCATGTTTTTATCAGACTATTTTTTTATTTAATCTCTTTGATCATCCTGATGAGTAGGGAATTTTTGCTGATTCTCAGGTGGTGGAGTTATATGATATATTGTAGGCTTATATAGAGAGATAAAGTATAGGGGCATGTTTAAGTGTAATAGTGTAAGAATTTTCATTACCCTTTATCCTACCTTAAGACAATGGAATAACTTGAGACTTAGAATTGGTCTCTATAATGGATTCTTCCGCTCCCTAAAAATTTTTAGTAAGGTCCAAAAACTCTCCTGTGTATTTCATATGGGTAAGTGGTGTGTGCAAATCATCCTAAATATTCTCTATATATATGGAAAAAAAGTATTACTGAGGGAGTGGTAGGTTCAAGGAGTATGTAAATTTTTTCCACCAAGAAATAATATTAGAGAACCTTTCATTATACCACTATTTTTATTTTGAAAGGTTAAGGACTTTTTTATTCTATAATACCAAGATGAAATAAAAATAGAAACTTTTAACGGAGGTCTTCCCATCCCATAATTGATCAATTCGGAAATATAGTGTTCTATACAAAGGTTTGTCTCTATAGTGATTGCACAAAACACCTAAGTTTCACTACCTCCAGATTTTCAGGGGTCCCCATCATGGGATCATAGTGAGAGATGAAATGTGTTAGATGCTTCTCTGGGTCTCATAGGCCATTAAAAATGGGAAATATTGGGTTCCCAAAGTTTGGCATGGGAAGTGTTAGATCTAACCATTTTTGGTAAGGCATCATTTCTGGTTGTACCACCATGCACCATTTCTCCATGGATTATAATTATTTAGTGATTGAATCAAAAGAATTCATGAGCCCTTAGGGAATGTCTGGCTAAGATGGGGCTTGAATATGTGTAGCGACTAGTAGGTACATAAGTGGCGACACCTCTTGTATCTGTTATGGGTATCCCATAGGGACAAGCCTGTAAGGATGTGCCTATCCATATTCTTATTGCACAACTAACAATGGGAATTCATGATCTACTATTTTGGGGTCTAGTTATATTTGTGGCTGGTATCCCATATTGATAGGTTGTTCCATATCTACTTCCATTTCTAGAAAAAAACCTATTTTATGATGTACACTAGCTAGGGGTGCAAGTTGAGGATCTACTTGTGAATTATATCTAGTAGGAAGTCTGCCTTGGAGTAGTTCTGCATTGATTCTCCTCAATTATTTCGTCTCCTCCTCCTATTGAGAAAATAATTCCTCAAGTGAAAGAGTCGTAGCCTCTCCAAAGATAGGTGAGGCACAATTTTAACATTTTCCTTTTCCCTGTTGATTCCTTTCGAGGAGGTAATGCTATATTATTTGAGTGAATGACCAAATTTCGGGAAATATTTTTTTTCTTGGTATCCACGCCTCCTTCAATTGTTTCGGTGTAGACCACATTATGAACCATAGATTCCTCCTCTGAATCCTCCTCTGATTTAGCCTCATGTTTTTCAGGGTCAATAAGGGAGGTATTAATGAAATTCACTAATTCATAATGCATGGTAGGAATTATATCAATGTATTTATGAGACTACCTTTTTCTACACCCTACAAAAGGCCTAATCCTCTCTTTTTTCAATTCTCTAGGAGCTATTTGGTGGATGTTAATCTGAAGGGGATCTCTAGATAGTTCAGTCGTGTGTGTTCCCAGTGAGGAAGAATGGATGAACTATGAGGATCCATTCTATAAAATTCTTACTAATCGTGATAAGATTGATTTCTTATGGGGAGGATTTTGTTGAGGTAAAAATACCCCATCCCTAAGGATTGGGGTTGTTCCTGTCCCACTTTTATAACTCTTCAGGCCTGGTTTGTTGGCCTTGAAGGTTGGGTTAAAAATCCTCCATCCCTGTAGGCTGGGGGATCTTCTGAACTTTCATGTCTACTATTATCATGGATTCCCTTCTAATTTTATGAAATTTTTTCCTAACATGGGTTGGGTTCATCAATTGGTATGCACTTGAATCACCCACTTTCAAAGATCATCATGCTATTTCTAACATTTGTGTTATCTAATGGATTACTTATCCCAAATGGAAGTCTTGATCAAAATTTTAGGATTCTTGGGGAAAATTACTCTCAATATCCTTCTCTCTTATTTCCAAAATTCAAAGAAAGTTTAATTGGGACTATTTTTTTTTTGAGAACATCTTCAATTGTGAACAAGGTATATTTGTTGAAGCTGCCCCAAAGATATGAAATTTCATGATACCACTTTCGGAGGGATTTTTTGGTTAGTGAGTGTGGTGAAATGTAATGCTATGTGTGCACCCCATCCTCTGGTAATAACAATATATAGAGCATATGTGATCAAATTTTGCATGATTTTTAATGCGCTGAGGCATGCATGTTGAAGTAATCCTCGCTATTTCTCTAGATGTCATGTAGATAGAAGATCTTCCAAGTCAATTTGGAATTAAATACCTTCTATTAACTTGAAAATATTTTGATACTCTTCATAGGGTAATACTTTTTCTCTCAAGTGATGAAGAGTTTTCCATATATTGAGGTAGATTTTGTGCACATCATCTTATGAAAATGCCTCTAGAATGCTGTATTGAGGGGGGATAAAGGCTAGAACATGACTGATATTTCATCTTTATTGAGTCGTTTCCTCATGTTTAGCATGTCATTTTAATTTTTTTCTAGAGGATCCTCTACTAGATATGACCAGAGGGGATTCTTTTTAGCAGATTTATCATAAGAAACAAGATTGGTAGGGACTTCTTCTGTTACACTATAATGTAGGTGGCCCAAGGGTTGGTTGAATAATGATCATATACTAAGATGTCTTATGGTTGAGAAATAATTTCACTTTTTAAGTAAAATTCATCATACATTACTATCCTTGTTTTTGTAAGTGCCTTACTATTGGATGGCTTTCTCATCCCTACATTTCCATGTGGCCTGAATGGCCCGAAGGCCTTATTTTTTTTATTTTTTTTATGGATAATCCCACTTTTAAGGGTTTAACGGGAACCCGTACATGACCCGTAGGCCCAAGGCACAAGGCCCGACAAACCCGAAGTACATGACCCGAAGGCCCAAAGGTATACCATTCCCAATACATGACCCATAGGCCCAGCCCACTTGAACTTCCCCTCCCCAGCTTTCTGCATCATTGATCAACCATGTGGAGGATTCTCTTAACAACGTGGAATAATACTATGGAGAGAATATTCATAGTGAGTTCCATCACGGGGAGTATTACCATGGTGTATTATAGTAAGTTAAATCCCTCTTTCTCCTTGATATTATGGCCGCATGGAGGGATATCATGACTCTCATCAGGAGATTGGCTCTCGAGATCAATCTGGTTGTGGTTATGAAGCAAGCCTTCATGGTGAAGTGTCTGAATAGGACCTTCAAAGTTATTTATAATAATTTTATAATCCATTAATGGGAGAATATGATCATGATCTACCATAGATAAGTGTATGAGGGATTCAATAAATCTAGCATTAAGTAGTTCAGGATCGCATATCAGCTCTTCATTTTCCTGTTTTCTATGGTGAGGTTTTTTTTTGGAAGCCTTCATGCGAGTGACTGGGGCCACTTGATAGGGGAAGTGTTTTTCATTGGCATGGGGTTTTTCTTTCCTTAGAGTGGCTATTAGGGTAGTTTGATTACCTATGATTGGTATGGGTGTGTTTTCCTGATCTTTTTTTCTGTATATCGCGGGGGAGTTTTCCCTGTGACCCTCCCGGATGAGAGAAGAGGTGTGTGTCTGATCCAAGGTGGAATTATAATGATCTACCCCATTTATAGGGATGGAGTTGTGTATATATACCTTTGGAACTACTGTTATCACTGTAATTATTTACTAACATGTTTGTAGGATGTGTGATCAGATTTGAGTCTCCCATTTCACCATTTTCAAGATATGCTTGGTGACTTCAATGATTGGAATGAGGATATATGCCCATTCTTTATCTAGAGTAGGTGTATGTGTCTGCTTCTATCCTCCCATTTCTACTAGTGGATATTGAAATTACTCTAATGTAGGGGAATAGAGTTGGGACTTCCCCTCATTTTTCACTAGGAATTTCTGAATGACTTCTTCGAGTGATTTCAAACAAAACTACTATAAATATTGATGAATGATGACAGATGTGTGCACTATATTGTTGCTTGGCATAAAATTGGTTGGTGGGATTCATTTAGTACTACCAAATGAGTCTAATGGTAGGCTTGGTTGGTGAAGGAAGGGGTATGTTCCTGCTCGCAATTTCCCCCCAGATTTAAACAGTGGGCTTCCTTGGATTTCTATAGGCAAGTCTACTAGCAGGATGAATTAGGAAGGGTGAGTGTATGTTCCCTTTCACAGTTTTCCTCAAAATTTGATTGGTGGGCCTCTCTAGAGGGAGAGGGGTGTGGCTCTTCTTATGGTTGACTGATCACTTCCCCTATAGGGATTTCTTGCATGCTTGGGTCCAGATAACTTGTTTCGGATAGCCAATGATGGATCCCTTATCATGTTGAGGGCTCACTACTACATGGAATTGATGGATGTGATTCCTAGAAGGATCCCTTTTTGAAAGGACCCATGTGTCTTATAGATGAGGTTTTATATTGACTCTTGATCCACCTCACTAAGATATGGGAGGGATGGTAGTCACATTCTGAGGATAAGATCCTGAAATAGTTGAAGATGGTGGTTAGCACTGTCTGATTTTGGACCACTGATCATTACTAACCAGAAAATTGGTAGGGGTTGGCAATATGGGGTGTCCTTCGGGCATCATCCAGGGTCGATATAGTAGAATTATGATGATACAATTTGAGCAGTTTGTTATATATCTAGTGTTGAACATGCTAGGTTAGTGATGAAATAATTTATATGGATGAAGACCCAGTGTGAACTGTAATCAGGGAATATATTCAATGAATCTAGAAGGAAATCATATGATAGAAGGGAGTTTTGAGAGAAATTAACTAGGTATAAATGAAAAATTCAAATAAGAAAACTTCATCAAAGAAGCATCTCATTTAGAAAAACACATGAATGATTGACTATTATTTTTGGACCTCTTTCATTGTGAGAGTGAAAGGGGTCCTGTAGGTAGGTTATATTTTCATCTTGGTTAAGGATTCACTTTGGGTTTTCCATTTTTTTATTGAGATTTTTGTTTTCCATACGGTCGATTGTAGGGGTGAATTTTTGTGCAGTCATTCATGTTAGGTTCGCTATTTATGAATGTTTTCTAGTGTCTTTATTCATTGAACAAGAAACACCCAATGATTATGTATCCATGGGGACTTTATTTCTAAAGGAATCCAATCGTTATAAAATTTGGATAATGATGCTTCATAACTCATATTGGTCCATAGGATTGGATATCAAGCTCATCACACCATTTTGGTGGGAAAATTTTTCTACTCTGGGTATCTCTTGTAGATTCACAATATGTTTGTGAATCCTTCATTAATTCCCATGTATGATATGGGTCACTCTTGAATTAGAAATTAATTATTAGCATGTATGGAACTTAGAATCATATTTATGTACCATAGGTTCTTAATAAATAGAGATATATCCAAGGTTCTCTATAAATGGTATCCTTTAATGAACTGATTATATATTCTTTGTTCATTATTATGATGACGCCAGTTTTTAAACATATATTGGGGCTCTTTGAAGTGTATTTTCATCTAGGGAGATGAGAATTGTTTTGATTTTGGAATCAGACCCATGATTTGGGCTTCCTATGTATCCTCATAAAAGGAATCATAACACACATAGTCCAATTCCACTTAATGGAGCACGTCATACCTTTTAAGGTAATGTCATAAGGATCGAACCATGTAGTTTAGAATCATGTAGAAAGGATTTTTAGGATAACAGTGCCTAGTCAAAGTTTAGTGCGGAACTTATGTCAAAACAGCCAGGGAAACTGGAAGGTATATAGATTATTGAGTCGAATAAGACTCAACTGGGATTTTGTACCAATGAGAATAGGGTTGATTTAGAGGTGTTGGGTTTGGACCTCAAGGAGGATTCCTACTTATCCCATTTGGATGCGTATCAAATCCCATGCAGTTTAGTTTCAAGGACCCAAGAAAATAGATTCCCTCTGAATTTTTGTATCACAGGGGAGTATAGACCATTGAGAAGCTTATGATATGGCTTAATTATAATTATAATGCCCTTATGAATGAGTTTGGGGCCATGATAAGTGACTTGTCTCATAGATATTTTGGGGTTTAGTTTGGGTTTTTTTAGTAGGATTACCGTGAATGATTATGGTGATGTGATTGAGGATTGTTCCTCATAAGAAAAACCTATAGTTTGGTTGCTATTGGGGATTATACTGAATATGAGTCCCATATGTTTAGTTGGGACTTACACTTGGAATGATGCACAAAGGTTTGTGGTCATGTGGATGGCCTGATCACCATTGACCTCTAATCCCACATGAGTCATGCTCGGTGTGAGAAATAGTATTTAATGGAGGATTCAAGAAATTACACAATACTCTTTTCCCTGAGGATGGATACATGGCCTTGAGGGACCACACCTATGGAGGCACTCTAATGAAAGATAGGAGGAAGATATGAAAGAGGAATCTCTACCAAAACATGCATCTGACTGTGTGGATTTCATGATAATGGATATCCCCTAATCCCAAATCAGTCTTGATGATTTATTCTTGAACATGGGAAATAAGAGGATGTGGAAGATCCATCAAACCACACGATCCCTCTCTTCTACTAGTGGAATATTATGGGGCGACATGAGAAGAAAAAAGGGGCTTGGATGCGCTCATTCCTTCCCCTATTGAATATCTAGGATTGTTAGTTCTAACTACCCATATGGACACAGCCCTCAGAGATTGATATAAGAGGTACAATAGTGAAAACTATCATAATAAATGATATGGGTTTACTCTATGAGGGATTCCCTTGTTTAGGAACCATGAAAATTTATCGAATCATGGTGATTTTGAATGAGAGGTGGGGTTGTATGTGTTGTAACAAAAAAAGACATCATGAAAACCCAAAAATTTCATGGTGTGATTTTATATTTTTCATGGGGTCAGTAACAGTAGTGTAGGTACTAGATTAAAGTGTGAGGACTATAGCCCAGCACTTATGTTGAGTGTGGGTGCAGGGTTGTAGCCCCTATGGTATGGACCAGTGGGTTCTACCAAGTGGGTTTCCCTTGTATGGTTCGCCCAAGTGCGGGTTGCCTGGGTGGGTTTCACCCAAGTGTGGGGCACCCAGGTATGGGTCACCCAGGTGGGGGTCACCCAAGTTTGGGTCACCTAGGTTTGGGTTTCCCAGGTGTGGGTCAACTAGGTATGGGTCACCCTAGTATGGGTCGCCCAAGTGTGGGTCGCCCATGTTTGGGTTGCCCAAGTGTGGGTCACCTGGAATAGGTCACACAAGTATGGGTTTCTAAAGTGTTGGGCTGGGGGGCTCACTGATCGGCTGCCCAAAGGCATCATTAATTCCTCAGGGTGTGAGTCAAATTATAAATTTATATGTGTCCCAAACTTTACTTAACTACTAGGGTGTAGTATGGTATAAGTCATGGGTTGATCCCATGAGGAGGGTGTTGTTATTGTGGGGAAAAGAAATCTGATCTTGAATCCTTTATAGGAGTCCTTACAATATTGACTAATGTTTGGGAGTTTTCTAACTATTTTTGGGTTTTACATCAATTTATTAAAGAGGGGTTGGGATCAAGTCTGAGTATCTAGATAAAGGTGATCCTAGTTCTAATCTTGGTAAGGTCCTAAGTGCTTAGTTTATGAAGCAAGAAGTATTTTCTAGTCAACCTAGGTCCAGTCTTCTACTTCTACCTAGGATGTAACTATTCTATGGTTAAGAGGATAGCTACAGTCCTAGATGCATTATCTTCAGCTTATATTGCAGAAAATTCCCTAAGCTAATGGCCATTGTCATAGTTTACTTCAATTAGGATAGGGTCATTTTCTTGACTATCTGATGGTTACAGTACAGTTTCACAAATGGAGTTTTAATGATGGTTTATATCCTAATTACTAATCCATTTAGGTTTTCCAAGTTTAGAACTAGAGATCTAATTAATCGTGTAGATACATTGATCCTTGATCCCTACCCCAATACATTTAGCTACTCATGGTGGTAATTAAATTAATAAAAGGGGTGAAGGAAATCATAACTATGATAATGGAATTGAATAAATATGTGACTAAAATGCAAGAAAAATTTAAATAAAACCATACTTGAAAGGAAAGAAATGAAAATAAAGCAATGCGGGAATTGAAGGCGTTGAAGAAAAGGAATCCACAGATCTTCGATTGAAAATATAAAATAATTAAAAATAATTAAGGTGTTTAGAGAGAGAAGAGAGAAGGTAATTCCGAGGGGAGTCTAAAAGGGAGATAGATATGATCCAAGCCTCTTGAAATGTGATGCTGAGTTGATCCTTATATAGGTGAAACTAGTCATGACGTGTACTTAATCATCACGTCGTGAACCCTTAATCCATGTTATTTCGACCAGGATCTCCAGTGTAGCAGGAGGATATTTTGTGGATTAATGAAGTTTGACCATGGTCATGTCTTTTACATGTGGTTCACGACGTGTACCCCATGGCCAGCTAGCTTTTCACATTGAATCCTCGCAGCTTTCTCAGCTTTTAGTTTGAATTAATTCATGACATGTAGGAGGAATTCATGATCTGAACTGGAAATTTCTTCATTCTTTGTGGTTCATCATGACTTAGAAATCATAGCTTGATGCAGGTTGTGATCATCAAGTACACGACGTGAACTTGGCCATCACGACATGTACTTATCCATTTTTACAGATTTTCTGTCTTTCTTCCTTGGTACCTTTTGAATCCATCTTTCTTACAAAATTGGATATCTACCATGTGCATTATCCATTATATGAATGAAAAACAATGTAAAAGTGACAGAAAAATATATATTACATTTAGGATTATCAAATCCCCCACACTTGAATCATTTTTTGTCCTTAAGAAAAATATCTCAACAAAGATTTCAAAAAGGATATGCAATTTGTGAAGAAATAAATGCATGTTATGTCCATGCAATTAAATTAAGTGTAAGCAGAAAATTAGTCAAGTTCCAGTTTTGATCTTGCCTAGTAAATTAGTCATGAATCATAGTCTAGATTTTCAAAACAAATTCTATTCTTTTAATTATAATCTTCTAACTATTCCTTAAGCTATATACCCAATTGTAATTTACCTCACCATGCTTTTCTCTCATCCCTCAGGGTAAAATGTAAGTAAGTTATGCTTGTACCCTGAGTCCATGTTCCTAACCATGGGCTTTCACTGGTTCTATCATCTCCACTGTGTAAAGACAAGTATAAGAATAATATTAAGGACTTTTAGTAACAAGGTTCTAATGAATCTGTGGTGGTAGGTAGTAGGTAAAATGTGAAAATCAGGATCAAAAGGAAGGTAATGTCTAAAGTACAATGCATATGAAATAAGATAAGTGTGAAAAAATTTCTCCATCTAGCGATTCAGGTCCATACTCCATCATCTCAGGTTAGATTCATATGCATATAAAGAAAGTAGATAAAGAAATGATTCTACTCCTTTCCTTTTTCTTTTTCTTTTTTATTTTTTGAAATTTATGCCTATGATAGATCTCACATCCATCACCTAACCACATATGATCCTTCGAGGGATTCATTGGTCTGGAAAATAGTGATTTTTTACCCTCCTAGTACATAACCCATTCAATTTTTTTACTTTTAAATTTTAAAAAGGAACGGATTATGAATGAGAGACAAAAAAAGGCATATGTATTACAACCTGGTAGTCAGGTGAGTGCATTGTACATATCTAAAAGTGAGAGCATCCCATGTTGTCTGAATTCTTCCCCCACACTTGTTCAAAAATAATCTTTAAGAATTGTGCAAGGAGTAGGGTAGGAAGGGAAATAGGCTTTAAATAACTCTTCTTCTAATAGGTTATTCATGGAAATTATAAGCTAAATGAAAGATAGATGTTGGGTGGGTCCTAGGTAAAATAGCTATCAAAGGTTTCCTCAATAATTTTAAAATTAAACTTGTTCAGTCATCATTTTTATAAGATCTAAGTGAAAGTTCTAGTAGGTTTACATGTCCCAGGTATCTCTTAAGAAATATTCTCAGAAAAGAAAATGAGATTGAAGGCTTATAATCCTCTCAGGTAATGAGATAAAAATAAAAACTGGAAATTACAAAGGTCATAAATCCTAAGTAGTGATTCAATTAATCATTATTTCAAAGATTTTGAATTTCAATTAAAATTCTAAACTCAGAAATCATTCTAAAATTCTAAGTAGGGGTGAAACATGGTTCTTAACATTTTTCTTTTTAAATTTACCTTTAATTTACATGGGCATAATGGTTTTCAAATTTGCATCATGCTTATCAATTTGAAAAATGTCTCCTAGAATAGTAAGAATAGGAAAAATTACAGTTCATCTTAGTGAAAATTTGAGAAAGACCCCCCCCCACACACACACACACATATACACACTTAAAAGGAGACAGTGTTCACACTATCTTTGAAATAATGGGTGTGAGTGGTGTGGTAATGATTTTTTTATAATTTAATTTTACATGGTAGTGATGGCAGAATTTAAAAGGAGGGAATCAAGAGATCCCTAAGATGAAGTGGTATTCCATTGGAGTGTCTGAGCTGTCTTAACATTGAAGTTTTGATTCACCTGCAAAATATGTTAGTAGAAAAATACTACACTATATAACAAACGTTAATCCATAGGTTTGAACATTTGAATAGCTAAAAAATATTCATGTGTAAGAAGAAGGAATAACAGTAACCATTTTATTGATTGAATGAAATTTTGTACAAAGTACTACAATGAAACACTGAAAAATCCAAGACTGAAAAAAATTCAAAAATAGCTATGGGTTACCTCCCATAAAGCGCTAACTTTAAATTCATCATCCAGAAATTCTTAGAGTTTAGTTGAACGTGAGGATGAGAAAATAGCACTCATGGAATGGTTATTGAAAAATCTTCAACCATTGAGCATTCACTTTGAATAGCATCTCTCCATCTTGTTGAATTTCTATTACTCCGTACAGAAAAATTGGATAACATCATAAGGACCAGACCATGTTAATTTCAAATTTCTTGGGAAAAGTTTCAATCTTGAGCTGAATATAAGAACCTTATTCCTTGGGATAAAGGTGTGTCTTTCAATCTGTTATTTGTTCCATTCTTTTTTTTGTAAATTTTTGCGTTCTCATACGCATCTTTCCTTAATTCTTCCAACATGGTTGATTGCAATAACCGCTTCTCTCCAGCCTTGTATAACTCTATATTTAGTTTTTTTATGGCCCAAAATGATTGGTTCTCTAGCTCCACTATAAGATTACATTTTTTTTCAAAGTTTGGAGCTGAACCATCATTTATTATTAAATCAAAGAAAATACCTCTTTAAATGGGTAGAGGGAGACCCATTACATAGCCTGAAGGCCCAGTGGGCATTTAGCCCTTTACATGGCCTGTAGGCTCAAGGCCCATTCTGTGAATAGTACATCTATAGTACCTGCCTGCTGCAGTACCTCATAGTACCCGTCGCCGCTACAGTGCTCTGACGCTGCTACAATGACCCACCACCGCTACAGTGCATGTTGTTGCTATAGTTCTGCCACTACTACACTACGCTACATTACTACTACAGTACCCTGATCCCAATGGGTTTTGAACCCCTATTTTACATGTAGGATTAAGGGGTTCTTACCACTAATCCAAACCCCAACTACTCACCAGAATATTACATGGTTTTCCATAAACCAGTCAAAATGGTTTGGTGTCGATGGGTGTTTTATAAACCATTCTATACACCCATATTGCATCGTCCAGTTTCGGACTCCAATTATTTCTATTGTATTGATTATATTTTCTAGGATCTTTTTTACCTCTCTATTTGATGGTTATACTTTCCCACTCATTTGTGGGTGATAAGGGGTTCTAGTATTATAGTAGATCCCATATCTTTTAATAATTTTTCGCATTGGTTGATTGGAGAAATGTGTTCTACGACCGCTAATGAGCAGTCATGGAAATCCAAAACGTGCAAACAAATTTTTACGAAGGAAATTTATTACCATGTTGGAAGTGTCATGATTTGTTGCTTTAGCTTCAACCCATTTAGACATGTATTCCACTACAACAAAAATGTATTTCTTACCATGTGACGTGGGGAATGGTCCCATAAAGTCAATTCTCTATACATCTCAAACTTCAACTTCCAACATGGGGTTTTGTGGAATTTTATTTATTTTGTTTATATTCCATGTCCTTTGGAATCTATCACAGTGGTGGTAGGATCTCTTGGTATCTTGATGTAATGAGGGACAAAAAAATACACTTTGTAGGATCTTATCCATTGTGTTCTCAGGCCCATGATGTCCTCTAGTTGGAAAAGTGTGGCACATTCTAATTACATTCTACAACTCTTCTTCTAGAATGCAACGTATTAAAATTCCATCAGCACAACACATGAAAAGTAGAGGTTTATCCCAAAATTAGTGCTTGGAATCCGTAAGAAATTTTTTTCCATTATTGATAAGATAAATCATGAGGGAGGAATCATGTTGCAAGAAAATTGGCTATGTTGGAGAACTAAGGCTGGGTATAGATATTAAATAGGGTCTCATTAAGAAAATCTGCCTCAATATCAGCCTTGTTGTCTTTGATGATGGTAAGAGGTAGTATAGAGAGGTGATCTGCAATGACATTTTATGTTCCCTTTGTATCTTTTATTATTACATTGAATTCCTGCGGCAAGAGAATCTAGTATATCAACCTTGGTTTTGCATCTTTCTTGTTCATCAAGTATCGAAGGGTATCCTGATCTATATGAACAATAACTTTTGATAAAATAAGGTAAGAAAATAATTTTACAAAGGCATACACAAAATCTAGAAGCTTTTTCTCTGTGGTTGTATAATGAATCTGAGCTTTATTTAAGGTGTGAATTTCATAATAAATTGGGCACAAGATGTTATTTGTATATTGTCCCAAAACAGCTCCTACAAAAAGGCCACTGGCATCACACATAAGTTCAAAAAGAAATTCCTAGTTTGGTGCAATGATGAATCGAGATGTCATCAAGATGTTTTTCAAAGTATCGAAATATTTTTGGTATTCCTGATAGAATTCAAAAGGAATATCTTTTTACAATAAGTGTGTCAAGGGATGTGCGACTTTAGAAAAATATTTTACGGAGTGTCTGTAGAATCCATCATGCCCAAGGAAACTTCTTATACCCTTAATAGTGGATGGATTAGGTAGATCTTTGATAATGTTGATCTTTTTTGGATTTACTTTGATGCCTTATTTGGATATATTGTGGCCGAGTACGATTCCTCCTTGCACCATGAAGTGACATTTTTCCCAATTCAGCACGAAGCATTTTTCTTCACAACATTGAAGAACTAGTTCTATATTGCTGAGATAGACTTTGAATGATCTTCCCTAAACTGAGAAATTATCCATGAAAATTTAGAGAAATTATTCATCCATATCATGAAATATTTGTTTCATACATATTTGTAAATTTTATGGAGCATTACACATACCGAAGGACATGCGTCTGTATGAAAAAGTACCAAAAGGACAGGTGAAGGTGGTTTTTGGCTAGTCAGTGGGGTCGACTGAAATTTTATTATATACTAAATAGCCATCCATAAAATAGTATAAATCATTACCCTCTGGTATTTATAACATTTTGTTCATAAAAGGTAAGGTAAAATGGTCTTTTCTTGTGGCTAAGTTTAAACATTTGTAATCCATGAAAACTTTCCATCCAGTGATGGTGCATGTTGAAATAAGTTCATTGTCATCTGTTCTTGTTACTGTGAGTCACCCTTTCTTGGAAACAACTTAGAGAGGGATCTCCCATTCACTGTCTGAGATAGGAAATATTATTACTACATCCATGAGTTTTAGCACCTCTTCCTTGTAAACTTCCTTCATGGGTGGTGTGAGCTACCTCTGAGGTTTCCATTTTGGTTTTTTATCTTTTTTTAATAAGATTCTATGATTGAATTTAGTGGGATTGATCCCTTTAATTTCTTCCACTCCCTAGGTGATAGACTGCTTGTTTCATTTGAGGACATCAACCAATTTTTCTTCTTGATCCTGGGATAGTTTAGAGTTGACTATAACAGGAAAGGAGGAGGATTCCCCAAAAAATGAGTACTTTAAAGTACTAGGTAGTGGTTTCAGGTCTAATTGAGTAAGATGGGTGGTGGATTGGGTAAATGATGGCATAAAATCTCTGGTGAGTAGTTAAATAAAGTTGACTTACTCAAATTCATGGTCTCTTTATGCTTCTGTAATAGATTCGACACTTTCTTCCTCGATGGCCATATATTCTTCTCCATTCCAGGTGAGAGAAATGGCGTGACAGTCCATAGTGTCATTTGAGTGTTGCATGACCCGAATTAGGTTGAACACAACTTGTTCTTATCCTAATCTAAATATGAGACGTCATTGGATTACATCAATTAGTGCCTTTCCTGTATCTAGGAATGTTCTTCCAAGTGTAATGGGCATGTCACATTCTTCTTCGATGTTCAAAACCAAGAAATCAGCTGGGAAAATGAACTTTCTGACTTTTACTAGAACATATTTCAGAATGTCTCAGTGGCTACTTGACCGAGCGATCATCTAATTGCAAAGACACCCTTGTTTATTTGAGATCTTTATGTCCTAGATTTTTAAAGGTACTCATTGGCATGAGGTTAATGATTGCTCCAAGATCATAGATTTCTCTGCCAAATTTGCATGTGCCTATCTCAAAAGGGATTGAGAAGCTACCAGGGTATCTCATCATCAGTGTAATTTTCTACTGTACAACATAAACTCATTCTTCATTTAAATATATGACTCTTAGGTCTTCTATTTTTCTTTTCTTTGATAAAAGGTCTTTTAGTATTTTGGCATAAATGGGAATCTAGGAAATAGCTTCGGCAAAAGGTATTTTGATATATAATTTCTTGAACATATCCAAGAACTTATTATATTGTGTCTTCGGCCTAAGTTGTATTTCTCTCCCTAGGTAGGGAAGAGGTGACTGGTATGGAGGTGGGGTAACATACACAGGTTCCTTCTATTGCTTAGGTATATGTTTTTTCTCAGCTGGTACTTCTTCATGATGTAAGGTGGGATTGACATCATCTTTTACATTAGGTACTGGTTGTTTTATCAAATATTCTTCTTACAGACTTGCTTATTTGGTTTGTTGTAAGTCTATAATCTTTCTTCTTCGCAGCACTACTACCTTAGCTTCCTCTCATGGGTATGTCTCAGTGTTACCAGGAAGATTACCTAGTAATCTCTCAGATAAGGTCTTTGAGATTTGACCCATTTTCAATTCAAGTTTCCTCAGAGATGCTCTCTGGTTTTTCATATCTGTCTCATGGTTCATCATTATTTGATCAAAATTTTTCACAAAAGATGCCAGGAGGCTTTTTATATTGGTTTGCATAGGTGATTGCTGAGGTCTTGGCTGAGGAAGCTGAAATTGTTGTATTCTTTGAGGGAATGGTTTTTTTTATCTTGTGGTCTTGGTACAGGGTTCATTAGAGGATATCTTGGTGGTCCTTGAGCTCTAAACTGGGTTTTTCTGCCTCTTGGTGGGAAATAACCTTGATTTTTTTGAGGTTTCCGCTGAGCAGGCCTCTGCTGATAGTAATGTTGCTGCTGAAATGGCTAGTTCAGTTGATTGTAATTGATGTAATTTCAATCCTTTTGTGGTTATTCATATCTATTATTTTATTCTTGATATATATTATGGTCACTGCAAATCTCGTATGATTGTAATCCCATGACAGGAGTAGGAGGGGGTTGAGTAGTTGGTATCTAAAATGCTTCTAATTTTTTATTGAGTTCTTGCACTTGCGCTGATAGCCTTGTGGTCTCATAAATTTGTGGGATTTCACGCCATAGTGGTCCATGATCACTCTTCCATAGAATGGAATTGTGAGATACTTCATCTAGAATGGCCCTTCCAGTTTTGGGAGTCTTGAACATGATACCTCTATTAGTGGCTGCATCGACAACATTTTGTGCCACTGGCTGAAGTCCTTGATATAAAGTTTGGAGTTGTATCCACATATCCATTCCATGATGTGGACACTTCCTTGTTAATTATTTAAAGTGTTCTCATGCTTCCCAAGTATACTCTCCATCAATTTGGTTGAAATTCTGAATGTCCATCCAGAGCTTCCAGGTCTGGATGGGTGGGAAGTACTTATCCAGAAATTTCTTGGCCAGTTCGTCCCAAGTAGTAATTGACTTGGAAGCTTAACTCTTTATCCATTCCTTGGATCTATCTCATAAGGAGAATAGGAATATGTGGAGTCTTATTTCATTAGACGAAACTCCCTGGTTACAAAAGGTATCGCAGACCTCCATGACGTTGCCAATGTGTTCATGTGGATCTTCACTCCGATGACTGCTAAATTTCTCCATGTTCTGGATCATATGAATGACTCTAGGTTTTATCTCAAATTTGTGGTCCTGGACAAGGGGATGAATAATACTAGGAGTCGCACCATGGATTGATGGAAATACATAGCACATGGTCGTTTTCTCCTGTTTCATTATTGGGTTCTCTACCAAAATGATTTGATGATTGGGGTTTGGTGGGTTTGGTCTCGTAGGGTGGTTGAATTGCTTGGCCATTGCGGACCGGAGAAGATAAGATAGATGCCTTTTGATCTTGATATCCAAATCCAAAAGATATTGTGCTTCAAGAGTCCTTGAACGAGTCAATGGACCTTGGTACATGCACGAGGTGAACGAAAAAGGAAAATGAAAAGATACAAGGGCGTCTAGAAATAAATGAAATGGGGTTAGGGAAAGGTAATCCTAGATCTATAAAAGAGTCCTAATCATGAATAAATGGTGTTTCTTCCCCAAAAACAGTTCCAAAATTTGATCGGATTCCCAAAGGCATCGTTAATTCCTGAGGGCACGAGTCAAATTAGAAATTTATATTCATCCAAAACTTTACTTAACTACTAGGGTGTAGTATGGTAGAAGTATGGGTTGATCCCATGAGGAGGGTTTTGTTCTTGTGGGGAAAAGAAATCTGATCTTGAATCCTTTGTACGGGTCCTTACTATCTTGACTAATGTTTGAAAGTTTTCTAACTATTTTTTGGGTTTTACTTCAATTGATTAAAGAGGGGTCGGGATCAAGTCTAAGTATCTTGATAAAGGTGATCCTAGTTCTAATCATAGCAAGTTCCTAAGTGTTTAGTCTACAAAGCGAGCGATAGTCACTAGTCAACCTTGGTCCAGTCTTCTAGATATACCTAGGATGTAACTATTCTATGTTCATGAGGCTACCTACAGTACTAGATGCATTACGTTCATCTTCTATTTCAGAAAGTTCCCTAAGCTAATGGTTATAGTCATAGTTTACTTCAGTTAGGATAGTTTTATTTTCTTGACTGTCTGATGTTCATGGTACAGTCACACAAATGGGGTTTGATTGTTGGTTTATATCTTAATTACTAATCCATTTCGGTTTTCCAAGTTTAGAACTAGATATCTAATTAAGAATGTAGATTCATTGAACCTTGATCCCTACCCTGATGCATTTATCTACTCATGGTGGTAATTAAATAATTAAAAGGGGTGAAGTAAATCATAACTGTGCCAATGGAATTGAAGAAATATGTGATGAACATGCAAGAAAAAATTAAATGAAACCTTACTTGAAAAGAATGAAACAAAAATGAAGCAATACAGGAATGGAAGGCTTTGAAGAAAAGGAATCCACGGCTCTTCAATTGTAAATGTAAAATAATTACAAATAACTAAGGTTTTTAGAGAGAGAAGAGATAAGGGAATTCTGAATGGAGTCTAAAAGGGAGAGAGATCTGATCCAAGCCTCTTTTGAAATGTGCTGCTGAGTTTCTCCTTATATAGGCAAAACTGTTCACGATGTGTACTTAATCGTTACGTTGTGAACCCTTAATCCATGTTATTTCGACCAAGATCTGCAGTGTGGAATGCATATCTTCTGAGTATTAATGAAGTTTGACCATGGTAAGGTCATCTACAAGTGGTTCACAACATGTACCCCATGGCCACCTAGCTTTTCACATTGAATCCTCATGGCTTTCTCAACTTTTGGTTTGACTTGAGTTACGACGTGTATAAGGAATTCACGATGTGAACTGGAAATTTCTTCAATCTTTGTGGTTGGTCACAACTTAGGATTCACGGCCTGATGTAGGCTGTGATCATCAAGTGCATGATGTGAACTTGGTCATCATAACGTGTACTTGGCCATTTTTTCATCTTTTCTACCTCTCTTACTTAGTACCTTATGAATCCTTGTTTCTTGCAAAATTGGAAATCTACCACGTACATTATCCATTATATGAATGAAAAACAATGGAAAAGTGACAGAATAATATATATAACATTTAGGCTTATCACTCACCCTATTAAGGACAAACCCTGGTAGGTCAGCCAATTAGGGATGGACAACTTGGGAGAAGGAGTTGTGTGACCAGAGCCCTATCATAGATTCACCGCCTAGGAGTTTAGCCATCCTACAAAAAATTTAGGGGGATGGGTCTATTTATAGACCCACTAGTGGGATTGTGTGAATGGGAATGCATGAATGGTCCTGTATGAATGGGCATGTTTGAATGGATAGTTCAGTGACACAAATCCCTTTAAAAATTTTGTCTGACTTCCGAGAGCCATAATTTTTTATATGTGAGTCCGTTTGGGATTTGTGACTAGTAAAATAAAATATTTCCAAGAGATACATTCTTCTTAATATGTTGAATACACCAAATTTTTCAAATAAATGTGTAAATTTCAGTTTAATGAATCGATGCCTTTTTATAACTGATCTTTGAAATCCAAGGCCTACTCTTGGAGGGGGTTCTTTCCACTTATCCCAAATTGTGGAGTAGTCTTGTGGAACATGTAAATCCAACATACATCTTCTTACAGCATGGAGACACATATCTACTAAAACTCAAAAAAATTTTGTCTATGTGAGGGTCATGTTGTGAATTATATGGAAAAGTGAATGAAAAGTATTTTTTGGTGTCAATATGTATAAATAACTTTCATGGTCTGTTTGAAACAACATGATCTCCCTACATGATAACACCCCAACCTAGATCATGATGCATCATAACAGACCACATGACCCTATCCTGAATTAAACAATGTGGGGATGGGTTTTGATGTAAGGTGAATCTTAATCTCTTGGAAATATTTTTGGTACTCATCATTCCATTAGAAAGGAATGCCTTTTTTGGTCAAAGATGACATCAGTGATGTAATACCTAAAAAATTATGAAAAAAAATTCGGTAATATCCAGCTAACCCAAGGAAACTATATATCTGAAAAACATTCTTTGTTGGTTTCCAATATATAGCAGCTTATATATTTTTAGGATCTACCAAAACTTCCCTTTCAGAAATGACATGGCCAAGGAAATTTATATTTAAAATTCATAAATCAAAGTTTTAAAGCTTATTATAAAAGTGATTTTCCCACATGATACTCAAAACTATAGCCAATTGTTTTTCATGGTTATATTTTCTCTAAGAATGCACCACCATATCATTAAAAACACTACTAAAAAGGAAAAATGGATACCTTTAGAAAATAAAATTCATCAATTACATAAACACCACTGGTAAATTTACTAAACCAAATGGAATAACTGCATATTCATAATGACCATATCATCTCCTAAAATTTTTCTTTAGAATATCCTATTTCCAAACTCATGGTTGGTGATACCTTGATTGTAAGTAAATTTTATAGAACTATTCTAATCACATTGATTGATCAAAAAAATAATAAACTCATTAAAGAGTATATATATTCTTTATGATAACTTGGTTAAAATTATGATAATCCACATAAATCCTAATAGTTTCATTCACCTTCTACACAAAAAAGAATATTTGTTTCCCATAGAGATGTGCCCGATCGAATGAACTCTTTTCTTTCCAAATCTTCTGTATGGAAATTAAATTCACTCAATTCCATTGGTACCATACTATAAATCATAAGTGAAATAGTATTAGACCCTTTGAGGATATCAATCATAAGTTCCACTTCCCTTTTAGGTGAAAATCCAGATAAATTTTCTAGAAAGGCATCAGGGAGTTAGTCAACTATGGGTGGAAATTATATATTCCAAATTTTTCCATATATGCTAAGGTAACATCTACCAACTAATAATATATAGTCCCAACCATTTTTACCAAAGGTTATTTTCTACTCACATCCACATCCTAATCTTCTTTTAATAAATGTATAACACCATCAAAAGTTGTGAAAGTGATATGTCTGTTATAATAGTTGATATGGTCCCTGAATGATGGCAACCAATACATACCCAAAATCAAGTCATAGATATAAATTTTTATAATTTATAAATCCCAAAATAACTCATCCACATTTATTATTATAGAACACATTATACACATAAAGTCTTGACACTCTCATTGTCCCATAGGTGTTTACAGTTTCAAAATATAAAGTATCATCTAAATATATAACCCCATATGATGAACCACAAAGGTAGCAATACAAGAGTGGGAAACAATCATATCAAAAAAATATTTCATAATTTTATAATTAAAATGAATCATACATTTTACCATATAAGGACTAGATTGATCATCCACAATCATCTATTCAGATGCATAAATCTGCTTACTCACTCCTCCCTAATCCTTGCTTCCCTAATGAGAATACATAACTTGTGGAGTTGTGGTATTCTTGGAATCACCTTATCTCACTTAGTTATAAGGATAAGGATTATTATAATTAGATCATCCCATAGAAGAATAGGATATCTGAGAAACATTAGATAGATCACTTCAATAAGAATTTGAATCATCACAACAATATCACTAAAGATGTTCCATCTAGTGAAAGATGTGACATGCTTTAGGTGGTGTCATAAATTCTTACTTATTATGAAAATTTAATCCAAATTGAAAATAATTAAGATTTATATTGTTTCATGGAGGAAATTTAACTGATACTGTGGTCATATTCTGAGACCCTCCACTACCTTGGAAGTAGGTGTCCATATTCTGCTTATTTCTAACATTTGACCTCACATTTGTTCCTATAGTGATAAATAGGATTACTCCAGTTGAATATCAAGAAATTTATATTTCAACAACTATCACTCTATTAATCAATTCTATATAAACCATAATAAAAAAGAATAACTATCTTAGATAGAATTTGTGGTCATAATCCAGACTCAAATATGCATGCTTTCAAGGACGAACTAATGGTAAATTCTAGAGAAAAGTGTAATAAGTTCATAAAATTAGTTTTATATTATGTAATTAAGATATTATCTTTCCTCATGGTGAAAATTTCGATTATACTCACTATCCTAAATGTGTGGGTTTATAATAACTTGTTTAAAAATTATTAGAACTCTTCCTACATCATTCCTTCTTTAATTTTAACATAGCCAGCTAAATCCTACTATTTTAATGAATCATCCTTAAATATATACATTTAAAACTTTAAATTTAGATCCCCTGGTGTACCAATAAAATTGGAATTTTTTTTCAAAAATTTTATCCACACTTTAAAACTTTCTCATTCAAAATCCCCTTAAAAAACAGGTGGATTTTGTTTCTGAAATTATAATGAATGATCCAATTTTCTTCGTTCACCATTTTTAATTATTTTTTCAACACCTAAAGGTCTTATACCATACTTTTTACAAGTTTTTGGTTCACCTAAGTCTCGGGTTTAGACACATACTATGCAGCCTCTTTCTACTAATTTCTAGGACCTCTAACTAGTTCCATTGTATATAACCAGAAAAAATATCACATAGTTCTCACTCTAGCAATTGAAGGCTTGGAAAAAATAAAAATTATTATTACTGATGATAAATAATAATTTTTTTCAAAATGAAACATTTAACCATTTTTTAAAAACCATTTGACTAGTATATGAACAATAAAGTTCTTGTGGTTATTCCCACTACAATGAATGGTATATAACACTCATTATAGAAACCCACAAAGTTGAGTTAAAAACACCTCTAGAAGTATATTATAAAACTTTTGTACTTGGACACTCTGGTAACTTGAATTTTAACAAAAAAATGTTAGATATGTCTTTTTAAGCTATACATTTCATTTTTCAACATTCTTATCTCCTTATTAACATATGAATATATAGATATACTGACCAAGACTAATGCCATTTGAAACAAACTACCCCATATCATTGTATTGATAGGATTCAGGAATACAATTAGCCTTAGGTGACATTCCCATGGAACCAAAGGCTGTAAATAAATTCCAAGGGCTTATGGGAACAGTTTGGGGATAATTTTCCCAAAAAAAGGACATAACCTAACATCACACAACATAAATATCCAAACACTATATGATGTATGAATAAAATAATTCAAACTGAATTTTAACTAATAGTAAAACAATATCATAGATACAATGAAAAATAGATATAATAGTCTAAAATACAACAAGACTCAAAGACATCAAGTCACAATCCCAAGTACTACTCGAACAAGCTCCATTCTCCAACACCACCTGCCAATACCAAGGTATCAAAAAGAATCACTAGAGAAATATGATACATTTCTCTTCCTTGTATATTGATTTATGACATATAAAAATTCACCAAAGTTCCCAAGAGGGGATAATAATAAACTTAGTAGACATTCCCTAAATAATTCCAAACACACTCCATTAGGACAAAACAATTTATCATATTTTATATTAAAAATTTGGAAAAGATTTAAAAAAAATTATATAATTCATAATAGAAATCCATGTGATAAAAACTATAAGCAAACTTATTTCCATACATTTACATTTGTTATAATCATTTTAGGGTTCACACACACACACCCAATGATACACCCAATACACACAAGATTGGTGTTATCATTGATGGTGGTAATCCATAACCATAATCTATCCAAACATGATAGAGTAACTTCCAACCTTATCTATCCCATTGAACACACTCCATCATAATTATGCCAAATTTACATACTAAAACAATTTTACAAAACGATTCTTTCTTGAAAACATTTCCTTAAACATTTTTCATGTGTCTAAACCATTCTATAATTTTAAAATTGACATTTTAAAATCATATCCAAATAAGATTTACTAAAATCCATCAAATTTTTTAAAGAAAGAACAAAATCAGTTTCCTTCATGAATTCACACAATGATACCAATATAAATCTAATATGATCAATTTAAGGAAACTAAGCCTTCCAGTTCTATGATTTTTGAGATAGATATAATCCACCTACCTTGAATTCATTTGTTTGGAACAAGGAGTCTACGATGATTCTCACAATAGAAATTATTCCATCCAATATTCAAAGAAAACATAAGTAGATCTCATTAAAATTCATCCAAATATCCTAGATTTAGTATAAATAATGATCTATAGTTTTTTTTAAGATGTAACATAGAGATTCAAGTGCAGATGTAAGAACTAGACACAAACCTAGATTCCCACAATCACATTCTCAAAGATCTATTAGAAATAGATTTTAGAAATTGAAGGTCTCTCAAAAAAAACTAAGGGTGCCTTGGAAGTCAAGTATAATGAATTAAGAATTATGATCACTATATGCACTAAAACTACCTAGGCTCATACCAATTTAGGGTAAATTGTAAATTTACATCAAGAATCTATCAAAAAGGTTGTTATGTAAACAAAATTGGCACCTCGATTTTTTTTGGAAAAACCATCTTTATGGAATAAATCATTTTTAGGGTGTATGAATATCTATCAGGGACATTTTATGGATTAAAGGATTTTTATAGCTTATAATCAGACATATTTACATCATAAAACCTATTAAAGTTGTAAATATTTTCCGTACAAGGCTCAAGAAGCAATAATCTAGTTTATTCCTCCACTTACACTTTAAAACACTTCCAAAGGCTAACCTAACAACTCCAAACATAATGGAAAAGCATAAAAATATAAAATACCTAAAACTAGTGGTGATACAAGAACTTTTTAATAGATATTTAGGATCATTTATTAAATAATATGCTTTTGTATTTAGTCTCCAAATACACTAATCATTTATGAATTTAGGGTGTGTATTATTGTGAGATGTATTAATTTTTCATCTAAAATGACGGAATATGAATGTATGTTTTTATTGGTTAATTATAGTTGGAATCAAAACAAGGTTTAGTTATTCATGGGGGTTAGGATTGGAAAAAATTAACGATAACCCTATGGATAAGTCTAAATATAGTAAATATCCTAATATTTTGGTAAATTATAGAGATTTTGATTTCATAGAAATTACATCCATGTGTGGATAGAAACAATTGGATACAGGCTCTGACACAGATTCACCTAAGGGTAATAAAACTAAAAAATTTGTGGGATGTTCTTTAGTAAATTTACATTCTCATTTAAACCATTAGGTTGAATTTGAATATATTTAGGTTATAAATACTAATATTATATGACCATGGAATACTTATATTGAAACCTAGAATGTCATGGGTTGAATAAAGATTCCATAATTTAGGACATATTATGAACTATTTTCATTATTATTTGATTGATTAAACCAATTATAGTGGATTGGTACTCACACTTACTATTTTGGTTTTAGTCAAGTGCTTAAACTAGAAATAATAATTTGAATAAAAAATATGATAGCCAATGTAATTATTATCCTCATGATAACTCAAATAGAAGGGATATGGGATGAAAAAAATAATTATTATGCTCACCCAACTCTCTCACAATATGAATGGTAAAATGAATCATGTTGAACTTCCTAACATATAATGGAAGGAACAACTATCCATTAAGAATGTTATGAATAAACATCTACCTTCCATCAGTGGGTCCTCTGATCTACTTATTATTGAGCAATCAATCAATGTTATAGAAAGGTATTCTCCATTATCCAGTGCTTAGATAATGAGATAGTTTTTTATTGTGTATAATTTTTAAGGTGATGTTGATCAATGGTTGAATATTACCATGAATATGAATAAAGAGGAATAAATTAACTCCATGAAATGGGAATTGTTTAAGAAGGTATTTTTTCAACAAATATTTTCCTTAAATTATTCTTAAAAAATATTTATGGGGTTCCTATAAATAAATAAGAAGAATGATGAATCCATTAGTAATTATGAGGAAATTTTCATCAGACTTGCAAGGTATGATTCTAGTTTTATCGAAGACCCTAAAATAAAAATTGACCAATTCTTTAGTGTCTTAAGACCAAGTCTCTAAAAACCATTGGCTATCAGATAAATTAGTAGATATGAAGAAATCATTCTATGTGCACTCAAGGAAGAAATAAATATTATAGACTCCCATTATTATCTTGTTTTTATGTATATGAAGAGAAAAATGGAATTTTGAGGATATTATAATAACAAAAACCCATGAAAGAAGGAAAATTAATCATCTATCATATCAAAAATATAGAAATAATTATAAGGTAATTTTCATTACAAGAAAAGTAAATACTTTAAGTATGCAAAATAAGTCCATTTATCACATAAATTTTGAAGAGACATGAATAGGCTAATAGATTATGAGAATATAGATAAATTAAATTCACCGCCCACACTTCAATGTTATAATTAAAATGAGTAAGAATATTACACTTATAAATGTATGAATCCTAGGGTAAATAATGCTAATAAATATCAAAATCCTCATAAAACAAAGGATTAAGGGAAATATTATGGAATCAAAACTACTAAAGTGGGTCATAAGAATGAAGTGGTGAAAGGTATACTTATAATCCACTATAGAACAAAAAAATATATTATTTTATTCAGGTTCTACAAACTCTTTTATATATGATAGATTTTATAATAATATCACATCACCACCTCAATTGTTGTATATTTATTTATTAGTGAAAAATACTCATGTAATGATGATTTAATATCTAGTATATAGATCCTCTCTAAATGAATTTTATGGAAATATTATTCATGTATATCTTGTTATTTTTCCTATAGTTGAATTTTTTGTAATTTTAGGCATGAATTAGCTCACATTATATATCTCATATCAATTTTAAAGGAAGGAAAGACATATTTTATATCCTAAATCAATATATGATCATATATTGGTGTGATTAGGAGCATTAAATTCTGATGGAAATTACTTCCATTATATGGTTCTTACTAGCTACTTGTGAGGGGTATTTGGCACAAATGGTTTGGGAGAAACTCAACATTGATTGTATTCCTATTGTTATGGAATATAATGATTTATTTATTGAATATTTTCATAGTATTCCCCCATATCATGAGGTTGTGTTTTCAATAGAACTCATACCAAGTTATACACCTATTTCAAAGACTTCTTATAGAATGGCGATGATTTAGTTATAGGAATTAAATAAGAAACTCTAGAAGAATCTTGAAAATTGATTAATATTCCTTATTGAATCATCATGGTATATGACTAATATTTTTATTAAGAGGAATGATGGTTCAATGTTTCTCTAAAATGATTATCGTGAACTTTATAGGATCGTGATGAAGAAAAAGTATCATCCACTCTATATTTATGACTTGTTAGATCAATTATGTAGAGATAAATAATTTTTATAGACTGAACTTTGATCTGAATATTTTCATTTAAGGGTTAATAATAAAGAATATACCCAATACAAACTTATGTATGAGGTATAGACACTATTAATATATATTAAATTTGTTTAGACATAGAGTTTCCCCTATTATCTTCATGTATATAATGAATAAATTCTTTATAGATTTTATTGATCAGTTTGTGGTAGTATTTATGGATGATATTCTCTTATATTACAAGATAAAGGTGGATCATGAAGATCATTTTAGGATTGTGTTGTTCGGAGTAGATGGAAATATTGGGCTGAATTAATATTTAAAAAATTTAAAGAAAATATAAAAGGTATATTCAAAATTAAAATTATTTTGAAATGATATTGTGATAATGTGATAAAATTGATGAAGTGATAATTTCTAAATTTGATATGAATTAATAAAGTGAGTAAGAACATATGAAATAGTGGTATCGAGTATATGAAATTATGTGTTTTGATGATGAATTATGTAAAATGTGAAATAAAATATAGATTTAACACACTTTGATAAGGAGTTCAGAAATAGCTCTGTGTGAGTCCCTATGTCTCCACCCCTCAAGTTGAGAGGTCAATATTATTTATCATTTTATCTTGGTGGTGATAAAGAAAATTTTTTGTAATAGTTTTGGTTTCTGAGAACCGTCTTAATGTTCTTCATTAGCTAAGAAACAAGTCCCTCACTTTTGTGATGTGATGAAACATTGATGAAGGTGATGACAAGAGAGCGGTTTGATTTTGAAAAACCCTTTACAATATCAATCCCTAATCTCTTAAAATAATGTTTATAATTTGAGAAGAGATATTGAGAGATGGTGTAGGAGAGAACCTTTTAAAAATATGGATAATTAGAGTATGGATTTTGAGGGGATCCTCTAGATATTATCTTTCAGATCAAGGATTGGATAGTTTTTTATGGTAACCTATAGCTCTTCCAATATTCTAAGTACCTATTTTTGTTGGCCTAAAAAGGGATGTAAATATTCTAGAATCATTGGGGGTCATTGAAGATGAAGAAGGACATGATAATGGAATTTTGACAAACATAAATTCCCTCCTTGTACTAGCTTCCTCAACACCACTAGATACCTAATGGCCTCCACTAGGTAGCTTCTAGACTACCTGGAGACCACTGTAGTAGAAAATCTACCACTGAGAAGTTGGTACTCCTCCACCAGCTGGCCAGTGCTCCCCCACTAGCTGGCCAGTGCTCCTCTACCAGCTGACTAATAGATTTTATAGAGTTGGGGGCACTTATTCTTTTATGACTGGCTGGCTAGTGGTACTCCACTAATTGAACAGCGGGCTTTCTACTCATAAAATTTGTGGGACACATGGCTTTGGATGGTCGGTTCCCTATACCGGCTAGCTGATTTTGTATGCACACCTCCAATTTGAAAAAGTGATACTCCAAAATGATTCCATAACCCTGAACATATCTTCTAAAATGATTCCAAGGACCTGCAACATGATATTAGATATTTCCATACCTTTTATAAGATCAACAATATTCCTTAGAGATGAATTTTATAACTCCATTAAATACATTAATGACATGTCTTGTAGTTTAAAACAAGAGGCTTAGAAACACTCAATGGAAGATTTAGAAACAAAAATGAGTGTTTTTTATCAAGAAGAAACTATGAGAGGGGGTGGTACAATAATATCCACCTTTTTAATAACAAAAAACACTTGATATAAAATGATATATTAAATGTAAATCAAGAGTTAAAGGATATAGAAATGTAATTCAAGATTTTATTGATCAATATATTCAACATGCTCAAGGAGAAAAATAACATAATTAAATAACTCCTCCTTTCAAAAATAATGAAGTAATAACAACTGATTTCAATAAATTATACCCATTTTATAAATTATCTCCCTTTATATTAAAGCTAAAATGATATAAAAACCTTCTCCTTCTAAATTTCAAGAAGCTTCTCCCATTATGTTTTAAAATTTTTATCCCATTTTTTATTATAAAAAAAGAAATGGAGGATGGAGTTAGAATAAAAAAATTTGAGGAAGAAACTCAAGGTAGATTTGAAAATATAGATATGAAAATATAGTTAAAGACAGAAAAAAGATATTTTGGAAAAATATTCTGAAATCATTTCTTTCAAATTCCAAACACCCCCTTAATAGGATATTGAGAGAGAGATAAAGAATAAGAAAAGAAGTTTTTAATCGAGAAAAAAAATAAAATGAGAATAAAGTATGGAAAAATAAATGAAAGAGAAACAAAAAAAATAAAGAATAAAAATAAGATACAAGATAGATAATAATGAGAAAAGAAGAAAGAAAATAAAATTGGTACATACCTTTGCAAAGATGTTAATTTTATCACGGACTAATTTATTAATCATTGAATGATTCCTATATTGAAAAATATTTGAAAAAGGTCCTTTGAAAGTGTAATAATACTTCAAAAGAATCCATCAACTTTTATTTAATCAAACAAATCTCAAGAACATTTGTTAGAAAGAAGAATATTTAAGATTTTCACTCATCACTAATGTAAGATCAATGATTTTATAAAGGTATTTAATTACTTAAATTTTTGTTTTAACCCATAATTTTGGATAAATAAATGTTTACTAGGTGTTTGAGGAGGGTAAGGGGTATTTTTGGGGCTTGGGACACTAAATAAAGGAGAAATCGGGCCATCATGTGCATGTTTCGTGGTAAGGGAAAACTGTGTGAGGGGGAAATCCAAACCGTGCAACCTTGGATAGAGGATTCTTGCATAGTTGGAACAAATTTTTTCAAAATGGGCCTCCCCAGGTAACCATTAATCATATCCTCTTTTTGTTAGAGGTTGGTGCATGGTTGTCCCACAGTTTGGAAAACTATACGGTCAAACCATGCACCCCATTAAAAAGTGGAAAATTTACCATTTTCCTCCTTGAAATTTTT
The DNA here is from genome assembly GCA_963277665.1 of Viscum album. Taxonomy (NCBI): domain Eukaryota; kingdom Viridiplantae; phylum Streptophyta; class Magnoliopsida; order Santalales; family Viscaceae; genus Viscum; species Viscum album. Next base: position 1,963,761,964 of record OY728155.1, on the reverse strand, counting down.
AATTTTTTCCTAGAAATTCCTCCAAATTCTACTACATACATCCCTAGTGGAGAACTTAAACCCTCAAGAGATTACCATGATCTATTTCCCTCATCTCTAGGCTGTTTGGAGCATCGTTGGTTGTAGATCGAAGATCCGGGTAAGTCTAATCTCCCTCTTACTTCTCTTTTCCAGATTAGGGCTTATAGATTTTCCCATATTCATATGAATCCCTAAAACCCTATTTTTCTGATGTAATATAGGTTGAGTCTTCAAATTATATGTATGAATCTAGAACTAAGGTTATGAATAGGATTGTGTTCAATGTCGGATTAGAGGTAGGTGTTATACAAGTTATATCCCATAGTCTCTATGTCAATTTTTGCTCGCATGGTTGTGTGTTTGAGTTTTTCATTATTGTGAATTTAATATACTTAGTAATATTTGGTTAAAAGGGTTGTCTAAATGAATATTTTAACCCCTCATGACCCTCATGGGGTGAGATGAGGATTACTAGTCCAATTTAGGGCCACCCATGGGGTTCACCAAAAATTCCAAACATAGGTAATTGTGATGATAAGCCTAAAATTAAGTTATAGTAAGATATATACCATGAAGGATGTGTTGGTATACTAGATTTAATTAAAAATGGAATATTAATAATTTTTTTCTAGCCTTATTAATGTCATGAGGGATTTTTTTGTCTTAATTTGGATTGAGTTATTAGTAATAAAAGAAATTGTGCTAAGTTATTCATGAAATGTACTTGAAATGCATAAGTGGGTTAACGTATATGAAATGTTGAACATGATAAATGGATAAATACTTGTGAATTTATAAATTTCTTGAATAGATTAAAATATATAAATTTTTGAATATGCTAAATGGTTTAAGGCATAAAAAGGTAAATGGGTTAAATGGGCTATGCTTAGTAAATGGAAATTGTTTTAATGAGTTAAGGAATACGGGTAATTTATGTGTTAAATGAAAAGTGAAATTTGTTTATTATGTGTTTTGGATTATGTATTCTTTGTGATATGATATATATGGGGAAAAATAAATAAGCATTTGAACATTGTTTGGTGGTATTTGGGGTATTGACTTGAGGTTCTATGCCCATAGGTTGGGTTAGACTGAGGCTCTAAACCCCACCCCTAGAATGCAAAGGATAGGGATTTGTACTGAGGCTCTATGCCCCTGGAGGTTCCATTGGATGAAACTAACTAGACTGAGGATCCAATATAAGTGTGATGTATTTGTTTATGATATGTTTTCTCTAGTGATATAGAGAACTTGATTATCCTCCTATGCATAGTGATCTGTATATTTAGGCTATTATGTAAAAGAAGTAAATGCTTAACCCATAAAACATGTGTTGAAAAGGAATTTAGCAATAAATATGATTTAACTGATGGAAAAGGAAATAATAATGTGAATGGGATAAGTGAATATTCTTAATTAATTGAAACCTGATTTGTCTTTCATTTACCTCATCATTTATATACTAATTGTGTGCACACTCTATTTAGACTGGATATTTTTTAAACATTGTTGGTTGTGGCCTACTGAGTTGTACTCACACCCTACTCGGGCTTCTATTGGGTAACCGAGTAGATTTCAAGATTGAAGGTTTGGATAAGGTCAAGGGCTCTATGATAGGGAGGTGAGTTGGGCTCAGGATGTGCATGGATGAGGATCCATACTTGGAGTCAAGATCCATTTTTGGGATTCATCTATTTCTGTTTATTTTTTGTTTCCTTAACTTGTGCACCATTATCATCACATGACATATACATTATTTGGTCATGTTTGTACCTTTTTTGGGAAATTATTTATAAGGTATGTTTCTGTTTATTTTTTACTACTTTATTTATTATGGTTATTTGATGTGGATTACTATGAAAAAGAGGTTATAGTCTCTCCATGTGTTAAATTATACCCTCATCCCTAGTCAGAAACCTTTGGAGTATGGGGAGGCGTGCTTTAGGTCATGTGGAGACCCGGATTGGGTAACCGGTTAGTGTCTTCTAGGTCAGGGATGTTACAACTAATCTTACTTTAAGAGAGATAAAAATAAAAAAATATATAAAATTAAATATATAAAAAACATAATTTCTCATATAAGTTTTGAAAACTAATTTAGTATAAGAACTAATATTAATACCATAAAATGGATTTGTTTTAAAAATACTATTTTGAAGTTTTAAAATAAAGGAAAACATTTTTTTTATATTAAAAACTAATTTGAAAACAAAATCCTCTATTAAGGTAAATTTAACAAAAAAAGGATAAGGATCCCCATAAAATGATACCAAAAGTGAGATATAGGGATCATATCTTGGAGAGAAATAATATAAAAGTTAAAAAATATATTTGATAAATAAAACATGATTTTAAAGATTTCTTAAGTTATCCAAGGTCAAATTAAAGTTTCACAGCCAAACCATTCTTAATTTACCATTAATTAAATCAAAATAATCAAGAGGAAAATATTTATTAAAAATATCAGTGATTTTAAATTATCTCCTAACAAATTCTAACAAGATATAAACTTTTTTGAAGTGATCACTTAAGAAAATGGTGCCTAAGATAAATGTTTTTGGTGTGAGAGTACAATATAGTATTTTTAGATAATAATTAAATAAAATCTATTATTCTGAGTTGAAATCTTTTCAAAATTCATTTTTGAATGAAAATTTAAAATTTTTATCACACAATGGACTAATTATTTATAAATTTTTTTATGATTTTCCAAAATAAAACATTTTTAATAAACATTGATTTATAAAAACTGATGGTACCATAACCGATTATCTCGCCCTTAGATTTGTCACCAAATGTGATGTAACCTCATTCTAGGTTATTGATTTTATTTAATTTAGATAGGACACTACACATGTCTCCTAATAATCCACTATCTTGGTACCATAGTGATTTTTGGAATTTTATTGGAAGACACTTTTCCAAAAAAAATGACTAATGGTTTTGGTACCCAAAGGAACCTGGGTCTTCTAATGTTAGCCAATAAATATTTAGAAATTTATATTTATTTAGTATAAGGTTTTACTTTTTAAATATTGGATAAAAGTTGAATTGAATTTGGTCTTCTGTATATTTTAGTCTTAAAATCACATTCATACATTAAATGGTTAATTATTTTTGAATTATTACATGATTTACTTTGTGATAAACCTTTAATAATAGTGGATTTCAATGGATTATTCAAGGTTCTTTCCTAATTTGAGAAACGAAGACCAACCCACTATTTTCCAAATATTTTAGATCCCAAAATTTTATTTCGATTATTTTCACCTTATATTAATTTGGAAAGAGAACTATTTAGGTATTTTATTGTGGATTGAATCATAGTGACATCTGGTTTATTATTTACTTTCATGGATAATTATTATTTTTTTTGAAGATAAGATCCATTTCTTTTTAAATTTGTTATTTTCCTTAAGCACTTGATTGTATTTTATATGAATATATTTATATAAAGAATAAATATAATGAAAACTATTTTTGATATGATCGTGAGTTTATTTTATATCATCTTAATTAAGTTGAATTAAGGATTAAGAAGAATGTGAATAAGGAAATAATTATGAGGGGAATTTATAGTAAAGGAAATAGGATTATGAGTATTAAAATTGATGTCTTCATCAAAAAAATTCATAATACACTTACGATAAGAGTAATTTAAATAGGTTGAAGGAGTTGAGTCTATGGATTCATCACTTGTACTCCAAATTGAAAATTTGAGATCATTCTTACCTTGTTTTTTTATTTAATCTAATTTTTTAGATGGGGCATTCCAGATTGATGTGACCTTTTTTCTTATATTCTTAGCATGTCACTCCAAGTTCTTATTTTTTATTCTATTTCTTGGATCGGTTGAAAAAAAAACTATTATTGAATAATTTCTTCATGTTCATGGAAATTTGATAAAATTATTGAACTTCTCCTCTAAATGAATCATAATTAGTATCCTTGAAGGATATTTTTTTCTTTACATATTTTTTTCATTGGTATCCTTCTTATCTTTACACATCATTGTAATTATATATTTCATTAGTGATCCAATGAGTTATTTGACTACCATTTTTTTCACATCCATCACTTCTTGTGTAGACATTAATTTGGGTTCTTAATTTCTCGGAAATACCTAGAGTATCTTTTTCACTAATATTTCTATAGAAAAATCATCCCTAAGAGACTTTCTACCAATGAAAATGTTAGTAAATATCATAATCATACAAGTGATGGATTCATTGGTATTCCTAGAAAATCATTAAAAATCCTTTATAAATATATCTATTTTAGTTTCTTTGACATTATTCATGCCTTTTTTGTGTGATTTATATAAATTTATATATTTAATAATCCATTTTACATGAAGAAACATGATTAAATTCATTTTTATCAAGACATAAATTTAAGGATTTTAAAGCTTTGCTATCAATTTATATGTTTTTAACATTAGTGAGAGTCCACTTATTTTTAATTTATTTGGTTAGAATATATTCATGTGTAAAGATTTTCCAACCGGGGTAACTAGTACTACCAAGAAAGGTTGACATTATATTTTTCCAATAGGATTAATCAATGACATAAAAAAAGAAGAATGAAAATAAGAATTATATGCCAATAGAAAAAGATCTAACTTTGAAACTAGTTAATATTTAAAAAAAAATTTAAAATAAACACAATTTTTAGAAAAATGGATTTTAAAAATTAAAAACACAAAGTACCCTTTGATATGAATTGTTGGTATGAGTAGATGGAAATAGGGGTTAAAGTCCCCTTTAAAACTTTTAAAGAAAATGTAAAAGGTAGATTCAAAATTAAAATGGTTTTGAAATGATAAATTGATAACATGATAAAATTGATGGACCGATAATTGATAAATATAATATGAATTAATAATGAGAGTAATAAGAGAGAAAATGATCATATTGATTTTATGTAATTATGTGTATCAATGATGAATTATGAAAAGCATAAAATAAAATAGATGGATAGAGAACACAATTTCATATGGAGTTCGGTAATATATCAATGTAAGTTAGTACATCTCCACCCTTCAAGTTGAGAGTTCAATATTATTTCTCCCTTGATATAGGTGGTGATAAATAAATTCATCCCTAAAAATTTTGGTTTGGGATCACCCTTCTGAGAATCATCGATATCTAAGGAACCCTTCTCGCACTTTTTTATAGTGTTAACCCATTAAATAAGGTGATAAGAAGAGAGGTTCCCTTTTTTCAAACATGTTACAATTTCCCAACCTAATCTCTTGAAATAATTTTTATAATTTGAGAATATAGATTGTGATATGATGTAGTGTAGAGAATTTAAAAATATATAGAATTATATTATGGCACTTGAGATAATCTTCTATATCTTCTCTTTTAGATTAAGGATCAAAGAGGTATTGATGGTAACTGGTATCTCTTCTATGATTCTAAGTACCTGCTTTTATAGGCTCCAAAATGGATGGGAAGCTTTCGGAATTATCAGGGGTCATTAAAGTTAAAGAAGACCATGATAATAGAATTTTAACCAACATATATAAACTCCTTAGACTATTTTCCTTGATTCCACCAGATACCTGGTAGCCTCTACTGGGTAATCGATGAACTACCTAGAGACCATTGCCGCTATAAATCCACCACATAGTGGTTGGTGCTCCTCCACTAGCTGTTCAGTGGGTCTCTTGGAGATGGGAGAGCTTCTACCTTAACCATCGGTCGGCTAGTGACACTCCACCAGTTGGTTAGTGGGCATGTTGCTCATCTAGGTTGTTGGACACATGGAATCGGTTGGCCAGTGAATCCTGCACACCCCTAAATTAAAGAAGTGATACTCTAATATGCTTTAATGGAATTCAATAGACCTTTTAACATGATTCCAAGGTCATGAAACATGAAATAATATATTTTTATACCTTTGATAATATCATCAAGATGTCTTTGAGATTACTTTGAGATCTCTATTAAATATCTTAATGAAATGTCTTGGAGTTTAAAAAAATAGACTAAAAAACACTCAATGAAATTATTAAAAACAAAAAAGAGTTTTTTTCATCATGCAATCACCATGAGAATGTGGTACACTATATTGTGTTAAATATTTTGATATTGGAGAAGTTGTATGCCAAATTTAGAAAATATCAATTCTGGATACATAAAGTATCATTCTTAGGTTATGTAATTATAAGTGATGATATATCAGTCAATACTTCTAAGATGGAAGTTATTGAACAATGGATTAGACTAACCAATATGACTGGGATCAATAGTTTTCTTGGGTTGGTTGAATACTATGAATTCTTTGGGATAAATTTCCCATGGACATCAAATCCACTAACCAGGTTGACTCAGAAGAGAGATAAGTTCCTTTAGATAGATTAAAGTGAATAAAATTTCAAGTAATTGAAGAGAAAGTTATCCAGTTCACATATTCTTAAATGACCCTATAGTGGATAGAGGTATTTGATATATAGTGACACATAAGAGATGGTATTGGGGTGTGTTCTCATGTAGTATTACATGGTATTACCCTATGACACATGACAATTGATGATTCATGAGAAAAATTACCCAAGTCATGATTTGGAGATAGCAGTGGAATTGTTTTCATTTAAAATATAGTTGTATTATATTTATGATGAAAGGTGTGTTATATACACTAATAATAAAAACATGAAGTATACATTCACACAAAAATAGTTGAATATGTGTCAAAAGATATGGTTGGAGTTGATTAAAGATTATTAATGACCAATATGTAAGATCTATACTTTTCTATGAAGTGTGTAACCTTTAATTTTCTAGTTGAATCATCTTTTTTATCCTTATAAACATTCCTAAATACCTAATAAATTGGTAATGCCTGGTATTTTTTGGAGCTCGGAGTTCCTAGTTGTGGAGAAAATAGTAGAGGCTCGCAGTTATCACACGGTTAGTGATAACCATATGCCTAAAACTATGTGGCCCTATAAGGGTGCCAGACAATTTGTCTAAATCATGAAATAGTGTCTTGGTTCATATGAGGTTGAGGCAGAGGGTGTTCATGGGTTTTGTATGGTTTGGAAAACCATAAATTGTTGGTCATAAAATGTATACTCCTTGGGTAGAGGGGTGTGCACAGTTGGCGCACGATTTGGAAAACTATACGCCCAAACCATAAGACCACATAAAAAGTGGTGAGAAGATATTTTTACCATTAATACTTTATATTTTATCTCCTCATTTACCCTCTCAATTGCAACATGTAGTGTTTCATCCTCCTTGAGAGCTCCATGTCTTTTCTAACCTAGGCTTTGGGTTTTATTCTTCATATGACCACATAATCAAGAGTTGTTTGTCCTATTGGATCAACACTTGTGAGTTATCTATTCCTTTATATCCATTTATCATTTTTATTCCCATCAACATATTTATTTTGGTGCAATATAATATGCCCTATTTTTAGGGTATTCATCTGTTCTTCCATTTTCTTCTGATCCCGGATGAACCAAGGGTCGATACTAGATGAGTGTTCTACCACATGCATAAGGTAGGTGGTATATACATTTTACTTGTGGTTTTGTTGTCTATTTGTCATTTTTTGTTGTTTTTCACACCATACATTCTGATTTTTTCTTCTAAATTAAATGTTAAGACTTAAATAAATTGTTGTCACCTTAATGAGTTTCTCTTATAGAACATTGATATGGTTATAGGCTTTCAAACTCAACCCGAGCCACCCATGAGGTGTGTTCTTCTATCCTCCCTATGTTATAGTAACCCCTTTGGGTGTGTGAGCTTGTTATATTTTAGTAGGATCATTCCTAAATTAATTAAGTTAATATAAGAGGATCATACCACCTTTTCCATGTTATTAAATGTTACTAGAGTAATTAAAATGATTAATTGGTTTAAATGGAAATTTGGAATGAGGTTACTTATCTCTTGGTTTGTTCCTCTTTATATTCATACCTAGAATTGGGTATGGTCAATAACATAGACTTGTTATTATTATACTACTTTCTTGATGTTGGAAATCTCAGTACGGCAACGAATTCTTATTAAGGTATGACACCTTTTGCCTTATGGTATGGAACCAAATAGGTGATCAAGTTATGGAACCTACAACCCATATGTATGATCTTTATGGTATGAAATTGATGAGTTCAATCGGGGTATGTCACCTGTGACTACTATATACATTCATATCTTCAAATATAGGTTGCCCTAGTTATTACCTTGGTACTTGGCCTATGTAGGTATGATACTATAATATGATTATAATTGGATGAGTTCCTTAGTCTCAATGTAGTCAACCTAACTATTACCTTGGGACCTATCCCATATAGTTCTAGTACTTTATTCATATGTGGTGTATCTCAAGCCAATTACTATGTACTGTTGGAAATTTATATACATACTAATGCTCATATGTTATATACTATTTATTAAACCTTGTTCCATGGACTAGTTATATCTGTTATTTATTTTATATCATAAATTTTTTACATGGATATAGTTAATTTTCACAAACTAGTTTTGTTATAGACACTGTTGGTAGTGGCCTACTGAGTATATATCACACCATGTTCAGGCCTCCTATGGTACCAGAACAGACCTCGTGATTAAATGTATGGATAAGGTCAAGATACCACTCATGGATGCTTTATTAATTATATCATGGGAGTGTGGAGAAAAAGGTTGATCTATGGATCATGATGTTATCCGGAGCTAGTATTTTTGGTCTTTTTGCTCTTTTGATCCATGTATTGGATTGGATTATCATTTCTATGCATTGTATTTATTTTTGTATAGCTACATGAAATACTCATCATTTTGTATGTGACACTACCCTTATATTTGATTAATATTATTATCATTTGTATGTTTATCTTTTATTGTTAGTTGATATTATGTTTCTATTATTTATTCAACTTTTATATTGTTATGTTACTTTGATTATCAGGGTATAGTATCACCACTATAAAACCTTAGACCCTTGTTATTAATCAGTATCCTTTAGCATATAGGGAGGTGTGCTTGAGGTCTTTTGGCCAACTAGTTTCAGTTACTTATGAGTGAACTAGAATCGGGATGTCACGTAATACATTACCACCCTAGGAAGTAAAAAACGAAGGTTGATGCTTTGAGTTGAAAGTATCTTGTTAGAATGATCATGATAAGGATTGTAAAAGATCTAATACTTATGGATTTTTAGAGGATGGACCTTGAATTGTGAGGGAAGGGTAGAAATCATATCTTTCTCAAATGAATGGTCATCCATCCATTCTAGTAATCATTAAAGAGGCCCAAAATGAAGATAAGAAGCTATAAAATGAGGTAATTGTTGTTCTATATTTCAAGCATAACCATGATGGAATCATAAAATTCAAGAAACAGATATGTATCCCTTTAATATCAAAATTAATGAAGGATCTATTGAATAAAGAATTTATATCATCATTCTATATACATCTAAGAAGTGTAATGATATATAGAGACATTAAGGAGAATTTTTATTGGAGAAAGCAAAAAAAAGGTATTCCAGAGTATGTATCCCAATTCCCAATGCATCATCAAGTTACAGTTGGATGTTAGAAGTCATAGGGGATTATGCAACCATTACCCTCACCTATATGTAAATAGGAAAATATATCTATGTATTTCATCATAGGAATTACCAATACATCTAATGTCCATGCCGACATTTGGATTGAGTTTAATATCCTTAATAAGTCATCATATTTCATTACTGTCAGGGAATATTTATAGATTGATCAGGTTTTCATGATATAAAAGGAAGTGGTAAGGATGCTTGCAGTAACACTCTAAATTATATCTTATTGAGATATGAGGTTTAAATTAAAGTTCTAGAGAATTCTTCGGTAAGGATTGAATATAGAGTTGATCTTTATCAATGAATATTATCCTTAACCAAATGGTCAATAAGGTAGTACCATTCAAATGTTAAACGATAGTTTCAGATCATGCACTATGGATTTCAAATGTGGTTGTGGTCAACACCTTCCTCTAGTCAAATTTTCTTACAATAATTGATTTCCTGCAATAATTCGGATAGATCCTTATGAATCCCTCTATGTAAAAAATTGAAAAAATTCATCATTCTTGGATTAAGTTAGATAAAAAAATCTATTGGTACATGAGCTGACTAAAAAAATGAAAGGATGGTTAAATCCATTTGGTATCACATCATGACAACTCAGATTCGATAATAGTGTTTTGCTGAAAATTGGTTGTGAGATCTAGAGTTTGATGTTGGTGAAAAAGTATTCCTATGAATATATATTTCGAAGAAATTAATTATATTTGGAAAGAAGGGGGAGTTAATATTTAGATATATAGGTCCCTTTGATATTCTTAATCATATCAGGATGGTAGTATACTGCTTGGATATTCCACTGAAACTCTCCCAAGTTCATAATTTATTCCATGTATAGCTTTTTAGGAAGTACATACCTGATCCTTAACATGTTATAAACATAGAGGATTTACCAGTGTATAATGATCTTTCTTATGAGGAAAAATCAGTGTAGATTCTAGATCATAGAAATAAAGTGTTTTAGAAAAAGACCACTCATCCTATCAAAATTTTATGGTGAAACCATAAATTTAAAGAAGCTATATGGGAACTCGAGGATGTAATGAGTTAGAATTATCCTTATCTATATCTATTAGCCTAAATAAATTTCAAGGTTGAAATTATTATAAGTGGGTAAAATTTAACTCCCTGATATTTTAGAATATATTTCTCTTTAATAAATTTTATGTATTTGATAGCTTATGATGCATGCAACACCGAACTTAAGTGAATAATGATTTATTAAAATATTAAAATAGATACATTATTAGACATATAAATGAAATTTTATAAAATAAATGACTTATTAAAAATGTTCAAAATCACTTAATAAAATATAATTGATTCTAATGAGACTATTTTAAACAATTTTGTTGAATTAGGAATTTTTATTAAATTTTATAATTTGGAGGAGTGATATAAAAATTTATTTATAAAATTTAAGTAATAAATAATAAAATAAATTAATTTATTCCTTACAATGGGTAATTAAGGATTAGGAATACTAGTCTAATAATTCTTGTCTAAATGGAGATGTTTTGTTTACAAACATTGTTTTATTATATATGTTTTTATTTAAAGATAATTTATACTATTTAGAGTAATAGAAATATTGAAAAAGAATTCTCATACAAGTTTAAAAATTAATAATCATCCATACATTGATTATAAAAATGGTAATAACTAAATATAATATCAGATGAAGGAAAAAAGATATATTTTTCATAAAACTATTGTTTTATGTTTATAGTGTATTCAATCTTAATAAATTAAATTAATCACTATTGGTGAATTAATTTTAATAAAATTTGAAGATGATATGTATAATTAATAAAATTAACATTCATATAATGTGTTTTTCTTGTAAATTAATGATATTAAAATCATTTTTATTCTTAAAGATATATTTTTTCTAAAAAAATATTTTTACATGTTTTTTGTGTGGATAGTAGAATTAATTTTTGACACCTATAGAAATTTAATCTAACAAAATAGATTACATATTTGGAATAAAAATTTATAAATTTCATTATAATTTCAATTTTATTTTTTTCATAAAAATAAGTGAACATGGTAAAAAGTTAAGTTATCACAATAAAGGTTAAAATGGGTTAAAAGGGGTTAAAGTGAGGGATAAGGCTTCAAACATCACAAAAACCATACCATTATTTTATTTTTTGAGTGGTTTTTTTCCTAAACCCACCTTATATTTTAAATTTTTATTTTTTTGTGACACTTTCCCATTATACTAAATTTATATTATTTTAATGTTAAGGGTTTTTACAAGGGTTCCACTCCCCTCACGTATAAAAGGGCACCTCATATCCTCACTTCTCCACACACTTTGAGTGACTTATCTTGACCAATATCTACAAAAATCACTTTCAAAATATCTTATAAAATTCATATAGATTATTTTATCACCAAAATACGGAGTTAAAAATGATTAAGATTTAATCTAAAGGAGGATACCCAAAGAAGTGGTAATTGTATTAAACAGGTTCTTTCGAGGGTATTTCTTATTTTGACACCTCCAAATATATTATATACATCCTAATATTATTAAATAAGTATCATAAATATAATTAAACGTTATTATGTTGGTATAATAACCATTATTTAATTTCTATCCATCCAATGGAAAATGAACATGTCACTCATGTGTACGTGCATATTACCGCCTCTATAAAGTGATGTATTTTTATTTTCATTACTTCTACTAATTGAAGGTTATATATATTAATTTGATGAATATATATGATATTTATAATATAATTATTATTCTATAAATATAAATTATTATTTACCTTTTTTCTTTCTATCGATTGAAAAATAAAAACACCACATGTGTGTATGTGGAGACTATCGTCTCGACAATGTGATGTAATTATTTTTTCATCACTTCCTTACATGATTGGTTTTAAATGTGTATTTTTTGAATAAATAAATTATTTTTGAAAATATTAATATTATAAATATGTTTAAACCATGACCAAGGTTCCAGGGCCAAAAATTGTGGACCAAAACATAAATGTAAAACAGGGTCATTTACACCCAAATATTGATTTTAATGAAGAATTATTAATAAATTGATAATTATAAACTATCAAGGAATGATATTTAGTAATATAAGTATGGATATTTTTCTTTTATATATTTATAATTAATCTAAATTTATTATACAGGAGGTTAGAGCATGTATAAAGGAAGTTTGGACTTAAGGTAAGGGTTTATGTTACAATCTCACTTTCTCATGGGATTATTTATCTTTCAATTTCAATAGGAATAATTTCATATTAATTAGATATTAAACCCCATATATTTTCTTCTTCTATATTTATTTGTATTTATTTCAATTATTCTTTCCATTTTCCACTCTTTTTTACTCAAAAGGATGAAAAAAAATTAAAGAAAAACCAAGATTATTTCTCATTTTTGGTTTGGAATATTTCTCTTCTATTTTCATGTATTTAAAAATTATTTTATGGAAGTTATTATATAATTTTAAAATATTTATAAAGGTATTTTTATACTATCTTTGACATTCATTTCAAATATTTTAATTTAATATTCTTATCATTTTCTAAATAGTTCATTTTTTACATTCTTTACAAAATTTTGAAAAGAATGTTTTTTTAAAATGTTTATGACATAAAAATATTTTCTTAAAATAATGAAATTTCATAGTTATAAATATTCATTTACAATTTTATATGATTTTTAAAATAAGATCTTATTCATATTTTTCTAGGATCTTTTATTTTTTAAATGTTATAAAGAGAAAAGTATATTTCTTCTTGTTTTTCAAATATTATTTCTCATGCTTTTTATAAAAGTATTTTTCACTTATTTTGGCATCCTTTAAAGATTTTTTTCTTAACTTGGGATATTATATTATGATACCATACAATTTATTTCTTTTTATGGCTTATTGTAATGATTTTTAAAGGATATTTTCAAAAATCTTGTTTCTTTCTCATGGGTTAATTAAGCTATGATGAAATGATATATGATATATGATCTTATGTCATCCATCCAATGAACCGAAGGCCTTAATTTTTTATTTATTAGTATAATAAACCTTTCAAGGGGTGAGTTGGAACCCTTACAAGGCCCGTAGGTTTAAGCATTACATGGCCCATAGGCCTTAGAGGAATTCATTTCCTGTAGGCTTCAAACACTACATACAACCCAGACTAACTACTTGGAACTGCTCCTCCCCAGCATTTTCATAGCGAAATCAGCTCTCCACATTTTAATAGTTGTTTGACTAGGCTATTTCGTTCGTGCATAGGCTTATCCCGATGGCAGGTGTCATACCCTCTCATTCTTGCAATCTGTGTAGCTCCTACTGTGGTGAAAGATCCTTGCTCATCCTCCTATAGAGCTTTTTCCTTGTAGGTTTTATGGTTTTCATCTACACTTAAGGTGGCACAAAGGCCTCAAGGTCTCCTGAAGGCCTTACTGGCCCGAAGGCTTGGGTGGCCTAAAGGCCTTAAAGAACTCGGGGACCAAATCAGTGTCCTGAAGGCCCAAATGAGGGCAAATTCTTGGCTGTTATAGTATCAAACAGTGCCTGCTACAGTTCCCACATAGTACCTACTACAGTACTACACAGTTCCCTCTACATCACTGCTACAATACCCAAAAATTGTGCCTCTGCCTGGATTTTATCCCGGGTCTCCTGGATGCACTTAAGATTCCTCACCAACTGGGATGAGGCTCATGTGCTGATCTTGTGCCATACATATGTATAGTTTTCACTATGTGATGGGTGGTCCTAAAATTATATATCCCTATAATAAATAGTGTAAATCTTGATATCTCATGAGATAATATTAAATAGAATTGAGAGTGAACCCAATCCACTATAGGACTTTGTCCACTATATTTATTGGAATGGGGAGTGAACTCAATCCACTATAGGACTATATCCTCTATGATAATCATAGAAGTGATCTATGATAATGGAAATGATTTTCTATAGTCATGTGTATGCCAAAAACTAATTTCTTATGCTTATGAAATGCTATCATTGATCATGATTGATTATTGATGATTTCAAACTATTTTGAGTCATGTCTTTTTTATGACAAGTCCATATGTTATGACTCATGATTTATGGCATATGAATTTTTAGGTATTATTTTGTAATTTATGATCATTTTATTATACCTTTGTCATTATATTATTCCCACTTATGATATTTGGTTATTATATCCCATGTTTACCCTTACCGAGCATCCTAGTTCACCCCTTCTTATATTTACATTTTCTCCAGGTTATGAAGAAAGATATTAAGTAGGATATTTCTAGGAAGGGAACTATGTGAGAAAAAATTTGTAAGAGATGTTAAAGATATTTAGTGAACTAATATGATTATGTATCTAGTCTCCAAATACACTAAACATTTATGGTTCTAGGGTGTGTATTATTATGATATTTATTATTTTTAATTTAAAATGTTGAAACATGTTTATATATTATACTCAGGTTGTTATATCCTCACATAGATTAGTCCACTAAAACCTCACCTCCTCCTTTATCACCCTATCATGGATGATACCAAGTGAGAGAAATATTAAATGAACCATCTATAATACCCATTCAACCCATGAAAACTACAAATCTTAAACACATTATTAGGCTATTCCTAAGACATCATTTCCCCAACCTTCCCAGAATCAATCAACATCCCCAACTATAAGATCATATTCCTAAGGAAACATGCCACATGAACATAAAATTATCACTTTGATTACAAGTATAAATTATATATTCTCAAATCATTCTCAATATGATCTTTAGGTTCTAAATTTTATTCTATTGGTTCTAAGAGTATATCAATATATCATCCATGAACACCCAAAAAAAGTAGTATAGGTAGAGATTGAAAATCCATTTAATACGAGTTATGAACATGGTAATAACATTCATTAAACTAAATAGAATCACAAGGTACTTATATAAACCATACATTATACCAAACACCATATTCATTACACCTCATCCCTGATCCACAACTAAGGGTAACCGGATTACATGTTGATATTGGAAAACCATCATACTTCCCTCAATTAATTGAATAATTCATCTATCCTCAAGAGTGGATACCTTTTCTTCACCATAACTTGATTCATATTTTAGTAGTTTACACACAATATGAGGATACCATCCACCTCTGGTTAATACAACTGAAAAACTCCAAGGAGAAGTACTCAAATGAATAAAACCCTTTGACTAAAGTTCTTTGAGTTGTATCACTATCTCCCTCATCTCTATCTATTTCATACAATGAAGATTAATTGATGTGGACTCCACCCCTAACATTATATCAATCAAAAACTAGATTTCCCTCTAAGGAGGGAGTCTTAAGAAATCATTTTTAAAAAATCATGAAAAAAATCCACTACTTGAGTAAAAGTATATAGAACCATTAACTAATCCTCTACAAGACCAATACAAAAAATATACACTGTAATGGATCATATCTAATCAAAATAAATTCTATATCTACCTACCTCCACATCCTATTCTCATGCTATAACATACTCCTCAATAAAACTTTCCTCTAATCGCAATCGATGCGAGCCTTAAAATGCATTATCCAATTAATAAAAAACTTGTTTTCGAAGCTCATCATATCCAAAATAAGAAAATCACACATATGTTCATATACTCCAACCACTGATAATCATGTAGGGAACCTCTTAACATAGCCTAACCTTTTACTTAGAGGTGTATCAAGCACTATCATCTATGGTGAAAACTTGATAGTCAACCCCAAACTATATAAAACTTAGGTAGAAATAATAGAATGAGATTACCTTGTATCAATTAGAGAAACATAAAGAATCAAAGAAATAAAAATCATAACTATGATGGTCAATGTACACTATGCTTCATATTTTGAGAGCTGGTCTTAAACTTATATCATTATTATATCATAACCACAACCATGAACCCATGATATATGGCTCACCTAAGGAACTTACCTTGAGACATCTATGGTTGTTACTACCCCTAAGACCCTCAAATAGATTTATCAAATGACCTCCCATATATAATCTTAATGTCTATATAAGCCCCCCCCCCCCCACCACCACCCCTAACAAAGATCTCAAGGCCTACATCTTCCTTGAACCTTGTCCACACCTAATGGAGTCACCCTTGAGAAAAATAATTAGATATGTCCCATCATACCATATACATTGAACTCCTTTGGTTAAGCTAGTACAAGAACCATTTTGATTCCTAGTATGCTCATGCTGAAAATAGACTTGGTGAACTCCTCTGAAAAAATAGACCGATGAAACCCTACTCTAGCTAGACTACCTCCAACTATCATGGTGTATCTCATTATACTTTCTCTTCCTACCACTATAATAATCATCAATAATCCCACTATAAAATCCACTACTCAACCCACTAAAAATGGAAATAAAACTCATTGTACTATCCTCTGTTTATCCCTTCTATGGATGACAATTAAATTTTTTTATTTCAAAGAGAAATTTTGGGGGGAAAGTGGGAACCATCAAAATATTTAGTTAAAAATAACATCAAACTACAGAAGAAATCAAAATACCATTATAGAAATGTTTAATAGTATTGGAATCATTCACCTTATATAATCTTTATTAAATTGGGGTTAACTTCTTTTTTGGGTCTTCCTTAATAAGATCCTTGAAATGATGGGTCATTATACCAAGTTTGAATATACTCTTCCAGATATATCTTCCATTCTTTGATGCCTCATGTCAAAATCCAATCTTATTTATTGATCTAAAAATATTTATTCTCATTAATATCAACTTGAATCACTCTCTTAAACTATATCATAATAATATTTCATGTTGAATATCATAACTTGTAACCTAACCTATGGTCAAATATCATTCTCAAATATTCTAGCCTTTCAGGCCTCATTCATAGCCAATAACCAATCAAATCAAAACAACTTGTTGAAATAAGTAGCTTAGTATATCACAAACATCACCCCCTAATAGAGCTTCATAAACTATATATATTGATCCAACCTCATAATATTATGGGGAAACTCAAAATTTAATCCCTTTAAGGTCTCCCATGATAGGTCCTCATCCCTCCTAACCTACATCATCGGACCCCACGACCTCTTGGAAAGTCCCTAAAGCATATAAGCTTCGAGTTTCACCCAATAATAATTAAGGGGATTGAAAAGATCATGGATATTATTAGGATTATCAATCAAATACTAAATATCCTGAGGATCATCTATATCCTATAAGGTTTTAGGGTGATCTAATTTAAAATATTGGGTGAAGTATATTATCATAGGCCTGCCTCAATGGGAACCTCTACCGGCCACCATCACTAAGAGAAACACACCCAGTTGAGTGTCCTAATTTCCTAGACTATAAATAAAACGTCATAATCATTCTAATTCATGCCCTCCTAATCATATATAGGTACCATGGGAGAATTCACTATCTTGGGAACATCCTCCACCTGCTCTCTAGGTGTCACCATGGGTATTTTCAAGGAATCACTCTTTGAAATTCTAAAAAAACTTAAAATATATATTTAAATTCTTGAGTATTCATAGTATTTAAGTAATTAACTGGTACACACCCACAAAATAGTCCTATTTAAATACCATAAGGTTCTATCCAAAAATATAATATTCATATTCTTATGTCTTCATTGCCTGCATGTTACTTATAGTCATTAAACATGATAATAGACATGCCATTGTTAAATTAATTAGATGTCACCAATATTGTATTTTTGGAAATAATTAATATATTATCACTAAATTTTAATTAAATTAGACATATATAAATCATAGGTAATCAGTTTCATGAAATATGAATCTACATGCCTATCCATGATGCATGAACTCTCTCACTCTCACCCCCTAAGGAAAGAGAATATCCTATAAAACATAGCAACATAATTATACTCTAAGAACATCATGAAATCATAATATCACAAAACATAAAGGTAATAACACTACCCTGGAAGCTCAAAGTTCCACTATAAAGGTGTTGTCCAGGCACACGAATAACTTCCCACTTGAGTTTCGAGCATCTTATCTTTTTTATACTAATCCCCAAATAATAAATCCAAATAAAAGGGTCTATGGTACCATTTTGTAACTCCACAACCTAGATCATCAAGACTAGGATAGTTTGGCACATGACCACATGTGTACCTCCCCATAAACAAGAGTCTTACAACTAGTGTTGAGGGCTTAAACACTACATTCCAGAGACTATTCCCTTAATATCAGACAACCATCAATGTGAATAAATATGGCAGAAGAAAAAAATAATGATGATATTATAAATAGTCATAGTATAAACCAATAGATAATGATATAAAAGGAAATATAAAACTGGAATACAGTAACTAGTACATCCAAGTAAAAAGGGGTCCCCACAAGCATTGGATCAATATATACAATGATAAAAAATAAAATAATAATAATAAAGGTATAAGAATAAAAAATCTTGGAGTATTCTCTAAAATCCCCTCAAATATTCATCCATATCCACAAGCTCGCCATCCCTTCATAGGAAAAATAAATTTGGATGGATCTCTAACCATAAATATTAGATACACATCAAGATTTTTGTTCAGGGTATGTGTATGAACTCAATAGGACATCATACACAAGTCCTTAACATAATTATAGTTAATATATAAAGGTGTATGTACTAACATAAAAAAGTAAATAAATAAAAAATTATCACTAAGTCATCATGTAATAACTTGGATACCATGAATCACAACCATACATGATTAAAATCCATGTTGAAAGGAATATCTATATCAAGTCATAGCCTCACCATAGTTCCCAGCCCATCTCCCCTTACATCGTAATGACCACACATTAGTTCCCAACCCTTATCTTTTTACGTAGGATAGGGTGCACTTTAGTTCCCAACCCATATCCAATTATATATGAGAATGAACACTTTAGTTTCTATCCCTTACTGTCTTAGATAAAAAATGGTTCACTTTAATCTTCTATTATATAGAATATAGATCACATTAGTTTAGTATATCACATATCTTGCAAAAAAAATAATAAATAAAATGATATTAGCCCTTAGGTTTTACCCTATCTAACCTCTCAAGGTTTCCCATATATTCACATTCACACACATAACACTATCAAAAGTGAGGGTACTAATAACTGGAAGGAAATTAACATCCTTATAGGTCACCTCGACCTTAACCAAGCCCAAACGGCACATTCTTGGCCCAAAACACTAAGTTGAAAAACCCTTCCTCTAGCTGATCACTAAGTGAGGTCTCTCATTTTCTATATAATTTTACTCATACTCCACCTATTATAGGTTAAATACATTAATTCCTACTTATATGATCATTTTTATACTAAGGGTAGAGTCTCATAGGTTTAACGCACTCACCCACATGCAAGTAGAGTCATACAACTTCATACAAAATTCATAACATGGTAAAGTATTCATAAATCAATATTGATATAGTATAATTTCTAATTAGAACACTTAGATTCATCCATGAACCACCAAATACCTAAAATAATCAAAAAATCCTCACATTTTTTGTTTACACATGGAAAACTTTGAAATAGATCAAGAAGGTGACATACTGAACTTAGACGATCTTAGACTTACCAAGAGAGAATCTATAGAATAAATAACACTTAAAATGATCAGGAGTTTGGGATGAGAGATCTCAAACCATCAAGAATAATAACCTACACTATCAAAACTCACACAGATTGCAAGTTGAAATAATATGAGGGAATAAATGGGTCCAAGGTAAATTTATCAATATGCCCCTTCTTAAAAAAATGCCTAGTTGTTAGGTCACGATGTGAACATACTAGTCGTCTCATGAAGGTGATTCACATGGATTGTGTAATGACATGGTCTATGAGGGTTATTCCATGATCACCCCTAGATAGAGATTTTGACCCCCTTTAAATGGTCTTCCCTATCATGACTAGAGGTCCTTGTTGTGATGGACCTATGCCTCGTGATCTCCTCTACCTCTAAGAGACCCATCATGTTGTATTACCCTTGCCACGTCATTAGATCCTCCCATACATGGGGGATACACATTTTTAATGATATTTCAAACCGTGAATCCTCTAAGACACAATATAAATATCCACCTACTTTATAATTATAGCTCTAAGACACCCAAACTCTCTAGATCTCAATATCGAGCGACCACCAACACCTTAAACAACCAAAATCAATCATGATACATATAATTTAAAAAAATAGAATATACCACACCTTAATATTTTAGGGTAATTACATGTAACACCTCTAGTTTTTATGATATATTTTTTTCAAATACATTTAATTTATTCAATATCTTGCATTATATGCAACACTGAGTTTTAACGAACCCTGATATACTATTAATATTATTATTTAAACATGACCATTATAACCTAGAAATTAATATTTTCAGTATGAATAGGAATAATAAAATTTTTAAAATTGATTATAATGTTTTTATATAAAGAAAACATATTTATAAAAAAGTACTTCATTATTAATAAAGTATTTATATGCTCTGAAAATAACTTTTTCTCAAAAAAAAATTTTTATTGTTTTTTGTGAACAAATAGTAAATATAAATTTTTCCACTTTTATAAAATTTATTTGAAAAAATAAACTTAATTTTTTAAATATCCATGTCAAAATTGGTGTACCTCTCGTACCCCTCGTGGTTTAATTTTCATGATCACAATCACTCTCTTATTTATCTAATCTTGTTTTAAGTGTTTTTGGATGATAGGCATGATTTCAGGTTGCCAAGGAATTGGGCCAAGAAAGCCAGAAGGCAAAAGTGGACCGATTTCAGTCCACCGGCCAACCGGTGGATGACCACCGGCCAGCCGGTGGAATCTTGACAGAAGGCATCCCCTCTGTCCAGACCACCGGCCAACCGGTGTCCCATCACCGGCCAGCCGGTGGAACCAGAACAGAAGGGACACCTACTGTCTCACCACCGGCCAACCGGTGGCCTCCTCACCAGCTAGCCGGTGGTTCCTGGTCAGAAGGCCTCTCCATTTTCCTAAGCACTGGACAACCGGTGGCTCTGTACCGGTCAGCCGGTGGAGCCAGTCAAACTAGCCGTTGGGCTTTGACCAGCCTGCTCCCAACGGCTCTGAAGACTTTTCCAACGGCTCCGAAGACCCCGAACGGCCATATGAGGGTTCCCCCTCTATAAATAAAGGACTAGGAAGCCCCATAATAGGATTGGAACCATAACCAAGCCAACGGAAGCCAACGGACACATTTTTCATCATTTGGCAAACCTCCGGCGGATTCCTTCAAGGAACCTCAATTGCTCCAACCCACTTCCACATCCAAGGAGCACCATCAAAGAAGCTTGGGAGCGCTCTTCATCAACTTCATCAATCCTTTGGCGCCCAAGGCTTCTCCTCTTACGGTTTTTCATTATTTATCTTTTTGAGCATCAATTTGGGTTTGTGCCTACAAACCCCTCTTTCTCTCATCTTCCTTTTTGTTTGGGTTTTTACACCACCTTCAAGGTGTGAAGAGGTTAGTCAAGCCTTCCCTTTAAAAGGCTTGAGTCATAGGTGAGCTAGCCTTCACCTGTAAGAAGGCTAGTGGGTTCTTGCTCAACCATTAAAAGCAAGCTGTAATAGGTTCTAGACTACCTTAAAGTCTAGTGGGTTTCTTGCTAAAACCATTAAAAAGAAAGCGATAGTAAATCTCTCAACGGTTGAGTTGGGAGCAGAGACGTAGGATTTGGTTTAAGCCGAACTCCGTTATCAAGTTTTGTGTCTTGCCTCTTTTATTTCCGCTGCACTTTTTACTTTGATTTTAAATTGTTAATTATTTTTTAAAAGGCAATTCACCCCCTTCTTTCCATCACTCTCCTTCCCAACAATTGGTATCAGAGGAGGTTTTTGTGTAATACCCTAACCGGTTACAAATTCAAGATCCATTGTGATGGCTTCATCTTCTTTCGCCCCCGAAGGCTATTCTTTGGGTCGTGCTCCATTCTTTGATGGAACCAACTACACTTATTGGAAAACCTGCATGTCTACTTTTCTTATAAGTATAGGTTATCCTATTTATAGAATTGTCATGCATGGTTACTCTCTCTCTTCTCCCGATGAATCCAAATGGACCCAAGCCGATATTAAAAATTTCGAGCTTGATGGCAAAGCCATGAACGCTCTTCATTGCGGCCTTGATCGCAATGAATTCAATCGAGTTCCCACATGCACTTCATCTCATGAAATCTGGAAACTTTTGGAGGTTACCCCTGAGGGGACCAACAAAGTTAAGGATACTCGATTGGATATGTTTCGTCAAGATTTTGAGTCTTTTACCATGCATCCATCTGAAAATATTACTGATATGTTTACACGTTTTACTGATGTTTGCAATGGGAGAAAGTCCCTTGGTGATGATGTGTCTGCAGAAACGATGGTCAAGAAGATCCTTTGGATCTTACCAAGTTCATGGGCACCGAAAGTCACGGCAATTCAAGAAGCAAAAGACATCAAGAAAATGCCGGTCGAAGAGCTCATCGGATCCCTCATGACCTACGAGATCACCATGAGGAGGCAAGTTGAAAAGGAAGGCAAACTCATCAAAACTCCAAAGAACATCGCATTCAAAGTTCAAAAAGAAGAAAGCTCCTCCTTCTCATCTTCTTCCTCTTCAAGCGGCGATTCAGAAATCGAGAACCTTGCCCGCAAGATGCACAAATTCATGAAGAAGAACAAAAATAAGAAATCCCGCAAGGCTCAACCCGACGAAAAATCCGAGCCCGAGGTAACATGTTACGGGTGTGGCAAGAAAGGTCATTACAAGCCCGATTGCCCACTCAACAAGAAAAAGGCCAAGCAAAAGGAAAAGAAAAAGGCATTCAAGGCCACATGGAGTGATAGCTCCACATCCTCCTCCTCCTCCTCCTCAAGTGACAACGGTAAAAAATGACTAATGGCATTTCATGAGGTATCCTCTTCCGACTCCTCATCCTCTAGTTCTTCAAATTCTTTTAATCATTTATCTTATGAGGATCTCCAACATGCTAGAGATCAATTGGAAGAAGGTTTTCACGAACTTTCTTCCAAATTTATTGCTTTAAAAAGGAATTTCAAAAAACTTTCTTCCAAAAAGGAACAACTTCTCAAAGAGAAGGAAGAGTTGTCCCTCAAGATCCAAAACCTTCCTAATGTTGATTCTATGGAATCAACAATCAAGGATTTAAGGGAATCCCTAGCTAAGTTCACCGAAGGTGAACATAACCTTTCAAAGCTCCTTGGTTCCCAATGCATATCTAGAACCACCCAAGGGCTTGGCTATTCCAATCAAGCTTCCTCTTCCCATGATCCTACTATTTTTGTAAGGGGGAGCTCCCAATATAAATTTTGCAACTATTGTAAAAAACCCGGGCACTTAATTTATGAGTGCGATTGCAAAAATGCCCGGTATGGAAGGCCCAAAACCATTTCCTTTAATGATGAATTTCATAGGAGAAGACCCGCCACTAGACAAGTTTGGATTGAAAAATCCCTTTTAGCGAGTCTCTCCGGACCAAAATTTGTCTCGGTTCTAAAATCCTCTCCCTGGTGATTTGATGTTTTTATTTAGGGGGAGTTAGGATCGTCTAAGCCTTTTTGCGTTTTTTAATTCAAAACTTTCAATTCAAAACTTTCAATTTCAAAACTTTCATTTCAAAACTTTCAATTCAAATTTCAAAAAAATTCAATTGGTTTAAAATCTCTATCTTGTTTTTCAATCCTTTCCCTCAATCAAGTTTTATGCCCCGTGCTATTTTGATAATCACAAAGGGGGAGAAATTCTTGGTTGATTGGGGGAGAAATCTTTCTCTCATGCTTTTCTTTACTTTTCAATTTATCCTTTAAAGCATGCCTTTCATTTCAGTCTTTTATATTGCTTGTTTTGGTGATTGTGATCATCAAAATAGGGGGAGATTGTTGTACCTCTTGTACCCCTCGTAGTTTAATTTTCATGATCACAATCACTCTCTTATTTATCTAAAGTGTTTTTGGATGATAGGCATGATTTCAGGTTGCCAAGGAATTGGGCCAAGAAAGCCAGAAGGCAAAAGTGGAATGATTTCAGTCCACCGGCCAACCGGTGGATGACCACCGGCCAGCCGGTGGAATCTTGACAGAAGGCATCCCCTCTGTCCAGACCACCGGCCAACCGGTGTCCCATCACCGGCCAGCCGGTGGAACCCAAACAGAAGGGACACCTACTATCTCACCACCGGCCAACCGGTGGCCTCCTCACCGGCTAGCCGGTGGTGCCTGGGCAGAAGGCCTCTCCATTTGCCTAAGCACCGACCAATCGGTGGCTCTGTACCGGTCAGCCGGTGGAGCCAGTCAAACTAGCCGTTGGGCTTTGACCAGCCTGCTCCCAACGGCTCCGAAGACTTTTCCAACGGCTCCGAAGACCCCGAACGGCCATATGAGGGTTCCCACTCTATAAATAAAGGACTAGGAAGCCCCGGAACAGGAGTGGAACCAAAACCAAGCCAACGGAAGCCAACGGACACATTTTTCATCATTTGGAAAACCTCCGGCGGATTCCTTCAAGGAACCTCAATTGCTCCAACCCACTTCCACATCCAAGGAGCACCATCAAAGAAGCTTGGGAGCGCTCTTCATCAACTTCATCAATCCTTTGGCGCCCAAGGCTTCTCCTCTTACGGTTTTTCATTATTTATCTTTTTGAGCATCAATTTGGGTTTGTGCCTACAAACCCCTCTTTCTCTCATCTTCCTTTTTGTTTGGGTTTTCACACCACCTTCAAGGTGTGAAGAGGTTAGTCAAGCCTTCCCTTTAAAAGGCTTGAGTCATAGGTGATCTAGCCTTCACCTGTAATAAGGCTAGTGGGTTCTTGCTCAACCATTAAAAGCAAGCTGTAATAGGTTCTAGACTACCTTAAAGTCTAGTGGGTTTCTTGCTAAAACCATTAAAAAGAAAGCGGTAGTAAATCTCTCAACGGTTGAGTTGGGAGCGGAGACGTAGGCTTTGGTTTAAGCCGAACTCCGTTATCAAGTTTTGTGTCTTGCCTCTTTTATTTCCGCTGCGCTTTTTACTTTGATTTTAAATTGTTAATTATTTTTTAAAAGGCAATTCACCCCCTTCTTTCCATCACTCTCCTTCCCAACAAAAATTATCTTTGATTTAATTTTATATAATTTTCTAAAAAGATTAATTTTTTGATGAATAGTAAAAAAAATATTGATTTTTATTAAAAATTGCCTTTTGTTTAAATAATTTACAAGATCTATTTTATTTTAATATGGATTAAAAGTAAAATTATTTAAATTATAATATTATTAATCCAATTTGATTCATTAAAATAAATTTTATGTTTAAATTTTTTCTAAAAACTTTTTATACATATGAAAACTTTTTCTTTAGAAAATTGTTTTTTCATCATGTCTGTGGGTTTTATTTTAAATTAAATTCTACAAATTTTGTGAATTTAATTTGTAAAAATTTATTCCATATTTTTTAATTTCTATAAATAATATTATATAATAATTTCATCTTAATTTATTTCATAATTAATAGTAAAAACTTTAAAAATTAATTTCTTCAGTTAAGGATAAAACCGATTTACTAGGGGTTGAATTAAAATGATAAGGGTTAAAATGAAATAAAAACTTGTTAAATTCATATTTTAAGGACATATATACACATTATATAATATAAGGTATGATAATGTTCCATTTTGGATCCCTTTATTCATGTGTAAAACATGGGTATACCTTTATCTTTTCAAAAATTCCAAGTTTTTCCTCTTCCCCACTTATAAAAGGGAACCCCCTATCCTCTCCTCTTCACAATTCCAAATCCTTTTGGTTATAAAAATACCTAACCAATATATATTCCTTAATTATATAAGCATGTTTTAGAGGCCTTATTGTTATTATTAGTCCCTTTTAATTAGTATTTTGGTGAAAACCCTAAGGAGGATGTCTGAATAAGAGTATCATTCTTTACCAAGAATTTTTGTTTTATTTCTTCTTCCACATACTTAAAATATTATCCAAATATTATGATATAATAACATATGTATATAACATATAATTATATTTTATTATGTAAATGTAATAACCTATATCCATATCCTCTTTCTTCAAATGGTAAACAAAATCATCGATCATGTCTACGGCAGACTACCGCCTTGCGAACTGATGTAATTAATTTTCTATCACCACCTATCATAGCTGGATATAATGATGTATTTAACATATTTAAAACATATTTATGACATAATTATACTTATTTAATTATAATATAACATATAACTTCTTACCTTCCAATCCCTTGGAAAATGATAACATCACTTGTGCGTACGTGTGGACTACCACCTCCATGAAGCAATGTGATATGTTTTTCATTTTATTTTGAAATTTCCAGTAAAAATGTATATTTAATGAATATATATGATATATATTATTTAAAAAAATATTATTTAAAAGTGAAATAATATTAACCTTTCTTTTATTCTATCTGTTGATAAAATTGAAACAACATTCATGTGTACGTACGACCTACCACCCCCATGAACTATATAATTCATTTTCTATCTCTAACTTCAATGAATTACACTATATAAAAATATAATGAATATATATTATAGTTAAATCATTGTTAAAATTATAGAGATGATTAATCTATACAGTGACCTAAAATACCAAACCAAAACATACATAAAGAAACAAAGCAGTTATTTTCTAAATTGTGATTTTAACAATGAATTTTTATAAAAAACGCAATAAAAGGTCACAAGTAAATAATATATGGTATGATATATATGATTATGGTTATGTAATATATTTATAATAAACCTATATTTATTATAACTTAGTTCCAAACATGTATAAAGAAAGTAGAGACTTTAGGTAAGGTATTTTTGTCTCAACTTGTCTTCTTCGGAAAATATGTTTTGTTGTGAACCTATCTTATTTATATGGTGTATATAATGAACCTTTTACATGTTATATAATGATTTAATTATTTAATTATATTTAAATTTTCTTTTTAGGTTATTATTTAATTGTTATTATGATTCAAATGTTTCTAAAGTGGTAAGGGATTTTCATCTCATTTTTATTTTTGTGGGACACATGACATATTAATCACTTGTTTCTTTTGTGTGGTGTATATACTACACATGAATTTATTTTATTATTTTTATCATGAAAATTATGGGATATAAATATAAATCTAATTTTATTTATTTCATTAGGAATATTATTTAAATTTTACTAAAGAAGTAAGGGTTTTTTATACAATCTCATTGTTTATCAGGATTGTTTATGATTATGCTTCAGATGATAAAATATTGTGATCCATATCTCAAGAAACTTAGGAATTTTATTATCCTATATCTATTTCCTTAGAATACATTTTTTTCTTTAATTTTACTCTATTTTAGTACTCAACATATTAAAAAAAATTATGGAAAATTGACTTTATTTCTCTCTCTGGTTGAAAATAATTTTTCCTTAGTGTCCAGGTTTTATAAAAATATTTTAATGTAAGTTTTTACTATTTTTATTTAAATAAATTTTTACCCATGTTTTAATTTAAAAAAATTAAAAGGAATTTTATTTTCATTTTGTTAATAAGGTTGTTTTTATTTTTTACCAAAAATGTGAATGAAATTTGTGTTTTAACTTGTATAGAATAAGAAAAATTATCCACTGTCATGACCAATAAATTATTTGAAGTTTACTTTACAATTTTTCAAGGTTATTTTAAAAGAAATTTTTTCCATAAAATTTCAAAAAAAATTATATTTTAAAGAATTTATTTCAAAATGGCATGGATATTTTCCTCAATAATTTTTTAATGATTTTTTTAAAAAATTATATTCATAAAAAAACAAGTATTGGTTTAGGTTATGTTTTAATAGAGATATGATCCAATTGTACCATCCTTGTTCTTTCTCTATATGGATTATATTTATTTTTATGATGAAAAGATGATTATGAAGCACATTCCTTTTCTATGGGTTATGTTGTGATGAAAAAATTAAATGTTTATAAAACATGTTTCTTTTACACAAGTTAAACTATAATGAAAATATGTAATGTTTATGAAACTAGTTTCTTTTCAATGGTTTATTCCTTGCTGAAATTTTTATGAAATCCATTTCTTTTCATGGGTTCGGATATAATGAATATTTTATGATCTTATAGAACACATATTTATGATTTAATTATATGATGGAAGTGACATATCTCTCCCTCAAATTAATTGGTTAAATATTTATCTCATGAGATAATAATGGGAATAAATATGATGTTATTTATCTGCTATGGAAAATAGATTGATGTTATTGATCAGCTATGGGAAACAAGTCGATGTTCTTGATCCACTATGGGTAACAGGTAATGATTTTAGATCTGTTATGTTATTGTAAATGGGTAGGGATGCCTGATCCACTATGATTTTATGGTCTTAGTAGTTAACCTTGACATATTAAATGGTTTCTATACTTATTATGGTTCCACACTTATATGACATAAACTTATGGTTCATGATTGATTTATGATTATTTCCCACTCATATAATGCATGTATTTTAAATGAAAATGTTTTATTCCATGACTCATGTTTATGATCTATGATTACTTGGGTATGAACCATTTAATTTATGTACAAAATTTCATACTTTTATTATTATATTATGAATTCTTATGATCGTTGATTGATATATTCCATTTTTACCCTCATTGAGCATCTGAGCTCACCCTCTCTTATGTCTCCATTCCTCAGGTTATCAATAAAGGTCTAAGTAGGGTATGTATATTAAGTGTAGTAAATGGGAAGGTATTTATGGAAGATGATGAAGATATTTCATGAAATAAGAATTATTTGTATCTAGTATCCAAACACAAAAAACCTTAATGATATTGGGGAATATATTTTTTAAATGTAGTGAATAATCATCTAAAAATATGTAATTTTTATTTATGAAAATCTCAAGATATTATATTTGGTATCAGAGAATTAGTTAATTTAACCATTGGAAACTACAATGATAAAACTTTAGTGATAACCACAAGGATAAGTCTAAGTATAGAAAAATATTCTAAAATTTTGGTAAAGGATAGGGCGAGTGGTTTCCAAGAAATTACATCCCTGGATAGATACTAAAAATTAATGTGGCTCTAGAACAATTTTACCTATGGGTAATAACTATAAAAAGGGTGTATTGGGATTTGAATTGATCGTCACCTTATGCACAAAATAGGTCCTTGTTACACACCTAGTTTGACTCTCTTAGGGAATATTCTTTTGAAATTTACAAACACTTTATGAACCATCGTGAATGATTTAAATAGATAATGATCATAAATGACCTAGGTTAAACCTAAGGTGACATATATTGAGAATAATGTGTAATTATTTATACAAACTATAAAGTATTTATCATGAATAATTACTCTTATTAATGATTCTTGATGGTTATGCTACCCATTTTTTATCAAGGGATTAAATATAGAACAATGAATTTGGGGTGGTGAAAGGTATGATCAAATATTGAAGTATTTGATTGAGATTAGTTAAATAAATCCCCTCATATCATGGAAAGTATCTGGGAATGTTAATTCCTATCCCCAATTATTATACATTGAATTAGAAATGAAAACCTCAAATGATATGATGATCGCACCTCAATTCTACAAATCTTATCAGGTAGATGTTTATGGGAATGTTCTTTCTGGAAATCTATTTATTCACCCTCTAGTTGTATTTGATTTTATCTTAGGCATGGATTGGAATTATTTACATAAATTCCACATCAATTACTGAAGGAGGGAAGTCACATTTGATATTCCAAACTAACATATGATCATCTATTAGTTCTATGACAAATATGAACTTCCAATAGAGATCACTTCCATTATATAGAACTTGATTCATATTAAAAAGGGTTGTTTATCTCATATGGTTGGGGAGAAACTCAACATCGATGGTATAAATATTTTGAAAGAGTTTTTTGATTTCCTTCTGAATGAGGTACCTATTATTCTACCAGAACATGATGTTAGACTCTCAATAGAACTCATACCTAGTACTACACCTATATCAAAGATTCCCTATAGAATATCCTTGACTGAGTTCCATGAATTGAAGAAGTAAATCTAATAGAATATTTAAAAGGGATTCATTCATCCAAGTGTGTCACCTTGGGTTGAACCTATTATTTTTTTTTAGAATAAATATTGATCAATGTGACTCTACATTGATTATTGGGAACTAAAAAAGATCAAAATCATGAACATGTATCATATACCCCATATTTATGACTTTTTTGATCAAATAAATAGAGCTCAATACTTTTATAAGATTGACCTTTATTCTATATATCATCATTTGAGGGTCAATAATGAGGGTATACCCAAGACAAAAAAAATTATAAGGTATGGACACTATGAATATATAGTGGTGCCATTTTATCTTTCTAATTTCACCAATATGTTCAAGTATTTAATGGATAGAATATTTAGAGATTACCCTGATCAGTTTGTGATAGTCTTTATAGATGATATTCTTATCTATTCAAAGAGTAGTGAAGAGTATGAAATTCACTTGAGAATTGTACTAGAGACCATAAGGAAGGAGAAATTGTATTAAAAATTTACAAAGTGTGAATTTTGGATACAAACTATTTCATTTTTTGGTCATATAATCTCTAGAAAGGGTATATCGATTGATCCATCAAAGATGGAGGCTATTTAATGTTGGCCCAGACCAACTATAGTGACTAAGATCCATAGTTTTCTTGGTTTGGATACATATTATAGAATATTTTTGGAGACTTTATCATGATTATCCAAGACACTTAGCAAGTTAACTTGGATGGGAGCCAAGTTTCTTTAGACAGATGAATGTGAATAGAATTTAAAGGAACTAAAGAGAAGGTTAGTCCACACACATGTTCTTACATTACTCTATAGTGGAGAAGGGTTTTTAATCTATTATGATTCATCGAATAAGGGGTTGGGATTCATTGTCATTCATAATGATATGGAGATAGATTAATCCTCACAATAATTGAATGTTCATGAGAAAAATTATCCAACTCATTTTTTGGAGTTAGCTACGGTAATTTTTCATTAAAGATATATAGTCATTTTATTTATAGAGAAATTTGTGAAAAATATACTAATAATAAATGTTTAAAATATATATTCACATATAAATAATTGAATATGTTCTAGAGATGATGGTTGGAGGTGATTAAATATTATGATGGCTCAATACATTACCACCCTGGGAAAGTGAAGAGGGTGGATGATTCTTTGAATAAAAAGGATAATTCCATTTTATACATGGTAAGGATTACCAAAGATACAATATTTCTATATTTAAAAAGGATAGATCTATAAATCTTGAAGTAATGTGGGAAATCTTATCTTTTTGAAATTATTTTTCATCCATATATCTAGGTAAATATTAAAGAGGCATGGAAGGAAGATGTAGAGCTCAAAAAGAAATTAAAAAATGTTCCTAAATTTAACTTTTATTTTTATGGAATGATAAATTTCAAGAACTATGTATGTGTTTTATCCATACCTGATTCAAAAAAGTAGATGTTAGAGTAAGTTCATAGTTCATCATTATTTATTCATCATAAAATTAAAAAAGAAATATATAGATTTGAAAGAGTATTTCTAGTGGGATGGTATAAAGTGAGATATTTCATAATATGTATCTTAGTGCTTGGTATATCAACAAGTTAAGGATGAGATATAAAATTATAAGGGTATGTTATAACTATTACCCATACCAAAATGTAAATTGGAAAACATCACCATGTATTTTATTGTTTCACTCCCCAAAACATCAGATGGGCATAATGATATATAGGTTATAGTCGATCTCCTTAAAAAGTTATCAAAATTAATTTCTATCAGAGAATATTTTTATTTGGATCATCTTACCAATATATACATTAAGTAAGTGTTAAGGTTTCATGGAGTACCACATTCAATTATTTCTGACTGGGATCTTAGGTTTACCTCAGTATTCTGGTGAATTCTCAAAAAGGATTTGGATGCGAAGTGTCAAGACCTGTACTCAGGGCCCATGTTTTGACTACCCCAAGCCCACCTTCCATAGGCCAGGGGCTAGCGACTAGCACCAAAAGCGTAAATCCCTAAGCTGGGAAGGCATTGCCTTTATAAAAGTAAACAAACACAACAGAGTACGCAATAGGAAGTAAACACTAGGTAAAAATGAATACAAAAGTGTGTGCTAGAAAGTAAATGGGCCAGTATACAAACCCAACTGAACAACAAGTATAAGTAAAAAAGGGAAAAATAGCTAAAAGTAAAGAGAAGCTCCCAGATCATCCTCCGGGGATTCCTACATGAAGGGTAGGTACAGATTGCCACATCAGCACTCACGTCCGTCAGTCTCCTCTATGTGCCGACTCGTCACAAGGTCCACCTCTGGGAACCATCCAGTCTTGGTGCTCTCAGCCTTCATCAGCGATATCTGTCGTCTGTATCCAACACAACGAGGTGCGGGCATAGCTCGTGCAAGGGTGAGTATAAAGAAACTCAGTAGGGACCCCGAGACCCACAAGGTCTCACAATATCCACTAAGGATAAAAAAAAGAAGAAAGATACAATCATGAAGTATCAACCAACCCTACTTAGTTATATTCCCATACATATACCTAAGTTACCAATCTCAGTCCGGCTCCAACTCTCAAGCCCAAGCACAAACCAATTCAACAAAGTAAGTAAAATCAATCACCACGATGATAATGGTTGAAAGACATGACTCAGCTCACATAGGTATGCCACAATAGTAGAGAGATATAGATGATCATATGTAGCCACTGGATCATCTAAGCTATCAGACCCACACAGGATACAGAACCAGCTAAGCTGTCGGACCCACACAGGATACAGGACCAGCTATCTCGTCTAAGTTGTCGGACCCACACAGGATACAGGACCAGCTATAATTCATATGAGCTGTCGGACCCACACAGGATACAGGACCAGCTATTCTTTTAGACCCACACAGGATACAAGAACAGAAGTCAGAACTGTCGAACCCATACAGGATTCAGGTATAGTAGTCGTCGCTGTCAAACCCACATAGGATTCCAGTACATAAGTCATCGCAGCCAGCTCTAGGGTTCCCGAGCACATCACGCCCAATTCCTAGAGGGTCCTCACCTCGAGTCAAGTATTGATACATCAAAAAATTTCTGATTTGATGTATCCCACAGTTCCATCTCATCATAAGGAACCCAATGCGACAGACGGCGCGTCAATCGGACACCCGGTCTGAGAGTTATTAGCTTTTCCGTTCCAGGGGCCCGGTTGGATTTACACTCATTCCAAACCCGACCATTTTCCAAAGTTTTCCAAAACAAACTTAGATTATCGCAAAAGAACCACCTCGTCGTAAGGGTCCCATTGCCACAAACGGCACATCGTTCAGACACGCGGTCTTGGAGATATTTGCAATTAGGCGATGTCGGGCCTGACCCGTCAATCCCAGTGGGCTGGCGGGTTGGCCCGACCCGACTCAACGGGTCCGACCCGGATGGCGGTCGGCCCGGCCCAGTTTGGCGGGTCCGACCTGGCTGGGGGGTCGGACCGGCCTGGTGGGGCACGGCCCACCTGCGAACCCGGCCCACGGAGCGGGCCGATCCGGTTCGCCCGGCGGCACTGCATCTCCCTGCCCGACCGGCCGAAGCCGGCTGGTTCTGTCCGGCACGAGCAGCCCCCACAGTGAGCCACTGTTCTTACCACACTATTCCAAGCAGTGACGTGATTCTTTAGCCCAGCCGGAAGGCGGCTGGCCGGTTCCCTCGGCGAGCGGCCCACGGTTGCGGGTCGCAGTTCCCTCCACGCGGCACCTACGAGTACCATGGTTTTTAACGGGCTGGCCGGATTGGCCGACTGGTCGTCCCATAGACCAGGCAGCCTGAGCGGCTGTTGGTCTCTTCACGCGGCCGCCACTGCCTCCAGTTTCCACCACTTCTGGTCGTCGCCGACTTCGGTCATCATCGCCTCTTCCGACACCACCTCCATCGCCAATATAATCAAGAATCAACGGAGGGTCGTCGGGCCGTGTTTGTTCGGTCCGCGCCCTCCGCGTTAGGTGATAAAAAGAGGTCAAAGATGAACCAAAGAATTCATAAAGAATGAGGATATAATTTTATTCATTTGAAATTATACTAAACACCCTACCTTGATTCGAAGTTCGTTCGTTAACGACGGCGTTGATTAGTTGACGTCGGGGTGCGTCCGAGGAGGAAGTGTCATTATTGGCGACATTCTTCACGGGCGGCGTCTTGTCCCTTGACGTGAAGGAATAGGAAGTAATACGTTCATTACTCATGGGCGTCGCCTCACTTTCTTTCCCCGGTTGAAGAAGTGGAGAAGATGTTCTTCGTGTTCTTCGTGGGAAGAAGTCTCTCCCTCTTCTCCTTATCTCTCCACAAAATTAAGCCAAAAATAATAGAGATTACCCTCTATTATTTTTATGTCACAACAACTCAAGAGTTTTCTCCCATTAAATGTGACAACTCATTAGATTAAATGTGGAGGAATGGATTCAAAAAGGTTTGAATTAAAATGAATTAATTCTCTTCATTAATGGTGGGTTATTGGCAAGAATTAAACCATAGAATTCCAAGAGTTTAAGGGGGTTCAAGGGAGTTTAAAGGGGAGGTGAAGACTTT
Source organism: Viscum album (assembly GCA_963277665.1). Classification (NCBI taxonomy): domain Eukaryota; kingdom Viridiplantae; phylum Streptophyta; class Magnoliopsida; order Santalales; family Viscaceae; genus Viscum; species Viscum album. Next base: position 1,963,726,626 of record OY728155.1, on the reverse strand, counting down.
GAACTCATGTGGGCCCCACCAAATAATATCCTCCCATGTGAGGTTATGTGGGGTGGGCCCCACCACCAACCTCCCTTTAGAGGTTTTAACTACCATCCAAACACTTCTAGTTGTTTTTCTTTTTAGTTGTACCTATTTTTCCTTTCCTTGAACTTTACTGTTGGGCTTGTATTTCCAGCCCCTTTACATTTAGCATACTTTTCATACAGTTTTTACTTAGTGTTTGCTTCCGCTTATACTCTGGTTGTGAATTTTTATGATTTATAAAGGTAATGACTTCCCAGTTTTAGGGAATTACGTCTTTGGTGTTAGTCGCCAGCCTCTGGCCTATGGAAGGCGGGCTTGTGGTAGTCACGATACGGGCCCTGGGGGACGGGTTGTGACACGAAGTTAGGTTTCTAAGCAACTTATCATCCTTAGAAAAATGTTCATTTTTATGGAACAATTTAAACCATGGAGGATATTTTAAGCTCTTTTTATATGTATTTAAAAGGTTTTTTAGACCAACACATTCCTCTAATTGAATTTTCATAAAACAATAGCTTTTACTCAATCATTCAGATGGCATCTTATGAATCCCTCTATGGAAAGAAGTGTATAACTCCAACATGATGGGATGAATTTGGATAATTAAAGCTATTGGGACCTATACAAGATAAAGATATGTAAAATAATGTTATAACCATTAAGCAGCACGTAAGGGCATCACAAAGTTGACAAAAATTTTATGTTGATAATCGTCATCATTATATGAATTTTAAAGTTGGTGAGAAGGTGTTTCTATGAATTTATCCATGTAATAAGTCTATGAGATTCAAAAATAAAGTAATGTTGAGCCCTATGTATATTTTTCCTTTATATATTCTTGATCTATTATAGATGGTTTCTTATTACTTGGAACTTCCATTGAGCCTCTCTCTAATCCATGATGTGTTCCATTTATCTCTCCTGAGGAAGTACATACCTAATCCTTCACATGTACTAAACTTAGATGGCATACTATTGGATCATGAAATTTCCAATAAAGATAAATAAATTTAGATTCTAGATCATAGAGAGAGATTTCTACGAAATAAGACCACTCACCTGGTCAAAGTTTTGTGGTGAAACCACTGACTTGAGGAAATAACATGGGAACCTGAGGATATGATGAGGTAGAAGTATCCTAATTTTTTTTATAAAAGTGATGTATTTTGAGGGTGAAATTCATATTAAGGTGATTATAATATAACATCCTGAGTTTTTATGAAATTTTTTTTCAAATAAAAATAATTTCATTGATAGCTTGCATTACACGCAACAATGGGTTTTAACGAACCATGATATACAATTAATATTATTATTTAAACATGATCATTCTAAACTAGATGATAAAATTAGAGGTATGGATAGGAATAACCACATTTTTTAAATTAAGTATAATTTTTTTATATAAAGGAATCATATTGATAAAAAATTTACTTAATTTTTATTAAAGTCTTTATATGCTCTGAAAATACCTTTTTCTCAAAAAAATGTGTTTATTGTTTTTCATGAACAATGAGTAAATGTAATTTTTTCCAATTATTGAAAATTTATTTGAAAAAATAAAAATCATTTTTTAAATATAATTGTCAAAATTATATTTTAGTTAATTTTAAAAAATAATCTAAAAAGATTAATTTTTTAATAAATAGTAAAAAATACTAATTTTTAAAAAAACTACATTTTTATTTAAAGAATTTACAGGATCCATTTTATTTTAAGATTTTTTTAAAAGTAAAATTAGTTAAATTATATTATTATTACTAAAATTTAAGTCATTGGAATCAATTTTATATTAATATTCTGTATAAAAACATATTATACTTAAGAAAATGTTTTCATTGGAAAACAGCTTTTTCGTCTCATATGTGGGTTTAATTTTAAAAAAAATTATTCCAATTCTATGAATTGAATTTGGAAAAAATATTATACATTTTTAATCAGATTAATTAATATTATATAATAATTTAAAATTAATTTATTTTTATAAGGAATAGTAAAAAAATTAAAAATTAATTATCGTGGTTAAGGTTAAAATAGGTTTACTAGGGGGTTGAACTGAAAAGATAAGAGTTAAAATGAGCTAAAAACTTGTTAAATTTATATATTATGGCCATATTTCCAATTTATCTCATATAAGGTTTTATAATTATCCATTTTGGTGCCTTGTTTCATGTGTAAAATGTGGGTACACCTTTTTCTTTTCAAAAATTCTAATTTTGTCATCTCCCCCTCTTATAAAATGGAACCCTCTCTCCTATACAATTCATAGTTCCAAATACTTTTTTAGAAAATACCTAGATAAATATCTGCCTTACTTCTCTTACCATGTTCTATAGGACTTATTTTTATTAGTAATCCCTCCTAAGAAGGGTTTTAGTGCAAAGCTAAGGAGGCTGTCCAGAGAAGAGGTATCATTTGTAGTCGATCATTTTTGTTTTATTTATTCATCCACCTCCTTAAAATATTATCCAACCAATATGATATAATAAAATAATTATCTCAAATATAATTATATTATATTATTTTAATGTAGTTACCCATATCCATCTCTTATTCTATCAAATGGGAAATGAGATCGTCAATCATGTGTAAGGTGGACTACCACCTCATGAACCCATGTAATTCATTTTCAATCAATGCCTCTCACGTATAGATATAATTATGGATTTAAAAAAATTATATGATATTTATGACATAATTATAATTCTATAATCATAATATTACATCTACCATCTTACCTTCTAATCCTTTATAAAATGATAACATCACTTGTGCGTATGTATGGACTACCTCCTCCACAAAGCGATGTGATATATTTTTTATTTTATTTTGAAATAGATGTTAATAAGGATATATTCAATGAATATATATAATCTATATTATATAAAAATTATTTTTAAAGGTGAATTATCATTTACCTTTTTCCATTTCATCTGTCGAGAAAATGGAAACAAGGATCATGCGTTAGAATGGCCTACCGTCTCTGTGAATGGTGTAATTCATTTTCTATCTCTAACTTTTATAGATTACACTAAATGAATATATATTTAAATTATATTATATTTTAATCATGGTTAGTGTTTTTTATATTATTAAACCATGATCAAATCAAAAGTACCAAAAATGTGAAACCAAAACATACATGAAAAATGGGGCATTTATTTCTCAAAACATGATTTTAACATAGAATTTTTAATAAATAGGTATCAAAATGTCATAAATAAATCATATTTGGTTTGATATATATGATTATGGTTCTATAATATATTAATAATAAACCTATATTTATTATACATGTGTTCTGAATGTGTACGAAGAAAGTTAAGACTTGAGGTAAGGGATATTTGTCTCAAATTGTCTTATTTGGAACATATGTTATGTGGTGCACCTATATTATTTTTTGAGTTGTATATACATAAACTTTGAAATTTTATATCATGAATATAATTATTTAATTATATTTAAAGTTTCATTTTAATTTATTCTTTAATGGTGCTTATAATTTGAATGTTTCCAAAGTGGTGAGGTATTTTTGTCTCACTTTACTTAAGGTGAGACACATATCATATTCACCACTTTTTCTTATGTGTGGTGTATATACTTCCCATGAATAAATTTTATAATTATTATCATGAAAATTGTGGGATATTGATATAAATATAATTTTCATTATTTCATGGGTCCTATTATTTAAAATTTACCAAAGTGGTAAGGGTTTTGTGATACAATTTCATGATTTATTGGGATAGTTTATGATTATGATTTTGATGATGAAATATTATCATCTATCCATCAAGAAACTATTTAATTTTATTATAATATTATTATTTCTTGATAATAAATTTTTTTCCTTTAATTTTACTCTATTTAAGTACTCAAGATACCAAATGAACTTTTTTTAAGGAAAATCAACTTCATTTATCTCTTCAGTTGAAATTCCTTTTTCTACCATGTCTAGTTTTTATAAAAAAAAATTAAAGGGATTTTTTATTGTGTTTGTTTAAATAAATATTTACCCATACTTTAATTTTTACAAAATAGATTAAAATGAATCTTCTTTTTGTTTTCTAAATGATTTAGTTTTGAATTTTCACCAAAAATGTGAAAGTAATATTTGTTTCAATATGTACGGAATGAAAATAATTTCCCACCGTCATGACCACTCAATTTTTTGAAGATTAATTTACAAGTTTTCAAGGTTATTTTCAAAGAAAATATTTTCCTTAATATTGTTTAAATTTTTTTATTTTAAAGAATTGAATTCAAAATGGAAAGGTTTTTTTCCTCAATAATGTTTTAATGATATTTTATGGAATTTTTATTCATCAAGGGAAATAATATTCAGTGTTTCTTATGTTTTATAGGGGATATAATAAAATGGTACCATATGTATTCTTCCTCTATATTGTTTATGTTTATGTTTATGATGATAAGATATTTATGAAACTTTTTCCTTTTCTATGGGTTATTCCATGATGAAAAGATGAATTGTTTATGAAACTAGTTCTTTTTATATGGGTTAAGTTATGATGAAAAGATTAAATATTTATGTAACCTTTTTATTTTCCATAGGTTATTCCATGATGAAATGATTATGGATCCCATTTATTTTCACGGGTTCTAATATGTTAAATTTTCTACAGTCTTGTGGAAATCACGTGTATGATTTCATTATGTGACAGGTGGGACTTATATCTCTCTCCAATGAATTAGGTAAAGATTTATATCTGATGATATAATTACGGGAAATAAGCTGATGTACTTGATCTACTATGGGAAACATGCCAATTCAATTTATCCACAACAGGAAATAAGTCAGTGTTCTTAATCCACTATGGAAAATGGGTAATGATGCTTGATCCGTTATGTAATGGGAAATAAGTAGGGATTCCTAAACCACTATGATTTTATGGTCTCGATAGTAAAATTTAACATATGAAATGATTTCTATACTTATGATGGTGCCATACTTATATGAATTAAACTTATGGTTCATGATTGATTTATGATTATTTCTCACTCTTATGATGCATGTATTTAAAAAGATAATGGTGTATTCCATGAATCAAGTTTGTGATCTTTTATAGGTTGGTATAAAGCCTATAAGTTATGTTAATGATCTAATACCTTTATTCTTATCTTATGAATTTTTATGATTACTAATTGATATCTACCATGTCTATCCTTACTAAACATCTATTCTAACCCTTTCTTAAGTTTCCTTTCCCCTGGTTATGAAGAAACATTTAAGTAGGGTATGTCTATGAAGTGTAATAAATAGGAAGATATTTATGGGATATGTTGAAGAACATTCATGAAATAAGAAGACTATGTAGCTAGTATCAAAATACACTAAACCTTTACAATCATCAGGTGTGTATTTTTGAAATGTATTGAATATTCATCTAAAAAGATGTAATATTTAATTATAAAAATCATGGGTCGTTATATAACAAAAAAATAATAGTTTTCGTTGTTGTTATTATACAATAGTATTATTTTTATTATTGTCTAATAATTTTGTTGTCAATATTATATAAAAACAATTGTTGTTGTTATTGTATAAAAACATTATTATGAATATTATTATACAAAAAAATTAGATAAAAACATTATGGGGTTATTATTATTATTATTTTGATTCATAATAATGTTATAATTATTATAATTATTAGTATATAATGTTATTATTGTTATTATAAAAAAATTATTATTATTATTATGGGTATAATATATTTGAATTAATAAAACCCTTTTTTATTAGTATTAAAATATTGGTGCAAGGAAGGGTCAAAAGGTATTTACAATTTAGATATAAAGAATTCAAATTTTTTATTATATTTTGATTTAAATGTATGGGATTAAATTTACTCAAAGTGTTTGAAATGTGTTCCCATCACATGCCTCATGGAAAAATCATAGAGAAAAACACCATAAAAAGGATAATTTTTAGGGGAAGGGGGCAGATAATTATTTTCTATATGACACGAGGGCTATGGCGATAGAATTTTTTGGTTTTATAAATTTTTCCCTTTTAATAAAATCCTACTATAAGTAAAATTTATATATAACAATAATCATGGTATATAACATCTTCCATTATGGACCACAATGCAAGGAGACAAATTCCACTAATAACCCAAACCCAGGTGAGCCATGACCAAACCCCTAGCTCATACCACTCACCCATGGGGTGTATGTTATAATTTATATATAATAAGAAGAAGAAGAAAAACAATTGGTCCAAAATAAAATGCCTTATTCCTAAGGTGTTGATGCTTGAATAGTTGTTTTTTATTGTCCTTCCCAAAAGGATATGGTAAGTGGAAACCCATTCAAGTTATTTAGTTTTAGTTACCCATATCCTTAATTATTTTCCTTCAGTAGTGGTTGGATATGGTAAAAATACCTATTTTTCTTCCTTTCTAATGATTATTATATTCCTATTATCCCAGGTATCAAGATTTGGATGTGAGTTCCCCATTTGAGGGCTGGTTCTCCTTTTGTGGAATTTGATTCAGTTTAATTTTTAGATATAGCCACACATCTTGATCTAACATTTATGTTAGGAAATAAAAGATCATTTTTGATGGGCTCTATAAAGTTATCCTCAAGGAATGGGGATTGCATGATAGGGTTATTTTTGGGATGTTTAGCCCTAATCAGTTTTCCATTAGGTTTCGATCACATGAATTTATTGGGTGTTCTTGGTCAAGGAAGTGTAAGGTCTTTTACTCTTAATGATTCATATTGTATTGATGGTATTTTAAAATCCAATTCGATAAGGATCCTACTTCCTTTTTTATGTTGGCTAGAATTATGGGTCTTCCACTCCTATTTCAAAACTACTTGATTCTTTAACTTCTTGGAAACACCATTGGTATATTTCTTTATATAGATAATTGTACCTTGTCAGTTAAATTTGTAAGGGTTGGTGTCCTCAGAACCAACTGTTTTGTACTTTTATTACATAAATGTTCACTTATTATATATTGTTCATTGTTTTGCATGACTATAATATAATAATGTCCTGGAATATTTGTTGCATTAATAAGGTCATAGAAGATCCCCGCTATGATGAGAACCTTAAAATGCTATAACAATATTCTTAAATAAAGTTATGCGGTTGGATGACATACTATGATAGGACACGTAATATACAGACCGTCATGTGTGAGTACTCGTAAGAATATGAGACTCTCTCTCATGGAGTTCGCACTTGGTAATCTCCAAGATGGGAGATTATGAGAACAGACCTGCCAGTAGTAATTCTGCATGTCTTGGTGTCATCGGATATTGCTATCTACGAGCGTGTGTAATGTTCCTTAGACTGGAAGATTATCATTAACTCATGTCATGACTCGCACACATAGATTTACTGACGAAAACCGTCACGCTGACAGTTGGCGGGAAGTAGGGTACGTTGGGTGCGTCATGAGTGACATGTTGTTAATGGATAAGTCAAGGAAGGATTTTTCCCTTCCATTTATGGAAGTTGATATCTCGGCCCTTTGATTGAAATAGAACTATCGCATTAAATTCCATGGCCATGGTGTAAACGATGAGTTTATTTCAGGTATCAAAGAACGAAATATCAAGCATATAGGTTTATGACACTTCCATGAAACCTTCTTGATGAGATATTGAGACAAAGGGATTAAATTACACAGTAAGCGTTCGTATGAGGTGATACGTCAATGCAGCGTCAACTTATTTCTCTTGGGTGCCTTGACCCGTTGCTAGACAGTAATCTTGGACTTTAGGCAAGCCCGCCTAATGCCAACGAGAAAGAGGCCTAGAGGGTCACATACTAAGTGTATCCAAGTATCTCAAGTTGAATAAAGATTATTCCCGTACGTGGTTTAATAATTATTCAAGGAAGCCTAAGTTGTTTTAAATGATGAAGTAAAAATAAAATAAAACAAGTACACACCGTGTATTATTATTACATGCCGTGTAGTTTTATTTTGGAAAGGAAATGAATAAATGAAAACAAGATATACACGCCGTGTACATTTAATGTACACGCTGTGTAGTTTTCAATGAAAAAACAAGTACACGCCGTGTATTTATTAATACACGCCGTGTAGTTTTTTTCAGTTGGGATTTTGAGGATATAATATTGTTTTAAATGATATTTATTATAATCAGCGTGGGCGCATGTCAAGGAATTATTTATTCGACGTAGAGTTTTAAATAAAGAGTCAATGAAATAAATAAAACGCGTAACACGTTTATTTATTGTCATAACTCTATAACCCCACACACCCGATTATAAATATCCTCACAACCCCAACTCTTTTCCTACACACAAGAGAATTGTTGTACACAACATCTCTGGATAATTCTTTCAAGGTCGAAAGAACCTCTTCCTCCAAGAACGCTCTTAAGACTGAGAGAGATCCTCTTCCATCGGATCATGAAAATCTAAGGCGGACAACGCAAGCAAAGGCTTCTCCACGCTAGCACCCAGATAATCCTTTGGCGACGTCCAGAGATACGAGGTACACGTGTGGATCACCACTAGAGGGAGTCTACACTTGGCTTCTGTGACGCAACGACGGATCATATTGACAACGTGATCGAGAACATCAACGAAGAAAGAACACCCAAAAGGTATTTCTTTATAATTAATTAAATTAATTATAATCAACCTGTAACGATCCTTGTTTGTAGTTCCGGGACAAACCATCTTCTTTGTCTTTTTCTGTGATTCGATCCGTGGAGACTGGCGTTTATCATCGTATTGATCCCTGATTGATAATTGCTAATGACAAAAAGCCAAGTGGGCACATGCACCCACGCACTTCCGCTGCGCCCGGAACCTGAAAATGGTATCAGAGCAAGGTTACAATGTTGATTATAGTTATTTAATTTTCGTTGATAATTTACGCATTTATATTTGATTCAATTCGAAATAAATCGTTCTATAAATCTGAATTAACGAGATCTATTCTTCCTCCTTCGTTTCTAGATTCATTTCACAGAAATGACCTTTTAATTTTAATTTTGATTAAAATAAAAACGAGGAACTCATCCGGAGGAGCCGCTCTTTCTATCTGTACAACACGGGATTACACGGCGTGTAATTAAAACTACACTCTGTGTACTTAGGTTCAACGAACCGGCACTGGTCCACCAAACCACGCCGTGTGAATTGATTATGCCTAAGTTTTAACCATGCCATGTTGACCAGAATAGAATGGCGCGTGGAAACCGTAATAAACGGTGTGTATGTTGGAACAACACGCCATGTAGTCCGTTCCGACCCAGGTGAAACCGTGTACAAAGATAAGTCGCGTACCGCGTATACGAGATCGCCAGGCCGGTTACCGCGTAACAAGGAAGTACACACTGTGTATGATTCATCTACACGCCATGTACTCTAAAATTTCCAAAGTACAGAAAACACGCCAAAGCCCCGGCGTGTACTTTGGACAAAGGGTTAAAAGAAAAATACACGCCGTGTAATTATAAACTACACGCCGTGTACTTTCCAGAAATGGAATTTCACCAGGTTTCCTCCAATGTACAAAGACCCGTACAAGGAATATGGATGGGAATAATCTCAAGGAAATTCAGAAAGGAATTTAAGATAAAGAATTGATTAATTATAAGATCATAATTAATTGAATTCGAGCACGTCTTATCTTAAATAAAAGAACGATTAAAAGAATTTGAATTCTAAATATGCGTAAATGTCGTTGCATACTATGGATGATCATGAGCTAGACCAAAGACCCTTTTTATGTGTATGGTTTCATTTAAATTTATTTAATTTAAATTTGTTGGCCTGCGAGCCTTCTTCCAATAAAATTTAGGGCCTGCGTGCCCATGGTTTCTTTAATGTAAACCCATGTAATGGAGGATCTCCCAAGCCAGAGGAGACGGTTCAAATCCCGAAGCCGAGGTGAAACTGACACAAGAAGATACAAAGGTGGACAGGTGGGAGTTGCAAAACACGAACCATCAGGTTCAAGGTGTTTTCCCTAGGTTAGGGTTAGCTTATCAAAACCGCTAGATAAGCTAACCAAATAGAAGCTCATGATCATGCCATCTTATTTTATTTCTGTCTGATTGCATAGTTTATTTATTATGCATGTGTTGTTGCGATCACATAATTAATAAAATGAACAAGCATGCAAATATGGAATAAAATAAAAACCAGTCTATGCGTATACATTATCGGAACATGGTTAATCACTTAAGAAAGCATCACTTAATATTAACAAGCATGTGATAATGCAAAGATACGCATAAAGAATAAAATCCATCAAATACCATATTAAGTCAGACCAAGCCTTTCGTTACTTGATTAAGGGCAAGACTCAATAAAACTATGTGTTTGACCAACCCTTGTTGGGACACTTAATTTTATAAAGGAAGCCCTTATGAAAGGTTTCGGGTTGACTTAACCATATTACATCAGGAGAAGTAGCCCTTGCTAGACTTGATGTAATATTGGAGGCAAGAGTTGAGTAAATCCAAGTCAGGATTTCAGGATTGGGGAGTCCACTCAACAGATCAAGGAACTGTAAGCTCACAGTTGGAAAAGACCCGTCTACCTAAATACCTTCAAATATCTTGACCAACCCTTGTTGGGGTTATGCGAAGGGAAATATGGATCCTTACCACTAGAATGTCAAAGAAACTGGACATTCCGAGTTCAATGGTGAGGGACATTGGGACTTGATAAAATAGTGGGAGACTTAATAAAATTTATTATTTCTCATAAAATGTAATCAAGAAAGTACTGATGAATCTGCTCTTTTAAATTGTAGAATCAATATGACAAACACATCAACCACATTTTCTCTACGATCAATTCTGGATAAAGACAACATCCTCACCAGCAGTAACTTTCAGGAATGGTTTAGGCACCTTCAGGTTATCCTACGCCATGAACGGAAGTTTTACGTGCTGGAGTCCTCACTTCCTGATTCTCCTGCCCCAGGGGAAAGTGATGAAGATTTCCTAGTCTATGATCAACATTTGAACGATGCTCTCGACGTTCAATGTTTGATGTTGTCATCTATGTCTAGTGAGCTCATGAAGTCTCATGAAGACATGGATGCCTACAGCATGCTCGAGCACCTCCGTGGTTTATACCAGGAGAGAGCAAGACAGGAAAGGTTTGAGATCTCCAAGGCTCTGTTTTGGAGCAAGCTTAGAGAGGGTGCCCCAGCTGGGCCTCATGTAGTCAAGCTCATTGGCTACATTGAGCGCTTGGAGGTTCTAGGGTTTAAACTCCCTGAAGAACTGGGTACCGATCTCATTCTCGCATCACTCCCCAAGAGATTCTCAAACTTTGTTGCTAATTTCAACATGAACAATATTGAGAAGTCTCTATCTGATCTTCTTATCCTTATTCGCCAAGTGGACAATGACATGAAGCATGAAAAGCCTTATGTCCTTATGGTGAATAAAAGGAAAGGGAAGGCGAAGAGCTTTAAGCCCAAAGCTTCTTCAAGGCCTTCCAAGAAAAGGAAGATCAAAGGGGAGGCAAAGGAACAGGATGTTGTTTGTTTCGCATGTGGCAAGAAGGGCCACTGGAAGAAAAACTGCACCCAGCCAAGGAAGCAAGGGGAAGCTTCAGGTGCGTTTGTTATCAAATGAAATCTATCTGCTTCTACTAATTGGGTATTAGATACTGCTTGTGGTGCTCACATCTGTATCCAAATATAGGAACCAAGTAGATTCAAGAATATTGATCAAGGGGAGATAGATCTACGAGCAGCCAACGGAGCCAGACTTGCTGTTGTAGCTGTCGGGGACTACCACATCACATTGCCTACCGGGATGGTCTTGGTTTTTAAAGGATGTTATTATGTACCCTCTGTAACCAAAAACATTATTTCAGTATCCAGATTAGATACTGATGGATTCATATTCAAGTTTGGAAATGAATGTTGCTACTTTTATAAAGATAGCATTTGTTTTGGTAGGGCACATTTATATAACGGCCTTTATGTGTTAGACTACACAAACCAAGTAATGGCAATCGATAACAAAGTTAATTCACATGACTCATACCACACCCAACTTTGGCATCACTGGCTAGGTCATGTCAATGAGAAACGTTTGACAAAATTACATCAAGATGGGTATTTATATTCTTTCGAACTAAAACCACTTGGTTTATGTCATGCGTGTCTACAAGGCAAAATGACCAAAGCCCCATTTAGTGGGAAAGGTGAAAGAGCAAAAGAGCTTCTAGAATTAGTTCATACAGATGTGTGTGGACCATTTCCAGTTGAAGCAAGTGGTGGGTTCTCGTACTTCATAACTTTTACTGATGATTTTAGTAGATATGGATATATCTATTTAATGAGGTATAAGTCAGATTCTTTTGATCGGTTCAAAGAATACGAGAATGAAGTTGAGAACCAGCTTGGTAAGAAGATTAAGAAACTCCCCTCAGATAGAGGAGGAGAATATCTTAATCAAGACTTCATTGATTTCTTACAGGAGTTTGGGATTCTATCTCAACTCACTCCTCCTTACACACCGCAGTGGAATGGTGTAAGTGAAAGGAGGAACCGCACCCTGTTGGACATGGTGAGATCAATGATGAGTCATGCGAGTCTTCCATTATCCTTTTGGGGATATTCATTACAAACAGCAACACACATACTAAACCAAGTACCAACTAAATCGATAAATGGTATTCCATACGAGTTATGGAGTGGACGCAAATCCATGTTATCGAATTTACACGTGTGGGGTAGCGAAGAATTTGTTAAGGACTATTTAGGTAACAAACTTGCACCCCGAGGCACAAAGTGTATCTTTATAGGATATCCCAAGGAAACAAGGGGATATTACCTATAAAACCCCTCAGACAAAAAGGTTACAGTGGCAAGACACGCCATATTCCTTGAGAGGGAGCACATCTCCAGAATAGATAGTAGGAGCGAGATATACTTTGATGAAGTCGAGGCTCAAGATACACATGAGTTGGTACAAGAACAGACTCCACAAAGCCCCGTGGAAGAACAATATGTTCTAGAGACACAAGAACTGCGTAGGAGCACGAGAGAGGTGAGAGAACCAGAACGATATGGTTTTCTTGTCACTGAGGATGGTGACTCATTATTGGTTGACAATGATGATCCTCTTACCTACAAGGAAGCAGTTGAAGGCACAGACGTTGCCAAGTGGCAAGAAGCCATGAATTCTGAAATGGATTCCATGTACCAAAACCAAGCCTAGATTTTGGTAGATCCTCTAGTTGATGTAAAGCCTATTGGTAATAAATGGGTATTCAAGAATAAAATAGACATGGAGGGGCAAGTCAGCACCTACAAGGCATGACTGGTTGCAAAAGGTTTTAGACAGCATCAAGGAATTGACTATGATGAAACCTTTTCACCGGTTGCAATGCTGAAGTCCATCAGAATCCTATTGGCCATTGCTGCTTACCATGACTATGAAATTTGGCAAATGGATGTCAAAACAGCTTTCCTTAACGGGAACCTCCAGGAAGATGTCTACATGACACAACCTGAAGGGTTTGTGACTCCAAAGGATGCCAACAAGGTATGTAAGTTGCAGAAATCCATTTATGGATTAAAGCAAGCATCAAGGTCATGGAACATTCATTTTAATGAAGCTGTTACGGAATTTGGCTTTGTTAAGAACGAATGTGAGCCTTGTGTCTACAAAAGGTTTAGTGGAAGTGCAGTCATTTTCTTAATAGTATATGTCGATGACATATTGCTAATTGGAAACGAAGTACCTGTCTTACAGTCAGTTAAGGCATGGTTTAATAAATGCTTCTCCATGAAATACTTGGGTGAGGCAGCATATATTCTTGGGATCAAGATCCATCATGATTGATCCAAGAGAATGTTGGGCCTAAGTCAAAGTACATACATTGACAAGATACTGAAGAGATTCAGTATGGAACAGTCTAAGAGGGGATTGTTGCCAGTGTCACATGGCATTCATCTTTCCAAGAAAATGTGTCCTCAGACACATGAGGAAAGAAAGAGAATGGAAAGGATCCCTTACACATCCGCGATTGGGTCAGTCATGTATGTTATGCTATGTACGAGGCTAGATGTTGCTTATGCATTAAGTGCGGTAGGCAGATATCAAGCTGATCTAGGAGACTGCCATTGGATGGAAGTCAAGACTATCCTTAAGTATCTGAGGCATACTAAGGATATGTTCTTGGTTTATGGAGGAGATGAGGAACTAGTCATCAGAGGACATGTAGATGCTAGTTTCCAGACTGATCAAGATGACATGAAGTCGCAGACTGGATACATCTTCAGTTTGAATGGAGGTGCAGTGAGCTGGAAGAGCTCAAAACAAAGTGTGGTGGCAGATTCTACAGTGGAGTCTGAGTATATCGCAGCTTCTGAGGTAGCTAAAGAATCAGTATGGATACGAAGCTTCGTCTAAGAGATAGATGTTGTACCGAGCAGTAAAGATCCTATCACGCTCTATTGTGATAATACTGCAGCGGTGGCACTTGAAAAAGAGCCAAGGTCACATCAGCGTACAAAGCACATACTTCGGAAGTATCATCTCTTGAGGGATTTTTCTCAGAGAGGTGAAGTTGTAGTGAGCAGTATTTCCACGGAAGACAACGTGGCAGACCCATTGACTAAATCCTTGACTCAGCAGAAACATGATCATCATGTGAGGTCTAGCGGACTAAAAGTCGTAGGCAGTTGGCTCTAGTCCAAGTGAGAGTTTGTAAGGGTTGGTTTCCTCAGAACCAACTGTTTTGTACTTTTATTACATAAATTTTCACTTATTATATATTGTTCATTGTTCTGCATGACTATAATATAATAATGTCCTGGAATATTTGTTGCATTAATAAGGTCATAGCAGATCCCCGCTATGATGAGAACCTTGAAATTCTATAACAATATTCTTAAATAAAGTTCTGCGGTTGGATGACATACTATGATAGGACACTTAATATACAGACCATCATGTGCGAGTACTCGTAAGAAGACGAGACTCTCTCTCATGGAGTTCACACTTGGTAATCTCCAAGATGGGAGATTATGAGAACAGACCCGCCAGTAGTAATTCTGCATGTCTAGGTGTCATCGGATATTGCTATCTACGAGCGTGTGTAATGGTCCTTAGACTGGAAGATTATCATTAACTCATGTCATGACTCGTACACTTAGATTTACTGACGAAAACCGTCACACAGACAGTTGGCGGGAAGTAGGGTATGTTGGGTGTGTCACGAGTGACATGTTGTTAATGGATAAGTCGAGGAAGGATTTGTCCCTTCCATTTATGGAAGTTGATATCTTGGCCCTTTGATTGAAATAGAACTGTCGCATTAAATTCCATGGCCATGGTGTAAACGATGAGTTTATTTCAGGTAGTCAAAGAATGACATATCAAGCATATAGGTTTATGACACTGCCATGAAACCTGCTTGATGAGATATTGAGACAAAGGGATTAAATTACACAGTAAGCATTCGTATGAGGTGATACGTCAATGTGGCATCAACTTCTTTCTATTGGGTGCCTTGACCCGTTGCTAGACAGTAATCTTGGACTTTAGGCAAGCCCGCCTAATGTCAACGAGAAAGAGGCCTAGAGGGTCACACACTAAGTGTATCCAAGTATCTCAAGTTGAATAAATATTATTCCCATACGTGGTTTAATAATTATTCAAGGAAGACTAAGTTGTTTTAAATGATGGAGGAAAAATAAAATAAAACAAGTACACGCCGTGTATTATTATTACATGCCGTGTAGTTTTATTTTGGAAAGGAAATGAATAAATGAAAACAAGATATACACACCGTGTACATTTAATGTACACGCCGTGTAGTTTTCAATGTAAAAACAAGTACACACCGTGTATTTATTAATATACACCATGTAGTTTTTTTCAGTTGGGATTTTGAGGATATAATATTGTTTTAAATGATATTTATTATAATCATCATGGGCGCATGTCAAGGAATTATTTATTCAACATGGGGTTTTAAATAAAGAGTCAATGAAATAAATAAAACGCATAACACGTTTATTTATTGTCATAACTCTATAACCCCACACACCCGATTATAAATATCCTCACAACCCCAACTCTTTTCCTACACACAAGAGAATCGTTGTGCGCAACATCTCTGGAGAATTCTTTCAAGGCCGAAAGAACCTCTTCCTCCAAGAACGCTCTCAAGACCGAGAGAGATCCTCTTCCATCGGATCAAGACAATCTAAGTCAGACAACGCAAGCAAAGGCTTCTCCACGCTAGCACCCAGAGAATCCTTTGGCGACGTCCAGAGATATGAGGTACATGTGTGGATCACCGCTAGAGGGAGTCTACACTTGGCTTCTGCGACGCAACGACGGATCACATCGACAACGTGATCGAGAACATCAACGAAGAAAGAACACCCAAAAGGTATTTCTTTATAATTAATTAAATTAATTATAATCAACCTGTAACAATCCTTGTTTGTGGTTCCGGGACAAACCATCTTCTTTGTCTTTTTCTGTGATTTGATCTGTGGAGACTGGAGTTTATCGTCATATTGATCCCGGATTGATCATTGCTAATGACAAAAAGCCAAGTGGGCACACGCACCCACGCGCTTCCACTGCGCCCGGAACCTTCAAAATTTCCATTTCATGTTAGGTTGTGCATTTAGGTAGATTTATCTCATTATTTACCTAAGTTCATCTAGTTTTAATTTGGTTATGATATAAAGTTTAAGAAAAAGGTTTTTTATGAATATATGGTCTCCTTTTTATAGATATGTAGTTTAAAGGGTCATGACCATCAAAATTTTCATAAAGAAATATGCCCAGTCTAAGAGGAAATTTACAGGATATTTAGTGAAGGATTGTACAACAATGCCTCAATCTATGAGTTCCCAAGCCATGGGAGTAGCTAGTGATGCTCAGAATTATTTAGAACAAGTTCATATGTGTTGGTCGGAGTGGATACTCAAGAGGGGGGTGAGTTGAGTTCCAATAAAAATTTCTGTTAAAAAAATATTTCTCTTAAAATCCCCCTATTTAAAAACAAGTTAAACTGTAGTGAATTTATACAGATTGTAAGTGTTCAATTAGTTTCTCAAAGAGTGATTAGGTATCAGTTAATTTAATCAGAGGATTAAATTAACTTTTGAAACTAACTTACTGGTTCACAATAAGTATAAACACTTGCTAATTTAACTATCAAAGTAACTTTAAAACAAATTGTATTTCAAAGTAATTAGCAGCGGAATATAAAATATGTAGAATACTTTAGGCTTAAACTAAAATGCACAGAATATGTAACCAAGAGGTTCAGTCTCAAGAAGAGACTTAGTCCTCTCAAATAATTTATATAAATTTATCCACACCCTGGATCGGGGTAAACAATAGTGAAAACACTGTCCAGGTATAAAGACCTCTACCACAGTTATACATGGGAAAACAAACAACAGCTCACAGGCTGTCCAGGTCTTACTTGACCTCTACCACTATCCACAGTGGGATACAAAGGAGTTATAGAAATTTTGTGTGAGGATTTATAAATCCTCCAGCTTAGCATAGGAGACAGTGTGTATATATAAAATATAAAGAGTATACACATAGCTCAAAATGTAAATAAAATAATCACTAAGAGAGTATATAAGAGTTTAGAATTCTCTAGTGATGTGAAGTACAGCTCTGGACTATTTTGATTTATCAGAAATGCTTCTAAGTCCTTCTCTGGTTTTTGTCTGAAAAACAAAGTGTTGTTTTCTTCCTTGGTTTTCAGGTTTAGCTTTATCATCTTGAGTGCATGAAGAGTTCATTGTAGTTATTCACTCAAGATGCAGCTTGTGTTCTCCTTTAGAATGAGTGGCTTCGTGTATGTCCAGTGCTCTTCCAGTATGAATGTAGATTTTTCCTTTTTTGTGAATGCACCACTTTTCAATGTTGTTCAGCCCTTGACTTTTACACCCTTTGTGTGCCTTCTTAGTTTTGTGATTCTCTTTTTTCTACACGGTCTTTGTCCTTCCTTTTATAGCTTTCAGCTCTGGTAAAAAGAATGATTACCTTTTTCATGGGTACTAGGTATAGTTCCCTGACATTCCAATAACTATCATTAAATATCATTAATTTCATTAAAAACATCATATATGACCTTTGCATAATAAATAAATATTATTGAGAGTTATAGAGTTTGACTGGTCAAGCTTTTGTCAGTAGCCTTCTGTAGGTAGCGGTTGACTTTATGTAGCAGTGACCTTCTATCGGTAGCTCTTTGATCATGTACCAGTAGCTCCTTGTATCGGTGGCTCTTGGTATCGGTAGTTGTTGCTCTGAGCATCAGTATCTCTATATACCGGTGACTTCATCTATCGGTGGCTCATTTTGTATCGGTAGCTTGTTTTGTATTAGTAGCTTCATATCGGTAGACTTGATTATATCGGTAGACTTACTCTATCGGTAACTCTGGTGTAATAGTAACTTGATGTATCGGTGACTATCTGTATCAGTGATATATGTATCAGTAGACTTATGCATACCGGTATAGTTGTTCTATCGGTAGCTCAGTTTCTGTTGGTAGTTTTCTGTATCAGTGGACTTGATCTATCAGATACATGTGCTTACCGGTGGACTTATACATACCGGTAACTCTATGTATCGATGACCTTTGCTTATTGGTGACTATGTTTATCGGTAGACTAAGTCTATCGGTAGACTAAGTACCGGTAGATCTGTATCAGTAGTTATAAGCATATCAGTGACTTGACACTTATCTGTTTTATGCAAAACATATCCGATTAAGTTAGAATTATTTCAAAAGTCATATAAACATAGATAAACATTGATTAACATATTTCAAATATTATTTTACTATAATTATCAACTTGATCATAGATTGAAAGAATTAATGTATAGATAAACATTAATTGGGATTATCAAAGTATGTGAAAGAATAATTGGGATTATCAAAACAGGTAAGGTCAACAATCTCCCCCTTTTTGATAATCACAACTTATGATATTATAATATCAAAATAAAATCAGTAATGTATCAGAGGATATATCATTAAATTCAATTGTATCAGAGAAAAAAGTATATTATAGAACAAAATGTATCAAAGGTAGAATTAAATGCAATGGTATACAAAGTATAGTAGCTCTCCCTTAGATAATATTGCTCCCCTTTTCGCATAAGAGTTATTATGCCTAGATATGGTTCCATATTATAATATTTCTCCCCCTTTATGATAATCAAAAGGTGGGAAACAACAAAGAGAAAAGGAATAAAATGGGAAAGAAAAGAAAGCCATTTGTATTTCATGTTGCAAAAAGGTAAAAGGAAACAAAATACAAGAGATTCCTATCAAATATCTTAGCCACCTAGTCAATCCACATCCTCAATGTGAGATTTTCCCTTTGGATCAGAATAGGATTCAGACTGTGTGGATGCAGGAGAAGGCTTAGGAATTCCAGAAATGATCACAGGAGGCTGAGAAACTGAAAATGTTCCTGGCCTATACTGAGGAGTTCTTTGAGTGATCATAGGAGTAAGGCTTCGAATGGCTTGGGCTGGAGTCATCTGAATAGAAGAAGTAGTAGAGGCAGAGGCAGGTAAAGCTGGAGGTATAATCATTGGTCTAGCATCGACATTCAAGAAAGGCAACAAGAGATTTCCAAAATCCATAATTATTCCTCCTCATCTCTCCATAGTAGATATTAAGCCATCCTTGTTATCCATTAATTTATCCAAGGCTGGAGTCAATTCCCTTAGCTTGCTGACTTGCTCTCTGAAGGCTTGATTAACAGGAGGTAACTTCAGGTTTTCTAACAGAATTTTGAAGTGATTGTTGAGTTGATGTTTGGTATAAATCCTTTGAAAATAGTAGTCTACCTTGTCTTTCACCTTTTTATGAGAGGTAGAATCTTCTCTCATATAGTCTTTGACTATCTTCATTATTTCTCTAGCTGAATCTCTAGTAGAAATCGCCACTTTTCTCAGGTCGGATGAGTCCACAGATCCACTGGTTGATGCTGAACCAAGCTCCTCCTTCATCACAGCTCGAATTTGGTTTAGTTCTATTTAAGGTCTGGAGGCAAGAGAACCAACAGATAAAGTTACTATTTTCTTAAAGTTTTTGGTCAACCCACTGATAAGATTTTTGACTTGGGAATCCTGGGTACCGACATGATATTTCATGGAGGTTTTAAAAACTTCAAAGACTGATACCATCTGACTCGCAACACATTTTATATAAGCTAAATCTTTATCTGCTTGGGATTTAGAACTCATATAAGATTATAAAGAGATAACAGATTTCTTTAGAGCTTCAACACTTTCTTCCAATCTAGACAACTGATTCTAGAAAGTTGTAACTTCATCCACTATCTCTGCCACAAAGGTAGAGACATTAGATCCAAGAGAGAGTTCAAAGGACTTTTCCAAATTGCTCATCTCTTAAACAAAACAGTTCTTTAACTCAGAAATAGAGGCACTAAAAGACTCTTTCATCTCATTCTTTAAGGATTCAAGATCATCCTTGGTAATCACATCAGCAGGTTTAACCACAACAGGTGCTCTTTCAGATGCTATACTGGCCACTGAGTCATTCATAATCGATTGAATGGATGACACCAGTGAGGCTTCCATTTTCATTATTTCTTCCACAAAACTGATTTTGAGATCATACTTTAGCTTATCCAGATCATGAATTCTGACCACATCTTCAGGTAACAACTCAGTCTAAACATCATAATTGATTTTTGGTCTATTTAGATATGCCTCATTATCAGAATTGGGATAGTCAAATCCACAAACCACAAAACCTGGGTCTTCTTCCCAATCCTCAATATCAACAGCCACTGAAACACTACCAAATATGGTTTGATGCTCCCCCTCAACTGGTGCATTCTCTTGTACAGCAAGAGCATTCTCAGCAGGTCTTTCTTCCTCAAAATAATCTTCTACAATCAACTCTATCTATGCAACAGCTGCAATAGCAGGAGGCTCCTATATATTAGGCACAGATCCTTCCATATCACCCACTACTTCTTTAGCAGGAACAACTGAGCTTCCAATCAATGGACTCGGACTTAAGCACACAGAATCAGAGGCTTTAGATTCATTTTCCCTTTCTTCTTCATTCTCAGGGACTGGCTGGTCTTCCTTATTAGTAGGAGTTTCTTCTTCTAATAGAGTTTCTTTTCTAGAAGATACAATTTCAGAAACATGACTTGGGGGAAAGTTTGGATCCCTTCCATCATCCATAGAAGTATCATCTTCATCAGTCTCATCACTGTACTCAGGTTCTTCTTCATCAAGTCCTAGACCTGGATCCCCCATATCCTTAGGTATTGAAGGATGATTCACAGGATTGAATTTATCATACACCTTCTTGTCATCATTAACCCACTCTCCTCTCCATGGGTTCCAGTTTATCTTCATATATTTGCAAACTGTGCTTGTAATACAAAAACTATTCCTTACTACCACTGTCTCATCTTGAGACTCAACTACCCCTTTCACTTTTATCATCACTGAGATCATATTGGAAAAAAATAAGGCATTAGTCTTTGATTTTGGCTTGTTCGTGTCCTCCATTTGAAACATTTGAAATCTGCACAGATTCACTTTCACATAATGTCTCAAGAGATTCAGGAGATAGATATCCTGATATCTTAAATTTGCAAAGTCCCCTCTCCTTGGTATCAAGACATGCTGAACAAATTTGAACAGCAATCTTTTCTCTCCATCCATTTCAGCATCCACCACTTGTCTTTGATTGCCACTACTGGTGAGATCCTCTAGGGCAGTTTCATAATCAAATATATCACTTGTAGGTGGTATTGCTTTCGAGACATATCTAGATACACCTTCATGTGGTACCTTCAGGCATTCATCCCACTCAACAGATGAAAAAGATGTCTCCTTTCCATTCACAAAAGAAATCACTCGGTTCTCATCTTCTGATTTCTCAAAGCTCACAAGCTCATAAAATTGTTTCACTAGCTTCGGATAGTAGGGGCCATTGTTGTTTGAAAAGCAATCTACCCACTTTTGATCTTCCAGCACTTCGAGAACTAAATATTTTCTAGGCAAAAACCATTCCACACATAGCTCTTTTTTTATCACAATAACTCTATTTTTCAAATGAGGGTTCACTGGTCGCCTCCCCGACCTTGTTCTACCAACACTACCACTAGCTTCTGGCTCGGACTTCTGCTTCTTTGCATTGGGCTCATCAATGTCATCTCTGATGGTAGGGAGTTTGGTTTTTTCCATCTTTGGTTCAAGGAACTTAGGGTTTTCAAGAAATTTGGGAGCTAAGGCTTGAGGGTAAAGGGTTTGAGGCTCAGTGGATTGAGAAGTAACTAGGAATTTGTTTTATCATTTAGGAATCATAAAATAAATAATTAAAATGAAGTAAAAATGATACAAATTCTGGGGTCAGACAGAAGTTTAAAACAGTGCGTACTCATCGGTAGGGTTTATCGGTGAGAATTCCTATCAGTGAGGTTTTCACATCAGTGAGGTACTCACATCGGTGAGGTACTCACATCGGTGAGGTTTTTACATCAGTGAGGTTTTTACATCGGTGAGGTTTTCACATCGGTAAGGTTTTTATATCGGTGAGGTTTTTACATCAGTGAGGTTTTCATATTGTTGAGGTACCTATAGGTCAGGGTTAATCATTCCTAACTCATGTCTAATGTAACTTAACCTATCCGAACTTAAAGTTTTGGTAAATATGTCAGCTAATTGATGTTCAGTACCTATAAATTCAAGAGAAATATCACCTTTTGGTAATGATCTCTCAAAAATTGGTTCCTTACATCAATGTGTTTGGTCCTAGAGTGAGATACAGGGTTCTTTGATATGTTTATTGCACTAGTGTTATCACAGTTAATTGAAACATGCTTAAAATCATATCCATAGTCCAAAAGAGTGTGTTTTATCCACAAAATTTGTGCACATTAACTACCAGCAGCTATATACTCTGATTCGGCAGTGGAAAAATCTACAAAATTATACTTTTTACTACACCAAGATACTAAGGATTTTCCCAATAAATTACATGTTCCAGATGTGCTCTTTCTATCCAACTTGAAACCAGCAAATTCAACATTTGAATAACTCATTAGCTCAAAAGATTGTCCTTTTGGGTAAAACAAATCTAAATTTGCAGTGTGTTTAAGATACTTAAAAATTCTTTTAACAACAAGTAAATGATATTCTTTTGGATTAGCTTGAAATCTTGCACACATACACACACTAAACATAATATCTAGTAGACTAGCAATAAGGTAAAGTAAGCTTCCAATCATACATCTGTAATTGGTTTGATCCATTGGTTTCCCAGTTTCATCTGCATCCAATTTACAGACTGTACTCATAGGAGTATCACTTTCCTTAATACTAACCAAACCAAAACGTTTTAAAAGATACTTTGTATATTTACTTTGATTCAAAATAATACCATTTTCATTTTGAAAAACTTGAAATCCAAGAAAATATTTGAGTTCTCCCATTAAACTCATTTCAAATTCATTTTGCATACTCTTTGAAAAATCAGTACATAAAGAATGTTTAGAAGATCCAAAAATAATATTATCAACATAGATTTTTACTATTAAAACATCTTTAGAAATTTTTTTAATAAAAAGAGTTGGATCAGCAATCCCTTTAGTAAACCTTTTTGAAATAATAAAATTACTAAGTCTATCATACCAAGCTCTTTGATCTTGTTTCAAACCATATAAAGATTTATATAGTTTGAAAACTCAATTTGGAAAATGAGGATTAGTAAATCTAGGTGGTTGTTCAACAAAAACATCTTCAATTATAAAACCATTTAGAAAATCACTTTTGACATCCATTTGATATAACTTGAAATTCAGATGAGCAGCATTGGCAAGTAGAATCCTAATGGCTTCTAATATAGCAACAGGTGAAAAGGTTTCCTCATATTCTATACCTTCTTCTTGACTATATCCTTGTGAAACTAACCTAGCATTGTTTCTAACTATATTTCCTGATTCATCAACTTTGTTTCTAAAAACCCATTTAGTGTCTATTGTTAAAGTGTCCTTGGGTCTATCAACTAATTCCCAGACTTTGTTTCTTTCAAATTTATTTAACTATTATTGCATAGACATTGCCCAAAATTCATCATTGATTTCATCATTGACATTTTTAGGTTCTAGCTGTGAAAGAAAGGCTTGATGTTCAACCTGATTTCTTAGAGAAGCTCTAGTATGTGTCCCTCTGTCAAGATTACCAACAACAGCATCCAAAGGATGATTCTTTAGAATCCTATTTGATATAGTAAAGGTAGGATTAGAAATTTCAGTTTCATCTATAGGTTCGGGTTCAACAAAAGCATATTCTGGAATATGTCCAGAACTGGTTTTTTTTACAGCAGGTTCTTTAGTTTTATCATTAAGGTCTAGAACAGTCAAATCTTCTTCAAGATTTTCAAGATAAGACTTAGAGTCATGTGGATCTGTTTCATCAAACTTTATGTGAACATATTCTTCCACACATTTGGTTCTTTTATTAAAGACTCTATAGGCTTTTCTAGTTAAATAATATCCAAGAAAAATTCCTTCATCACTTTTGGATGCAAACTTGTCAAGATTATCCTTGGTATTTAGAATAAAGTCTTTGCAACCAAAAACTCTAAAATAACTAACTTTAGTTTTCTTATTGTTCCACAGTTCATAAGGAGTATTCTTAAGAACAGGTCTAATAAAGACTCTATTGATAATATAACAAGATGTATTCACAGCTTTAGCCCAAAAATAAACAGGCAGGTCATACTCATTAAGAATTGTTCTTGAAATTTCTTGAAGGGTTCTATTTCTTCTTTATACAACACCATTTTGCTGAGGTGTCCTAGGGGCAGAAAAGTTATGACTATAACCATTGTGTGATCAATAAGATTCAAAGTCTTGGTTTTCAAACTCACGGCCATGATCACTTCTCAAAGTCTTAATCTTAAGTCCACTAAAGTTTTCTACAGACTTGGAGTATTTAATAAAGTAAGAACAAGCTTCACTTTTGTGAGCTAAGAAGTATACCCAAGTATATATAGAAAATTCATCAACTAGGACATAGACATAGTGCTTCCCATTTAAACTAGAAACTCTAGAAGGTCCAAACAAGTCCATGTGAACCAACTCGATAGGTTGAGAAGTTGAAACTTCTTTCTTTGACTTGAAATAAACTTTATATTGATTTCCCTTTTGACAGGGATTACAGACTTTGTCTGATGGGAATTCAAGTTTAGGTAGGTCTCTAACTAAGTTTTTCCTAGTCAATTTTCTAAGTGAATAAATGTTGCAGTGTCCTAATCTTATGTTCCAAAGCCAGGATTCTTTATGAAAAGCATTTAAATAAGTAACATTTTGTTTAGATAAAGAATTCAAATCAACAGCATAAACATTTTCATTTCTCAAGGCAGAAAATACTAAAACATTTTTGGAATTAAAAATATTACAAGAATCATTTTCAAACATAACATTGAAACCACCATCACATAACTGAGAAATACTTAACAGGTTATATTTAAGTCCATCAACAAATAAAACTTTAGAAATTAAAACTGAATTAATGTTACCAATCTAGCCTAGGCCAATGATTTTTCCTTTAGAATTATCAAAAAATGTGACATAGCCTCCATAAACCTTTATTAAGATTTTAAAGAATGAGTAATATCCATATATGTGCCTTGAACATCCACTATCCAAGTACCATACCTTCTTATAAGAACTCTTCAAGCAGGTCTCCTACAAAATAGGTTTAGATGGAAAATGATTTTGGTACCCAGATCTTCTTGGGTCCAGAAAGGTTAGCAAGAAAGGCTTTAGGTACCCAAATTTGTCTTATGGGTCTCATATAATCAATAGATTCAACATATTTTGAAAGATAAGCTCTATTTGATCTATAACAATTTGAGTAACTAGTTGAAGCATATGAATTTCTAGAACTAGAACTAGCAGAATTTTGTCCAGATTTAGGAATAAATCTAATTTTGGTAAATTGTCTCTGTCCAAGTTGGTATCCCAAACCATTAGTGTACTTTGGTGCCACTTGTTTACCTAGAATTTTTGTAAGAGTGTTCTTTCCATTTATGAACTTTTCTAAGTCCTTCCTCATTTGCTCATTAGACATTTTCAGTTTAGTATTTTCCTTAAGTAATTTAGCATTCTTTTCCTTTTTTACATCAAGAACAGATTTAACAGTGCTAGATAAAGTATGTTGTTTCTTTAAGGCTTTGTACTTGTCCTTAAGTTCATTACAGGTCTCTTATAGCATATTCAAATATTCAAATAATTCTTCACTATCCATATTTTCATATTCAGAATCAGAATCAACTCCAGAATAGTATGAATTTAAAGCAGGTGTGTCCAGTGTTACCTCAGATGTGTTTGTCATAAAACACATGTTAGCTTTATAAGAATATTCACCCTTAGTAGAATTATAATCACTTGAAGTGTCTTCTGAAGCACTCCAAGTTGCTTTCATTGCTTTCTTATACTTGTTGTCCTTGTAGTCATGTTTCTTCTTAAAATTCAATTTTGGATAATCATCTTTTACATGTCCTTTCCTTTTGCACTCATAGAAAATAATTTCATCACCTTTATCAGGCTTCTTCCAGTCTTTCTTCCAATGACCTTTGTTGTCATATTTACCTTTGTAGTTTGATTTTCTGAAGAATTTCTTCTTCCTATAGAACTTCTTAAATCTTATGGCTATTTGATCCATCTCAGCATCACTATCAAAGTCTGAACTTTCACCTGTTGAGATTTCAGTTTGTATGTGAACTTTCTCCTTATCCTTTCTCTTTGAGTCAGTAGACTTAAAAGATATTGACTTCCTTTTAGGTTCATCATCTTATTTCTTATTCACCTTGAGTTCTTCCTCATACATCATAAGCTTACCAATAAGATCCTTAACAGGTAGTGAACTTATATCACACGATTCTCTTATGGAGACAGATCTGCCTCTCCATCTTTCTGGAAGAAATCTTAATATTCTCATAATTTGTTCCTTTGCTAGAACAGCCTTTCCAAGGGAGCTCATAGTATTGAAAATCTCATTGAACCTGAGATACATGTCAGAAATGGGTTTATTAGGCTTCATTTTAAAGTTATCATATTTAATAGTATAGGTATTCAGCCTCATTTCTTTAACATTGGTTGTTCGCTCATGGGAAACAGCCAAAGTGTCCCAGATTTCATAAGCAGTTTTGCAAGCATATATTCTACTAAACTCTTCATCTCCTAGAGCACAATACAAGGCATTCATAGATTTACAATTATTATTGTATGTAGTCTTAGTAGGTTCATCCCAAGTAGTTCTATCAGTTTCTGGAATTTTATATTGAGTATATATAGCAGTCTAGATATCAAATCCCATACTTTCTAAGTGAATTTTCATCTTAAGTCTCCACTGAGCATAATTTGTACCATTAAAGAAAGGTGCCTGGTCGGTAACAGCACCTTCTAGTCTATTTTCTATAGATAGAGTTTTTTTAAAAAAGAATTTAAAGATATAAAATTTAGAACTAACAGAAATTTAAGATCTTTAAAGATGCAACTAAAATCACAGTTGAAAAACATAGTGTTTTGAAAACTTTGATAATTAAAACAATACTCTGATACCGAATATTGGTCATAGTGGATACTCAAGAGGGGGGTGAATTGAGTTCCAATAAAAATTTCTGTTAAAAAAATATTTCTATTAAAATCCCCCTATTTAAAAACAAGTTAAACTGTAGTGAATTTATATAGATTATAAGTTTTCAATTAGTTTCTCAAAGAGTGATTCGGTCTCAGTTAATTTAATCAGAGGATTAAATTAACTTTTTAAACTAACTTACTGGTTCACAATAAGTATAAAAACTTTCTAATTTAACTATCCAAGTAAATTTAAAACAAATTGTATTTCAAAGTAATTAGCAGCGGAATATAAAATATGTAGAATACTTTAGGGTTAAACTAAAATGCACAACAGATGTAACCAAGAGGTTCAGTCTCAAGCCAAGACTTAGTCCTCTCAAATAATTTATATAAATTGATCCACACCCTAGATCGAGGTAAACAATAGTGAAAACATTGTCTAGGTACAAAGACCTATACCATAGTTATACGTGGGAAAACAAACAACAGCTCACAGGTTGTCCATGTCTTAATTGACCTCTACCACTATCCATAGTGGGATACAAAGAAGTTATAGAAAGGTTGTGTGAGTATTTATAAATCCTCCAGCTTAGCATAGGAGACAGTGCGTGTATATATAAAATATACATAGTATACATGTAGCTCGAAATGTAAATAAAATAATATCTAAGAGAGTAGATAAGAGTTTAGAATGCTCTAGTGATGTGAAGTGCAGCTCTGGACTCTTTTGATTTATCAAAAATGCTTCTGAGTCCTTTTCTGGTTTTTTTCTGAAAACAGAGTGGTGTTTTCTTCCTTGGTTTTCAGGTTCAGCTTTATCATCTTGAGTGCATTAAGAGTTCATTGTAGTTCTTCACTCAAGATGCAGCTTGTGTTCTCCTCTATAATGAGTGTCTTCGTGTATGTCCATTGCTCTTCTAGTATGAATGTAGCTTTTTCCTTTTGTGTGAATGCACCAATTTTCAATGTTTTTCATCCCTTGCCTTTTACACCCTTCGTGTGCCTTCTTAGTTCTGTGATTCTCTTTTTTCTGCACGGTCTTTGTCCTTCCTTTTATAGATTTCATCTCCAGTAAAAAGAATGATTACCTTTTTCATGGGTACTAGGTATGGTTCCCTGACATTCCAACAACTATCATTAAATATCATTAATTGCATTAAAAACATCATATATGACCATTGCATAATAAATAAATAGTATTGAGAGTTATATATTTTTGACTGGTCAAGCTTTTGTCAGTAGCCTTCTGTAGGTAGCGGTTGACTTTATGTAGCAGTGACCTTTTATCGGTAGCTTGTTTTGTATCGTTAGCTTCATATTGGTAGACTTGCTTATATTAGTAGACTTACTCTATCAGTAACTCTGGTGTAACATTAGCTTGATGTATCGGTGACTATCTGTATCAGTGATATATGTCTGTAGACTTATGCATACCGGTACACTTGTTCTATTGGTAGCTCAGTTTCTGTCAGTAGTTGTCTGTATCGGTGGACTTGATCTATCAGATACATGTGCTTACCAGTGGACTTATACATAATGGTAGCTCTGCGCATCGGTGACCTTTTCTTATTGGTGACTATTTCTATCGGTAGACTAAGTCTATCAGTAGACTAAGTACCTATAGATCTATATCAGTAGCTATAAGCATATCAGTGACTTAACACTTATCTATTTTATGCAAAACATATCCGATTGAGTTAGAATTATTTCAAAAGTCATATAAACATAGATAAACATTGATTAACATATGTCAAAGATTATTTTACTATAATTATCAACTTGATCATAGATTAAAATAATTAATATATAGATAAACATTAATTCGGATTATAAAAGTATGTGAAATGTTAATTGGGATTATCAAAACAGGTAAGGTCAACAATCAGGTTTGGTGTTAAAAAGGAATTTGGATTCTAGAAAGGGATTTAGGGAGAACTTCATTCCAATTCAAGTTTTTGTGATTGTTCCTGAATAAAAACTCACTCCATTGGTGACTGATTGATAAATCTCAATTTATTTTAGTAGATAGATAAATCTCAATTCAAAAATGATGGTTTCTTATGTTCTATAAGGAACACTACTAGAAAGGATTTTGTAGTTTGAGATTCAACTAATTGATAAGAGGTAATTTAGGATCAGAATGATTTATAATATTTATAAAAATTGGATATCTCGGGTATTTCTATCATAGGTCTTGAGATCCACCCCCCCCCCCCCCCCCCCGCAAAAGATTATGGATCAAGGAAATGGAAATGGTGAAAAATCATGTGTTGCTAAGGGTCTAGGGTTTTGTTCTAAAATAAAGAGGAAATTTGTTTCTAAGGAAGAAATTAATGATAAAGATATTAGTGTAGGTAATGGGTGTGATATAAATGACATTGTTGTTGCCCAAGAGACTCAGTGATCCTGATATAAGAAACGTTATTCAAGACTGGAAAGAAAAAATTTTACTCATTCGACCTCTAAGAATAGAGATTAAACTTCCAGAAAGTTTTATTCTTCTACCTATAAGGAAGACCGGTGCAGCTGTATTTCCAATGATCAGATAGATTGTTTGGATATTATTGTACAGGATATTCTTGAGAGAGCCTCTATGTAGAAGGTTGAGAAGGATTATGAATATTTGGATGGTTTTGATTGTTCTAATGAGGATTTACAAATATTTATCAACCTTATAGAAATTATTGAGATCCCTCCTAAGATGCATAAGGTATATGAAACTATTTCCAAGGATGGAAAGTTACTCATCCTACAAAATTTGGTCCCATATAAAATTATCTGTGTATTTATTAAAGTCTCATTAGGATACTACAAGGAATTCAAAGAGGGGAATATTTATTTTATGTTGAATCTCAATTGATGTAATTCCTTATCACTTTCAGTTGACCACAATTTTCCCCTTGACTCTTTAATGGATGAATAATCACTTACTAAAGTTGGTTGATTGTGGTTAAAGTGATATTTTTTTGCTATTGATTTTTTTTCTTTTCTTTGGTGCATGTTTTCCTTATACCATTCCTTGTCTTCCTGAGTAAGGTTGGTGTTTTCTTGTCTTTTGGAATATTTATATTGATCTTACTAGTTGATTAATATCCATGACTTTAAGACTAACCATTTCTATTTATCCCTTAATCATAATGGATGATTATGGGTGTCATTTTGGTTAGTTAGGGGAGTGTTATAATTTTATTGTGGGATCATATTTTTTGTGGTTTTATTTTCATACTCGTTGTAACTTTTTGTTTCCTTGGGTATTTATACTTTTATTACTCATCCAAGAAAAAAAATTCCAAAAAAAATAATAATAACTAGGTTATTATTAATATTAAAACATTATAATAATATGTTTTGTTAGAAAAAAACATTATGATGATATATTTTGTTAAACTATTATTAATATATATATTATTTAAGGGGTAACAATGAAAAGTAAAAAAAGTTATATATAATTTTGAAATAATAATAATAATAATGTTATCATTATATAATTTATATATAATAATTTATTATTTATCTAAAGAGAAATAATAATAATAATTACATATATTTATATATAATAATAATATAAAAAACTTTATTATTATTAATATAAAAAACATTATTATATAATAATAATAAAATAATAATAATAAGCATGCTACAACTCAAGAAAGTATAATGAAAATATACACATTCAAGGACTCAACCCTAAGATGCACCCCAAACCCCCTCAAACCATAACGACTCATGCACCAATACTATATGTAAAAACTCATTATTATTTATGTAAAAACATTATAATAATTTATTATTATTATGTAATAATATACAATAATAATAATACATTATATGATTATTATCTATATAAAAATTTTATAATATTATTATAACAATAACATATCTAATAACATTTATAATCTTTATTCAAGTTGGATGTATAATGAACTACAAGCACGTGCACACCCAGGTACACTAGTGAGCCAAGTCTCATTCCTCACAAATCGCTTTGGAAAACACCCACTATGACACTTATTATATATATGAAATGGAAAGTCTCATTTATTGGTGGCCTAAAGGCCCATTGTCCTAAGGCCTTCAGATGTCCAAAGGAAACTTGTTTTTTCTAATGACCTAAGGGTCCCATCATGTGGCCTCCTATGTGTACCCCACCCACGCTCACACCCACCTATACCGATTTCCCATACCTACATCACCTGAAACCCACACAACTCACCTATGGACCCACTCTATATGTGCCTTGTTACAATCACCACACACATGCACATGGGGAAAATTGCAGTGCCCCACAAAAATAAGGGTGAAAGGTATAGGGGTCAAATTTTGAACCCTGTATTTCCTAGATGTGATTCCACAATTGAGTAATAATAATAATAGATACAACTTAAGAAGGGATTAAATACCATGAAAAATTTTATTAATAAATATTTATAGTGTAAATATAAACGTTAACTATTACAAAATATTTATCCAACATTATATTCTAGTGTAAATTTGTGATTATTTATATATTTATAGTGGTACATGAACATATATGCACTAAATTATCAAATTACATAATAAATTATAAAATTACATAATAAATTTATACAGTGAATTTATAATTTTAATAGTTATTATTTTCATAGTATATTATCTATTAACATAGTAAATTGTAAAATTATATAGTAAGTTGACAATTTACAATACAAAACGTCCATTATACATAGTAAATTATCACTTTACATAGAAAATTCATTATCTATACTATAGCATGTGACTCTTAGGATACGTGGCTCCTCCATAGACTTACACATTTATGTTTCACCACCTCTACTCATCACCTTATATTTCTATTTCATTTTTCTATATACTCACTCCCTCCCTTCCCTATCCACTATATCTCTCATGATACCATTGATCACCTTTGGTATTCAATGTGTTCAACTCCCATCATCCTGAATCTTTATCTCTCTACCTCCTTTCCTCAGTCTCCACCTCACTAGGTACATAGAGGTACACATTTTTAGTCTAATCATTAGGTTTTATATTTTCATTGTGGTGTTGTTGTGGATCCTAACCTCTCCCCTACACAGTCAATAGGTGATAAAGAATATCCTCACTTGCTTCCTCGATATCAAAATCTCTATCCTCTATTCTGACCTTCCTGTCATTGATGTCATTGAAATCATTGTATATCACATGTCTCCTCCCCCATCTCAATCAAATATTGGTTGTAACATTGGGATAGAGGATGATGGAAATGCATATTTTAAAATGGTATACATCATAATAATCATCCCTCGTTTATCAAAATGAAATGCATGATGGTCCCTCACCCATTATTCTATCTCTACTTCCTATATTCAACCTTGATGAATTTTCTATTAAAAACCTAAATCATTATCACCCCCTCTACATCCATCGCCATTCATTTCTTTTCATACTTTTTTTAGTTATCCACAATCCTATATTTTTCATCATTTATTCCTTATTGGTTCATTGATTTTAGATACATTCACACATTTCATTTATGACATTCTTTAAGTTGTTTTCACAATCCCTAGGTAAATATATTGTAAACTATGACATATTTTTCTATTTCAATCATCAATTTTCTTATGGTTTTTTTCAAATTCAACATATTTAGTTTCATAAATCCAAATATGAAACATTACACTCTCTTTGCACAATATTCAGACTTTTATTTCTATAAAAAGGTACATATCTTGTTTTTTATTTTCTTTCAGTTCACCCATATGATAATTTTTTTTCTACAACCTGATCTGGGCCATTTATGGAAAACTAGGAAGAGGATGGTTATAGACGGAGTGGTTTTATATTTTCATGTATAAGTTTGAGATATTAGTGTTCTTTTTATAGTAATATATTTTGTTTCAACCATATAACCTTTCAGTATACTATATAGCAATTTATATTCAATTTTTCTCTCTTTTTATTTTGAATTTGTAGTCTTTCAACTGGGTTTATATTTTTCCAATTTTTTCATATTTTTATTCATATAGGTACATTTCTTCCCTAATTTGTCCATATTTTTTTCATATATGTTAATTTTTCTAATCATCAATTTTTATATAGATATTTTTAATGGATAATTTAATTGTTTTTTATTTTCTTTATAGTATCATTTTTTTGTTTATAAGTTTTTTCTCAGATAATTTATATTTATTTGAAGAATATACATGACTAAAATTTTTATAAGTCTAAAAAAGATGCTTCTCCTCCCAAAGTTTAGTGGGATTTTTAATTTTTTTCCTATGCTCTATTTTGGAAAATATATCCATGTATCTTTTTAATCTATTTTATAAACTTTAGAAAAACATATATTTTTTCATCTTCATCTAATGTTTTAATATATACATTTTTTATTTTATTAAAAAATAAACTTGTGATCTTGAGGTTGTAGGTAATCATTTTCCAATGAATTTATTATTTCTCTCACCAAACATTTATATAGCCATGAATTTTTCTATAGATTATTATTTTATAGAAAGGTTTTAGTGATCTCTATTGTGATTAATTAGATGGGTTTTTTATATATTATTTGAAATTGTTATGATATTACATTATATATAATATCAAATTTTTCATTATAGATTCTTTAAAAAAACAAATGATCCCACTTTCATGTAATATTTTGTGTAATTAATATTT
Organism: Viscum album; assembly: GCA_963277665.1. Lineage (NCBI taxonomy): Eukaryota > Viridiplantae > Streptophyta > Magnoliopsida > Santalales > Viscaceae > Viscum > Viscum album. Next base: position 1,963,692,307 of record OY728155.1, on the reverse strand, counting down.
ACAAGGACTATTGTCACAGTTATGAGGTCTTTTTAGAAGCAATAGAAAATAAATAATATGGTTGGAATTAGATTTTCCCAAATTTTGGTAATGATTGTTATTGTAGAAATTATCTTACTTCTGGGTATGTGTTAAAATATCATATGAAGTCCCTTTTAAAGGAAGACTCTAAAAACATACACATTGAGGAAGAGATTGGAAATAAGCTAATAATTTGCTTTCATATAAGTACATAAAAGATTAATTAATCAAAATTTAGTTTTCATAATTTCTAATTTAGTCATATATATTTTCTCTGGATGATTTAATTGTTTTCCGATTCCTTTATAGTTGTGTTTTTACATCAAAAAAAATTGTTTGCCACATAAGCATAATGGTTCTTATTATTTGACCATCTTATGAGTTTTGATATTTCTTCTACATGCTATCAAACATAATATAGTTGTATTAATAAAAGAAATTATAATATTATAATCATTTTTTAATTAAAATAATAATTGAAATTTTACCTTTTGTAAGTTAATTAAAAAATTAAGGAGTAAATAAATAATTAAATGTTTTATTAGTAATCATTTTATATATCCAATACTTTTTATATATATATTTAATTATTAGAAAAATATTATCTATTTCCATCATCAATAATTATGTGTGCTTATTTTTAATCATGTATTTAATTTTTATATTATTTCATTATATACAAGATCACTTCTGTAATTATAGTTCTTTTTTAAACATTCAACCTCACTTTCATTTAACAGTTTATGTAACTAAAATTTTTTGGACCAAATGGAAGTTTTTCAAAACTTTTTGTAAAAAAAAGTTCTAGTCTGGAATGTTGGAAATGATATAAACATAATAATTCATGAAAAAATACACCATCATGGTTTTTTTTCATCAAACCAAGAACTAAAAATGTCATCGATATCTGTATGCACAAGGTATGTTACTCCAATAAGAATTTATACTTCTTTTTTAATTTCATTTTATACACATATTCCTTATCCCATAAAAGAGTACAATGTTTTTTATTTAAATATATCTGATACCCAAATTTCAAATAAAGGAAAATCACTAGGGCTTTAGAAGCTATCATGCAGTGTTAATTTTAGAGCATTAAGATTAACAACACAAAAAAGAGGAGTTCAAAAATGTATTATCCAACTTCCCTTGGATTTCATGTTTGAATAAGTATTTATAATATATCTCATCTTATGAATTTAACATGATATCTCGTCCCATGGAATTTTAAATCCACATCTACAGACCACCAATTTTTATCATCCATTTCTCATTACTATATCTATTTTTATGCATCTAAACACTAGTTTCCATAAAATGAAACCTCATCCATTTACATTTTATCCCACCACTTATTTCCAATTTGTATTTTTTTTGTTCAACCATATAAATATAACTCTATATAATTTATATTTTAATTGGATGAATTATAAATATTATGATAGATAGAAAATTTCTGTTATCATATGGATTTATTTTTTATGTGTTATATGAAAATTTCACTCTTCCTACGGATTATTACTAAGAATTTAAATAATTATCTTAAGTATTGTCTAAAATTTCATCCTCTACCTCGAGTTATTATTGCATAATATTTTCCTACCTTAATTTTTTTATCAAGTGAGGTATTATCCTATTAATTTTCTAATGTAAACATCATTTCAATTTCAACATTTAATTTTATTTATTAGATCTTTATACTATCTTGATTATTATGCATATAATGGGGAATAAAAGATTTATATTATCATATGTTTTTTATGTGTTACATAAAAAATTCCCTCTTCTTCTAGATGATAACTAATAATTTCAAGGATTATCTTGAGTATCATCTCAATTTTTTTCTCTACTATGACCCATTATTAAAATATTTTGTCCTACTTTAATTTTTTTTTCAAGTGATGTATACTCCCCTGAATTATCTAATGTAAACTTTATTTCAATGAAAAAATTATATAATATTTATTAGTTCCCTATATTTTCCAAAATTAGAATTTTTCTAGAAAATTTTATTTAGTTATTAAAAGTGATTCTAATAATGATTTTAGGATAGTCTTGTGGAAATAATAATGAATTTGGTAGTTTTACTATCCAATTTCTTACTGAATTTTCCCTTCCTCTATTATGTTCTTATTTTCTCTCAAATTTACTATGATTTTTGATTTAGTTTATATATTTATATTTTCTCTATAATTAATCACCCATTCTTATAATAATGTGCCTAAATAATAGATTTTTGACTTAGGAGGATCTAAATGAATCCATTATTCACTTTTAAAAGACTGCAAGAACTATATTCCTAGTAAGAATTAGACCTGATCTGGTACATAATATATTCTAAAATATATTTTAAACTATTAATATTAGAAAAAAATTAAGAAAATTTCATTCAATGTTTGTTTTTTAAATAAGTAATTCAAATTTTTCATTTTGAAGGGTGATACCCACTTACTTCTATAAGAGAATAATCAAAATGAAGCCTACATTTGGTCTTTTGGGATTTTACTGGTTTCTATACAATTTTGGTGGTGGTATATGATTCTTTAATAGTGAATTAACCCATGATTAAATGGTTTTTATTAAATAGATTCATGTTTTCAATTGAATTGAATAATTGTTTCTTGAAAGGGACTAAGTGGTAGATCTCTATTATTTTCACTAGTCTTTCACATTCAAATTTGTTTGGATTTCATGATTCATACAATCTAGATATAGGTGTTTTATTTAATCTATTATTTATTTATGGATTTAAGTGATAATTAATATTATTTACATAAAAAATTATGGTTACTTAACACCATGGTATTGATGGTATTAAGGTCTTCCATTATTTCTCAGGTTTTCTATAGGATGAGAACATAAGATTTATTGATCCATGTTTTTTTAGAGATTATTTTATATGGAAAAAATAAATAGCTATTTAAAATCAATTATTATTTAATTAAGTGATATGAAAAGAGATATATAGATGATACTAACATTACAAAAATGGGGGAGATTTTTCACTTGATATAGATTGATATAATCGGGTGTTGCATACAAGGTTCAAAGACTGCTAGTGAATTACTCTAACATTGATGTGGTGTTTTGGGAAAATGAGGATGATAATGCTGATGAGGTTTAATACTTATATTGTTAGCATTGTGGAAGGTACATGAAGATAGTAGACTATTGACATGTGAGTGAATTTAATAAATAATCCTCTAGTAATATAATTACGCATTTATATACCATATACTCTAAATTTCCTATTAGTGAAAGTTTTTTTCACTATTTTTTCTATCTCCATCAAATATATTATCATCGGTAACCCTTCCAACTACACCATATTTCCTTCCATGAGTAATAACACATCCACAAGATTTCCCACCACCCCCATAAGTGCATGGGGAGGTATTATTGAAATCAGATTGAAAAAAAAAATTATTGAAGCCTCTATATGGTGTTTAATAAACATTGAACAAAGAAATATATTAAAGAGAGATATTTTTTTGTTTCCTTCATTCTCAATCAAGTGTTTTTATATCATTTATTATCATTTTATTATGTGTTTTTATAATTGATATGCTTAAAACAAATTGCCTTTTACAACAATTGTCACGACCCGTCCTCAGGGCTCGTGTCGTGACTACCCCAAGCCCAATTTCCATAGGCCAGGGGCTGGCGACTAGCACCAAAAAGGCGTAACCCTAAAACAAGAAGGCATTGCCTTTAAACCTGTAACACACATAGTCTCTAACACAAGAATCACTAAAACAAATATTGGTATAGGAAGAGTGCTGGAAGTAAAAGGGCCAGTATACAAACCCAACTGAAGTACAAGTACAAGTAAAAAAGGGAAAACAGCTCATGGATCTTACACTGGGGAATCCTACCTGAAGGGTAGGTACAGATCTCAAACAAGTCATCCCTGAGGTACGTCCCGTCTAGTCCAGCTCCGAGCAGCCTCTCGTCCGTCTCCCTCAACCTCGATCACTGCTGACCATCGTCTGCACAGAACACAATAGGGTGTGGATGAAGCCCGTGCAGGGGTGAGTATAACGATACTCAGTAGAGACCCCGATACCCCCAAAGGTATCCCATAATCCACCTAGGATAAACCACAATAACAAGATACAAACACAGAGAATCAACCATCCCTACTTAGGTATATGCCCATACATATACCTAAGTTACCAATCACAACCGGCTCCAACTCTTGAGCTCAAGCACATTTCCTTCCACAAAGGAATAAATTCAATCATCTTGATGATAACATCACATAGTAAAGACTCATCTCACACAGGTATACAACTCATGTAGAGGGTTGGAGATGATTATATGTAGCCACTGAATCATCTCCTCTGTCGAACCCACGTAGGATCCTAGAACAGTAATCACCACTGTTGAACCCACGTAGGATCCAGGAATAGTAGTCATAATTGTCAAACCCACATAGGATCCCAGAATAATAATCATCATTTTTTAACCCACATAGGATCCCGGAACAGTAGTCGTCGCTGTCGAACCCACGTAGGATCCCATGATCTCAAAGCAGCCAGCCATAGGGTTCCTACTCAAAGAACGCTTGATTCTGGGAGGGTCCACACTTTAATCCAAGTTTTGATATATCAAATGCCACGTATTCCCAATTTGATGTATCATGTAGTTACATATCGTCATAAAGAACCCATCGCAACAGACAGCGCGTCAATCAGACACCTGGTCTGAGAGTTATTGGCATTTCCATTCCGAGGGCCCGGTTGGATTTAGGTTCAATCCAACCCAGCCATACCCCAACTACATCCAATCCTTGATTGGGGTATCCCAAAAGAACCATCTCGCTCCAAGATTTTCGTCTCAATAGACAGTTTGTCAATCGGACACCCATAGCCCAAGATATGGGAGAAAAGTGAATTGGGTCCAACCTGGGTCCGGGTCCAGTCCGGCCCAGTCGAACCGACTCGGCCCGACCCGGTCTGGGCCAACCCGACCCGGGTTCGGATGTGGACTGGGGTCTGACCCATTCTGCAGATCCGACCCATCCTGCCGGAACCGGCCCGGCCCGCGTGGCCCGCACCGGTGGCCCGACCCGAGGGGGCGCGGTGACCCAGCCCGTAGGGGGGGGGGCGCGGAGGCCCTGCCCAGCCGGCCCGCTTGGCTAGAGGGGGTGCCATTTAGGGGTGGATCCCTGCGGGACCCACCCTAGAAATCAAGGGGGGTTACACCCCCCCCCCCCTGTCTTAAGCAATGGTTGGTGCGTGGCACCGGCCCGGTAACCGCAGGACCCTTCGGGTCCTTCCTGTAGCATGCCCGCCGGCGACCGGCTCAACCCTCCGCCGCGGTCCTTCTCTGGTGCGGTGCGATAGCGCCGTGCCCAGACCGTCTGACCGTCACGTCCTGCACAATGGCGACTCTTTCCTATAGCGCGATGTGATCGCACTGCTCCCCTTCGGCGGCCCGGCAACCCTTGCGTCGCCGGCTTCTTCTGAGGCCGGCTCGTTGCTGGTCACCGCGTGTACCACCACGGCCCGTCGGCCGCGGCCCATTTCTCTGGCGGCGCCGTTGCGCCGCCCCCGCCATCAATGAATGAGAACCAATGGAGGGTTTTCGGTCTGTGTTTGTTCGGCCCGTGCCCTTTGCATTAGGGTGATAGCAAACTTCTATTATTGAAGCTCAAGAACGACTAAGAACGAAGATCGAAATCAATCAAAACGACCCCTACCTCGTTTGTCTTTCGTTGACGATGGAAATTGGCATCATCGTTGGCGGCGTTCTACCCGGGCGGCTTCTCCTCCTTTAATGTGGAAGAAGATCGTACATCGTCAGCAGTGGAATTTCTTCCCTCCAAAGGTGGTGCCTCTCACTTCTCCAGCAAGGTGGAAGAAGAAGGTGGAAGGTGGTGGAGGAAGGAGAAGGAAGGAGATCTTTCTCCAGCGGATCCTCCTCTCCAACTAAGAAGGATCCTCCCTTAATTAATTAAGGGAGGAGTTAATTGAATTAATGTGGGGTTGCGGACTCCACATCAATTCAAATAAATTTGAATAAAAATAAAATACTTGTCATGTATTGTATTTTTATTTTACTTCTTCTTTTTTTTTAAAAAAACAATCGCGTGGGTGAAAACTCACCCAACGCTCTATCCCAAACGTAGCTAAGGTGAAGGTCCCACTAAGCAATCATCGGCGCTACAAGTTCAACGGTGACCTTAGAATTCAATTCTGAGCACCGGTTTAGAAGTTACCAAAACCTGCTCAAAAACACATTAAACGCACTTAGAAACTTCAGAAAAACTTTCCGAGCACTCCGGGCCTCAGAATCACGCGCCGTCAGAAATTGCGGACTCGGAAAAATTCCATATAATTTTAAAAAAAAATACATGGGATTAAACGGGTCTTTACATTCTCCCCACCTCAGGGCTTTGCGTCCCTGAAAGCCAAAACTCAAAACTTGGGGAAAAATGGGGGTTCTGAGCACGGATCTGATCCTCCCGCTCTCATGTGCTCTCCTGGAGGTTCCCGTGATGCCATAGTAAATGCACAAGAGGTATCGACTACCCACTAAGGACTCCCTCCTGTCGATCCTCAGTCTCCACTGGAACCTCTGAGAAATTCGCCCCGTTGTCGATGTCGAGCTTGCCTTAGTCTATGATGTGAGTCGGGTCATGCACGTATCTCCTCAGCTGTGAAACGTAGAAAAGTTCGTGCACCCGGTGCAACTAAGGTGGAAGAGCCAGGTGGTAAGCCACCTCTCCTACTCTACTGAGGACCTAGAAGGGTCTGATGAACCTCAGAGATAACTTGTCGCCCCAGCCAAATATCAGTAAACCTCGTCGAGGTGATACCCGTAGGAAGATGTGGTCACCATCCTCGAACTCCAGAGGTCTCCGTCTCCAATCATCATAGGACTTATTCCTGCTCTGTGTAGTCTTCATCAACTCCTGGATGACCTGTACCTTCTCTGTCGTAGCCTGCACCATCTCTAGTCCCATGAGTGCTAACTCCCCTAGGTCAGTCCAGCACAAAGACGATCTGCAAGGTCAGTCGTACAGTGCCTCGAAAGGTTCCATCCCGGTGGTGGAGTGGTAGATATTGTTGTACACAAACTCTAACAATGGTAAGTGATCCTCCCAGGTGAAACTGAATTCAAAGATACATGCACGGAGCATGTCCTCTAGAGTCTGAATGGTCCTCTCAGTCTGGCCATTCGTCTGTGGATGGAAGGTGGTGCTCAAGCGAAGCTGCGTCCCGAAAGCCTCCTACAACCCCTTCCAAAGCCGGGAAGTGAAACGAGAATCTCAATCGGAGATGATCGTAGATGGAACACCATGAAGTCGTATGATCTCCTATACGTAGAGGCATCCCAATATCTCTACTGAACCCTGCTCTCTGATCGGTAGGAAGTGGGACGACTTGGTGAGTCAGTCGATAATCACCCAGATAGAGTCGTGACCTCTAGATGTACATGGAAGTCCCATCACGAAATCCATGGATATCACATCCCACTTACACTCTGGGACCTCTAAGGTATGAACTAAACCTGCTGGAACCAGGTGCTCTTCCTTCACTTGATGACAAGTGAGGCATCATGAGACAAACTCTGCTACTTACTTCTTCATACCTGGACACCATTGTTGTCATCGGAGGTCCTGGTACATCTTTTCCACACCTAGATGTACTACTAGAGGAGACGTGTAAAACTCCCTCAACACTTCCTCCCGAAGCGACACTGGTACCATGGTACGTCCCCTGAAGAGAATGACATGCTCCCCAACTATAGAAAATCCTTCAGGTGCCTTCCCTATGGATATTTGTGCACATCGAGCCTTGCGGTCAACATCCCCACGTTGAGCCTCCCTTACTCTCTGAATAAGTGGAGGTGTGACTATAAGAGACTGCAGAAAGGCTGCTCCATCTCTATCCACAAAGGATGTCTACAACACGGCCAGCTGCTTCGTCGCCTCTCCTAGTAGTTGAATGCCTGATCTCCTACTGAGATCATCTGCTACAACGTTCCCCTTCCCAGGAGTATATACTATCTCAAATTCATAGTCCTGGAGGAACTCGAGCCAACGCCACTGTCTCAGGTTCAGGTCCTTCTACAAGAAGATGTACCTGAGACTCTAGTGGTTATAGTAGACTGTAAAACGCTCACCCATCAGATAGTGTTTCCACATCTTCAAGGAGAAGACCACTGCTGCCAACTCCAGGTCATGAGTGGCATAGTTCTTCTCATTATGTCTCATCTGACGATAACCATAAGCTATCACTGCTCTCTCCTGCATCAAGACGCATCCGATTCTGATTCCTGATGCATCACAATAGACTATGTACCCAACTCCCTCCTCTGGTAGCCTCAAGATGGGCACACTAGTCAGCCTCTGCCTCAGCTCCTAGAAACTCCGTTGGCATCTCTTTGACCACACAAAGGGTTTCCCCTTCTTCTTCAATGCTGAAAGTGGTGGTGAAACTCTGGAGAAGTTTGTAACAAATCTCTGATAGTACCCAGCCAGACCCAGAAAACTTCATTCCTCCATCACACTCTTTGGTGGCTCCCAAGAAAGTATTGCCTTGATCTTCATTGGATCCATTGTAACTCCAGACTCTGAGATGACATGTCACAGAAAGTGTACCTCTCGGATCCAGAACTGGCACTTCAAGAGCTTACCATAAAGCTGGTGCTCTCAGAGTGTGTCCAGTACTACCCACAAATGGTAGGTGTGCTCCTCCTCGGTAGCCGAGTAGATCAGAATTTCATCGATGAAGACTACCACAAAGCGATCAAGTTATGGTTGGAAGATCCTATTCATGAGTCCCATGAACATAGCTGGTGCATTGGTTACGCCGAATGGCATAACCAAGAACTCTTAGTGGCCATAATGGCATCTGAAGTCCGTCTTCTGCACATCCTCATCCCGTACTCTGAGCTGGTGATAGCCCGATCGAAGATCTATCTTTGATAACCAACATGCTCCCTTCAGCTGATCAAAGAGTTCTTCAATCCTCGGTAGTGGGTACTTGTTCTTCACAGTCACCTGGTTCCGGCACAGATAATCAACACATAGTCGTAAGCTCCCATCCGCCTTCTTGGCAAACAAAATTGGGGATGCCCAGGGTGAAACACTGGGTCGGATGAGTCCCTTCCCCTGCAAGTCCTCTAGTTGTACCCGCATCTCACAAAGATCCATGGGAGCCATCCGATATGCTGTTGTGGATATCAGTGTCATCATGGGGTACAAGTCAATATAGAATTATACCTCTATGTGAGAAGGTAGTCCTGGAACGTCATCAGGGAAGATATCCATGTACTGATCCACCGCAACAGGAAAACTCAGACTCCACACATCAACCGCTCTGAGAATGAGGCTAGCCAACTGATGTGTGATCGGCTGCCCCCTCCTCTGGTTAAGTCCATCCTGCGCTTCAAAGGCTCCATTATCACCGGTGAAGGTAAACCTCATCCCATCCTCATGGACACACCACACTTTCCGCCTAATGCAGTCAATCTGGGAATGAACTGTGGATAACTAGTCCTTACCTAAGATGATGTCATAAGGCCTCGACGCCACTACTAGAAGATCCTAGCTGAAGATCTCACCTCCTAGAGTGAGATCACACTTTCAGAACCAGTGTGTAATAATCGAATCCTCTCTCATAGGAGTCTCTAGCCATAAGGATCGAGCCAACGGCTCCACCAGAATCTTCGAGCTCCGCACGAGGGCAGCGGCAATAAAAGAATGACTCGTACCTATGTCTATAAGTACTGCAGCAAGGTCGGAGTAGACACAGATAGTACCTCGAATCATCTCAGGTGCGCCGTGGTCATAGGCCTCGACTTCCTGGAGCTGATCCCGCCCCTTTCCGCCAGCTCCCTATGGTTGGGGTGGACCTCCTGGTGGTGGTTGTGGTAGGACCTCGAAACGTTATCTACCACCTAATGCTCGGCCAAATACTCTGCCACGTCCGCCTGCTCCTGGTGGACAACCATGGTCGAACCTCTGCCTATTCTTCGAAGGTCCCTCTACTGTCTGATTCTCATCTTCATGGCGGGTCAGGCAATCATGATCCATGTGACCCTACCCACCGTATACATATCACTGCATGCTCCTCGTATGGCTGGCTCTGTCTTGTGTGCCTCGCACAACCGAACCTGTATCCTGGGGTCGCCCACCTGATGCCCGGGTCCACTTGGACCTCTGTGACATCTATCTACTGCCGGCTGCAAAAGACTCTGCTACGTGTCGCCCATTGGTGGGTCTCGCTGCTGGTGACTACTCAGCAAGAAAACTCTCCACAAAAAGGGCTCGCTCCAGCACCCCCGACGGCATTGGGATGCTGAGGGAGATCATCGAAGCCCTGATCTCACACCTGAGTCCCAGATCGAAGGTTTGGGCCCTAAATAACGGGTCTTGTACCATATATGTGGAGTAGCGTGAGAGGTCGGTGAACCTCGTTGAGTATTGTGCCACTATCATGCTACCCTGCTGCAGATGAAGCATCTCCTGAATCCGCACCACATGAAGGGTGGCTGGAAAAAACTATGACCGGAAGAGGCTCTCAAAGTCTACCCATAGAAGTGATGCCTCTTAATGCACCTGTAGAATCAGGCTCCACCATCTGCCTTCTGCTGCCTGCAGGAGACTCGCGACAAGGATCACCATAAGGTCGGCTGGTGTCCCTACCAATCTGAAAACTCTCACAACAGCCTCCATCCAATCCTCAGCTGCATATGGGTCCGTCTCTCCCCTGAACCTAGGTGGCATCTGGCGCTGGAACTCGTGCAACGCACTCCGAAGGTGTGCACTCTCTTTTTCTAGAGCTGGTGGTATCGGTGGACCAGCGGGTAGTGGTACCACTGGTGCCTCCGCTGTGATGGGGCCCTGCACCGAGGCCTCGTCTCTCGGTGGGCTACCATCTCGTACACATCCCGGAACCCTGGCTGACTGCCTATGTGGGGCTATCCGGAAAAGAAACAGGTGCACCACTGTCAAAACAATATACCTGGTGAGCTGACACAAATTAATCACAAAGAAAAATTTTTAAAGGAAACACACACGAAATCTGTGTTTTCGTGCACTGAGTCGGAAATCAGAAGTCAGAGTCCTAGTGTATGGATACGTTGGTCGCCGCACCAACACCGATTTCCCTAAATTGATAACCACACCAAAAACACTTCACACTATTTCCATTAAAATAATCATATTCCAAGTTCTAAGGTAGAACCGACTCCTTTGATACCAATTTTCCATGACCCCTCCTTGGGGCTCGTGCCGTGACTACCCCAAGCTCGCCTTCCATAGGCCAGGGGTAAGAGACTAGCACCAAAAAGGTGTAACCCTAAAAATGGAAGGCATTTCCTTTAAACCTGTAACACACACAGTCTGTAACACAAGCAGCAGTAAAACAAATACTGGTAAAGGAAGAGTGCTGGAAGTAAAAGGGACAGTATACAAACCCAACTGAATTACAAGTACAAGTAAAAAGAGAAAACAGCTCCTGGATCGTCCACCGGAGAATCCTACCTGAAGGGTAGGTACAGATCTCGAACAACTCATCCCGGAGGTACGTATCTTATAGTCCAGCTCCGAGCAGCATCCCATCCATCTCCCTCAGCCTCGATCACTACTGACCTTCGTCTGCACAGAACACAATAAGGTCCGGGCGAAGCCCGTGCAGGGGTGAGTATAACGATACTCAGTAGAGACCCGGAGACCCCCAAAGGTCTCCCAGAATCCACCAAGGATAAACCACAATAGCAAGATACAAACACAGAGAATCAACCATCCCTACATAGGTATATTCCCGTACATATACCTAAGTTAGCAATCACAACTGGCTACAACTCTTGAGCTCAAGAACATTTCCTTCCAAAAAGGAATAAAGTCAATCATCTTGATGATAACATCACATAGTCAAGACTCAGCTCACATAGGTATAAAACTCATGTAGAGGGTTAGAGATGATTAGATGTAGCCACTGAATCATCTCCTCTATTGAACCTACGTAGGATCTTGGAACATTAATCACCGATGTCGAACCCACGTAGGATCCAGGAACAGTAGTCATCGCTGTCGAACCCACATAGGATCCGGGAACAATAATTGTTGTTGTCAAACCCACATAGGATCCTAGAACATTAGTCGTCGCTGTCAAACCCACATAGGATCCCATCATCTCAAAGCAGCCAGCCACAGGGTTCCTGCTCAAAGCACGCTTGATTCTAGGAGGGTCCGCTCCTCAAGACAAGTGTCAATAAATCAACTAACATGTAGTCCCAATTTAATTTATCTCATAGTTCCGTCTCATTATAAGGAACCCATCGCAATAGACGGCGCGTCAATTGGACACCCGGTTTGAGAGTTATTGGAATTTCCGTTCCGAGGGCCCAGTTGGATTTAGGTTCAATCCAACCTGGTTGTACCCCAACTACATCCAATCCTCGAGTGGGGTATTCCAAAAGAACTGTCTCGCTCCAAGATTTTTGTTGCCTTAGACGGTTCATCAATCGGACACCCGTAGACCAAGATATGGGAAAAAAGTGAATTGGGTCCAACCTGGGTCCGGGTTCGGTCCGGCCCAATCGGGCCGACCCGGGTCCGAATCCGGACCGGGGTCTGACCTGGTCCGCGGGTTCGACCCAGCCCGCCGGAACCGGCCCGCCCCACCGAAACAGGCCCGGCCTGCCGGAACCGGCCCCGCCCCGCAGCGGTGGCCCGGCCCAGCGCGGGGGCCCGGCCCAGTGCGGCGGCCCGGCCCAGCGCGGCGGCCCGGGCCATGGGTGGCATGGCCCACGTGGCCCGCGCCAATGGCCCGGCTTGAGGAGGCATGGTGGCCCAGCCCGAGGCCCAGCCCATGGGGGGGAGGCCCTACCCAGCCGGCCTACTTGGCCTGCGAGGGTGCCAGCTAGGGGCGGCACCCTGCGGCCCCACCCTAGCAATCAATGGGGGTTACACCCCCATCTTCAACAGCTTTTGGTGCGTAGCGATGGCCCGGTAACCACGGGACCCTTTGGGTCCCACCTGTAGCGCTCCCGCCGGTGGCCGGCTCAGCCGTCCGCCGCGGCCCTTCTCTGGTGCGGTGTGACGGCGCCGCGCCCAACCCATCTGACTGTCGTGGCCTGTGTGGCCATGGATCCTTTCTCTGGCACGGTACAATGCCACCGTGCCCCTCTGGCACCACCGCATCCCACCTAGCCACGGCCTGGTTCTCCGCATGGCGCGACGGCACCGCGCCCCTCCGGCAGCCCGGCGGCCCTTGCGCTGCCGGCTTCTTCCGCGGCTGGCTCATTGTCGGTCGCTGCGTGTACCGTCATGGCCCGTCAGTCGCGGCCTGTTCCTTTGGCAGCGCTGTTGCGCCGCCCCCTCCATAAATGAATGAGAACCAACGGAGGTTTGTTGGGCCGTGTTTGTTCGGCCCGTGCCCTCCGCGTTAGGGTGATAGAAAACGGCTATTATCAAAGCTCAAGAACGATGAAGAATGAAGATCGAAATAAATCAAAATGACCCCTACCTCATTTGTCATTCATTGACGATGGAAGTTAGCGTCATCATTGGCGGCGTTCTACCTGGGCGGTTTCTCCTCCTTTGATGCGGAAGAAGATCGTACGTCGTCGGTGGTGGAAGTTCTTCCCTCCAAAGGTGGTGCCTCTCACTTCTCCAGCAAGGTGGAAGAAGAAGGTGGAAGGTGGTGGAGGAAGGAGAAGGAAGGAGATCTTTCTCCAGCGGATCCTCCTCTCCATCTAAGAAGGATCCTCCCTTAATTAATTAAGGGAGGAGTTACTTGAATTAATGTGTGGTTGCGGACCCCACATCAATTCAAATAAATTTGAATAAAAATAAAATACTTATCATGTATTTTATTTTTATTTTACTTCTTATTTTAAAAAAAACAACCGCGCGGGTGAAAACTCACCCAACTTTCTAGCCAGAACGCAGCTAAGGTGAAGGTCTCACTAAGCAATCATCGACGCTGCGAGTTCAACGGTGCCTTTAGAATTCAATTCCGAGCACTGGTTCAGAAGTTACCAAAACCTGCTAAAAAACACACTGAACGCACTTAGAAACTTATGAAAAACATTCCAAGCACTCTGGGCCTCATAACCATGCACCGTCAGAAACTGTGGACTCAGAACAATTCCGTATAATTTTAAAAAAAATTACATGGGATTTTACGGGTCTTTACAAAAATGGTGTTTTTGAAAATTATGGATTACTTGATTTTGTACAATTGTTTCTATATCATTTATTTGTTTGTTTGTTTGTTCATTTATATAAAGTATTTCTTGAAAATTTAATATTATTATTTTTCAAAAAACAAACAAATTCATTCTTATCAAATCTCAATGTTTTATAAATAGTTATTGAAATGTTGTATAAAGCACAACCTTGATAAATTTATAGTATCAAATGTATAAATCATAAATTTGTTCAATTTGTTCAAATTTATATGTAAATTATGAAAAGATATTGAGGCATGAATTTAATAAATCCATTTAATCCATACTTTGGAAGTCATTCAACACCCTACACATGTTATATGTCACTAATATATTTTGACTCGCTTATGATAACAATATTTTTAATACCTGCATTTATAGTACCATTTTTATCATTTTTATAAATCCCAACAAATTATATTATACATTATTTTACTCTTAATCACATTCATTTTATGAAATATTTTATATTGGTCAGGAATGGTGAATATTCATGATGGATTTTTGTGAGGTGTTTTCTTCCTAGGAGGCTTAACAAGTCCAAAATCCATTCATTGTTTGAACTCTTTTATACCTATATTGTTCTATTACAATATTGATATTCAAGTAATCCAAAATGATATTTAATTTCATGTTTTAGAATATCTTCTTTTAGTTAATGTTTTTTTAGGGGAATAAACTATTTTAATTTTTTATGTGTGATGGGTTTTTTTCCAAAACTATAACAGAGTATATATTAAGGAATTTAAAAAACACTATAATGTTTATGAGGTTGGTATTCCTTCACTTTCATGTATTATTTTATTAGGTATTAATTTTTTATATACATAACATATATCTGTTATGCATATAAAAAACTATGTGTGTGTGTGTGTGTTCTGCATATAACTTGTATCTTCTATTTTCATAGCTCAATAGTTAATGTTTCTTAATTCCAATTCTCTAAAATAATAAAATAGTTTTTTTATATTATTTTTTCTATTAAAATGATATAAAATAGATATTTTAATATTCAGAAAAACTTTCAAAGTTCAATCACGTCCTAAAAAAAAGAGCCATGTGTCCCCTTTACACCAAGTATAATTTTAATTCCCGTATTTATTATGTTTTTAACATTTATATAAATTATCCTAAATTGTATTTCTTAATTTAAAAATTACATATGAGTTGTGAAATTTTAAACTACCTCTGTAAGACATTCCCAATTACAAAGATAGTTGTAAGGAATCATGATCACGTCATAGAATGTCAATGCTTCAAAAAATACCCTCTACTTTTACAGGATTGTAAATATTTAGTTATTTTGTTGAGATATATTTCAATTAATTTTTAATATTTCATTTATAATTTACCATAAATTATTAATTTTATTTTTTATTGTATTTACACTCTAAATTATAACTACATGTGATCTCTCCTTTTGACAGGTTCGCAATGAATTTATAATATTGACTCTAAATATTAACTACATGTGAATCTCTAAATTTTAACTACATGTGATCTCTCCCTTTTAGAAGAGAACCTAATAGGTAATTTGATATATTTTTTATATATATTCCATTTGATGTATTCATCTTTTTATAATTTATTGTTTAACTTATAACTAACTATTTGATTTCCAGGTTATCAATCCATGGGTGTTCATACCAATATTAACCTATTTTGATTTTAATTTTAATAGTGGTTAAAATATTTTTTCATGTATTTTATTTCAAGTATGTGATTTTATGATTCCTAAATCACTACTTAGTATTTTCAACAATTTATATAGATTTTTCTTTAATATAATATGGTTTTATGTTTTTATTTTCCCATTAATTGATATTTCATTAATTAATGACATTTTCAAGATTACAATTGTCTATAGTAATTATCATTCTATAAAAAAAATATCCTTTGATATTCTATTTATTTATACTATTTTAGCCTCCATAAATTC
The DNA here is from genome assembly GCA_963277665.1 of Viscum album. Lineage (NCBI taxonomy): Eukaryota > Viridiplantae > Streptophyta > Magnoliopsida > Santalales > Viscaceae > Viscum > Viscum album. The sequence goes on along the minus strand of OY728155.1, from coordinate 1,963,676,154 downwards.
TCCTCACAAATAAAGAAAATGAATTAGAATATATAGGTCGGGATACTTTCGTATTAATTTTCCCCTCCCCCAAATCTCTTAATTTCTTCTAATTTTTGTACATCCTTTCACCAATTTCATCAAGTAAACCATAATTGGTTATCCAAGGTAACATAAATACCATCAGTAACATAATTATATCTTTTTAAATATTATATTTATAATAACTATTTATTGATGTACTAAGTGTTATCCATCCAAAAGACACATTTTGAATTGTTGTTTACTCTTTTAATGGCTCCTGTGGTACTAAACATATACATGAAATATCTTATATGATATTTAAAGGAGTGTATTACTAATATAGGATATAGTTATTGAGAACTTCCATTTTGTATAGGGATTGATACCACTAAAATTTTATAGAGATCTATATTCATGCCATGTAAAGTTGTGAATTTTATATTTGTGTCAATATTGAGTTTGGTGTTCTATTTGAGAGTGATGTCAATTAGATATTTCAAATGATTTGAAATATAAATTTTGAATCTATATAGATCAATTGAATTGTGATTTTTTTACAAAAAATTATTTGAAGAAAACCTCAATGAGCCCATGTTAATGGAATTTCCAGATTTTAGGTGCATTGATTAAAATTGTGTAATTATTATGAAATATATTTATATAAATAAAATCATCATGGCCTCACATTTTTGTAATGTGAATATACGATTACCCTTCAAATTAAAAAATTTAAATTGGGAACCATTGTCCTTTTCATCATCACTAAAAATTATGTGCATGAAGAGGTTTAGTGAGACAGTCTTGAACATGGAAGAGAAAGGTAATATCTGGATCATTAGTGATACTGAATATATCAGTAAGTTCATTGTCGATAATAGATACATGTATAGCCATTCTACCATTTTATTCAAGGAATCTACTCACTTTATAACCCTAAAAATCAACCATAATCCTCTATTTTAGGATCACCATAATCAATATTATTCATGTATGCAATTTATTAATATATACTGCTAGGATAGATCAATTATTATTTAAATTGTATTTTTGATTTCCCTATTATTATGGAAGGGGGTCTATGATATTTTCCATTAAACTGGAAATTTCAAGGTATTAATCTACCATATGCTTGATCATTTCTTCTATTCAAGTGGTATTCTAAAAATAATACACATTCTTATAGGGATTCTTCCATTATGAGGTTTGGAATGATGTGGACCACACTCAGGCTATCAAACATGTGAACACAAGATTCAAGATCATGTCCATACTTCATCATGACATGAAGGTGGAAAATATCCCCTTTTTCTATGTTTCTTCATACTAATTTGATGGACACTTACTCCTAGTGTTAGGCCATCTTAGAACCATGGTGGTGCTAAGAAAAAAGGTTCTTATTCCAAGTGATGGAAACATAAAAGTTACTATTCTTGAGAAATTATCAAATGTTTATAAATATAATCTTTTTTTAATAATTTTGGATTCTATTTTTTTCATTTTGGAAAAAAAATATGGTTATTTTATTGTTATAAACTTATAATAATTTTTAATGAGGTAGATATCGACACCTATACCATTAAATATGTGGATGATCCAAGAACCCTGAATAAGATCCTCTACCATCCCCTACCAACATCCTATCATTTTATGAGGTCATGTGGAGATGATTGATAAGAAATTAGAACAGATCTATGTTCTATAGGAACAAATACTAATACAGATCCAAGTTATAATCAATCAAAAACATCATCTGATACTTTAGATTCATTCACATAGCTCTACTTTATTTGATATGAGGATTTTGGTGTTTCAGACTCCTTAGTTCCCATAAACATGATCTTTGTGATCAATCACTCTGTCATCATCAAGGTAGACCACAAAAACTTCCATATTAATGAGTCTCTAGGTGTGTATGCTTCAAAGATTCTACCTAGACATTGAATTCATTATTAGTGGAAAGGATCTTACATATTATTTTGTTTTAGATCACACTATCCATTTAGTAATGATTTAAAAGGTTGGCCTATGTAATCATGGACATGCCTATTTATATTAGTTTTCAACCATAATAGTACTGTAATATTCAATCATTATGATTACTTTTTTGAGCCTTATAATATTTTTATTATCTATTCCATGAAGTATATTGTTTGTTGTTTATTAATATAAGATCCTAGTTTTTCTAGGTATGCCCCTCTTTGAGTTTTGGTTGAACCACTTTTAGTTGGGTTTTTATTCTTATTTAAACCTTGGTGGTTGAGTCCCATTTTTGGGATGGAGATAATTTTTTGTGGAAAATCACCTAAAGTTTAGGGATGTATGTTTATTTTAATTAATGGAGTCCAGGTATGAATTTTTTAAGGGGTTATGAGGGATTTCCATGGTTTAGAAGCCTTCGAAGGTGGTTCGGGTTCTTTCTACAGAATCTGGGCTAAAATATGTCTAATGGACACTTTCACATCATGAATGGTTTACACAATGTGAACATGTTGTTAGGAATATGTCATAAACTAGTTATGGGTGTGAAATGATTACACACCATGAAACTAGTTCACATTCTCAAATAGTCAACCGGTTTTATTTTAATCCAAGGAAACACATTTTTGTGTGCATATGTTAAATCAAGAAATTCAAATCATGAAAGGGATTCATGTCATGAATCTCTTAGGTTCAGTGGTTCTAAACCATGTTATGTGTATGATTTTATTTCATCCACTATGTACCTCCCTCTCTCAAACCCTAGGGTGACTCCAAGTGGTTTTTGAGCCATTACTTCCCTTTCATATATATCAATCAAGTGATTAATCTCCATTGAGTTGTTTCGCTTTGGTTTTTCACTCTCTTCCACTTTTTCTCCATTATGTGGTGTAATATCTTGACTATTGTTTAAACTAGGTTTGGATCTTATGTGTCCTAGGTTTCTCTTTGTGATCTTCAGTACCTTTGTTCCTTATTAAATTTTCTGGTTGAGAGTGTTTCTTGAATATTTGGTTAAATGTAGGTGGTTTATAACAAATCCCTATGGTCTATTTCTATTTTTTCAAGTATGTTAAATATTATGAGATTACACCGACATAATATGCATGTTAACAAATAGAATAATGGGTAATGATAATCATGTGTTTAGACTAATCCTTTGATCGCTTTGGACCCAATGGTGTTGAGACCTGGATTGAGGCTACCCATAGGGTAAATAACTAGATAATGGATTAAAGATATGATTTATCATGACATGATACCTCATGTGATTTCTTGTGATAGATTCACCTTGGAAAATGGATTACTTGATTATTGAAATGGATGGTGATGATTTGATATAAATGGGTATGAAAACTGGCATGGAAACTTCTAAAGATATAATTTAATGAATGAATGTGAAATTCAAATTGAAATGGTAATTGGATGAATTAAAAATTTTGGCTTATGATTTTATGTTTTTTTATTCATTCCATTGTGAATTTTGTTGTGACTTATAATTAAATTATTATGTAAAGGATATGTCTAGTGATTTTGAAATGCTTAGATAAAGGGATATGCCTAGTGATGCTAAAATGCTTATATAAAGGGTTTATCCCAGTTATATTGTAATTCTTATAGGTATTGACCTGATTATGTGATTATACCAAGGACTTGTGGTTACGATTGAAATGGTTGTGCTACATGCTCAAATATATTCTAGCATGGTGCTGAAGAAGGTTGATTATTGTGTCGTATTAATTGATTAATTAATAATTATAATTATCACTTTTTTGCATACACATATTATCATACTGGTTTTGTTTAGAAACAGTGGTGTCATCCTACTAAGTATTACTCACACCCTATCTAGTTTTTCATTTGGTACCAGAGTAGATTACATGGATGTAGGTTTGAACAAGGGAAAAGGGCATTGTTATTGATTGTTTCTTACTGGATGGGTTGGAGCTTAGAGATGTAACCAACATAGGGTTTGGGATAGGGGTCTTTTTTTATTATCTATGTTAGCATGGTATTTTATATGTATTACTTTTAGTTTCACATTTTGATACATTCCAACCTGATATTACATGGTTTATTGTTTTATTTACTTTTTTCATCCTTTATATTCCAGTTGTATGATGTACTATTTCCACTATTTTTGTTACTCTGATATTTGTTTATTTCCATTTTATTATAACTATGTTCCATAGGGTATAGTCTCCCCACTACATTATTTATACCCACTGTAAGAACCCGGACCTTCTTTTCAGGTATGTTTTCCCTTTTCTGTTCATTTTGAGAAAAAGAGAAAAATATGGAAATTTTTGAAGTACACGTCGTGTACTTTATGAGTACACGTTGTGTACTGCTTTTCCACAGGAGGTCGTGTGCTGGACGTGTAGTATCCACACACATGGCCATGTGGAGGTTACTTGGAGGCCTCCTAAAGTGTAGTATGGAAACGGAGATTACATGTTTTGTACTTCAAAATTATATGCCGTGTACTTTCATTTTTTCATTAAATGCATCGGGATCTCGTCTAATTTCCAGAACCATCTTCTTATAGGTTTTCTTTATCCGATAGAACCTGTACGGCCGCGATCCTTCTCCGATCCCCCGAGCCTTCATCTGATCTCCAATTTGACCACCATAGATTGTGTTGGGATCGCCTTGGTAAGCTCTCTCTTCTTCTTGAGCTTCGTTTCATGATTCCTATTCTTCCTCAAGTTACCCTCCATTGAACATTTTAGACATTTTTGTAGATATACCATGTTCTAGGTCAATCCAAGGGCCAACACCAGAGTATGTCAATATCTCAATGCTGAGGTAGGTGGTTTGTGCATTTTCGTTGAAAGTCTTTGAGTATTATGTGCAATTTTGACCAATACCCTTGAACGGGGCATTACGTATTTACTGTTTTACCCCTATCGATTGCCTGCCATTCTTGTATTCTTGTGTAGAGTTTAATTGGTTATGAATAGGGTTGATTACTATGATTTGGATGTTTTACCCATGCATGATCTATTTATGACCGTTTAGTCCTACTTAGCCTTTTGGACACCTTACATGTTTTCCATGCCTGTTGTTGTAGGGTGGAGAGTTTGTATTCTGACATGCTTGTTATGATATAGAATGGTTATCCAAGTAGTTCTGTAGGTTTTCTTTGTCCATATTTCATTGTTATGCTCGTTGACCTACGCAGGGCCATGAAAACTTGGTGTAGTATACTATAAGGGGAATTGACCGAGGGAGCTTCCTCAGAGAGACTTTGAGCACTTTAGGCTATAAGGGGGATTGACCGAGTGAGCTTCCTCAAAGATCCTAGGACCACTTGGGTATATAAGAGGAATTGACCGAGTGATCTTCCTCAAAGATTCCTTGAATATTTTATACTATAAGGGTAATTGACCATGTGAGCTTCCTCATAGAGTCTTTGAATTACTTGAATGACTTTGGGATATAAGGGGAGTTGACTGAGTGAGCTTCCTCAGAGAGTCCTTGACCTTGGAGATATAAGGGGAATTGACCGTGTGAGCTTCCTCAGAGAGTCCTTGACTACCTTAGACTATAAGGGGAATTGACTGTGTGATCTTCCTCAGAGAGTCTTGTTTTACTGATGACTATAAGGGGAATTGATTGTGAGTACTTCCTCAGAGATTCTATTTATATATATTCTTGTGACAGAGCCAGAGGGGTTAGACTGAGTGTACTGCCCAGAGGTTGCTTGTACTTGTTAGGTAGGACCATAGGGGATGGGATATGAGTAATTCCTAGAGGGTTACATGTTTTTTTTAGCTGCTTGTTTAGTTGTTGCTTGATATTGAAACTGTGGATTGTTTACTGTTGAGTACTTTCATGTTTACTGATTTTTGTACTTTTACTGCCATATATTCACTGACTGTTAGGTACAAATATTTGGGTGGTTGCCTACTTAGATTTAGTCTCACACCCTGTTTGGGTCATGCTTTTGGTCCTAAACAGATTATATTGTTGCAGGTATAGATAAGGGAAAGCGCCCTTCTGCTTCAGGTACTTGACTTGTTGTAGATATAGAGAGCATGGGACCAAGATTAGGTTTGCAATGCTAAAAAGCTGTTCATCTATTTATTTTGTACTCATGTTTAGTGCTGATTTTATTCCAGAATTGTTATATGTTTAGCTGATTTCCTAGACACATGTTACCATGCATAATTTATATATGTGCTTCAGTTGTTTGTTACTCTAGTCTTCCGCTATTACTGTTGTTGATATATTTACTGTTTCTGCTATTGTGTATTTGTTTCCCTTCCGCTATGTTACTCTGCTAATGAGGGCATAGTTTTCCCACTATCACACCCAATGCCCTCGCTGCTAGTCGGCAGCCTCTGGCGTTTGGGAATTGACTGTGAGTGCTTCCTAAGAGAGTATATTTATATATATTCTTGTGATAGAGCCAGAGGGGTTAGACTGAGTGTATTGCCCAGAGGGTTGCTTGTACTTGTTAGGTAGGACCAGAGGGGATGGGCTGTGAGTACTTCCCAGAGGGTTACCTATTTGTGTTTAGCTACTTGTTTAGTTGTTTCTTGATATTGAAACTATGGATTGTTTACTGCTGAGTACTTTCTAGTTTATTGCTTTCTGTACTTTTACCTACCATATATTCACAGACTGTTAGGCACAGATCTTCAGGTGGTTGCCTACTGGGATTTAGTCCCACACCCTGTTTGGGTCATGCTTTTGGGTCCAAACAGATTATATTATTGCAGGTATAGATAAGAGAAAGTTCCTTTCTACTTTAGGTACTTGACTTGCTATGGAGATGGAGATTATAGGACCAATCTTAGGCTTGCGATTCTAAGGAGTTGTTCATCTGTTTCTTTTTTACTCATGTTTAGTGTTTCTTGTATTCCAGCATTGTGATCTGTTTGGATGCTTTCCTACACACATGTTACCATGCATCATTTATATATGTTCTTCAGTTGTTTTTTATTCTAGTCTTCTACTATTTCTTTTGTTGGTATATTTACTGCTTTTGCTATTGTGTATTTGTTTCCATTCCACGGTGTTACTCTACTAATTAGGGCTAGTTTCCCCACTATCACACCCAAGGCCCTTGCTACTAGTTTGCAGCCTCTGGCATTTGGGAATTGACTGTGAGTGCTTCCTCAGAGAGTCTATTTATATATATTCTTGTGACAGATCCATAGGGGTTAGACTAAGTGTACTACCCAGAGGGTTGCTTGTACTTGTTAGGTAGGACCAGAGGGGATGGGTTGTGAGTACTTCCCAGAGGGTTAACTATTTGTGTTTAGCTACTTGTTTAGCTATTGCTTGATATTGAAACAGTATATTGTTTACTGCTGAGTACTTTCTTGTTTATGGATTTCTGTACTTTTACCTGTCATATATTCACTGACTGTTAGGAACAGATCTTCGAGTGGTTTCCTACTAGGATTTAGTATAACACTCTATTTGGGTCATGCTTTTAGTCCCAAACAGATTATATTGTTTCAGGTATAGATAAGGGAAAGCGCCCTTCTACTTCAGGTACTTGACTTTCTGTGGAGCTGGAGAGCATGGGACCAATCTTAGGCTTGGGATGCTAAGGAGATGTTCATATGTTTATTTTGTACTCATATTTATTTCTGCTTGTATTACAGCATTGTGATCTCTTTGGCTACTTTCCTAGACACATGTTATCATGCATCATTTATATATGTGCTTCAGTTTTTTGTTATTCTAGTCTTCCGCTATTACTATTGTTGGTATATTTACTGCTTCCGTTATTGTGTATTTGTTTCTCTTCCATTGCATTACTCTGCCAATGAGGTCATAGTTTCCCCACTATCACACCCAAGGCCCTCGCTACTAGTCAGAAGCCTCTGGAATTTAGGGAAATGCACTTGAGTCCATGTGACCAACCAGGTACGGGGCGCCTCTGGGTGGCTTCTGGAACCGGGACCTTACAAAGTGGTATCAGATCAATTATTTTCTTATTGACTTACTGTTTGGAGATTATTAGCCACTAAATGAGGCTAATATTCATTGTTAATATATTTATTATTCATGTTATTTATTATTCATAAACACCATTTTAGTGCATTTTACACTTTGAACATCATTTCACATTATGATTGTAATACCTTCTTAAAATGCACTATTACGTGGTACATTTTTGAACATCATTTGAAGTACCCAATGATTCATCTGATTTTAAGGAATCTAATTATAAATATTTTTATTTGATATTTTTTTAAATTTATCTACACTTCACTATGAACATGTTTTATTCAGGTATCAATGGATAATTCATGGAAGAATATGGGGATATTTTTTGATGAAATGAAACAATTCTGGAAAAGTTAGATTGGACACCATCCCACTGATGAGACTGTGGGGGACAACTTACAGGCCAAATGAATCCTAACTTTCTTGGGATTCTATAAGACATGTATAGGAACAAATCACTCTTTAGTATCCAATGCTAATTCGGCCTCTATGGTGTCCATTTAGGCGGCCCAAGTTAGAGATAAAATTCTGGGCCAGATTCTTCAGCCCAGAAAAACAGTCCACTAATCTAATCATATCTCCTAATACACAACTCCAAATGGGCCCACATTTTACAGACGTGTAGGAGACATCCGGGGCTCCATTTTATTTCTCTATTGATCACTCTTATTCGGTCATATATAAGGCCATTCAAGCTCTTCTGTTCGGTGGAAGCAAGCTGGATGCCACCTCGGGTCAAGGGTGGAAAAGTCTCCCCTCCCTTACTTTCCACCACCCTAGGCCTACCATACTCAAGTGGGATCTTTTGTAATGTTGGAGGCTCGACCCAAGGATCCCAAAAATTCCTATTTAAGGCAGTGGTGGTGAAGGAGTTTTTCATCTTTGGTGCTTGGTTTCATTGTAGTGTTATGTTGCTGCTTTGTGTTTGTAATCGCATTTCTTTCTCATGTAAGTTGTTTAATTCACCTTATTTTCTTAATAAAAGTTATTCCTTTACTCTTATTATGTTCTTATAATTATCATTTTGATACCATTGGTTCAAGGTGTGAATTTATTCACACCATACTTTTTGATATTTATCACACAACAGAAGAGTGACCGATTTTTGTTGTTGTTTTTACTTCTTCAATTCCACCCTTGTAAGTCTACTTCCCGCTTCCATTGAAGACATGTCATCAATGGAGGGCTAAATCTTTTATGGGTTTATCCAAGGGAGTATCAAGGGTCTGGATTGGATTTTATTTATCACTCCATTAATGGCTAATCACTTCTTTTAAATGATATTTTTATTTGATGATTTTAAAACCTCTTCATCCTTATTGAATTTAAGGTCACACATTTCAAGTGCTAATACGAACCTCTACCTTGGAGTGCTCAAAACTTTGATCCTTCAAGTGTATAGGTGATTAGTATTAGTGTGTTTAAGCATTAAACCAGTAAGTGATGATTTCATTTGATCTTCTTAAATGAATCCATCTCAATTATAAGAAATTGAAATCATTAAAAAAGGAATTCATCCATTCCACCCCGAGCGATAACCTAGGATCAATTCATTACCTTAATTTGAATTAACTTAAATCTATTAGTGATCCTTTAAAACCATATTAAATCAACCTAATTTGGCCACTTCATATCCAAAAACAATCCATAGAATGCACGTGTCTGTAGGTACTTCTTAGGTCTCTGAGGATTCGACAACCCAAACTAGACTACAAGGACCGTCCTACCTTCTTATTTTGGGTAAATTTGAGAGTGAATAAAATTTTGGCATAATTACCGGGGACCCAAGTAAGTTATCTAAACACCCATTCTATTCTCCCCCATTTCTTATTTTCTCATCCAAATTCTCTTATCTTGTCCCTTTCTCGTTTTTTTTCTTTTGGCGCATGTCCGCCTACACCCGCGATCAATCAAACCGACTAGTTAGGGTGGAAAGCCCTAGGATAGGGGAGTCAAGTGAAAATAGGGGATTGTATCCATTAGATCCTAATATTAATAATACTCCAGAATCAAAAATTGAACCAATTCTAATGTAGGGTCTTCCAAGAAATCAAATTGTAAATCCTGGGGGAAATCAAATGAGGAACCAAAACCAAGAAGCTCAAAACCTAGGAAATGTAGTCGATCAAACCATGAATGACTACCTCACACCTTCCTGGACCAATGACCCCTCATGCATTAGGCACAACTCCCTAGGAGATTCTAACTACATCTTTAAACCCCATTTCCTAAACCATCTTCCCACATTCCATGGAATGGAGTCCGAGATTCCCTACCTTCACATTAAGGAGTTCAATGACATTGTAGAAACCATGTATCCCCCAAATCAACTAGAATTAGCTAAGATGAGGCTATTTCCTTTTTCTTTAAAGGATCGAGCTAAAAATTGGCTAAAAAATTTGAGACCATCATCCATAAACTCTTGGGACCAACTACAAATAGAATTATACAATAAATACTTTCCCCACCACAAAACAATTGCACTTAAAAGAGTATCCAAAACTTTTTTGAAAAAGAGGGTGAGTCATTCTATGAAACATGGGAGAGGTTCAAAGACACTCTAAACATGGTTCCACACCATGGTTTTTCTATTCCTAAATAAGTGAGAATTTTCTATGAAGGGTTGGGTCTGGGGAACAAACAATTCATTGACATGATGTGTAATGGAACATTTAAAAAAAAGCCCCAAATGATGCTTACGAGTATCTAGAAATCCTTTCTGAACAAAACCAAACATGGGGAACTTCAACTTATTCTGAAAATCCACAAATAACTACTAGAATTCATACACTTGGAGAAGAGTAAAGCCTTAGGGCTAAACTCGCAGCACTCTCTAGGAAGGTTGAAGAGATAGACCTTAGTAAAGTCCATTAAATCAAAAATGTTGACCCTGCTTGCACAATTTGTGACAAACATGACCATAAGACAGACAACTGCCCAACCATTCCATCCATCAAGGATGTTATTTTAGGAGGACCCCCAGTGGAAGTAAATGCTTTGAACTTTCAAAATCCTCAATACCAAAACAACTTCAACCCAAGGTTTAATGACCACCCAGGCTTTTGCTGGAAAGATAACCAACAACCTAGCCAACCACAGGGACAAAATCCTTACCCCCATCAGAACTAACAAACCCATAACCAGTTCCAAACCCAACCTATCAAATACCAATAGTCACCGGTCCATTTTCAACAAACCATCCCACCTCCAAAATATCCCCCTAGGATAAACCAATCTTCTCAAGAACCAACCCAAATTGTTCCACAAAGCCTACTAGAACAATTGTGAAAACAAATGGAGAGGATGAACTCAGAAGTATCTTCCCTAAAACAAGAACTTAAAACCATCAAAACTGGAAAGGCTCCCATGCCTACTCAGGCGGTGCCATCCTCAAATTCAAGGGTATAGTCAAGTTGTACTCAAACAACTCATGAAAAACTAAAGTCTGTGACTGTTTTAAGAAGTGGGAAATCAATTGAGAAACCTGAACAACTAATTCAGAACCCACCTGAAGATTCAAACTTGGATGAAAACTCAAATGAACCACAAGATCAAACTAGGGAAACTGATAACAATGTGAAATAAACAACTCTTCAACAAACAACTCCACAACTTGCACCATTTCCTCAACGCATGAGGGGGAAACCCAATCCTGAACTGAGTGAAACATTGAGGGAAATATTCTCACAATTCAAGTTGAACATTCCCCTTCTCGATGCAATCCAAACCATACCTGCCTACTCAAAGTACCTTAAGGACTTGTGCACTTTTAAAATAAAATTTTCACATAAAAACCAAGTCCTTTTGGCTGCTAATGTGAGTACCACCATTCAAGGGACCATCCCTCCTAAGTTGAAAGACCCAGGTTGCCCTTACATCAATGTTGAACTATGAGAGAGCAAAGTTGTCAAGGCCTTGTGTGACCTAGGTGCTAGTGTCAATCTCATCCCATATGTTGTGTACTGCCAGTTAGTCCCAGAAGATCTCCAACCCACATCTTTCACACTTCAACTTGTTGATCGTAGAATTAGGGTTCCAAAGGGGATTTTAAAGGATTTTCTGGTAAAGGTTGAAAACTTCATATATCTTGCTGACTTCATTGTCCTTGAAAACCATCCAAACTTAGGAAATAAGAAACAAACCCCAATCATCCTTGGTCATCCTTTCCTTGAAACAATCAACTCTGTTATCCGAGTTCAAAATGGTAACATGACTATCACCTTTGGAAACATGAGTCTATACTTGAACATCTATAATGCAATCTCACAAATAGTGGATGATGAGGAAATTCATGAAGTAAACATGATAGGAAGCATTGATAATGAATCCATAGAACATCAAGGAATATTTGATGAATGTTTAAGTCAGGATGAGATTGATTTACTTTGTTCACATGAAGGAATTTTATCTCCTTGGCTTGAATCATTTTCAAATTGCTCTTATGATGAAGTCTTAGGTCCAACAATCAGTGAAACCTTTCAAGAAACCACTTTCATGGAGACCACTCAAACTTCCTTCCCTAAATCCGATCAGTCCAATCTAGTAGATGAAACTTCTACATGTGGGGAATCAATCCTATCTAAAACTTTAGGAAATAAAATTGATCTTGATCCAATGTCCCAATATTCTACTAAAATTATGAACCAACCTGATCTTGAATTGAAGGAACTTCCTACTGCACTAAAGTATGCATTCCTAGGGGACAATCAAACACATCCTATTGTCATTTCTTCTTCTCTTGAATCCAATCATGAGAGGATGCTTCTAGATGTCCTTAGGAAACATAAGAAAGCCATTGGTTGGACCCTATCTGATATTCCCAAGATTAGCCCACTTGTTAGGACTCATAGGATTGTTCTAGAATCTGATTCAAATCCATGTCGTCAACCTCAAAGGCAACTAAATCCTAATCTCATGGAGGTAGTAAGGAAATAACTTCTGAAATTGTTAAAAGCTGGTATCATATAGCCCATAGCTGAGAGTGAATGGGTGAGCCCAATCCAAGTGGTTCCAAAAAAGGATGGAATCATAGTGATAACCAATGAGGATGGAGAGATTCTTCCAACAAGGGTGAGTAGTGGATGGAGGGTCTGCATTGACTATAGGAAGGCAAACTCATTCACCAAGAAGGACCATTTCCCCTTACCATTCATTGACCAGGTCCTTGAGAGAGTGGCAGTTCATGCCTTCTACTATTTATTAGATGGGTACTCAGGTTATAATCAAATTGAGGTCTCCATAGAGGATCAAGGGAAGACTACATTCACATGTCCATTCGGCACCTTTTCCTTCAAACTCATGCCCTTTGGTTTATGCAATGCTCCTGGAACCTTCCAGCGGTGCATGATGGGAATCTTCTCAGACATGGTAGGGGATTTTCTAGAGGTCTTCATGGATAACTTCGCTGTGATTGGGGATACTTTTGAGGGATGTCTGCAGAATGTAGAGAGAGTCTTGTCAAGATGTGAAGAAAAGAATCTGGTCCTAAACTGAGAAAAATTCCATTTCATGGTTAAATAGTGACTAGTTCTAGGCCATCTGGTCTCGAGTAGGGGGATTGAAGTTGATAAAGAAAAGTTTGACATCATTCTTCACCTTCCATCACCAAAAACTGTCAAGGAAGTGAGGTATTTCTTAGGACATACTAGTTTCTATAGAAGATTCATCAAGGAATTTAGTTCAATCTCTCGTCCCCTTTGTGCTCTCCTAGTAAAGGATGCTCCATTTGTCTGGATAGAAAGCTATGAGGGTTCATTATCAACCCTCAAATTCTCTCTCACCTCTCCTCCCATTATGAAATCTCCAAATTGGAACCTTCCTTTCGAACTTATATGTGATGCCAGTGACTTTTCTGTAGGAGTTGTGTTAGGAAAACGTTGTGATAAAACTCCTTATGTCATTGCTTATGCAATCAAATCCTTAAATGATGCCCAAATCAACTACACCACTACTGAAAAGGAGTTACTTGCTGTTGTTTTTTCCTTATAAAAGTTTAGGTCCTACCTCTTAGGATCCCCCATCACTATATCACTGACCATTCTGCACTAAAATACATCTTCCAAAAAAAAGATGCTAAGGCTATACTGATTAGGTGGGTCCTTCTCTTACAAGAATTTGACCTCACAATCAAGGATAAAAAGGGTTTTGAAAATGTTGTAGTTGATCACCTCTCTAGGATGGAATTCAAAGACAACCCAAATCACCTTTCTGTGTCTGATTCATTTCCTGATGAACACCTATACTCTATGAGTGACTTCCCTTGGTATGCTGACATAGCCAACTTCTTAGTTATGGGAGTAATTCCAAAATTATTAGGGACTCAAGCTCGAAGTAAATTCCTTTCTGATGTTAGGCACTATGTGTTTGATTATCCATACCTCTATAAGTTATTCCCTGACCAAGTCATTATGAGGTGTGTCCCAGAATCTGAACAAGAGTCCATCCTTAAATTCAATCATAGTGAGGCATGTGGAGGTCACTTTTCCTCTAAAAAACTTCTGCTAAGGTTCCTCAGTGTGGTCTCTTCTGGCCCACCCTCTCAAGGGACTCTTACACATTTTTTCAAAGTTGTCCTAGGTGTCAACAAGTAGGGTCCATCACAAAAAGGAATCAAATTCCACTCACTACCATCTTAGTGGTTGAAATATTTGACTGTTGGGGAATTGATTTCATGGGTCCCTTACCAAACTCTAGGGGATACCTCTACATACTCTTAGCTGTTGATTATGTCTCAAAATGGGTTGAGGCCATTCCCACTAAGTCCAATGATCATCAAGTTGTGATTCGATTTCTGAAAGAGAACATATTTTCTCGATTTGGAATTCCTAGGGATATAATCAGTGATCGAGGAACCCATTTCTGCAACCGCCCATTTTCTTCACTCATGTCTAAGTATGGTATTTCTCATAAAGTGTCCACTGCATACCATCCTCAAACCAATGGTCAAGCTGAGTTATCCAATCATGAAATCAAACAAATTCTTGAGAAAACTGTCAATCCTTCTAGGAAAGATTGGTCCGAGAAACTATTGGATAGTCTTTGGGAATATCGTACAGCATTCAAAACCATCTTAGGAATGTCACCATATAGGTTGGTTTATGGAAAATCATGCCATTTACCTGTTGAAATTGAGCATAAGGCCTTTTGGGCAATTAAGAAAATGGATTATGACCTCTCATTGGCCAGCAAAAAAAGGAAATTAGATCTCAATGAACTGGAGGAACTTAGGATGGAGGATTATGATAATTCAAGGATAAATAAATCTAGAGTTCAAGCCTACAGATCTATGAATATCAAAGTTAAACATTTTGAACCAGGAAAATTTGTGCTCTTATATAGTTCAAAACTTCATTTACACCCGGGAAAGTTAAGGTCTAGATGGTCAGGTCCTTTCATAGTGCATCATGTGTACCCCCATGGGGCAGTAGAGATTCAAGATCCCACTAGTGGTCACATTTTCAAGGTCAATGGTCATAGGTTAAAACCATTCATTGAATCATTCAACAAACAGAAAATAGAGGTTGATTTAACTGAGCCAACCTATGAACCGGAAAAAAATTGATAGATTTAGGATCCATGTCGGTCTAATGACGTTAAACAAAAGCGCTGCATGGGAGGCAACCCGTGGTTTTCATGTTTCTAATCTTTCTGAATCATATTTATTTTTAAAATAAGATTAATTAATCATTTTTATATTTTAAATAAAATAAAATAAAATAAAATAAAATAAAATAATAAAAAAATAGACTTTTGACATGTTCTTCTATTATGAGTATGGATGGGTATGAAAGGGGAGCACCATATTCATCTGTGTCACGTGGTGTGGTCCTTGAGTAATACCTTACCCAGAAATTTAAAAATAAGACAATGTATCATCAATTTATTTTATTTTATATATATACTTATATTTTACTTTATTTATTATATATATATATATTGTTTTGTTTTGTTTTTTTGTTTTGTTTTTTTCTACTAGGGAACTCTGCAAGTGACATGGATATCAAGGACTAAAAGGGAGTAGTAAGAATTTCAACTTCAACCACCAGGTGACTTCATTCCATGATCCTCATTTTCAGTTTCCTTTTTGAACTTTCATTCTCTACCTCTACCCCCTTCTAAATTTTCTTTTCTTTAAACACTGAGGACAGTGTTATTTTAATTTGGGGGGGAGATAAAATAAAAAAAATGAATGATTTGAAAAAAAAATGTGTAAATGGAAGGGAAAATTCCTTTAACTTTGAACATGGTAATACAAATTGCACACTTTGAAACTGAATATCAAATAATTTAGCATGCCCTGATTCTGATTTTAATCCTTGTATAATTTCATGATCATAGATTTTGGAAAGTGTGGTTGTCCAATTTGATATTTCATTGTTTATATTTTCATCCAAATAAAAAAATAATCACAATGCACGTCCTTTGGATAGTGAGGTATTAGTTTGAGTTCATGGGGTCCCCCAAATAAATAGCATAGGTTTGGTGATCATTTTAGTTTTAATATGAGTATTCAAAAAAAAAAAATTTGTGCGTAGAGCAATGAAATGAACTAATGTGTGGCTTTCGGCACTTGGGGATCGTGAATCCATAGTTTTCTGGCCCAGAGTTAGTAATTTTATCTCTATTTTTGGTAATTTGAATTTTTTTTGACTGAGTTAACTCGAGATGATGCCCGATTATGTGGGCTTCACTTGGTGCCCTAAGGTCTTTGATCCTGGGAGTCATTGGCAAAGTCTCACTACAGGGGTTGACTCTTTTGAGTGCAACTTCAATTACCATGGCAAAATTGCAAAAAAAACAAAAAATATATATACAATAAAAAAATTTTAATACTCATCTTAATATTGAAATGTGATTCCACCTATCGCTTCCATCATTTCCCCCTTTAATAAAGATGAACCCCCATGTCTATTATTATGCACAACACATCCTCATACTTAATTGATATTGGATGAAATATGGAAATGAATTTGAACAAAGGAATGGGCTTGGGATTGGGATCTGCTTATGAAACTATCTTGTACTAAAATATTTTGATGGGTTTCATGATTGTTTGGTATAATGGTTTTTGGTGATCATTGTGTATTAAAATGTTTTTGGAAAAGGGAATTTGAATTTCATATTGTTGAGATATATTTTGCTCAGGACTAACAAATCTCAAGTTGGGGGTGTGATTAGCCACTAAATGAGGCTAATATTCATTGTTAATATATATAATATTCATGTTATTTATTATTAATAAACACCATTTTAGTTCATTTTACACTTTGAACATCATTTCACATTATGATTGTAATACCTTCTTAAAATGCACTATTATGTGGTATATTTTTTAACATCATTTGAAGTACCCAATGATTCATCTGATTTAAAGGAATCTAATTATAAATATTTTAATTTTATATTTTTGGAAATTGATCTAAACTTCAATATTAACATGTTTGATTCAGGGATCAATGTAGAATTCATGGAAGAAGATGGAGATATTTTGTGATGAAAGGAAACAATTCTGGAGAAGTCAGATTGGACACCAGCCCACTGATGAGACTTTGGGGCCCAACTTATATGTCCAATTAATCCCAAATTTCTTTTAATTATATAAGACATGTATAGGAACAAATCACTATTCAGTATCCAATGCTAATTATGCTTCCATGGTGTCCATTTAGTCGGCCCAAGTTAGAGATAAAATTCTGGGCTAGATTCTGCGGCCCAGAAAAACAGTCCACTAATCTAATCATATCTTCGAATCAAAAACTCAAAATGGGGCCAAATTTTACATTAGGGTAGAAAACATTTGGGGATCCATTTTATTATTCTATGGACCACTCTGATTCATCCATATAGAAGGTCACACAAGTGCGTATGTTCGGTGGAAGAAAGTTGGCTGCCACCTCGGGTCAAGGGTGGAAAAGTCTCCTCTCCCTTACTTTCCACCACCCTAGGCCTACCATACTCAAGTGGGATCTTTTTTACTGTTGTAGGCTCAAACCAAGGCTTCCCAAAATTCTTATTTAAGTCAGTGGTGGTGAATGAGTTTTTCATCTTTGGTGTTTGGTTTCATTGTAGTGTTATGTTGTCGCTTTGTGTTTGTAATCGCATTTCTTTCCCATGTAAGTTGTTTAATTCACCTTAGTTTCTTAATAAAAGTTATTCCTTTACTATTATTTTGTTATTCTACTTATCACGTTGATACCGTTGGTTCAAGGTGTGAATTTATTCACACCATACTTTGTGTTATTTATCACACAACGGAGGAGTGACCGATTTTTGTTGTTGTTTTTACTTCTTCAATTCCACCCTTGTAAGTCTACTTCCCGCTTCCATTAAAGACATGTCATCAATGGAGGGATAAATCTTTTATGGGTTGATCCAAGGGTGTATCAAGGGTCTGGATTGGATGTTATTTATCACTCCATTAATGGTTAATCACTTCTTTTAAATGAGATTTTTATTTGATGATTTTAAAACCTCTTCATCCTTATTGAATTTAAGGTCACACATTTCAAGTGCTAATACGAACCTCTACCTTGGAGTGATAAAAAATTTGATCCTTCAAGTGTATAGGTGATTAGTATTAGGGTGTGTAGGAATTAAACCAGTAAGTGATGATTTTGTTTGATCTTCTTAAATGAATCCATCTCAATTATAAGAAATTTAAATCATTAAAAAATGAATTCATCAAATCCACCCCGAGCGATAACCTAGGATCAACTCATTACCTTAATTTGAATTAACTTAAATCTGTTATTGATCCTTTAAAACCATCTTAAATCAACCTAAGTTGGCCACCTCATAGCCAAAAACAATCCATAGAATGCACGTGTCTGTAGGTACTTCTTAGGTCTCTGAGGATTTGACAACCCAAACTAGACTACAAGTACCATCCTACCTTCTTCTTTTGGGTAAATTTGAGCTTGAATCAGGAGCCTATAGCTAGGTATAGGAAAAAATAGGTACTTGGTAATAAGATGTTCCCAAGAGTATCTAACCCCTGTACAGAGAAAATCCAATCTACCTCGTTTAATGCAATTTTTCTGGTTTTTCAACTTTACGGTTGAATTGATTTTCACCATTGGGTGATTCACATGTTTTTTGTTATTATCGTTGATGTTATTAAGGTTCTATTTCTGTCACATCTCGATGAGATGAGGGTATTCCATATCATGCACCATATAGGCACTTGCTAGAAATCACATGTTCTGCATTCTTTCCATGCCATCTAGGATTCATTAGCGATTGCATGTTGTTGTGATAGATGTTGTGTAAAATATGAATGCTATTGTGATAGATTCCTTGATAAAAATACATGTTGTTTGATAAGGTACTATTTGTGTAAGGTTTTATTTGAATAAATGCCAAACTTTGGTTCTTGAGGTGTTATGGGCCCTCATGGACCATAATTTGGTGGATCATTGCCTTGTTTTCCTTTTTATAACATGTGTAAGATGCCAAACTTTGATTCGCGAGGAGTATGGGCCCTCACGGATCGGAATTTGGCACTTTGATGTTCGTTTCAGTGTTTTCTGGGCTCTGTAGTAGTTTCTAAGGCTTACTGTCTGGAAAAACCCAGAATACACGCCGTGTAGTTTTAACTACACACCATGTGTTCTTCTATTTGGGAAGAAACTGTTTTTCTTAAGTACATGTCGTGTACTTTATGTACATGTTGTGTAGTCTCTAACTGTGTCATAGGTTGTGTGGGCAGAGACACGGGATGGGGAAAGTCGGGTGGGAACATGTCGTTTACCAGTTGAATACGCCGTGTAGTGTTGACCTTGTGTCTGTCTGTGTAACTAACAACACATATGGATAAACCTTAATCCATACACGTCGTGTCAGGATTGAACACGCTGTGTAGTTTGACCCAGGTACTTGGTCGTGTCACTAACAACACGAGTCAGTGTTATCCTTTCACGTACATGTAGTGTCTGCTTTGAACACGCTGTGTAGTGTGATCTGTGTGTTAGGTCGTGTCACTAATAATACAGGTTGGTGTTATCCTTTCACGTACATGCTGTGTCCGCCGTGAAAACGCCGTGTAGTCTTGTCTTAGGATAATCGTGTGGTTTAACCATGTATAAGGAATTGGGCAGAGAAAGATGATTCAAGTACACGTCGTGTGTTAAGACAACACGCCGTGTGTTTAGGGTGTTACATGACCAGTTTTAGGTAGGAGTACACGCCCATGTAAATGACTTAAGGGAAGACGTCTTGCAGGAATTTTACACGCCGTGTAGTCAAGTTTTGTAAAACTTGAGTGCTTTCTTTCTCCTTTTCCCTTGTTACACTTCTAGTTTTTAGTCCTTGACAGTCTTGTTTTAAGGTGTGCACTTGACCTTGCAGAGTCATGACACCGAGATGTCCTCCGGTGGTGCGTTGGTTTCCAAGCAGTGATCAGACACCGGACATGGTTGATCAGGGACTCCCAACAGATCCTCCAGTTGTGCCAGCCTTGGCACCAGCCATTATACTTGACATGGGTGATGATGCACAGTTCAGAGAGGGATTTTTTAGGATAATGAAAACCTTTCAGGGAGTGCTGCCTCCTGCCCCGTCGATGGAAGAATTGACGTGGGTCTTTCAGCAGCAGCAGTAGCCCACTTTCTTAGGGGATGGAGGACCCCAGGCTGTAGAGTCATGGATAGAAGCCACACTGACGATTTTCGAGCATCTTCAAATACCTCCAGAGCATAGGGCGTAGCTCACTACGTACATGCTTCAAGACTCCTCCAAGAGGTGGTGGGGTGTGATCTCACAGGTGGGATGCCAGTAGAATATGGCTTGGGATGAGTTTCGGCGCATCTTCTAAGATTATTTCTATCTAGAGACCTTGAGGGCCGATCGAGCTTGAGAGTTCATGAGTCTATAGAAGGGTACTCTTTCTGTTATGGAGTATTCCTCTCACATCACAAATCTGCAGCATTTCACACTTATTCCAGGAGGTGATGAGTTTTTCCTTACATGGAAGTTTGAGGATAGTCTGAGGCATGACATTTGATCTCAGGTGAACATCTTCAGGTTGACTTTGATATCCTCTATCGTCAATCAGGCGTCGATCACATAGCATAATCTGAGGGATTTTGGAGATGTGAGCCAGGGCAGTTTGGCATCCAGAGTCAATATTCCTCCTACTGATAACAAGAAGCGTCATGGGGAGACTGTACGAGGAGATCAGAGTAGGCGGGATGCATCTTATGGTAGCCAGGTGGTGTGCTACCAGTGCGGGAAGAGCAAGCATATGAGGTCACATTGCCCAAGAGACCCAGTGGAGTGCCGATCTTGCAGAAATATGGGTCACCTTCAGCGCTTCTATCAGTTTTTCTCACCAGAAGCTGGTGACAGGGGTTCTTCTATGACTTCATGTTTAGGATAAGCGCCACCAGTTTCTCACCAGTCAGGGAATTGGAGTTCTTCCAGCCGTTCAGGCTGAGGTGGAGGTCATGGTCGTGGAATCCAGTCGCTAGCCTTTCAGTGGTAGCAGGGTGGATCAGCTCAGAGTGGTTAGGTAGGGTCATAGGGTCGCAGTATAGTTCAGACTTTTGCAATGGAGTAGACCCAGCAGGAGTAGGATCCCAGACCCTCTACAGTTCGCGGTATGATCTTAGTAGACTCAGTTTTATCTTATGCTCTTTTCGATACAGGGGCTTCCCATAGCTTTATATCGGTTACTATTGTGAAGAACCTTGGCCTCTGCATCTTTTCCTCTACTGATATCTTAACTCTAGACACTCCGTTGGGGACTAGAATGGCTAGTGTATGTCAGTGTAGGGAGTTCCCTCTGCAGGTTGGTGGGTTTCACTTCTTATGGGACTTCTATGTCCTAGAGATGACATGTTATGATGTCATTCTCATAATAGACTGGTTAGTTCCATTCCAGTCATTCATCGACTATTATCATTGTAGGGTGAGTTTCACGTCACTAGAGGGTAGATCGTTTCTTTATAAGGTTGAATGGGATGTCCAAGCGAGCAGAGCGGGGCCTGAGCATCATGGGTTGGGAGGAGAAACAACCCAGATTGCTAGTCTATATCTAGATGACTAGGGGACTTCACAGTTAGACTTTCCTCTAGTGGTAGATTGTTTCAGAGATTTCTTTCCAGAAGACTTTTTAGGTTTTCCTCTAGAGAATGAGGTAGACTTTTCTATTGAGCTTGTTCTAGTAGTGGAACTAGTGTCCATTCCTCTTTATATGATGGCTACACCTGAGTTGCAGAAGCTCAAGAAGCAGTTGGAGGAGTTGTAGGCAAAGGGTTTCATCTGACCCAGTACTTCTCTTTGGGGTTCACCTATCCTATTTGCGAAAAAGGCGGATGGTACCCTTAGGATTTGTGTGGATTATCAGAAGTTGAACCAGTTGACGGTCAAAAACCGATATCCCTAGCCTAGGATTTATGATCTCTTTGATTAGCTTTGAGGAGCTTGGGTGTTCTCAAAGATTGACTTGAGTTCCGGTTACCATCATTTGTGCATTAGACCATCAGATATACCTCTTACAGCCTTCCAAAGTAGGTATGGTCTATAATAATATATGGTTATGTCGTTCGGTCTCACGAACACACCCGTAGTCTTCATGGCACTAATGAACCGAGTGTTCCATCCATACTTGGATTCCTTCATGGTGGTTTTCGTGGAAGATATCTTGGTGTACTCTCACACTCGACACGACCATGCTACCCATCTTGAGATCATTTTGAGTACATTGAGAGAGAATCAGTTATATGCTAAGATCTCAAAATGCCACTTCTGGATGGATCAGATTCACTTATTAGGTCATGTTATTTCAGAGATAGAAGTATCAGTAGACCCAAAGAAAGTGAGAGCAGTAGTTTTCTTGGAGCATCCGAAGAACGAATTTGAGGTTCGGAGTTTTCTAGGGCTGTCTGGATACTATAGACATTTCATACAGGACTTTTCACGCTTAGTGGCACCGCTGACGGGTTTAGCTAAGAAGGGTGTGAAGTTCTTATGGTCAGATTCTTGTAAGTTAGCCTTTCAGGAGCTGAAAGGGAGGTTGACTTCAGCACCGATACTAGTCTTGCCAGACCCGGGCAAGATCTATACTATTTACTGTGATGCATCAGGTATCGGGCTGTGAGCTGTGCTTATGCAGGGAGATGGAGTCATTGCATACGGGTCTCGGCAGTTGAGGCCACACGAGAGGAATTACCCAATGCACGATCTCGATTTGGCAGTAGTTTTTCATGCCTTGCGTTGTTGGAGACGTTATATTCTGGGAGAGCATTTTTTGGTTTTCACCAACCACAAGAGTCTCAAGTAAATTTTCACTCAGCGTGACCTGAATTTGAGATAGCGAAGGTGGGTTGAGTACCTTCAGTCTTTTGACTTTGAGCTTGCCTATACACTTGGGAAAGGCAATGCAATGGCTGATGCGTTGAGTAGGAGGACTCAGATAATGGTAGTTCAGGAGGCTAGTAGTGAGTGGGAGCTTATGTATTTGTTCTCTGAGATGAATTTGGAAGTGCTTGATAGTCAGGGGAAGATGTTTCTTTCTTTTGTAGCTGTTACCTCTACTCTTTTAGATCGAGTGCGAATGAGGAAGCTATCAGATTCAGAAGGTCTAGTCCTACGGGAAAGCATTTCATGAGAGGCGGAGCATCAGTGACCAACAGAGATTTTACAGAAGTTACTCATTCCCAAGTGGAAGTGGAATGATGTCGCGATGGACTTCGTGACCGGGTTATCGAGGTCACCTCGAGGGAATGATGCAGTATGGTTTGTCATTGACAGACTTATGAAGGTTTCTCACTTCTTTATGATCATGGAGACCTTCAGTGTTGATGAGCTGGGACAGTTTTACATCCGAGAGATTGTACGTTTTCATGGAGTTACACACTCCATTGTTTCAGACAGGGATGCGTGTTTTACTTCTTGGGTCTAGTAGGGGCTTCATAAGGCTTTGGGTACATAGGTACTTTTGAGTATAGCATACCATCCCCAGACAGATGGTCATTCCGAGCGTACGATTCAAGTGCTTGAGGACATTCTCTGAGCATGCATTTTGGATTTTGGAGGTTCTTGGGAGAAGCATATACCTCTTGTGGATTTTTCCTACAAAAATAGTTTTCAAGAAACTATCCAGATGGAACCTTATGAGGCTTTGTACGGTAGGCCATGCCAATCACCCTTATGTTGGCTGGAGGCAAGAGAGGCAGCTTTGCTAGGACCTCGTCTTGTTCAGAAGACCACAGAGCAGATAGAGTTAATTCGGAAGAGGATGGCTACTGCACAGTCTTGATAGAAGTCTTATGTTGATCAGCATAGATGACCTCTGGAGATCGAGGTCGGGGATCAGGTTTTTCTGCATGTTGCATCGAGGTTGGGACACAGGAGGATTAGGAGACAGGGTAAGATTTCACCGAGGTACATCGGGTTGTTTGAGGTGTTGGAGAGAGTTGGGCCGGTTGCCTATCGGTTGCAGTTACCTTAGAGGTACCAGGCTATGCACGATGTTTTTCACATTTCTCAGCTCCGACGTTACTTTTCAGACCCGTCTCATGTCTTTTAACCTGAGGCGGTTGAGCTCGAAGTGGATGCGTTGTTTGAGGAGCATCCTATCTGGATTGTTGTTCGCAGTACAAAGGTTCTTCGTGGCTGGTCTGTCCCTCTGGTATGGGTGCTATGGAAACATGGGCGAGTACAGAACAAGACTTGGGAGAGGGAGTCCAATGTACGAGCATAGTGGCTGGAACTATTCAGGGTTTCTTCACCTACGCTGTGCTAGGGAAATTCAGGGACAAATTTATTTAAGGGGAGAAGTTTGTAAGAAATAGGACCTTATTTTCAGGTATGTTTTCCCTTTTCTGGTCGTTTTGAGAAAAAGAGGAAATTCTAGAAATTTTTGAAGTACACGCCATGTACTTTATGAGTACACGTCGTGAACTACTTTGCCGCAGGAGGTCGTGTGCTGGTCGTGTAGTAGCCACACACACGGCCGTGTGGGGGTGACTTGAAGGTCGCCTAAATCGAAGTACGGAAAAGGAGAGTACACACCGTGTACTTCAAAATTACATGTTTTGTACTTTCTTTTTTTCATTAAACGCACTGGGGTCACGTCTAATCACCATAACCGTCTTCTTCTAGGTTTTCTTCGTCTGAGAGAACCCGTACGACTGCGATCCTTCTCTGAGCCCCTGAGCCTCCATCTGATCTCAGATTTGACCGTCGTCGATTGCATTGGGATCACCTCGGTAAGCTCTCTCTTCTTATTGAGCTTTATTTCACGATTCCTCTTCTTCCTCAATTTATCCTCTGTTGAACGTTTTAGATGTTTTTTTAGATCTACCATGTTCTAGGTTGATCCAAGGGCCGACGTTGGAGTATATTGATCTCCCAATGTAGAGGTAGGTGGTTTGTGCCTTTCTATTGAAATTCTTTGAGTATTATGTGAAATTTTGACCAATACCCTTGAACGGGGTATTGCGTGTTTACCGTTTTACCCCTGTTGATTGCCTTCCATGCTTGTAGCTTGTGTAGAATTTAATTGGTTATGAATAGGGTTGATTACTATGATTTGGATGTTTTACCCATGCATGATCTATTTACGATTTTTTGGTCCTGCTTAGCCTTTTGGCCGCCTTGCTTGTTTTCTATTCCTGTTGCTATAGGGTGTAGAGTTTGTATTCTGACATGCTTGTTATGTTGTAGACTGGTTATCCAAGTAGTTATATAGGTTTACTTTGGCCATATTTCATTGTTATGCTCATTTACCTACACAGGGTCGTGAGAACCTGGTGTAGTAGACTATAAGGGGAATTGACCGAGTGAGCTTCCTCATAGATTCTTTGAGCACTTTAGGCTATAAGGGGGATTGACTGAGTGAGCTTCCTCAGAGAGCCTAGGACCACTTGGGGATATAAGGGGAATTGACCGAGTGAGATTCCTCAGAGATTCCTTGACTATTTTATACTTTAAGGGGAATTGACCATGTGAGCTTCCTCAGAGAGTCTTTGAATTACTTGAACGACTTTGAGCTATAAGGGGAATTGACCGAGTGGGCTTCCTTAGAGAGTCCTTAACCTTGGGGATATAAGGGGAATTGACCGTGTGAGATTCCTCAGAGAGTCCTTGACTACCTTATACTATAAGGGGAATTGAATGTGTCAGATTCCTCATAGAGTCTTGTTTTACTGATGACTATAAGGGGAATTGACTATGAGTGCTTCCTCAGAGAGTCTATTTATATATATTCGTGTGAAAAATCCAAAGGGGTTAGACTGAGTGTACTACCCAAAGGTTTCTTGTACTTGTTAGGTAGGACCAGAGGGGATGGAATGTGATTACTTCCCAAAGGGTTACCTGTTTGTGTTTAGATTCTTTTTTAGTTGTTGCTTGATATTGAAACTGTGGATTGTTTACTGCTTATTACCTTCATGTTTAATGTTTTCTGTACTTTTACCTATCATATATTCACTGACTGTTAGACATAGATCTTTAGGTGGTTTCCTGCTGGTATTTAGTCCCATACCATGTTTGGTCCATGCTTTTGGGCCCAAATAGATTATATTGTTGTAGTTATAGATAAGGGAAATCGCCCTTCTACTTCATGTACTTGACTTGTTGTGGAGATGGAGAGCATGGGACCAAGATTTGGCTTGCGATGCTGATAATCTATTCATCTATTTCTTTTTTACTCATGTTTAGTGCTTCTTGTATTCTAGCATTTTTATCTATTTGGTTTCTTTCCTAGACACATGTTATCATGCATCATTTATATATGTGCTTCAGTTGTTTGTTATTCTAGTATTCCGATATTACTGTTGTTGGTATATTTACTACTTCTATTATTGTGTATTTGTTTCCCTTTCATTGTGTTACTCTTCCAATGAGGGCATAGTTTCCCCACTATCACACTCAAGGCCCTCGCTGCTAGTTCGTAGCCTCTGGCATTTGGGAATTGACTGTGAGTGATTCATCAGAGAGTCTATTTATATATATTCTTGTGACATAGCCAGAGGGGTTAGACTGAGTGTACTTACCAGAGGGTTTCTTGTACTTTTTAGGTAGGACCAGAGGGGATGGGTTGTGAGTACTTCCCAGAGGGTTACCTGTTTGTGTTTAGCTACTTTTTTAGTTGTTGCTTGATATTGAAACTGTGGATTGTTTACTACTGAGTACTTTCCTATTTACTGCTTTCTGTAATTTTACCAGCCATATATTCACTGACTATTAGGCACAGATCTTCGGGTGGTTGCCTACTGGAATTTAGTCTCACACACTATTTGGGCCATGCTTTTGGGCCCAAATAGATTATATTGATGCAGGTATAGATAAGGGCAAGTTCCCTTCTACTTCAGGTACTTGACTTGTTGTGGAGCTAGAGAGCATGGGACTAAGATTAGGCTTGCGATGCTGAGGAGTTGTTCATCTTTTTTTTTATACTCGTGTTTAGTGCTTCTTGTATTCTAGGATTGTGATCTATTTGGCTTCTTTCATAGATACATGTTACCATGAATCATTTATATATGTGCTTCAGTTGTTTTTTATTCTAGTCTTTCGCTATTACTGTTGTTGGTATATTTATTTCTTCTGCTATTGTGTATTTTTTTTCCTTCCTTTTTATCTCTAGAAGGAGGTAGTTATTCTCACTAGGGTGAGTGGGATCTTCAGGCTGGTTATACATGACCAATTCAGTGCATATTAGTTTGTCTCACATATCAAATAGAAGTTATTTATCTAGATAATGGTTTAATACAATAGGATACATTTCCTCCAGTGATGGACTATTTTTCAGATGTCTTTTCTGATGACTTATATAGCTTACCACCTGAGCAGGAGATCGATTTCACAATTGAATTAGTGCCAATAGAAAAGCCAATTTCTATTATTCCAGAAAATATAGAACTAGTAGAGCTTTGGGAATTCAAAGTTCAATTGGAAGATCTAGAGGTCAATGTTTTCATATTTCTCTATACATCTTTGTGGGGTTCTCTAGTTCTTTTCATTAGGAAGGCTGGTGTGGATTTGCACTTATGTGTGGATTATCAATGATTGAACTAGATGAAAGTGAATAACCAGTGTCCCCTACCATGCATCGATGATCTCTTCAATTAGCTAAGAGGTGCCCCGATTTTCTCTAAGATTGACTTGAGATCTAGGTATCATCAGTTGAGAGTGATACCATCAGATATACCATGGACTGATTTTAGGAATAGGTATGGCTTGTATGAGTTCATAGTGATGTCGTTTTTTTTATGAATGCACTGGAGGTATTCATGGCCTTGATGAATCAAATATTTCATCCTTTAATGGAAAAGTTTGTGTTTTTTTTCAATGATATATTAGTGTACTCCCAGTTAGAAGAGGATCTTGCCCAAAAACATGAAATCATCTTGAGTACATTAAGAGAGAATCTTCTTTACACCAACCTAACAAAATGAAGTTTTTCAGATTGATAAATTACACTTTTGGAGTCATGTCATCTCATAGGATGGAGTTTCAATGGACCTAGAGAATTTTTCAGTCGTGGTATCTTGGGTGCATCCCAAGAATTTCTTTGAGATTCAGATATTTATGGGCTTAGAAGGTTATTTTTGGTTTTGTATCCATGACTACTCCCATCTAAAAGAAACGATGTCCAGGATAACCAATAAATGGGAGAATTTTGTTTAGTTGGATTCTTGAGAGAGATCCTTTCAGGAGATAAAGGGAATTATGACCTCAGTATTGATCCTCACCTTAGCTATGTCATGTAAGTCATATACCATATATTGTGACACATCCAAATATGATATTAGAGTAGTTCTGATGTCGGAGTACAAAGTGATTACTTATAGCTCCATATATATGATACCACATGATATGAATTATATGAATCATGATCTAAATTTAGTTGTGGTGGTACATGCTCTCTGATTCTAGAGACACTATCTTCTGGCTGAGAGGTTTATGGTGTATATAGACTGAAAGAGTCTCATGTATGTATTTTCTCAGTGGGACATGAACCATTTATTAAGGATGTGGGTTGAGTATCTATAGTATTTCAACTCTGAGTTGTCTTACACACCATTGAATGGAAACATCGTTGTCTATTCCTTGAGGTGAAATAGGTAGAAATAGGTAGTGTGGGAGTCTTGCAATGAGTGGAAGATGATGGCGCTCTTTGCATACATGCATCTAGATGTTCATGAGTTATAAGGACAAGTAACTTTTACTTTGACATTGATTATACTTGTGCTTCATGATCAGATTAAGACAGAGTAGTTATTTGATACACACGGATTAGCTTAGAGAGACAACTTATATGGTGGGGATCCACCACCAGGATAGTCTCTTGGAAGTGTTAATGTTATCATTATCCATGGCTGGGTATAGGTTCCTACAAGCTTTCATGAGGAGTTTATGAGAGAGTTTCATGATTTTAGATAGGTGACACATCCAGGTTTAACCAAGATGTATTTCGATATATATAGTAATTTCTAGTTTCCAAGAATAAAGATGGAGGTAGCGAGCTTTGTGCTGAGATGTTTTACCTTTTAGTAGGTGAAGGTCGAGTATCAAATTCATGTTGGGATGTTGTAACCTTTTCCCATTCCAAAATGAAAATGGAATAATGTAACTATGGATTTTATGACAAGATTACCTAGGACCCCTCAAAAAAATGATTTCGTATGGGTGATCATAGATCAAAGGATTATGTTAGATCACTTATTTTCTATTAGGAAGACCTTTATTATTGATTATCAGTGTAGTCTTTTGATGCATAAGATAGTCCAGTTTCATGGTGTTATGAGGAGTATCATTTATAATAGAGATCCTCATTTCACATCTCCATTCCAAAAGGGTCTTTAAAAGGCCTTGGGAACACAAGATATTTAGAGTATGGCCTATCATTCATAGAATGACGTCTAATCTAAATAGACTATTAAAATTTTGAAGGATACATTATGATCCTATGTTTTGGATTTTAGTGGTTCATGGGAGACGCATATGGTACTCATAGAGTTTTCATATAATAACACCTTTTAGGCATCGATCCAAATGGAACTTTAAAGGCTTTGTATGGAAGATCGTTTCATTCACCACCTTGTTGGTTGGAGGTAGGTGATTCAACACTTGTTAGGCCTAGTCTCATATAGGAGACTTCTAAGCAGATTATTCTAATCAAGAATCCATTGGTGACCACAAAAATCTAAAAAAAATTACACTAACCATCGGAGAAAACCTGTGTAGTTTGAGTTTGTCCATCGTGTTTTCCTTCAGGTGTCTCCAAGGTTAGGGTAGGGTCATATTAGGAAACAAGGAGAGCTAGTTCCTAGGTTTTTCAAGCCATTTGAGATAATGGAAAGGGTCAGTCCAGTGGCATACCAATTGGATTTTCCATATCACTACAGTGCCATGCATGATGTGTTTCACATATCATAGTTTCAAAGATATCATACAGGCCCTTCTCGAATGATAGAAATTGGTGTGGATGCATCCTTTAAGGATAATTCAATATGAATTATGGTTCATATGTAGAAGTATCTTTAGGTAAGTACTATACCTCTTGTTTGAGTGTAGTGGCGTCATGGGAATGTTCAAGAAGAGACCTAGGAGAGGGAATCTGATATGTGAGAAAAGTGTCTAGGCTTGTTTGTCAAGACCCCATAGTGATGCTTGGAGCAGCTTAGGGATGAACTGTTATATGGTGGGGAGGTTTTAAGATCTCATATTTTTTCAGGTACATCCCTCTTTTAGTGTTTCTTGAACCTCTTTTTATTGGGTTTTTCTTCTTCTTTAAACCTTGGTGGTCGATTCCCTTTTTGGTGATGGAGATCATTTTTTGGGGAATATGACCTATTTTTTGTGGATGTATGTTTATTTAAATTAATGGAGTTTGGGTATAAACAAGTTGAGTGCTTATGAGGGGTTTTTGTGGTTTGGAAGGCTTCGATGGTGGTTCAGGTTATTTTTGTTGAAGATGGGTTGAAAGATATATATTGGACACTTTCATGTTATTAACGGTTTACATGATATGAATGTGTTGTTAGGAAAATGTTGTGAACTGGTTCATTCAATGATTCTATTACACTCCGTGAAACTGGTTCACATCATGAAATGGTGAATATGGGTTATTTTAACCTGAGGTGATACATTTTTCAATGTATATATTAAATCTATAAATTCACATAATGAAAGGGTTTCGCATCATGAATCTATTAGGCTTAGTGGTTTTAAACCATGTTGTGCATGTGATTTTATTTCATCCACCATAAAACTCCCTCTCTCAAACCCTTGGGGGACTCTAAGTGATTTTAGAGTCATTCCTTCCCTTACGTACATCTTGATAAAGCGTTTAATATTTTGTGAGTTGTTTATCTTTGATTTTCCCCTTTCTTTCACTTGTTCTCTATTATTGTGGTGTGATATCATGACTACTCTTTGAATTGAGTTTTAATCATGTGTTATCTAGGTTTGTACTTGTGATCTCCATTACCTTCATTCCTAATTAGCATTTCTAATTGAGAGTGTTTCTTGAATCACCAGTTAAAGGTAGGTGGTCTAAAACAAATCCCTATGGTATATTTCTATTTATTCAAGTATGTGAAATATTATGAGATTTCACTAAAAAAATGGGAATGTTAACAAAAAAAATAATGGTTAATGATAATCATGTCTTTAGACAAGTCCTTGGATCCCTTTGGACCCAATGGTATTGAGACCTAGATTTTGGATACCTGTAGGGTGATCCTACCCTTGAATAATAAAGAAATAGACAATTTATTAAAGATGTTATTTAGTATAAAATGATACCTTGGGTAATTGATTTTGATATATTCACCTTAGAAAGTGAATTACTTGATTATTGAAATGGCTGGTGGTGATTTGATATAAATGGATTTGAAAACTGGCATGCCAAAAACTTAAGATATAATTTAATGAATGAATGTGTAATTGAGAGTTAAATGGTAATTGGATGAATTGACCATTGTGGATTATGATTTTATGTTGTGTTATTCTTGTTGTTGTGACTTGTGTTGTGACTTATACTAAAATGAATATATAAAGGGCTATTGCTGGTGATGCTGAAATTCTTATATAAAGGGATATGCCCGGTGATGCTGAAATTATTATATAAAGGTCTTGGCATAGTTCTGTTGTAATGCTTATAGGGCACGGCCTAGTTATCTGGTTATGCCATGGACTTGCGGTTATGGTTGGAATGGTTATGCTACAATATCAGAGATATTATGGCATGGTGTTGAAGTAGTTTGATTTTTGTATCATATTAATTGATTAATTAATACTCCTTATTATCACTATATTGCGGGAATTTATTATCAGATTGGTTTTCTTTAGACATGGTGGTGTAGACTTACTAAGTTTTACTCACACACTATTTGGGTCATCATTTGGTACCCAAGAAGATTACATGGATGTAAGTATAGACAAGGGAAAATGACCTTGTTGTTGATTGTTGCTTTTTAGATGGGTTGGAGCTTGGAGACGGGACCGACATAGAGTTCGAGACCGGTGTCTCTTCAGTTTATCTATGTCAGCATGGTATTTTATCTGTATTACTTTTATTTTGATATTTAGATACATTCCAGCATGACATTACATGGTTTATTATCTATTTTACTTGGTTCATCATGTATATTCAAGTTGTATGATATATTATTTTTGTAAATTTTTTTATTCTGATATTTGTTTATTTATGTTGTATTGCAACATTGTTCTAGGGAGAATGGTATCCCCACTATGTTCCTTACACCATCACTTCTAGCCAGTGCCCTCTGGTTTATGGGAAGGCACGTTTGAGATCCATTAACCAACCCGGTTTTTCCACATGAGATAGTTCTAGATCAGGGGATGTTATAATTAACATTTCTATTTCATTTTTATATTTTCCCATTGACCTTTGTATGTTCATCTTTATGTTACAGTTTTCTTTAAAATTATTATATTTATGTTAAATCTATGTATATTAACACTTTTCATACATACAAAATCATAAAACCCCTATCTTTTTTATTTTAGGTACAAGCCACTTCAAATAAATTCTTATTTTGTATCTATCTGTAAAACTGGTATGAATTCTTCTTCTTTTTTTAGATTTGTTCCTCTTTAAAGGTCAATGAATATTTAATTTTTTCTATAAAAAAATTACATTATTCTCAATGTCATGTATTAATTAATATTAAAATTTTGTATACTATATTCTTATTTCTAATAATAATTTTTATGGTATATCAAAACCCTTATATACGTAATTTTTCTATTCCAAAGTTTTTTACAAAAAAACAAGGATTTAATATATAACTGAATCAATATTTTTTACGAAAACCAATGGTTTTTTGTATAATTTTTTATGTGATTGGTAGGTAATTCAGAGTACTTTTCAATTTCATAAGTGATAACTTAGTGGTGTGAAAATATTATCATTTTTAGGTTTACTCGCATTTTCCTTCACTTTACACTTGTACACACCAAATTTCATCATCTATTAAATTTGTGGCCTAATCCTTCTCAAATATATCATATCTATCCTATCATATTTTTTATTTCACATTCATATTTATAAATATAAAATTCATTAGAGCCTAAGAAATAGTTCATGGAATTTCCTCTTATGAATAATAACCTCCTTTAGCTTAGAAAATCTATTTTCCACTTATATAGGATTAGTATCTTCTCTCTTTAATTGTGTTGTTAGTTGAGCTATATTACTTTGTATTATTACCTTCCAAATCCTTTTTAAAAGGAAATATATATTTCTTTATAATAAAAGATATATAAAAAATTAATTCATATCTTTTGATATGTGTCATTTACATCATTCACTTCTAGGAGTTGAATGATGAGATTTCCTTGTCCCACTAAAATTTATAAGTGTGCTAGGAACTGCTTCATTTTTATCCCTTGTAAATCTTATCCTTTGATCTATCACCTCTCACATATTGGTTACTTTATATATTATTTTCAGAGAGATTTACAACCGAATTTTGATAAAGAAATAATTATCTAATGATAAGAAAGATATAAGTGATTTCAACCACGGGATTTCAATATATGATGTGATTTCGAAATAGTAGATTCTAGAAAGAAACTTGATTAAAACTAACATTTAAAAGCACAAATTAAATATCATTTCATATATTTATGTGTTTCTATATACTATAAAGTTCCACTTATTGGAAAACCCTTTTATATATAAAACAAACATAATGACAATTGATTTATTTTCTTTATTTAATATCCACCCTACCATTTATTTATATTATTATGTTGTAATTATGTATATATTTTACAGAAAAATGTTTTATTTATTTATTTCAAAAGCTATTACATCTCATGTAAATGCACGAGTGGGGATACTAGTTATAAATAAAAATGAAAATTGAGTCATTACTCATTATCATTCAACATCAATTTATACAGTCAATCCAAAGTCTACAATATAAATTTACATATTGAATTGATATATAACATAGTACATGAAAACATATGTAGTAAATTTACATTTTTCACATTTATTATTTTTGTGTAAAATTATCAAATTACAAAGTAAATTGTTAATTTACACTATAATATTTCAAATTACACAGTAAATTATCAATTTACACATTAAAATCGTCAATTTATATAGTAAATTGTCACATTACCCAATATATTGTCACTTTACATTGTAAATTATCATTTTAAATAATTATTTATCATCATCCATCATCAATTTGCATAATCAACGCAGAGTTTACAATGTAAATTTAGTGATTTAAGTAAAAAATATAACCAATGCATAATTTATACAATAATTTCATAATAAATTTACACCCATATTAATGATTTTGGTATATATAGTGCTACCATTTATCAGCACTAGAAAAGGGCACTGATAAAGGGTGTGCCTTTATCAGTGATTATTTTAGTGGTGATAAAGGTGGATTTTATCAGTGATTCCTTTAGCATTGATAAAGGGTGGTCTTTATCATCTCTTTTTTAATACTGATAAAATGTATATTTCATTAAAAAAATTATATATAATTAAAAATCATATATTAACATATAAATATATTTATATTTATATACATATAATTTATTTTATTAAATATGATTTATATAATACTAAATATGTATTTGCACTTAATATATAACCTATTTAGTGACAAATGGTTTATAAAATAATTTGAAATTAATATTAATTAAGAATTTCGTAATTATTACTGATTAATATTCATTTAATAATAATTTTATGATATAAAAATTTAACAAATTAATGAACTGTCTAAAATAAGTTTAAAACGTGGCTTGAACTTCAAACGACCATAATTTATGATTCGAGTGTCTGTTTGGGCACAACCACATATCAAATAGAATCTTTTGAAAAGATTTGCAGCATGGTGAGTAGGAGGAAACCTCAGTTAGTTTCTTGAAATGGTCAAAAAGGGCTCAGAAGGCCTTCAAAATTGTTTTTTTATCGGGATACCCCGATTTTTTAAAATTTGATGGAATTTCGGCCTCATTTAAGGTGGTTTTCTTGTCTTTTTGGAGACTGAATTCATTATCAGGGATTACATTCTTGTGGATATTATGGTGTTTAAAGTTTATCATTTTTCATATTTTAGTGTAATTTATAATTAAATATCTATATATTTTCAAATATTTACATGTAATAAATCAATTTCACAAATAAATATGTAAATATATTTTACATAAAAATGTATTTTTAAATATATAAACCACATGGAAATAAATATTTATTATTCATTTTATTTAAAAAAAAATATTCGCTTTATTTACATTATAAAAATGCATTTATATATTTATATATACCTGTAATGTTAAAATTTATATATAAATATGACTCTGTCAATAAAAAAATATTTATGTGTATATTCTAGTATATGTAAATAAATAAATATATTTAATTTTTTTTGTATATGGGTGAATATAAATGTGTTCATGTGTATGAAAATATGTGTGTAATTAATAATTAAATATCTATATATTTTCAAATATTTACATATAATAAATCAATTTCACAAATAAATATGTAAATATATTTTACATAAAAATGTATTTTTAAATATATAAACCACATGGAAATAAATATTTATTATTCATTTTATTTAAAATAAAAAAAATATTCACTTTATTTACATTATAAAAATGCATTTATATATTTATATATACCTGTAATGTTAAAATTTATATATAAATATGATTGTGTCAATAAAAAAATATTTATGTGTATATTCTAGTATATGTAAATAAATAAATATATTTAATTTTTTTATATGGGTGAAATATAAATGTGTTCATGTGTATGAAAATATGTGTGTGTATGTGTGTGTCAATATTGTGTAAATACATCATATATAAATGTGTTCTTGTAAATATTTCACTGTCATTAAATATAGTATATAAACGTATTTATAATAAATGTTTATAAAAAAATACAGAAAATTTATATCTAAATATACAATAATATGTAAAAATGAATAAATATATATGTAAATATATAGACATATAAATATATATAATATTTATATATAAATATACAATATATAGACATATTTTAAAAATGTATTTAAAAATAATTATATATTTGTATATAATTATATGAATAAATATATAAATAAAATTGAATTATGTATATATATATAGATATAACATAAAATATTAAAGAAATTTGTATATAGAAGTGGTAAAGGTTATTGGAAATGGAGATAGAGGTCCTGAGTACGATTCCAGCCACGAGCAAGGGGGCAAGACTAAATGTTACAGAAAAGACGCTGATAAAGGGGGTGGAAAGCGCTATTAAAAGGTAGGCACATTGGAGAAAGGATGTAGTAAATTCCATTTGGTGTGTGGCAGCGCTGAAAAATTGGGGGTTGGGGAGCTGATAAAAGTGGTGGGTGGAGTGAAAAAAAATTTAAAAATATTTTTTGAATTTTATCGGTGTTTTTTTAGCACTGATAAAGGTGGACTTTATTAACACTTTTTTCAACGCTAATAAATGTGGCTTTTATTAGTTCTTCTGTTAGTGATGATAATGTTTTCGGGTAGTTAAGGGCGCTTATCCTTTCATAGCTTTTTTAGCACTGACAATGGAAATTTTGAGCATTGATAAAAGCATCATTTTTTGTGGTGTACAAAAAAATCATTGTTAATTTATATAGTAAATTGTCAAATTTTACAATGAATTTTATGTTGAGTCAATAAGGTTTCCTTATGACTTTTCCATTCCTTCATGTTGTGAAAATCACAAACACTCTATCTTAAGGAAAATTTCTTTTCCCCTGTATTTTATATTCATAAGGAAAATTTTTCTTCCCCAAGGAAATTTATCCTTACCATGTTTTTCATTGTTCATGTTATTATTTAACTCATTTTATTTCTAAGTATAAAATTCAGTTTCATATCTAAAATCGCGGAATCTTATAAATACTTAGATTTAGAGTATTCTATTTTCAGGATCTGAATTCGGGTTTCGAATTCTCTGAATTCAGACTCTGAACTTTCTGAGTTCAGACTCCGAATTCTTATGAATTCAGACTCCGAATTTCCTTGAAATTCATACTCTAGAATTCTATAGAATTCAGGTTCTGAATTATTTTAAAGAAATAATCTGAATATTCATGTATTATAGACACCAAATGGTTTTTTGGTTAGACTCCGAACTTTTATTTTTTTTCTTACATTCCGAAAAATGGATTTGGTTAAGCAACCATATTTTTGCTTACTCTTGTTTGAGCTATAAAACGATGTCGTGCATTCTGTTTCTAACCAACCGTTGTTTGAGTGACACGTGTACAGGTCCCTCTGAAATTCAAAGAAAAATATGACAGTTGGAGGAGGGAGTTGACCGTTGAAGATGTGCCTATAAATAGGAGCTCATTTGAACGAGCTCGAAGAGGTTGATCAATCTAGAGATTACATGCTGCTGAATTGATTTATAGAGAGAGAGAATTTATTGCTTTGTGCGTACTGAACATCTTGTTCAGAATTGCTTCGTGTGACTCTGAATGTTGCTAAGTACATTCGAGGGCTTCCGGGGATAGGAAGACAGAGGTGTCGACTACCTTGAAGTTCGAGGGCTTGTGGGGATAGCAAGACAGATTCTGATATTCATATTGAGGGCTTACCCTGGTGTGGGTAAGACATACTTTCTTGAAAGTATAAATCAAGGGACCTTTATCCAAGGTTGTTGGATACCCTTCTCTTTGGGTTAAAAGATTTACTACTTGTTACTTGTATTGTTTCAAGTTTTCTACTACATTTTGGTTGTTGAGGAAAGTATAACTATCTTATACTTTCTTATACTTGTACTCTGATTAGTGAGATTCTATAGGGTTTAAGGTAGAATCTTTATCTTTGTAAACTTTTCTTAAGTTTCATTTCTGAAACCACATTTCCGGAATCAAGAAAGTTTGTAGAACTAATAGGTCTTGTGAATTTACCTTGTTTAACTTTGTTAAACATTACCATCTTTAAAAGTTACAAAGGAATATTTTAAAATATACAATTCACCCCCTCTTTTTTATTGAGCATCTACATCATTATTCTGATACTACAATCAGTATCATTTCGATCCTACAATTGGTATCAGAGCATGTCTCTGAAATACTTATATTCACATATAAGTTTTCTTGCTCAAGTTTTTCATTGTTCTATATTTTCCTTGATTAGGATATTTTTATCCTTGTTTACAAACTTTTATTACTGACAAGTTTACGTGGAATGATTTTCTTTAAGATGGCAGGAATGAATGTTGGTTCCATAGATAACTTAAATCCTACTATACCACCTATTTTTTATGGGAATGATTATGAATATTGGAGAGATCGTATGAAGACTTTTGTTATTAACACTGGAGTGGACAACTTTTTTATACTTACTGAAGATTACAAGATTCCAAATAAGGAAGTCAGAACTTTTACTAATCAAGAGAAGTCAGAATATCAACTAAACTACAAGGTAAATAATACTTTGTTGTGTTCCATAACCAGGAATATATATAGCCATATTTCTTCTTGTGAAGCAGCAAATTGTATTTGGAAGAATCTTGAAGTTACGCATTTTGGAACTTCCAAAGTTATTGAAACTAGAAGATCTGTGCTTAGAGCTAAGTATCATGGTTTTTGCTTTCCTTATGGAGAACCTATATGTAAGGTACAACAGAGATTTATGACTATTGTCAATAGCTTACAATCCATGAGTGAAAAAGGTTTGGATGATGAGGCACTTGTAGACAAGATTATAGACATCATGTCTAATGAGTGGGAATCCAAGAGAACAGATGTTGATGAGAATAGGAAAGTTTCACAGATTACTCTTGATGAGCTTTTTGGAACTCTTCTTCAACATGAGACTAGAATGAAGAGAGATGTTGATAATGTTAAGAAGAATAATGGAAATGGAAGTGTTGCTTTTACAACTACTTCAAATCATATGAAATCCAAGACTCCTGAGAGAGTTACAAGATCTAAGTCTAAGAAGGTCACTGTTTTATCTGAATCAAGTGAAAGTAAAAATTCTGAGAATGAACTAGCTAATCTTGCTCGAAGGATGAACAAGATAGTTGGGAAGAAAGACTTTCAGTATAGATACAAGAAGAAAGAAAGAAAGGATAAGAAAGACTCTAAAGTCACTTGTTATGAATGCAAAAGAGCTGGACATATAAGTCTAGATTGTCCTATGCTTAAGAGAAAAGATAGAAAGGAAAATCATTCTGAGAGGAATAGAAAGAAGTACTACAAAGCTAAAGCTAAGAAAGTTTTGAAAGTTAATGACACCTGGAGTGTCAGTGGTGGAGACTCTTCTGATGAATCCTCGGATTATGAATCTTCTGGACAGAAGAATCTTGGTCTAATAGCCAGACTACCTATTGAAAATTATTATTTAATGGAAAAGGTACACAATGTTGAATCCATCACCAATGTCTCCTTGAATGCTAATTATAGTGATAGTAAATATTATGAATCCTCAGATGAAGAATCTTCTTCTGATGAAGATAATACTTTACCTACCTATGAAGAAGTGTCTAGGTTTTCTAAGCTTCTTGAGAATGAAAATTCTAAAGTCAAGAAAAAGCTTGATAAGGAAAATTCTAGGATTTCTATTCTTACTAAGGAAATATCATATCTTTTTAAAGATCTTGATAAGAAAACCCTTGATTTTGAAAGTATTTCAAAAAACCTTGAGGAAGTTAATTCTGAGAAGGATAAACTTTCTAAGGATCTAGAAAAAGTAATTTCTAAGAAAAATGTTTTCTAGCCTAACTCTAGTGCTAAAACTGATGTTTTTTATGATAAGAACTTAGTTATTAGACTAAAGTCAGTGATATTTTCCGTAAGGAAGTGTTTGTCAAACTTTTCCTTTGGGAAGGAAAATTTTCTTTATGAATATAAAATATAGGGGAAAAGAAATTTGCCTTAAGATAGAGTGTTTGTGATTTTCAAAACAAGAAGGAATGGAAAAGTCATAAGGAAACCTTATTGACTCAATAATCTCCCCCTTTTTGGAAAGCACAAACATCCTTACGAAAAAGAATATAAGGACTTAGAAAATATTTTTCTGGACTTTGAAAATAAAACTTATCTCCCTTAACACATGGGCAATGATTAATATGACTAACTCCCCCTTGGACATGATTTTGTAGTCTAGTATTTGAAGAAGCTTGTTGGGACTATACCAATATTTCCAAGCATAGAATTCAAATGTCAGATGCTTCAGCGTTACTTAAATCAGAAATCAGATTCAGTATCCATGGTGATGGATAAGTGCATCAAGCTTGAGGCTAATTTCAAAACCTTTTACATAAACTATGAAGCCCACAAAAGATCTTGCAAGAAAATGACAAACTGGTCAAGAAAAACTATAGAGGACATGAGAATTCTTGATGAGTTCCAAGAAAGTGTCAAGGATGAATTTGACACCGAAGATGTGAAGATCAAGGATCTCACAAATAGTTTTGAGGAAAAGCTAACTCTGGAACAGAATTCTCGGATGCAAGAAGTGAAAGATCTGAATGGTAAATTGTATTCAGTTGCTCAGAGTTGGAAGAGGGAAAGAGATCTTAGAATCGATCTTGCGGATAAAACTAAGCAAGAAGAAGTTCTAAAGGGTCAGGCAGAATCTCTTAAGGCTCGGGAAGAAAAAATCAAAGCCTTAGAGAAGAAAACAGAAGATCAGGATCAGCTTTTCAAACATGCAGAGGAGGATCACAAAGAACTCAAGAATCTCAAAACCATAGTAAAGAAGTTGATGCCAAAGTAAAAGGAAGGATAATCTTGTTCAATTCCGATCTTTTTTTGTATTTCTTGTACAAATTTTTCCAATCTTAATGAAATTTTTGGTTGTTCATCTTTTGGTTGTTTAGTACTAATATTTTAGGTACCATATTTCCTTTTCCAATCCCTTTAATCCTTTTTGAAAATCACAAAGAGGGAGAAAGGAATGATAAAAAAGAATACTAAGTAAAAGAAGAAATTTCCCTAAGGGGGAGTTCATCTAAGGGGGGGTTCTTATCCAAGAATATTTTCATATGCAATAAAATGCTAAGTTTCAATCCAGAAATCAAGAATACGATCCTTAGTGTATCCAAAGCCTAAGGGGGAGTTAGACGTATTCATCATTGCCCATGTGTTAAGGGAGATAAGTTTTATTTTCAAAGTCCAGAAAAATATTTTCTAAGTCCTTATATTCTTTTTCGTAAGGATGTTTGTGCTTTCCAAAAAGGGGAAGATTGTTGAGTCAATAAGGTTTCATTATAACTTTTTCATTCCTTCATGTTTTGAAAATCACAAACACTCTATCTTAAGGCAAATTTCTTTTCCCCTATATTTTATATTCATAAGAAAAATTTCCCTTCCCCAAGGAAATTTATCCTTACCATGTTTTTCATTGTTCATGTTATAATCTAACTCATTTTCTTTCTAAGTATAAAATTTGGTTTCATATCTAAAACCGTGGAATCTTATAAATACTTAGATTTAGAGTATTATGTTTTCAGGATCCGAATTCAGGTTCTGAATTCTCTGAATTCAGACTACGAACTTTTTGAGTTTAGACTCTGAATTCTCTGAATTCAGACTCCGAACTTTCTAAGTTCAGACTCCGAATTCTTATGAATTTAGACTCCGAATTTCCTTGAAATTCAGACTCCGAAAATCTATAGAATTCAGGTTCCAAATTCTTTTGAAGACAGAATCTGAATATTCATGTATTATAGACACCGAATGGTTTTTTAGTTAGACTCTGAACTTTTATTTTTTTTCTTACATTCTGAAAAATAGATTTGGTTAAGCAACTATATTTTTGCTTACTCTTGTTTGAGTTATAAAACGATGTCATGCATTCTGTTTCTAACCAATCGTTGTTTGAGTGACACGTGTACAGGTCCCTCCAAAATTCAAGGAAAAATATGATCGTTGGAGGAGGGAGCTGACCGTTGAAGATGTGCATATAAATAGGAGCTCATTTGAACGAGTTCAAAGAGGTTAATCAATCTAGAGATTACATGCTGCTGAAGTGATTTCTAGAGAGAGGGACTTTATTGCTTTGTGCATACTGAAACTCTTGTTCAGAATTGCTTCGTGCGACTTTGAATGTTATTGAGTACATTCGAGGGCTTCCGGGGATAGGAAGATAGAGGTGCCGACTACCTTGAAGTTCGAGGGATTGTGGGGATAGCAAGACAGATTCCGATATTCATATCGAGGGCTTACCCTGGTGTGGGTAAGACAGACTTTCTTGAAAGTATAAATCAAGGGACTTTTATCCAAAGTTATTAGATACCCTTCTCTTTGGGTTAAAAGATTTACTACTTGTTACTTGTATTGTTTCAAGTTTTCCGCTGCATTTTGGTTGTTGAGGAAAGTATAACTATCTTATACTTTCTTATACTTGTACTCTGATTAGTGAGATTCTATACGCTTTAAGGTAGAATCTTTATCTTTGTAAACTTTTCTTAAGTTTCATTTCCAGAACCACATTTCCAGAATCAAGCAAGTTTGTAGAACTAATAGGTTTTGTGAATTTACCTTGTTTAACTTTGTTAAACATTACCATCTTTAAAAGTTCCAAAGGAATCTTTTAAAATATACAATTCACCCCCCCCCCCCCTTCTTGTTTATTGAGCATCTACATCATTATTTCGATACAACAATCAGTATCATTTCAATCCTACATTGTCAACTTACACAATAAATTGTCAAATTAAATAGTAAATTGTCAATTTACACAAAATATTTATCTATTTAGAAATTATATTATCACTTTACATAGTAAATTTTCACTTTACAACTTGAGCCATGATTCTTTCTATAGTAAATTATCAATTTATATAGTAAATTTTTAATTTACATTGTAAATTGCTAATTTAAATAGTAAATTTTTGTTTTATAAAGTAATTTGTCTATTTAAAAAGTAATATATTACTTTACATAATAAATGACCAATAAAAATAAACATTAAAGTTGTTATCATTCATTTTGATGTTTTTAATTATTTTGTTGGTGTTTAAAGATTATATTGAGATTTGTAGTTATAATATTGAACTTTTATGCATGTACCTATACTAACATGTGTAGATATATACATGAATATGTATTTAAACTTGTGTGGGTGTACATTGTAATATAAAATTTATATTTAATATAACATATAAAAGTAAAAAATATATATAATATAAACATTATTTATATATCATATATTCCCCCTGTAGGTGGCAGGGGTGGCTAGGGTGGGTGGGGTTTGGGGCTGCAGTCATGGGGTCGAGCCCCCAAACCGGTTTATTTTTTGTTTCGTGTCTGGATGGGACCAGTGTAAACTATAATAATATTATTTACATACAATATATATAATTATTATTGTTATAGTTTTAGTATATGTGGATATATTTTATATTTCCTTATATTATATAAACATACCAATATAAATTAACACACACACGCATATATATATTGAGAATTGTTTGGGTAGCATCTTATGTCTCTATGTATGCATGTGCATGTCTCATCCTATATACACAATGAATCATATATTTGATTACAAAATAAAAAAGTTAAAAGTTAAACTCATTTTAATAGATTATTATCATCCCTCGTTTTTTAATGAATATACAATCAAAAATATAAACATTATATAAACACATTGTTGTTGTTGTTTATCATCATCATCGTCATCATCATAATCATTACACCTTGTGTCAGTGTGAGTGTTTTGGGTGAGGCAAGGTTTGGGTTTATGCTCCACGATTAAACCTTGATATTTTTTTTTTTGTATTTGGGTGTGTTTTAAGAAGCACTGATAAAATTTCCAAGCATATTACCTTTACCAACACTAATTAAAAAAAACTGATAAAAGGGGGGTTTTATTAGTACTTGAAAATCACTCATAAAAGGGTTCCTTTTATTAGTTCTTAAAAAGCACTAATAAAGGTGCCACATTGATGGGGTTTTTATCAATGATAAACAAAAGAGTAGGTAAAATGGTGCATTTATCAACAGGATTTCTTAGCCCTAATAAAATATTGACTTTTATCAGTTCTAAAAGAAAGTACTGTTAAAAGTTACCCCTTATCATAATTTTTTAGCTGTGATAAATAGTAATCTTCATCAGTATTCTTTTAGCACTGATAAAAGTAACCATTCATAAAAAAAATATTTTATACACTATTAAATATCAT
Source organism: Viscum album (assembly GCA_963277665.1). Classification (NCBI taxonomy): domain Eukaryota; kingdom Viridiplantae; phylum Streptophyta; class Magnoliopsida; order Santalales; family Viscaceae; genus Viscum; species Viscum album. Next base: position 1,963,631,570 of record OY728155.1, on the reverse strand, counting down.
ATTTTAATATATATGTATATATATTTATTTATTTATTTATATTGATATAAATATAAGATTTTTTCTTAAATATGATTTATATAATACTTAATATGTATTTACACTTAATATATAATATATTTAGTGAAATGGTTTGTAAAATAAATAAAAATTTGATAATTGGTATTGATCAATACACATTTAATAACAATTTGGTAATGGAAAAATTTAATAAATTAATTAATATCCTAAAATAAGTTGAAAAAGGCTTGACATTTAGACAACAAAAACTTTTGATTCAAGTGCCAATTTGGGCTAAACGAGCTACAAAATCAACACCAAAAGACTTTATTTTATTAAAAGATAAAAGGTAAAAGCCTACACAGAAACACTCAAGGGGTCTTAAATAGTGAAACATGGGTGCATCAGGGAAAGGAACCAAGACTAGAAAAAAATACAAGTTGATCGTCCATAGCCACTTTAGAAGTAAAGAATACAAGTTGATCGTTCATTAACCGCTTGCACCTTCTGACGAAGTACTCAATAGGCCAGGGAGTGGGACCCTTGTCCGACAGAGCGTTGTAAATTGTCAGTGGATCGTTTTCAACATCCCTAATAGAAATAATATTCCTTTGGTTACAAAGGGACAACCCAGTGAGAATAGCGTGGGCTTCCGCTTGAAGAAAGTCACCATTACCGAATGAAGCTGAGAAAACCGCCACAACTGATCTGTTGGGATCTCAGATAACTCTGCCACCATGCATTAATCCCATGCAGCACGACCCATCAGTGTTTAACCTGTTCCCCAAGGGAGGGGGGACTTCCATTTGATCAGTTTCCCCCGAGAAGATAATTCATTGTTGGTCGATGGGTGCAATTGATGGAGGTCCGTGAGGGAGGGGACATTCACCGAGTCATTGACTAAATAAATATTTTTATTTCAAAAGCACCTTTAAGGAAAAAGTGGGAAATTAGAAAAGTTCAAAATACATAGAAAATCAAACTTCATAGGAAATTATCAAGCCATTCCAAAGCAATTTAAAGTAGTTTGAATTTTTTACCTTAAATAGTCACCATTCAATTGAGGTGACCTCCATTTCTGGATTTTCCTTGATGAGATCATCGAAGTGAAAATCCATCATATCCCAGACCTGCACATGCTCCTCTAGGCTTGCTTTCCCCTCATTGAAATCGCGTATCAAGATCTTATTTTGTTTATCAATCCAAGAGGATTGTTCTTCCAAATCAATGTGCAACGGTCTTCCAAATATTTTGTGAGACTCCTCTGAAACGATGGTCAAGGCTCCTCAAGCATTTCTTCATTTGATTGCATAAGAAGCTCCTGGGTGTCGTCTGAGTCAACGACCTCCTTTTCTGCCTTCACCGGATCAGAGGCAGTTGGTTCCTCTTCTTGTGTATCAGTCCCCTCACCAGCTCCTATCTCCACATGCTTAATGGGACCTTTGAAATTACTCATTAGATTGTCAACAACACCATTCGACCTTTTTATGGGGGGTTACCTTTGCTTGAGGACCTTATAACTGGATGACTAGGCAAATTATAGTAGTCCTTCCGTCTTCGCGGCTTCTGCATATGCTGAATAAAACCATCTGAATCCATGATTGTGTTTTTTTCCTTTCGATGACTAGGCAAATTATAGTAGTCCTTCCATCTTCGCGGCTTCTGCATATGCTGAATAAAACCATCTGAATCCATAATTGTGTTTTTTCCTTTCTTTGAAGAGGATTGAAGGTACTCTTCCATGTGTTCTGCTTCCTCTGTCTCGGAGGACCACGATTCTAAAGCAAAATCATTATCCACTCTTTTTTCATCCATACTGCCACATAAGGGTTCATTTTCTACATTTTCCTCCTCCATAACAATCATTTCTTCAAAAGGGGGTGGGTCACCATCCCTGAGCACCCCAAAGCGATTCTGAGAACCATTCCCAAAAATTCTAACTTTACTAAAGCTAGCACGAGAGGGAGGCTTTTGGGCCTCACCAAGAGCCATAGTTGGGCTTTTCCTCAAAGCTCCCTGCTATGCAAGACCCTTACTGCTATCATCAAAAGCACCATCCTCACCTATTTCATGTAACATATCCTTATGAGGAGAAATATCAGCAGATCTCACAGCATATGCAAACGAGGGAGATATCCTTGAGCAGCTTCTCAAAATTGCACACATCCCCTCATCCTCACCCGATCCTCCTTGGACCTTCCTTGGTGATGTTCCGACACCCAAATCACTCCTCAATCGTGCAAAAACATCCTCAACTCGCGAATTAGAATTCTCAAGTCTCGCCTCCGTCTGAGAGGTTGGAGGATTCCCTAACACCCTTGCGACTAGCAGAACCACCTTGGAGACGTTGCACCCAGCATCCTGAATGGGAAAATCATCTTCCACCTCCCAAGAATTGTAAGACTCCTCCTGTTCCAAACCAACCACATTGAACGAATTAAAAACAGGCGGCTCTTTACCTCTGCGATGACATCTATGGGTTGTGTGTCCTTGGAGGTAATAGGAGGAAAAGTAATTAGTCCGCGACTCATTGTGTGTCCTTGGAGGTAAAAGGAGGAAAAGTAATTAGTCCACGACTCATAAACAACCGACTTCTTAAGCCTATATTCTCCTTCGATCTCAATCCAAACAAAATCCAATGGAGGTTTAGAAATTTTGTCTTATACGCAGATTCAAGGTTCAATAGGGTGGAAAACCACTTGGATCCTAGAGTCGGCATCCAGGAAATGACCCACAAGGTTTCCTAGAGTCCGAAATATGGAAGGGTTTTGGAAAGATAGCAGCAAACCTGGAAGACGAACCCAAATCACCATTGTCTTTGGGTCACGCTTCAACTACATATTGAAGGACCAACAAAGGAGGATGGAACGATGGTTGTTGACAGAGTGCGAGCTGCTGGACCACGCGAGAGCCAAATCTTCATCAGAGGAAAAACGAACCATCGTTTGCCGAGACTCGAGCGGAGCAACCACCGCGCGGTAGTGAAGACCCCATTGAGTATTGACGAATCGGTCTACGATATCCACCGAAGGCCTCCGCCTTCCAATTCGAGCCACCAAAGTAAGATTTTGCATGGAGGAAGCATCTAAAAACTCCGCGAGGGAAATCAGAAGTGAAGGAGCTCCAAAGGCAAAGTCGAGAACCTTTGGGGTTAACGCAATTCCAAGGAAAGCAGGGAGAGATCCTGGGTTGGGGAAGGGAGAAAACCGAAGGGCAGAACAAGCGAGATAGGACGAGACAATTCCAGTGACGCCCTACCCCTCGAAAAGGGGAGGGGCCAACGGTTCGGCCAGTCCCGGTGAAACCCTAACACACCCAAAGGAGGAGCCGATGGCCGCTCAGTCCCAATATGAGTCCCCCTACCTCCTTTAACGAGTCATTGCATAACCTGCTTATGTCCAGAATTAAATTTCGTATTTTGAAGAGGATACCCATGATGGTCCCTAGTGAGGAATGATGGCGTTTGACATTTCTGAACGACCAGAGGACCCAGCACCCTACTGTGAAAATCAACGTCATGGCTTTCCTCTTAGGGCCTAATCTTTATGTGCCTTGGAACTAAAGTTGAAGAAAGGATTCTGCAGAAGTAATAACACCTGATCGCCCTATGAACTGTCTGAAAGAGCCCCATATCTCCTTCACCCATTCCCTGTTGAAGAACAGGTGGAACGTGGACTCACAATTCGACGCCCTGAAACAAATGTATTTGGAGGCAAGGCTAATCCCTCTCCGCTGAATGCTCTCCTCGGTTGGAGAGGTATTGTTCCAGACATGCCACAATTGAAAAAAGAACTTCAAAGGGAGCTCCTTGCACCACAAAATATCACCCCAAGGATCCTGGACAGAAGAAACCGATTGCAAGAAAATATTTGATGTTAAACGTACCTACAGCAGCTCCAGTAAAAACACACCAATCCTGGTCATTGGTCAACACTATGTTGTCAAAGAAGCTCATCTGATTCTCATCCATGGTGGTATTGATGAGGAGGGGATGTTCACAGGCTTCTCTAAAGCTGATATTTGGAGAAGGGTAGAACGGGAAATTGAGAACAGTACATACCCAATTCTGGTGCCAATATCTTAGCTCACCATTCCCAATAAACCACCGAGCATTTTGCTAAAGAATAGGGATATATGGTCGGATCATCTTCTGAATTCTGGAGGGATTACATCTGTATTGAGACCAATAAACGCCATAAGTATACTTCATATGCTTACCCCATAAAGAATTCCCCTCAATAATCTCCCAACCCATCTTGGCATGAATTCCGTCTATAGTTCCAGAAATACTCCTAAGGTTAATACCACTTTCCTTCAGTTTTGCAAGTTTTCTCCAAGACGCCTAGTGATACTTACCTTCCAAGTTCCCATCCCACAAGAAGGATATCATAGTTTTCTCTATGTTATCAATCACATTCTTGGGAACCTTCAGAGTAGACAGAATATGCATAGGGATAGAGGATAGAACTAAATTAATCAAAGTGATTCTCCCTCCAAATGATAAGAACCTATTTTTCCAGTTATGAATGTGTCTCATAAGCTTCTAAACAACCATATAGAAGTTCTTTATAAGAAGAGAGTTAGGGGACACAGGGGCACCCAGATAGTTCATAGGGAAAGAGCCTTTATGCATGCCAAGGCTAGATTCCAACATCATTATTCTCTCAGAGCATTTATTTGGGACAAACAAATAACTTTTTTCACGGTTGACCACTTGGCCACTCCACTTGCAATAAACCTCTAAAACTTCATTAACCCCCAGAATTGACATTCCAATACCATTAGCAAAGAGGATGGTGTCATCTGTGAACATGAGATGTGTTATACCTCCAATCAACTGTTCATTACGAAAGAGTTACCTTTCCCACCTCAATGAAATGATTTAAGTATCTGCTAAGGGCATCTTGTGCAATGATAAACAGAGAGGGGGAGAGGGGATCTCCATGCCTCAATCCTCTTACAACCTTGAAGAATCCAAACTGTTTGCCCATAAATGAATTTGACACCCATGGAGAGCTGAAACAACGAAAGAGAATATCAATGACCTCAGTAGAAAACCCATGCTTCTAGGAACCCTGATAAGAAAACCTCATTCAACTCTATCATAAGCCTTGCTTGTATCCAATTTTATAGACACATAACTACCAAAGGTCTTCAGATTGATATCACTAATCACTTCATGGGCTAAAGCAATGACCTCTTGAATGGATCTACCTTTCACAAACCCATGCTATTCCTCGTCCACCCAACTTGGAAGTAGAGAGGAATGTCTTTTATTGAGAACATCAGCAAGAACATTATAAGAAACATTGCACAAAGTTAATAGGCCGGTAATGATTCAGAGACTGAAGATATTTAACTCTGGGAACTAGAAAAATTTTTGTAGCACAGACCACTCTAGGGAGATTTCCACTATGGAAAAAGTCCTGCACTGCACTGATCATACTCCCCTTTACTACATCCCAAGCGGCTCTGTAAAAAGAAGCAAGTAAAGAATTCGGCCCAGGCACACCATCAGACTTTATGTCCCAAACCACCTCACGAATTTCTTTCTCATATGGAATAGCTCCCAACCTATCATTCACATCTTCGGTCACAATGTAAGGAATCACATTGAAAAGATATGAATAGCCACTCAAATAGCCCCCATCATGCTCAGGTTAGGGGATGCCAATACGGACCTGAAGAAGGAATCCTCCATATTACCAGTGACATCCTTGTCATTTGTATAAGAACCATCCTGCAAAATTAGATTGGAATTCATGTGCCTGTGTCTTTCTTTGAGACAAGCATGAAAATAACTCGTGTTTCTATCACCTTCACGTAGCCACTTTACTCTTGACTTCTCATGAGAAACACGCTCTTGTTTCAGCAAAAACTCTGCTAAGTAATCTTTCTTGGATCTCATGGCGCCAAAAGCTTCATCATCCCAAGAATTTTCCATGCTCAACTCCATTCGGTGTATGTCCCTATTAATTTCCTCCAGTTCTTGATCACCTAAGGGAAGACCCTTTCTCCAATATCGAAGCCTACCTTTGAGATGCCTCAGATTATTATGAAGTGAAAGCCAGGGGTTACCTCTAAAAGAGAGATCCCAAGAGTTCCTCACAATATCCAAAAATTCTGGATTGTCAGCCCAAGTGGAGGAAAAATGAAAGAAGTCTTCACGAATACTGCTAGACTATAAAACAATACGGAGGGGGGTTAATCCGAGAGACCCCTTACCAAGTGAGATACTTTGATGAAAGGAAAGGTACATAGAGTTGCTCCATTCACAATACAGCGATCAAGCCGACTCCAAGAATGGAGGTTCCCTCACTGGTTATTAGACCAAGTAAACGGGTCTCTAGAAAACCCAGCGTCCATAAGCCCGTTACTTGCCATGAATTCCAAAATATCCTGGCGAGCTCTCCTAGGGAAGGGACCACTACCCTTTTTCTCCTCCGAACTGGCCACAATATTGAAGTCTCCACCAACCATCCAAGGAAAATCTCATGGGTTGAAAGTAGATAGATCCTCCCAAAGGGAAATTCTAGCATGATAGTCACATTTAGCATAGACAACTGAAAGAATGAAAGCATTAACTCCCACCAAAACTCTGATATTGAAAAATTGATCTGACAAAGAGAGAATGTCAATAGAAAGCCCAGCCTTCCAAAAAATCCAGATATGGGAATTAGAGCGAGAACCTATAAGGAATCCCTTCACCCTCAAGCGACGAGCAAAATCACTGAATTTAGATGAGTCCTACTTTGGCTCTAACACTGCAACCATAGAAAGATAGTTATTGCGAAGTTTGTTGGAAATGAAATCCGATTTTACCCGAGCCCAAACCGCGTTCATTCCATATAAGGATATTAATCATCTGCAGAAGAGGTGTCTGGCACTTGCCCGGGACTCTTGGCCCTGAAGGATCTTTGAAGACCTGGACATGGACTTGGATATCGACTGCGATCTGGTCCAAACTCCATAAGAAGAAACGTGGAACTGAGAAGCAGGAGAAAGTGTTCTGATCACCAATGCCATCAATGTCGAAGGTAAGCTATTAGGCATAGAGAGGGGCAAGGAACTATCGTCCTTCTGCAAGGGATGAGAGCTAACCACTGGAGAAGATACCTGCTTTGGAGAATCTGGGAAATCCCCTGGATCTAACTCTCTGATAGTGAGGCAAGGCAAGGAGGGAGAAGCCTGGAATAAAAATTTAAGACCCCTGGGTAAAGGCAAAGGCTGCAGGGGTCGGGGCAGGGAATCATTTGAAAGCAAAGAAGGCCTGTCACGAGGAAGAAGAAGCTCCCAAATTCGAGGAGGAAGATGGGATAAACACTCCCTTCCCTCTGTCTCTAGACCCCAACTCGGGTCTGCTAGAAGACGCAAGGACCCTAGAAGAAGTCTTGAGATTGCTGGAAAAACGCACTAGCTCCTGATCAACCTTTGGCTTTCTGGATTTACGACATTCCGGAGAAGAATGTCCTTACAGATGACAGCTAGAGCAGAATCGATGCGGAAAAGGAAACACCAAAGACTAAGACCATATGGGCATTCATTCAACTCTGAGCAGAATCTTGAACGGGAGAGGGCACGATAAATCCATCTCGACACAGATACGGGCAGTCGCGGCATCTTCCAGCCGAACAGACCTCTCATCCACGCATAAGAAGGACCCCAAGGAATTCCCAATACCACTAAGAAAAACAGGATTCATGAAAGGCAGAGGAAAACCCAGCAAAGAAATGAAAACTGCTGCCAAAGAGGGGTCCTTACCCAGATGAACATCCAAATACCAACGAAAAAGGGAGAACATCCAGCGGCCAACCGACCGGGGGCTGTTACACCAAGCCGAGATGAAGTCCTCCCGCTATGCCAACATAATGCAGAATGATTTTCGGTTTAACACCAAAACCCTATCCGGGGAACTCAACCTCCCCGTGCTGATGAAATGCTGAAAAATTGGAAGCGGGGGTTTCTCGATCCTAAATCTCGCAACAAGGGTCCATTGAAGTTGATCCGAAGCATCGCAGAAAGCCGCAGCTGGGATGTCCAGGGCCGAAAATCCATCTTCTGAATGGGATGAAGAACCCCAAGAAACGTCTGAGAAATCATCAAAACCGGCCGGGGGGGAGAGATTCTGATAAAGGTCTTCCTTGAACGACGGTGTAGGAGGGGTCTACTCTTGGATGGTGAACCAGGAAACTGCGAGCCAGAAGGAACCGGAGAAGGCTTCGAAGCCGACGAAACGGTCGAGAGAAACATCGGAGAAGGCAGCGACATGAAGGGTGCGTTCCTTGCAGATTCAAAATCCGTTCCTAAGATGAAGAATAAATCATTTCCTATCAAATCAAATATTGCGAACAGATCTATGACAACATTAATAAGGGACCATGTGACTCATTTTTAATTGGTCAAAAGGTATGAAAGGTCTTAAAAATTGGGTTTTAGTTTGGATACTTTTGATTTTTGAACCTTTTATGAAATTTCAGCTTTATTGACGAGGGTCTTCTTATCCTTTTTTTAATGGGTTTCAATTAATTCCCTAGATATATGTTTGGGTGGACATTATGATGTTGAAATTTTATCATTTTTTTATTGTAATATTATTTATGAATAAATATATATACATATATACATATTTTCATATATTTATATATATATAATTAATTATAAAAAATATGTAAACATTTTTTTAAATTAGGTAGGGGCAACGCCCCCCATTTAATTGAAAAAAGAAAAGCCTATTTTAAACGGGGTTGAGAGGAAATAAATATTTAAACATATTTGCTTATAAAATGTCTTTTAAGATATATAAACCATATTAAAATAAAAAGTTATTATCCTTTTCATTTAAGATAAAAGATTTATCCATTTTATTTACCTTATAAAAATGTGTGTGTGTATATACACACTTATAAAAATGCATATATAATGTTTATATATAAATATCTCCATGTGTGGGTGTTAATAAACATGTATGTCTTTATTTATATTATATTGAACAAATATAAAGATGCCTTTACTTTACATCTTTAACATGATATAATAATTATATTTCAAAAATAATAGTATCCCAATGACCAATAGGTTCAATGTCATTGGATACTAGTTACATGATCATCTTATTTTACAATACTTGGGATAATTTCTCCTTAAACGCACCATACTTGACCATCTTCTAGACATTTCATTAGTAAGACTCATAAATAATAGTGTCCCAAGTACTGATAAGTTCAGTGTCATTGGATACTAGCTACATAATCATCTTTTTTACAATAATTGAGATAATTTCTCCTTAAATGCATCATACTAGACCATCTTCTAGACATCTCATTAGTAAGACTCATTCTCATAATATTGGGAATGAAAACATAAGAAATGAGTGAGCTCAAATGCTTGGTAACTGATAACATAACGAAGACCATAATGGATAGATCATAAACATGTGGAAAAATTTGAATAAGGAAAATATATGATCTAAAATAACATAAAAGAATAAGTGTTAGACATAGGCATGAAAGATAGACATTACAACTCAGACAGTAACACTTTTACCATGGCATGAGAAAATAAAACGTGAAGCATATAACATGAACCATGAACATAATAATGAAAGTGGTGCAATCATAAACAAAAGATTTCTTAACTTTTCGAACATGGCTACCCACCACCCCCTTCACTCATAAAATTGTGAGTAAAGCTAAAAACCATTACACTCACCCTTTATTAATCTTGCTACTCACTAACCTATTCACATAACATTTATATCTCAACAGATATAATCTCTTATCCAATGCATTGGTGGGATTTAATAGACCCACACATCTCAGGATTATAATGTAACCACTCATCCTTTGTTTATAATAGAACCACCGTGTAATGTCCCGGTTCCGGAAGCCGCCCAGAGGTGCCCCGTACCTGGTTGGTCACATAGCCTCAAGCGCATTTATCCAAATGCCGGAGGCTGCTGACTAGCAGCGAGGGCCTTGAGTGTGATAGTGGGGAAATTATGCCTTCATTGGCAGAGTAACGCAGCAGAAAATAAACAGATAGTAATAACAGAAGCAGTAATAATATCATACAACAGTAAAACAGCGAAATACTGAAAGTAATGAACAACTGGAGCACATATATATATATGATGCATGATGCATATGTCTAGGAAAGCAGCCAAACAAGTCACAATGCTGGAATACAGTACTAAAACAAAGTACAAGAAAACAAATAAACTCCAGCAGCATCGCAAGCCTCAGCTTGGTCTCATACTCTCTAGCTATACAACAATCAAGTACCTGAAGTAGAAGAACATTTTCCCTTATCTATACCTGCAACAATATAATCTGTTTGGACCCAAAGCATGGCCCAAACAAGATGTGAGACAAATCTCAGCAGGAAACCACCCAAAGACCTGTGCCTAACAGTCAGTGAATATATATAGTAGACAATAAGCAAAAAGAAGCAGTAAACAAGGAAGTACTCAAAGTAAACAAACCTATAGTTTTAATTGCATTCATTTTCATATATCAAGTAAGTAGCTAATAAAAAACAAGTAACCCTCTGTAAAGTACTCACAGCCTAACCCCTCTGGTTCAACCAATCAAACACAAGCAACCCCCTAGGAAGTACTCACATTCTAACCTCTCTGGTTCAGCTTTAACAAAGACTCTCTGAGGAAACACTCACTGTCAATTCCCCATGTGGTCTTGTATTAGTAACTATAGACACTCTTGAGAAACACTCAACATCCAATTCCCCCCTGTGGTCTCGTAACAAGAAACTACAGACACTCTGAGGGAGCACAAAGTCCACCCCCCTATGGTCTCGCAGCGTAAAAGTAAATAGACACTCTGGAGAAGACCTCAACGTCCATTCTTCCTATGGTCTACTACACCAGGTTCTCACAGCCATGTGTAAGTCAAATCATGCACAAACGATGTATGACAGCCAAAGTAAACCTCAAGAACTACTTGGCTAATAGTTTACAGCATCTCACAACATGTCAGATAAATTCACTCCATCATAACAATACTATACATGGAAAACAGAGCTAACTAACAAGAAAAGCTAGACCAAATGGTTAATATCAAGCAAACATGGGCAACACATCCATAGCAAGGTAAATAACTCTATTTACAATCATAAATCCTCTACTCAAGCACACAAGGCATAGCAGACAATAATGGGGCTAAAAACCATAAACACGTAATACCCCGAATAAGGGTATTGGGAACTTTTTCAAATATAACTCAAAGACTAACTACAGAAAGACACAAACTACCTACCCCGACGTTGTATGATCGATATACTCTGACGTCGGCCCTTGAATCGATCTAGAATGCGATAGATCTATAAAAATGTCAAAAATGTTCAACCAAGAATATCTCATGAGAGAGGATAAATCAAGATATGAGACTCCAGAAGAAGGAAGAACTCACCGATGCGATTCCAACGCAACCAAAGGAGTTCGATTTGGAGAACGGACGACGGGTCAGGGGATTAGAGAAGAATCGGTGGTCTCGTTCACTCCTGGATGAGACGAATGGAGAAGAAGGGTGTTTTGTCGATTATACACGACCTCGGTCCGTTTAATGAAATAAAAAGAAAGTACACAACGTGTTCTTCAAGGGTACACAACGTGTACTTTCTTTAACCGGACTCTACTTTAGGCGGTCTCCAGGTCACCCCACATGGCCATGTGCTCAGCCATTACATGACCATCACATGAATACCCGTGACAACCGGGTACACAGTGTGTACTTACAAGCACACAGCGTGTACTCCTGAAATTTACAGAAACTCCTCTTTTTCTAAAAAAAAACCAGAAAAGAAAGACATACCTGAAAAGAAGATCCAGGTTCTTACAAAATTTCTCCCTTAAAAAAATCTGTCCCTAAATTTCCCTAGCAAGGTGACAAGAAGAAGAAACCTCGAACAGCTCCGGCCATTGTGATCATACATCAGCCTCCCTCTCCTAAGTCTCACCTTGTACTCACCCGTGCTGCCATAGCACTCGTACCAGATGAATAGATCGACCAAAGAGAACCTTTTCACTATGATCAACAATCTGGATATGATGCTCCTCAAAAGATCTGTCTACCTCCACCTCAACCTCCTCGGGTTAAAAAATATGTGACGGGTCTGAGAAGTAACACTGTAGCTGAGAAACATGAAAAACGTCATGCATAGCCTAGTACCTATGAGGTAACTGTAACCGATAGGCAAGAGGCCCAACTCTCTCCAAAACCTCAAATGGTCCAACATACCTTGGTGAAAGTTTACCCTGTCTCCTAATCCTTCTGTGTCCCAACCTCAGTGTGACACGTAGAAAAACCTGATCTCCGACCTCGAACTCTAGAGGTCATCTCCGTCGATCAGCATAAGACTTCTATCATGACTGTGCAATAGCCATCCTCTCCCGAATCAACTCTATCTGTTCTGTGGTCTCTTGGACAAGACGAGGTCCCAACATAGCTATCTCTCCTACTTCCAGCCAACATAGGGGTGATCGGTATGACCTACCATACAATTCCTCATAAGGTGCCATCTGAATAGTTTCTTGAAAACTATTATTGTAGGAAAACTCCACAAGAGGTATGTGTTTCTCCCAAGAACCTCCAAAAATCCAGGACGCATGCTTGAAGCATGTCCTCAAGCACCTGAACCGTACGCTCAGACTGACCATCTGTATGAGGATGGTAAGCTGTAATCAGAAGTACCTATGTACCCAATGCCTTCTGTAGTACCTACCAGACCCGAGAAGTAAAACGCGCGTCCCTGTCTAAAACAATGGAGTGTGGAACCCCATGTAGACATACAATATCCCGTATGTACAGCCTTCCCAGCTCATCAACACTGAAGGTCTTCTTGATCGGCAAGAAGTGATAAACCTTCGTGAGTCTGTCAATGACAACCCAAACTGCATTATTCTCTCAAGGTGACCTTGATAAACCTATCACGAAGTCCATCGCAACATCATTCCACTTCTACTCGGGAATGGGTAGCTGCTTCAAAAATCCATGTTGGTCGTTAATGATCTGCCTTCACCTACTGATAGGTTGAACATATCATGAAAAAACCAGCAACATCTCTCTTCATACCTAGCCACCGATACTGATGGTGCAGATCTCGATACATCTTGGTGATGCTAGGATGAACTGTCCAAACTGAGGAATGAAAGTCCCACATCAGCTCCTCATGTATGTCTGCTGACACCCATACGCATCCATGAAAATGCTAGATCTCATCCTCACCTACTGTCCATCTAGGAATAAGGTCCTCTTCTGATACTCTCTCTCATAGGACTAGGCCTTCAGAATCTGATAGCCTCCTCATTCACACTCAATAAAGTAGAGTAGAGGTAACAAATACAGAAGAAAGGAACATCTTCCCCTGTCTGTCATGCACCTCCAAATGCATCTTAGAGAACAGAGTCATAATCTGCCACTCACTTCTGGTCTCCTAAACTTCTTGTATCTGAGTCCTCCTGCTCAATGCATCAGCTACAACATTGCCTTTCCTAGGCGTGTAGGCAACCTCAAAGTCAAAGGACTGAAGGTACTCAATCCAACTTCGTTGTCTCAGATTCAGATCACACTGAGTAAATATATACTTGAGACTTTTTTGATTGGTGAAAACCACAAAATGATCTCCCAAAAGATAATGTCTCCAACAACGCAGAGCATGAACAACTGCAACCAACTTGAGATTGTGTGTTGGGTAATTCCTCTCATGTGGCCTCAACTACTGAGACCCGTATGCAACGGCTCCTTCCCCCTACATAAGCACCACTCCCAACCTGATACCTGATGCATCACAGTATATAGTATAGCTCTTTCCCAACTCTGAAAAAACTAGTATCGGTGCTGAAGTCAACCTTCCTTTCAACTCCTGAAAGGATGAATCATAAGAATCAGACCAAAAGTACTTCGCACCCTTCTTAGTTAGGCCCGTCAGTGGCGCTTCTAAGCATGAAAAGTTCTGTATGAAACTTTTGTAGTATCCAGCCAACCCTAGAAAACTTTGTACCTCAAAGACGTTCTTCGGCTTCTTCCAAGAAACTACTGCTCTCACTTTATCTGGGTCTAATGACACTCCTATCTCTGAGATAACATGACCCAAGAAGTGAATCTAGTCCATCCAAAAGTGGAATTTTGAGAGCTTAGCATATAACTGATGCTCTCTTAGTGTACTCATAACGATCTCAAGATGGGTAGCATGGTCGTGTTGAGTGTGAGAGTACAACAAGATATAGTCTGCGAAGACTACCATGAAAGAATCCAAGTATGGATGGAACACTCAGTTTATCAATGCCATGAAAACAGTAGATGCATTCGTGAGACTGAACAACATAATCACATACTCGTATAGACCATACCTACTCCGAAAGGCTGTAAGAGGTATATCAGATGGTGTAACGCAAAACTAATGGTAACCGGATCTCAATTCGATCTTCGATAACACCCAAGATCCTTTAAAATGATCAAAGAGATCATCAATCCCCGACAAAGGATATTGGTTCTTGACCTTCAACTAGTTCAGCTTCCAATAATCCACGCAAATTCTGAGGGTATTGTATGCCTTCTTCACAAATAGGACAGGTGAACCCCAAGGAGAAGTACTGGGTCAGATAAAACCCTTATCCTATAAATCATATAACTACTTCTTGAGCTCCTGTAACTCTGGTGTAGCCATACTATAAGGAGGAATGGACATTGGTGCCTCCCCTAGCATAAGCTCAATATAAAATTCTACCTCTCTCTCCTGAGGAAAACCTGAAAAGTCCTATAGAAAGACATCCTTAAAATGATCCACCACTGTAGTAAATTCCAACTGTGAACTCCCCTGGTCATCCAGATATAGAATATAAATCTTGACTGTAACTCCTCCCAACCCATGATGCTCGGGTTTCACTCTGCTTGCCTGGACATCCCATTCACCCTTATGAAGAAACAAGCTGCCCTCTGGTGATGTGAAACTCACCCTACGACGATAACAATAAACCACAACCTAGAAGGGAACCAACCAGTCTATCCTGATAATGACATCATAGCCTATCATATCTAGGACATAGAGGTCCCATAAGAAGTGACACCCACCAACCTCAAGAGGGAACTCCTTGCACTGACGTACACTAGCCGTTATTGTCCCCAGCGGAGTTTCCAACGTCAATACATCATAAGAAGTAGAGATACAGAGCCCAAGGCTCTCCATAATAGCAACAAATATGAAACTATGAGAAACCCCTATATCGAAAAGTGCAGAAGCTAAGATTGAGACAACTAGAATCCTACCTCAAACTGTAGAGGGTCTGAGATCCTTCTCCTACTATGTCTTCTCCACTACAAAATTATGGAATGTACCATGGCCCTGTGATCTTACCTGATCACCCTGAGCTGATCCACTCTGTAGTCGCTGAAAGCCTACCGACAGGCTACCATGACCGCAACCTCCACCTTAGCCTGAACAGATAAAAGAACTCCAGTTTCCAAACTGATAAGAAACTAGTAGTGCTGCTCCTGAATACGGGGTCCTAGAGAATCCCCTATCACCAGCTGCCAGTGAAAATATCTGACAGAAATGCTGAAGATGGTCCATCTTGCTACAAGATCGACACTCAACTGGGTCTCTCTGGCAATGTGGACTCATATGCCCACTTTTCCTACACTGGTAGCACACCACCTGGCCACCATAAGAAGTATCCCTCTTCCTTGGGTCCCCACGTGTAGACTCCCTATGACGCTTACTGCTGTCAGTCTGAGGAGTACCAACTCCGGATGCCAAACCGACCTGGCTCATAGCTCCAGAATCCCTCATATTTTACTTCATGATCAGTTTCTAGTTGACTATAGAGGTGATGGAAGTCAACCTCAAGATGTTCACCTGAGATTGGATGTCGTGCCTGAGACCATCCTCAAACTTTCTCGCTAGGAATAACTCATCACCTCCTAGGATGGGTGTGAAGCGCTGCAGCTCTGTAAAGCGAGAAGAATACTCCATAACTGAAAGAGTACCCTGCTCCAGACTCATGAACTCTCGGGATCAGTTGGACCTCAAATTCTCTGGGTAAAAGTAATCATAGAAGGCACTCTAGAACTCATCCCAAGCCATAACCTAATAGCGTCCCGCCTATGAGATCACATCCCACCATCTCTTGGAGGAATCCCAAAGCATATACGTAGTGAGCTTCACCCTCCTCTTTGGAGTCCTCCAGATGGTTGAAGATAGATAGTGTGGCTTCTAACCATGACTCTGCAGACTGAGGTCCTCTGTCCCCTGTGAAGGTGGGAGGATGATGCTACTAGAAAACTCGTGTTAGCTCTGCCATAGAAGGGGAAGGATGTGGTACTCCTCATAAGGTTTACATGAACCTCATGAAGCCCTCTTGAAACTGTGCATCATCACCTGCATCCAGGATAACAGCTAGTGCCAAGACTAGCACTATGGGAGGATCTGCTGGTAGTCCTTATTCATCCATGTCTGGTGTTTGATCGCTGCTCTGTAACTAGCGTACAACCGAAGGATGTCTCAGTGGCATGACTCTGTAAGGTCAATCACACACCTTAGTTCAAGATTATCAAGGATTGAAACTTAGAAGTGTAAGAAAGGAACATAAGAAATAAAACATTCAAGATTTCAAAAAGGTGGATACACGGCATATATAACTCTTACACGACATGTTCCTTTAAGCCTTACCATGGGCGTGTACTCCTACCAACCCTGGTCGCATAACACCCCATACACATGGTGTGTTTATATCATCCCGCCTTTTTATCACATAAACTTTCATTACATTTTACAAAACTGAGGATCTTTAAGGTTTAGTGTCTTGGAAACCAGGAACTTAAAACATGAAAACATAAAACATTCTTCTTAAACACTTGAAATGCTTCTCCTCATGTTCATCCTAGGTTCATTACTACATCACATAACCTGGGGACATACATCAAAAGAAAGGGTGAGCAGAAGGCCCAGTAAGGGAAACAAGAGAAACATTTTACATGTGAACTTGAGATACTTCAATAAGGTCATGAAAAGAACTTTAAGGCATGAGAATGAAATCATGAGGCATATCATAATAAAAATAACATTTTTCATAACTTGAATATGTGTCTGAAAAATTTAATATTGACAATCATTTCATTTCACCAAGGTCCATCCCCAAGGTGTCATTAAAAAATTACCAAGGTTATTCACCAAGGTATCAGTCTAAAAAGTCATCTCTAGAGATTAAGTCTTTACCCAATGCATTGGAACGCTATCTGGGCGCACCCTTGACATGTCTTTATTATCATGTGAGACACATATATCATCATAAATCATTTCATAAACAACCCATATAGCATAAAATAAATGGGTTTAATTTCATAATCATAACGTTTTAAAAACTGCTTTAAAGACATGATCTTTATGTCACTTTAAACCCACGGAAAAGGGAAAGTGGGTTTCATGTATGTAAATCCCAGAATTTAAAATAGAACATTTTGATATATATGTGAATAAACCTATAGAAATAAGAGCTTTGAGTATTCACTTAATAACATAAAAAAAATTTGAGATAAAGAGGGAGGCATTTTGAGACGAAAACTATGCAGCATAACGTCTATGATACATGGTTTTAGAAAAAGTTGGAAAGAGAGGGGACATGGGTCACCCACTCAAAAATGATACATAAAATAGCAGGGGAACAAAATATAAAGTATTTAAGAACATGGTAATGAAATTTGAATGATATACCATTTGAAACGAATAACTTGAAAGGAAGACAAAAAAATAAGATTTCTCTTATGAGAATTCGGCAGCCTAACGACGTCACTTAAAACTTCCAAAAATGGATTGACGAGATCAAATAGGGTCTCTCATCATATGAACATAAATGATAAGTATGATAGATATAGAGATCATACCCCAACATAATAAAAAGGAACTTGAAATACTTGACATGGAATTAGAACTTTGAAAAGGGAGAAAGGTGCAAGGACCACTTACAAATTCAGCAGCCTAACAACGCCACTTAAACTTCAAAATACTGAATTGAAGAGATCAAATGGGGTCTCTCATAATATGGTCATAAAAGATCAGTATGATAGATATAGAGATCATACCCCAACATAACAAAAAGTAACTTTAAAAAATTGACATGAAAGTAGAACTTCAAAACGAGAAGGGTGAAGAACCACTTAAAAATTCAGCAGCCTAACGGCGCCACTTAAAACTTCAAAATAATGAATTGAAGAGATCAAATGGGGTCTCTCATCATACGGTCATAAAAGATCAGTATGATAAATTTAGAGATCATAACCCAACATAATAAAAAAGAACTTGAAATACTTTACATGAAAATAGATCTTGAAAAATGAGAAGGGAGAAAGAATCTGTTACAAAAATTTCGGCAGCCTAACGGCGCCACTTAAAACTTCATAAATCAAACTAATGAGAGTAAGAGGGGATCTCTAATTATGTGAACATGAAAAGGGAAGTAAGAGGAGTATAAAAGAAAACCTTTTAACATAATAACATGGAGAATAAAAGAAATTACATAAAAGAGATTTCTTGAAAAGAAAGAGAGAGATCAGATCCCTTACCTTAAAACGTAACTCTTAAAACTCAAAGGTTGGGACCTTGAGGGATTGGGGGCACCTTGGGATGACTCCTTGGGAGGTAAGGAGACCATAACTTCGTTGAGGATGGTTTTTGAGTCGAATGGATGAGAGGATGGCTTGGTATTTATAGGGAAAGTGAGGGGACAAGGCATTAATGGCCAAGGGACACCTCACATGTGCTTTTCTCAAAACCATGTGCTCTCCCATGATATTTCCCATTAAGTTAGGCCACATGGGGCCCCAAATACAAATATCCATCACCTTAGGTCGGCCAACCCTTAAAATATCTCATGACATCACCATGACACAGTTATGATGTCATTAAACATACCGAAACCCTTAAACTGTATTTTTACTATTCACTGAAAATTCAACTTTCTCAGAAAAATCCCAAAATTTCACACCAACCAAATATCAATGCTCTGATTTCAAATATGAACTCCATTTTATAAAAATAAATTTCTAAATATTTTTAATTTTATTTTTAAATAAATACACTATTCACCGAAAATTCATTTTTTTCAGAAAAAACCCCAAAAATTACTTTAACATAATATCGATGCTCTGAGTTCAAAAATGAAATCAATTTTATAAAAATAATTTTCAAAATATTTTCAATCTAATTTTTAATTAAAAAACACTATTCACCCGAAAAAACTAATACTTGAATAATAATTTATGAAATCGTTATTTAACCATTTTATTGAATCACATTACTTAATCACGGTGCCTAGATTATTTTAAAACTTTCTTTAAGTGAGATTACTAATCCATTTGGTCATATTTCTAATCCTAATCATAAAATCACTATTCATAATTTACTATTCATCAAAAATCAAGTTGATCTTATTAGACTTTAAATTTCATACTGAACATAATTGTAGAAGACCTTTTTTTGAAAATCATTACACATTTTTAATTATTTAAGGTTTATATAAACATTTTTTAAAAATATCCTTTCTCTAAAATTCACCAAAAAAATGCATACTATATTTATCCGGACATTTGAAAATTCATAAACTTTATAAGAATAAATCCCAATTTTTATTTAAAACAAAGGATTACACAAGGCAGTTATGGTCTCCTTACATAGCCCCTTATCACACCAGCATAGGACCTAAGTGTAAGGTGTGCTAAGGTGAGAGAATCCGAGGGAGGCTCGGTCAACATCGCACAAGTAGTAATTTCTATCAATTTGAACTTCTCGCGAAGGCGATCCCGTTCTAACTTCACACGATGAAGTTCGACTTGGGTTTGGTCCAGAGTAAAGCCCAGTGGTGCTACCTTCTTCCCAAGTTCTGTTAAATGAGCTTTGATCAGTCCAAGACTACTGGGTGAGGTCATCGAATCTTCTTTCTATATTAATTAACCAAGATTACTTGTATTTAGAGACAATAATCAAAACATTTTGTTCACAGCGGTCATATTGACGAATGGTCATATAACATTCAAAACCCAATGGTCTCATTTTAATTATAATCATGTTTATCAAATAAAACATTTTTGTTGAGTATAAAAATAAAATAACACATGAAATTAAGAAACAATATTTATTCAAAATTTCAGGTCGTTACAATCTTCCCCCCTTAAGAAATTGCGTCCTCGCAATTTTTAAAATTGGGTTTTGAAATTTCATTGAAAGTCCCACATCGAAAAAAGAGTCAGTAACACTATTACTTTAAAAGAAAGAAAAGGAAGTACAAAGGCCACCCGAGTTTACTCATACTAGGATTCCATGTAGGAAACATGGACATGGAGGAGAAAACAAAGGGTCGCGTTCTAAAGGAGAGTGATAGAAAACATGATTAGGAGAAAGTTAACCATAAGAAAATTCCAAACTTATGATGTGTGTAAACGATCTTTGATTACCTAGTAGGAAACGTAAACCAACAAAGTTTTTGTTTTACATTCCTTTTCATAATTTTGATGAATTCATTCACAATATAGAACAAAAACATAAGGAAATATATCTACCTTCATGTAGAGTTTCACCCTTTAATAAGTTTCTACCAAACTAATCTTTTCTCCAAACGATGAGCATTCAAAACTACTTGGTCTCATCAAAACACACGAATCATCTTCTAGAAAATCACATAATCCACAAAAGATTAACTATTTATTTCTTCTATCTTTAAACATTATCCCAAAAACAGAAAGGGTAAGGTAAAACAACTCTTCAAAAAGAAAGAATCCAATAGGAATGGAAACTACTTTTAAATCTTCAAAGTTCCATGGTACTACCCAAAGTTAATGATAGACCATTCCATAAATTATGGTCCTTAAAATTTCTCAAAATAAACTAAACTAAGATTGAAACCCAAATACAAGAATGATTTGATAACATAGTCTTCCAAAATAAACTTCATTGTTCATCTCCAAACAACATCAACCTATCCTAACATCTTATAACAAAAGTAGCTAACCTAAACATATTTTACCCAAGATATGTTAATCATTCCCATAAGTAACCTAAATTACTACAAGTCCACCTTAAATTCATTGATTCTTCAAAATATAAGTCAACCTTACTCCTCAATGAAAATATCGTAGTAATCTATTTACCTCGATCATATAGGGTCCCCAAAATAGTGAATGTCTTCCAAAATAATTATCATCCTTTAATCCCCTAATCATCTCTGTCATATTAATACGGAAATCATCGCATTTCCTATCACATTGGTTGTTGGGACATGTTCTTCCATTTCCCTCCATTAACTAAGAAAAGAAACTATAATTAGGGGCTTAAATACTTAGCTAATAATCATGAAAAGGAAACTTTAAGCATAAAAGGATAAACATGTAGAATAAAAGTATATCCTAACTTGTGATCCCCTAGGTTCCAAACTAGGTTATCCATGATCATATATTCTTATGTGAATCTTTATTTTGTTTTATCCTTGTTCCTTTAATAATGGTTCATACTAAGCTTATGAATTTACCAAAGCATATCCCCTGGGAGTGTCGTAACCAAGAGTGCAGCAAGGCCCATTGTCGTGTACCAATTCCTGTTCGAGTCTAGCTCAAAGCGGTGTTTTCGGGTTTTACCCCTATGTACATCTGTGCCAGAGCCACCTCTACCTGCTCGTATCCAGATAGGGATGTATTTGCTTGGAAACCCCTTACTCAATACTCACCAAAATACCAGGAAGATTTCCTATATTTAAACTTTTCTATAGGGTTCTTCCTAGAGTTTTCATATCCTAATTTCCACAAATAACTAAACCATACTTTGATACCAACTATAGCATCCCGCATTTTTATCACATAAACTTTCATTACATTTTACAAAACCGAGGATCTTTAAGGTTTAGTGTCTTGGAAACCAGGAACTTAAAACATGAAAACATAAAACATTCTTCTTAAACACTTGAAAGGCTTCTCCTCATGTTCATCCTAGGTTCATTACTGAATCACATAACCTGGGGACATACATAAAAAGAAAGGGTGAGCAGAAGGCCCAGTAAGGGAAACAAGAGAAACATTTTACATGTGAACTTGAGATACTTCAATAAGGTCATGAAAAGAACTTTAAGGCATGAGAATGAAATCATGAGGCATATCATAATAAAAATAACATTTTTCATAACTTGAATATGTGGCTGCAACATTTAATATTGACAATCATTTCATTTCACCAAGGTCCATCCCCAAGGTTTCATTAAAAAATTACCAAGGTTATTCACCAAGGTATCAGTCTAAAAAGTCATCTCTAGAGATTAAGTCTTTACCCAATGCATTGGAGCGCTATCTGGGCGCACCCTTGACATGTCTTTATTATCATGTGATCCACATATATCATCATAAATCATTTCATAAACAACCCATATAGCATAAAAGAAATGGGTTTAATTTCATAATCATAACGTTTTAAAAACTGCTTTAAAGACATGATCTTTATGTCACTTTAAACCCACGGAAAAGGGAAAGCGGGTTTCATGTATGTAAATCCCAGAATTTAAAATAATTTTTTTTGATATATATGTGAATACAACTATAGAAATAAGAGCTTTGAGTATTAACTTAATAACATAAAATAATTTTGATATAAAGAGGGAGGCATTTTGAGACGAAAACTATGCAACATAACGTCCATGATACATGGTTTTAGAAAAAGTTGGAAAGAGAGGGGACATGGGTCACCCACTCAAAAATGATACATAAAATAGTAGTAAAACAAAATATAAAGTATTTAAGAACATGGTAATGAAATTTTAATGATATACCATTTGAAATGAAGAACTTGAAAGGAAGACAAAAAAATAAGATTTCTCTTATGAGAATTCGGCAGCCTAACGGAATCACTTAAAACTTCCAAAAATGGATTGACGAGATCAAATAGGGTCTCTAATCATATGAACATAAATGATCAGTATGATAGATAAAGAGATCATACCCCAACATAATAAAAAGGAACTTGAAAGACTTGGCATGGAATTAGAACTTTGAAAAGGGAGAAAGGTGCAAGGACCACTTAAAAATTCAGCAGCCTAACGACGCCACTTAAACTTTAAAATACTGAATTGAAGAGATCAAATGGGGTCTCTAATAATATGGTAATAAAAGATCAGTATGATAGATATAGAGATCATACCCCAACATAACAAAAAGTAACTTTAAAGAATTGACATGAAAGTAGAACTTCAAAACGAGAAGGGTGAAGAACCACTTAAAAATTGGGCAGCCTAACGACGCCACTTAAAACTTCAAAATACTAAATTGAAGAGATCAAATGGGGTATCTCATCATACGGTCATAAAAGATCAGTATGATAAATTTAGAGATCATACCCCAACATAATAAAAAGGAACTTGAAATACTTTACATGAAAATAGATCTTGAAAAATGAGAAGGGAGAAAGAATCCGTTACAAAAATTTCGACAGCCTAACGACGCCACTTAAAACTTCATAAATCGAAATAATGAGAGTTAGAGGGGATCTCTCATTATGTGAAAATTAAAAGGGCAGTAATAGGAGTATAAAATAACACCTTTTAACATAAGAACATGGAGCATAAAAGCAATTACATAAAAGAGATTTCTTGAAAAGAAAGAGAGAGATCAGATCCCTTACCTTAAAACGTAACTCTTAAAACTCAAAGGTTGGGACCTTGAGGGCTTGGGGGAACCTTGGAAGGACTCCTTGGGAGGTAAGGAGACCAGAACATCGTTGAGGATGGTTTTGGAGTCGAATGTATGAGAGGATGTCTTGGTATTTATAGGGAAAGTGAGGGGACAAGGCATTAATGGCCAAGGGACACCTCACATGTGCTTTTCTCAAAACCATGTGTTCTCCCATGATATTTCCCATTAAGTTAGGCCACATGGGGCCCCCAATACAAATATCCATCACCTTAGGTCGTCCAACACTTAAAATATCTCATGACATCACTATGACACAGTTATGATGTCATTAAACATACCGAAACCCTAAAACTGTATTTTTACTATTCACTGAAAATTCAACTTTCTCAGAAAAATCCCAAAATTTCACACTAACCAAATATCAATGCTCTGATTTCAAAAATTAACTCCATTTTATAAAAATAATTTTCTAAATATTTTTAATTTTATTTTTAAATAAATACACTATTCACCGAAAATTCATTTTTTTTCAAAAAAAGCCCCAAAAATTACCTTAACATAATATCGATGCTATGAGTTCAAAAATGAAATCCATTTTATAAAAATAATTTTCTAAATATTTTTAATTTAATTTTTAATTAAAAAACACTATTCACCCGAAAAAACTAATACTTGAATAATAATTTATGAAACCATTATTTAACCATTTTATTGAATCACATTACTTAATCACGGTGCCTAGATTATTTTAAAACTTTCTTTAAGTGATATTACTAATCCATTTGGTCATATTGCTAATCCTAATCATAAAATCACTATTCATAATTTACTATTCACCAAAAATCAAGTTGATCTTACTAGACTCTAAATTTCGTACTGAACATAATTATAGAAGACCTTTTTTTGAAAATCATTACACATTTTTAATTATTTAAGGTTTATATAAACATTTTTTTTAAAATATCCTTTCTCTAAAATTCACTAAAAATATGCATACTATATTTTTCTAGACATTTGAAAATTCATAAACTTTATAAGAAGAAATCCCAATTTTTATTTAAAACAAAGGATTACACAAGGCAGTTATGGTCTCCTTACATAGCCCCTTATCACACCAGCATAAGACCTAAGTGTAAGGTGTGCTAAGGTGAGAGAATCTGAGGGAGGCTCGGTCAACATCGCACAAGTAGTAATTTCTATCAGTTTGAACTTCTCGCGAAGGCGATCCCGTTCTAGCTTCACACGATGAAGTTCGGCTTGGGTTTGGTCTAGAGCAAAGCACAGTGGTGCTACCTTCTTCCCAAGTTATGTTAAATGGGCTTCGATCAGTCTAAGACTACTGGGTGAGGTCATCAAATCTTCTTTCTATATTAATTAACCAAGATTACTTGTATTTAGAGACAATAATCAAAACATTTTGTTCACAACGGTCATATTGACCAATGGTCATATAACAGTCAAAACCCAATGGTCTCATTTTAATTATAATCATGTTTATCAAATAAAACATTTTTGTTGAGTATAAAAATAAAATAACACATGAAATTAGGAAACAATATTTATTCAAAATTTCGGGTTGTTACAGTGTTCCTCCAAAACATGGTGTGTACTTGAATCGTGTTCCCCTGACAGAGTTCTTCTACACGACTAACCCACACGGTTCCCATAGAGCAAGACTACACAGCGTGTTTGTGCCAAACATAGTGTGTACTAGAATAACTTTATAAATCCATGTTATTAGTCACACGACCGGTTACATGGCTAACCCTACACGGCGTGTTTGTGCCAGACACAACGTGTACTAGATGAACTTCACCAACCCGTGTTGTTAGTCACATGACCAGTTACACGGCTAACCCTACACAGTGTGTTCGTGCCAAACACGACGTGTAATAACTACCCATTATCCACCCATGTCATTGCTCACACAGCTGGACACATGGTCTATACACACGGTGTGTGCTTTAGGTACTCGACGTGTTTCACCAAAGATTTCCCAAACCCATGTCTCAGCCCACTCAGGCGGTAACACGGTTAGGGAATACATGACATGTACATACAATACACATCATGTACTTAAGAAAAATAGTTCCTTCCCCAAAAAAAGGATACATGGCATGTATTTATCATTACATGTCGTGTGTTCTAGGTTTTTCCGGAAAATAAGCCTCAAAAACTACTCCAGAACCCAGAAAACACTAAAATGAACATTAAAGTGACAAATTCTGATCCGTGAGGGCCCATACTCCCCCATGAATCAAATCTTGTCATCTTCTACATGTCATATACAAGTATAACAATGCAATGATCCACCAAATTCTGGTCCATGAGGGCCCATAACACCTCAGGGACCAAAGTTTGGCATTCATTCAAGTGAACTTTAAACATTAGAAATACCTCATCAAACAGCTGGTATCCTATTAAGGCATCTATCACAACAATATGCATATCTAGAACAACATCTATCACAACAACATGCAATCAATAATGCACCCTAAATAGCATGGAAAGAATGCATGATAAGTGATCTCTAGCAAGTGCCTATATGATGCATGAGATGGAATACCCTCATCTCATCAGGTTTCAATAGAAATAGAACCTCAATAATATCAATGATAATAGCAAAAAACATGTTAATCAACCAATGGTGAAATCAAGTCAACTGTAAAATTACAAAAACAGTAAAATAGAAATAATCGAGGTAAATTGGCTTTCCCCTATACACGGGTTAGATACTCATGAGCACAACTTATTACCAAGTACCTATTCCTTCCTATCCCTGTCTATAGGCTCCAAACAATAAGTCAAGAAGAAAAGAATTCATCTGATACCACTTTGTAACGTTTCGGTTCTGGAAGCCGCCCAGAGGTTCCCCATACCCGGTTGGTCACATGGCCTCAAGCGCATTTCCCCAAACGCCATAGGCTACCACCTAAAAGTGAGGGAATTTGGTGTGATAGTGGAGAAACTATGCCCTCATTGGAAGAGTAATGTAATATAAAATAAATAGATAGCAATAGCTGAAGTAGTAATAATACCATACAACAGTAAAATACTGGAATACTGAAAGTAATGAAAAACTAGAGAACATATATAAATGATGCATGATACATATGTCTAGGAAAGTAGCCAAACAAGTCACAATACTAGAATATAGTACTAAAAAAATTACAAGAAAACAAATAAACTCTAGCAGCATCGCAAGTCTCAGCTTGGTCCCATGCTCTCCAGCTCCACAATAATCAAGTACCTAAAGTAGAAGGGCACTTTCCCTTATCTATACCAGCAACAATATAATCTGTTTTGGCCCAAAGAATGACCCAAATAGAGCGTGAGATGAATCCCGATAGGCAACCACCCAAAGACCTGTGCCTAACAGTCAGTGAATATATATAGTAGGCAATAAGAAAAAAGAAATAGTAAACAAGGAATTACTAAAAGTAAATAAACCTATAGTTTCAATTGCATTCATTTTAATATATCAAGTAAGTAGCTAATCAAAAACAAGTAACCCTCTGGGAAGTACTCACAGACTAACCCCTCTGGTTCAACCAATCAAACACAAGAAAACCTATAGGAAGTACTCACAGTCTAACCCATCTGGTTCAACTTTATCAAAGACTCTCTGAGGAAGCACTCAATGTCAATTCCCCCTGTGGTCTCTTATTAGTAACTAGACACTCTGGGGAAGCACTCAACATCCAATTCCCCCCATGGTATCATACGAGGAACTACAGACACTCTGAGAGAGCACAAAGTCCACCCCCTATGGTCTTGCAATGTAAAAGTAAATAGACACTCTCGAGAAGCCCTCAACGCCCATTCTCCCTATGGTCTACTACACTATGTTCCCACAACCCTGTGTAAGTCAAATCGTGCACAAATGATGTATGAAATCCAAAGTAAACCTCAATAACTACTTGGATAACATTCTACAACATCTCACAACATGTCAGATAAATTCACTCCATCCTAACAATACTAGGCATAGAAAACAAAACAGCCTAATAGGAAAATATAGACCAAATAGTTAATATCAAGAAAACATGGTAAACACATCCATATCAAGGTAAATAACCCTATTTACAATCATAAATCCTCTAATCAAGCACCCAAGGCATAGAAGGCAATAACAGGGATAAAAACCATAAACACAAAATACCCCAAACAAGGGTATTGGGAACTTTTACACATATAACACAAAGATTAACTATGGAAAGGCACAAACCACCTACCTCGGCATTGTACGATCGATATACTCTGATGTCGGCCCTTGAATCGATCTAGAATGCAGTAGATCTACAAAAAACGTCAAAAACATTCAACTAAGAATATCTCATGAGAGAGGAGAAATAAAGAGATGAGACTCTAGAAGAAGGAAGAACCCACCGATGTGATTCCAACACAACTGACAGAGTTTGATTCGGAGAATGGATGGTGGGTTGGGGGATCAGAGAAGAATAAATGGTATCGTTCACTCTTGGAAAAGACTAATAGATAAGAAGGGTGTTTTGTCGATTAGACACGACCTCAGTCCGTTTAATGAAATAAAAATAAAGTACACTATGTGTTCTTCAAGGGTACACGACGTGTACTTGCTTTAACTGGCCTCTGATTTAGGCGGTCTTCAGGTCACCCCACACGGCCATGTTCTCGGCCATTACACGACCAACACATGGCTACCCATGACAACTAGGTACACAGCGTGTACTCCTGAAATTTCCAAAAACTCCTCTTTTTCTCAAAAACAACCAGAAAATAAAGACATACCTGAAAAGAATATCTGGGTTCTTACACACCCATCCTTGGTTTATAATGGAACCAAACATCTCCCAAACATACATATGTATTCCATAAGAAAATAATCATTCATCATATCACAAATAACCCTTGGAAATAAAATGGGTTTAATTCAACACATGAAAAAGAACCCATGGAAGGAAAATGAGTTTTATTCAACACATCATGTGAATTTCAATGCAAATACCATAAAATAAATATAAAAAATAATATTTTATTTACACCATATAGATATAAGGTATATAGTTAAGACAATAATTTTCCATAATCAATTTATACATGGAATCTTGGTGAACACCCTTCAATCAAAGGAATCAAGTATAAGGTATTCATGGAGGAAATTCATTGGAAGAATAATTATGGTTATTCACAAAAAGATAATAGGTAAGAAAAGGGTAGTGATGGATCATTACTTAAATAGAGAGATCAATACAAGATCCATATATATAAATAAGGTTGATGGTATCATTTCATTAATATCCTTAATGAATCATATGATATATTAGGTGATATTTACTTAGGTAAAAAAACAAATTTTAAAGAGTTTTAGAAATAAAATCACTTTGGAAATAAGAAATACAATTGATATTTTGAATGAATTTTAAAAGAAATTTTTTATAAAACTAGGCTAAAATTATTTCTTTTATAAAACATGAAAACATATAGAGTGAATTTCCTATAAAATGACAAAGATGGTAGAAAGGTACATTCACACAAAACTGTCAAAAGAGATTATTTGACCCATATGGAAAACATTAAGTGGTTTTACTTTGAAACATTTTCAAATAATATCAAGGTATTTAAAAACAACCTTTTCAATTTTTTAAATAGATAAAGGGATGTCCAAAAAATGGATTTTATCATAAAAGGAATTCCCTTTTAAAAACACTTTTGTTGAAAACCACATTTCTTTAAATGATTATAAAGCTTTCAGTTTAAAACAAGGTAAAGAGATGAAAAATATCACCAAGGAAAACCAAATTAGAATAAAATAATTTTGATCTTATAATAAAATTATATACAAATTCCTTATTTTGATTATCATATTCAAGAGGTCTCGATTTAAAATGATGTTTGATATAAAAACCTTATGACTTGAGTGAAATTCAAATAAGAAAACAATAAAGGAAAGTGAGATTGAAATTAACCTTAAAATATCATTAATAGTGGATAATTAATGATATAAAATCTCAATTAGGAATAATATATGCCACTTAAAATAAATTAGGTTCATAATACAAAACATGTCTCAAAGAGAGGAATTTGAGATGAAAACTCCTTACCTTGTTTCCTCGTTTAGTCGAACATACACTAATATCCTGTATAAAAAACATAAATATCATAATAAACTATTACATAAACTTTTTCATATATATTAACTTTTATAAACTTAATTTATAATTATTTCCTATATTTATATTAGTTATTTTTTTAACTATTTTCGATGTCGGGTGTGTGTAATCTTGATAGTTTTGAACTAGTTTCATATGAGTGGTGTTGGTATGCATTATTCTTCCAAAGTTTATGTTTGAAAAATCATTAATGTTACTATAAGGTAATATTTATAGTTACATATTAATTTTAAATTTCCTTTCATGAGTAATTTATTCTTTATCTTAGAAGATGAAATTGATAATGGGCCTTTTTTGGTGATTTTTGACCTATGGAGGGTGTTTTCTTCATTAATGATTTAAATAGTGATGTATCCATTATAGAACCAAAAAAATTCTTATTTAAATATTTATATCATATTATACATATAATAATGTTTTTATAACCATTCATGATATAGTTTTATAACATTGTTCAAGTAGGTGGTCAAACTGACCTAAACATGAGCATACTATGATTTATGGATGACTATGAGATGATTAAGTTACAATATAATTATACCAGTAGTATAATGATATGATTTAGTATTTATTAGTGTGATATATCTGAATTATAAGTAAGTGTGATAATTAGTGATTCATATGAAACAATTTCATAGTATGAATAAATTATTTTCATCTTAATTTTCTTGTTTAAGGTGATTGATTTTATAATGATTGTCTACCATTCATATCATTAAGAGGATTGTTAAATTTTTATTAAAAATAATAATTCATATAATAAATATCATATTTATCATTTAAGACAATTCTAAATATTATCCATGTAAGGTGGCGATGAAATGAAAAAAATAAATCAAACATCCCTTGAAGGAGATAGTCCACACAAACATATAATTGACGATTTCATTTTACATAGAATGGGGAAAATTAGTAATATTGATCATCATTTAAATATATAAAATATATCATAAATATCATAATTATATATTAAATTCCATATTAATACTATCCTTGTAAGGTGGGGAGGGAAAATGAAAAACAGTTTTTCATGGAGGTGGTAGTCCACACAACACATGATTCACATTTTCGTTTTTCATAATGGAAAATGGTAGGGTGGATAATTATTATTCCATAATTATAATAACATAACAATATAATAAATATACTTATTTAATAATTTTAAGTTGGTCAAATTAAATTTTAGGATGAAGAAATTCACTTAAATAAATATAAAATAGAAAGATGGGTTAGGAACTTATACATCACTTCGTGGATTATCTCCATTATGAAGGGGATTGAACCTTTGAGGGGTGGTCTTTTAAGATAACTAGAACCTTATTAAGGTGTATAGGAGTTTTCAGAATATGATTGGTTGGAGTTTGGGTCAAACTAATGAGGTTTCGGTGTGAGGGTAAGGGAGGAGATGAGATCCCTTTTTATAAGTGAAAAGCGGTAATATTTTTGTAAATACTCAAAATATTTCAATAATGGAAATTCAATCTAAAATAATATGACTAAAAAAATATAAATAATGGAGTGGATAATAGATAAGGATTATCCTTACCTCCACCAATCATTTAGAAACAATTTTTAAACATGTTTTCCCTTTAACTCTAATGTTACTTATTTTAACCATTTTAGTTTTCACCGCGGTAACTAGTTTTTACCTAGGTAATTTATCCTTTATGCCCAAAAATAAAATTGTAATTATTAAATTTTGAGACCAAATTATTTCAAATTTAAAATCAATTTATTTTCTAATTATTAAACGTGATAAAAATTCATTTTAAAAAACAAAATGTATAATGTACTAAAAACATTTTTTTTAAATATAACTTAAATTGTAAATGTGAAATATGGGTTTATAAATTAAAACCAATTTTTTTTCTTCAAAATTATGAAGTTGCTTATAAAATAAATATTTTTCCTTATAAAAAGGTCTCATAAATTTCCAATTAAGTATTATATCATAATAATGACATAAAAGATGCTATATTAGAAAAATGGTATATGACTCGATTCACCTAAAATTCAAATGTTTCTGAAAAATCCCCAAAAATAATCATAAGTTAATATTATTATAATTAATCCAAAAATGATGTTAAATTTTTAAAAGTAAATTTACAAAACTTGATAATTTATTATTTAAATAAAATCTCGAAATATAGAGGAAAGCTCTTCGTTTTAGAAAATAGATTTTAAAAAATGTTAACTATAATTTATTATTATTTATTATCATTTACTAATAATTTTTTTACTAAAAATTAAATTTTTATTATTCAAACAATTTTAAGGAAAAATTGAGAAACCATGAGTTCAACCACTAAATGAAATCACAAATCCATTAAAAGAGAGTTTAAGCTGACCAGATTTAACCACCCTAAAAAATTTCCAAGAGATATTGTTTACCTAGGTGTCTGGTTTGTCCATTATGATATCTTTGAACTGAAATTCCATATTGTTCCAAGACTGGATGTAATCCTATATGATGATCTTCCCATTGTTAAATCCCATTACTAAAATTAGGTTCTTCTTTTCAATTCAGGAACATTGCTCCTCATTAAGAGCCACCCTCAAAGCCCTTCTCATCATTAGGTTGGTTTTCTCTTTAGTAGCATTAATTGACAAAACCTGTTCAACCATTTCTTCATATGAGATCATAAAATTCCAAGGATTGATCAAGAATTTCACTTGACTTCCACTGATAGCAAGTAGACTTGGTGGAATGGTGGGTATCGTTGTTCATCTGCTTAGATTTCATCTTCTTCGTTGATCGAGTCTCCATTAGTAGTGGAAAATATGAGTAATCCTTTCTCTCTTCATGGTTACCCCTCCGGATCTTACTCCTCCTTGGTCTTGGGAGCTTACCACCTTATACCTCATCCTATCTATCACCTATATAATGGCTAGATCAGTCATCACTAGGCTCATTCCTAGGATCCTTCTGCCCATCCATGGAGGTCCTGGACGAATCTTTCTCAAGATCCTGAACCAGACCATTGTTAGAAAATTGTTTGAAGTGATTTTCCAGCTTGATAACTACTACCTCCCTTTCGGGACTTTTCCTGATCAAGGCCTCCCCAAGAAACTTGGCTCAATACATTTCAACCAGTAGGATTATCCTCTTTGGGTTCCTTAGAAACCTCTACCTAGCCTTTATCCCTAATACCACTCCTTGGACACACCACCTCAGCATATGAGGCACCCATGGGAGTCTTGAGGCCTCCCTCATTTTGACGTTCCGATGCAAAATTATGCCCAATTACACCATGAGGACCCTCAAGCAATTGAGGGTCTAAAACTCCAACATCTTTCTACACCTCTAAACTCATTTTCTCTAAAGAAACTTCCACAGACATCTAAGAATCGTCCAGGTCCTTTCTCAATTTATTGAAGATATATTCCACCAAGGGATTTCATTACCATGATTCAATTTGTACTACATTTTTTGTAGTATCCACACCCACATTCCCTTGATCAGAGGAACCATCTACAACACTTGAAATAAGAGCCTTTCTGCCACCTATTCCCACACCCTTCTGATTATCATTCTGTCTAGACCCATGCCTACATGCCCTCAACTAATGGCCCATCTGCTTACAAGAAGAACAAAAGTCGACCCATGATCCATAAACCACTTGCTTCCTACAACGAAATTCATCTCCTACTATAATCCAAATGAAATCATAAGTCATTCTTGAGGCATATACTTCCACACAAAACTAAGGATTAACAGGATGGTAAGCATCTTTAGTTCGGCTATCGAAGCATAAGTACCTACCTACAAGGTTCCCAAGCATCTGAATAATCAAAGGGTTTTAAAATGGTAATGTTAGGTTATGGAAACTCACCCAAATCACCACTGAAGGGGAGTACCACTTCATATGGAAGTCATATGTCCATATGAAGAGGTAGAAATGAGACCTTTTGTAGCTATAAGGAGTACTAGACAAAGATTTTATCAGGTATTCCTCTAAAGCGAAATGGAACATGATGTTATTATTGTCGACCAAACCCATAATTTCCCTATCCTGTAAATCCTAGGAAAAAAATAACCTATCAATTGTGTCCATCGAAGACCTTATCTACAAGAATCGAGCAATCAAGGTTCGGTTAAGGAGGGTAGAATCTTCATTAAACTCCGTGATCAAAATCATAAGGTTAGGGCATCCATCATACAGATCGGGAACCTTAAGGAATAAATAGAATTGCAGTAATAGGGGAAGAAGATCAGGGTTAGAAAAGGGGAAACAGAGGACTCCAATCCCTTGAATGATGTTGAAGATCCCTCCCCCATTGGAGGGGGAGGGACTGACATAGTTTTCGCCACCGTCATGGAGTGGGAGAAGACACCACATACCCCCCTCGATCCAACCTCCTCAAATTATGGTTGGGCCCAAAGACCATTTACTAATAAATTTAATGGTTATATATTATTCATATTATCAATATATTTTTTATTATATTATATTATATTTGTTTCTTGGAATAAAACATCAATTTTAGAAAAATATATTTTTAAGCATAAAATAATTTTCTAGGTTATTTTAGCTATGCTAATTGAATTTCATGAACATTAAAAATAATCTTTATTTTTATTATATATATATATATTTCATAATGTGGTTACTCCTATTCATACCCACTAATTCAATTCATGTATTTTAATGGTTATATTTTTAAGGGTTTTTATAGATTATAATAATGGTTAGGCCAACTCATGAAAACCTTTCATGAATAAATTATAACTATTTATCATTTTTCCATAATCATAAACTACATGAGCATGAAAATCACAATTTTCATGAAATACGACTTTGTTTATATGTATATGTAGATATGTGTATATATATATATATATCTTATCTTCATATAAGGCTTTAGGGTATATTCTCATAAATCTCCCACTTTTATTAAATACTAAAATGGTTTGTTTCATTTCACCTTATATTGCATCGTATACAGTAACTTGTGAATCTATATCCAAAACTAATTTTGGATATCTTCCAAAACACTTTTGAATTAACTCTAAACCAATTTTATAGAATCTCTTTAGGTCAAAATCAATCCCCATTCAGTATACCACAATGTGTAACCCCATATGACTTTATAAATTTGATAAACAAAATGAATCTACATATCTATATATGTAAGCAAAGACCGAGATCTAGAAAAGTATAAATTCTACTCAAGTAATAAAGGGATCTGGCATGATCTCCATCAAATAAATGTATCTATATACCTGTGTTCATCATTCAGTATCATATAAAAACATGCATTTTCATATTTTCCCTTTGTACATGACATTAAGTTACTTGAGACATGAAGCATGTCAATCCCATATTTCCAACTCATTTGTTCTTGATTCTATGAGTATATTCTGATCCGATTAATGAACACACCACATGTCATTCATCCTTATAGATGATCACATCACATGTCCCTTATCTAGATAGATATATATAATATCTAGGTGCGGCTGCACACTCCCACAGCCTATCTCAGTCAAAGTCCATGATGTTATACTCGTCATATGAGAGGAAAATAACATCTTGGTTATGATCCAATCATCAATATGGTCAGAAACATACCCAACCACCCTTATATTAGCTATGTCAATATATAGACTTGCGTAACAAGGTATCAATGTTTAAAGGTTCTTGTGTAAGATATTTCACCAACCTCAGGTAGTGGGGACTCAAATATGGTCCATGCACCCCTAGTATGCCGTAGAAAATTATATTTTCCACTCTATATGGTATACTTAGTAGGTCATCAATCACACATAAATAATCATATTATTTGTTTTGTGCCTCATGAGCATATTCTATATCTCTATATAAGAATCTTATTCACACTAAGCTTGACATTTCTTCAAAAACTATAATACTCCATGATGAACATCAGTTAGGGATAAACTCAAAGTAATACTTTGAGAGGTCAATTATAATTACACTTAATGATATATATATATATATATCCAATGTGAAAGAATGATAAAATAGAATATTCCTTTAATATGATACATTTTAATATTCTTAAACTCATTAAGAATATTAATATTATATATTTTAATATAATTAAACTCCTTTAAGAATACTTAAAAAAACCAACATAATAACCAATTTGTCATATACTATATGATAAACTATTAGACTAGTTTGCTATAATTTTGAGGTTTTTTAACTCTTTAAATCATATTTAATTCATGTCACATATCTATGTGACTACACCACATCTTTATGTGACCATATGATAAAACACTCCCACTAAAATCTTTAGTGAGAAACATATATGAATAAAGGTGGTTTGAATAATGATGATATTTAGGAATCATATTCCTAACTATTTAACTTTTGAAAAATTAAAACTTCTTTAATTCATAACCTCAAATGTTATGATGTTAAATTTTTTTCTATACTTAGAACTCTTTCTATGATCCTCATCATTATCCTTGTAACCCTATTACATCAAAGAAACTCATTCATATAATGTAACTACTTACATTATTTTTTACTAGTCTTTATAAACTCTTTTAAGATAATGTCACAATCAATTTAATATGAAAACTAAATGTAACTCTTTACATTTTGACTAGAATAATCCTTAAAGAAATAGTTTCTTATATTTTTCATGATAACTAAATGTAATACATTAATTTTTTTTTATCATCACACATCATAAAATATTTTATAATATTGATTAAAAAAACTTTACCTTAAACTGATACAATAGTGATTTACACATTCTAAATGGTAACTAAATGTAACACTTTACAATTCTCTTTACCATCACACATCCTAAACATTTTAAGATACGAAGTGGAAAATAATTTAACTTAAGATCGGTTTTATACTTTACTTGTTAATTTTGAACTTCTCTAAGTCCAAAAATACTCCTAATAACGTCTCATATACTATATTCTTTTCAGAATATCTTTCTAATATACATAATATTTTTTTTATTAAATAACATTTATTTACTTTTAGTGGGAGAAATAGTGTTTAAATATCATGTATAGTATTTTATGTGTTTGGAACATTATTAATTTGAAAAAAAACTTTATTAAAATATACCATTGATGAGTGGTAGGAATACATTATTAAATATTCTACCAAATATTAGATAAACACTTGTATTCTGGATAAAGAAATTTTATCCATATTTTCTTCTCAAAACATGATATATAAATTGATGAATCATAAACCACATGTATAAAATTAATCATATCATAATAGTTCACAAAAAATAATTGTAATTGAAAAAAATCTCCTATAACATAAAGGAAATGAGATGAATATACACATCATTTAATTAGATTCAATGGATATTGATAAAATCCATTACAAACATATGAAAAAACTCTTTGCTTCATGAACATAAACTAGTCAATTAATTCTTCATTTGATTTTAAACTCCTATATATTTACAACACTTTGTAAAATATACATTTTTTATCACACACCCTTCAAAATTGAAGAATAATTTTCTATAACATTCATACCTAACATGGAAATTCTATAGAGTTTCAAAAACTATTTCAGGTATATCTTTGATAATACAACCATGTTGAATTATAATGCTTCCTTCTTAACACTCCTAGGTTTAAATGAAATTTACTGGATTTTGGAAGAATCATTATTGAACTTTTCAACCAAATTTTCTTCTTATGGTTTAAACTTCATCCTACTTGTACTGTCAATACAGTACTTTAGAACCTAAACATCATATGCCAAGTTCATATTTATATTCCCAATATATTGAGAATATAGGGTAAAAATTATTTGAATTTAATAATATTATCGACACATTTATATATATGAAAATAGGATAACTTCCATTTCCAGAAAAATCCATTTTTAGTCTCCCATTAAATAATATTATAAAATTGTATGAATCAAAAATCAAATGTATGAAAAAAACTTTATCTCATTTTATAAAAAAAATTATTTTCATGTTCCTCCCAAGAAAAAAACATGATAATACACATCTTATGAAAAGTTCATCGAATCTTGAAGTATCCAAGTTATCAATGCAACAACTCATTTTCCCCATTACTTGAAAAAAAACTCAAGATTCAATTATTTTCATCTTATGAACTTCTATATAATTACAACACTTTGTAAAAAATATAATTTATATCAAATATCTATCCGAATAAAAGAATTTATTTTTATAACCAATACCATTTTAATGAAACCTTTAGTATCATTGAGTCATCAATATATTCAATCATATTGAATATCATTTGAGGTACCCAATCATATTGAGTATATGAGTGGATAATAATATTCCTTTGGTAATTTTTCATCTAATGCCATTGAAACATTAAATTAATTTCTATATGCTTCCATAAGAATATAGATTCACTTGTTGAACAATTTAAACACTTAGTTATTAAGGAAATAATTTTTATGACACATATGATTTTTCTTAAGAACTTTTCATAAATCACTATTATTGATTAAGAACATTTCTTAAGTTACTATTATTAAGAGATACTTACATTAAGATTATCTTTATCAAGTATTGATTACATAGTTTAAATTGATGATGATGATGAAATTATGTACAACAAAATTTTTATCAAATGAGTGTCATGTATTGTTAACCATTTAATAAGGAATTTTATTAAATTTTATCCCACTAAAATGATGACCCCTTTTAAAATCCATCATATTCATTAGTGGGATAAGATCTATGTTTCACTAAGAAAATGACTCTGCTTTATCCTAAAACTCACCGCTTAGTTATTTAGGTAGGGAATCATCCTAATCACATCATATTTTATTCATCAATAGTTGATCATAAAACTCTTTTTCCAATCCATAATATGGATAAACTCAACTATATTCATCTAGTATCTCATCCCTTGTGGTTTTCCATCTAATTTAAACCAAAGAAAACATAAAAAATGAGCTAATCATAATACAATATAGGGGAACCCCACTATAGAATGAAACCACAAAAGGATGATCCAAGATCACTCATTGATTGATTTCCTTACACAAGATAATATAGGGGCACCCCACTATGGTTTGAGACTACTAGGTTGGATGATCAAGATCTTGAAAAGTGCCACTTTAGAAAGAATATCACACTTAGTATTGAAAGGTGGTTTTAATCTCACCATCATATCTCATGTTATTCTTTTTATGTGTGCATGCTTCTAGTAATTTATTTTAGAATATTATTCCCTCCACCTGATTAGTATGTTCAAACCATATTGATGTGTAAATCTTTACACAACCCATAAGTCTGTTTTAATCAACCAAAAATAAAAGTTAAATATATTCATACATATCCAAATGCATTATATGCATAAGGTATATGAAAAATCTTTATAAATTACTAGAGTTATCCACATGAGTAAGATTGGAGTGATAGAAAACCAACCCCATTCACCAGCCAAGTAAAGGCATAAGCCTCCAGGTAGGTAGGTGGTCTTACCCCTAGTCCCTCTATATGGGGATACTTTACTCAAGATAGAATCCAATTCATCATAAATCTAATCACTTGATATGTAAAAACTATATTAAATGGATAATTTTAATTTCATATATTTAATTACAAACTGAGGTCAAGGTAGATGAAAAACTAAATCCATTATGGAATCAATCCCAACATATAATGAAAGGATCTATCCTAGAAGTCATTTAACATTTTAAAATAAATCATACACAATATTCATAATTCTTATACAATTTTATAAACATGAATTTATAAAGAAATATCCTTTTAAATAAATTAACAAATCAAATATTTAAACATGAGAAAAAAATTTATTAATAATTCATAAATCAAAGCTAATTATAAAACCTTTTATAATTTCCCAGAATTAACATTGTAGATATTCCATAATTTTGAATATAAAAATTGTATATTCATTTCAATATTTTGAATATAAATACTTTATATTCATTCAAATATGAAATATTTTATATTTATCATAATATGGATTTTTTTCAAATATAATATATTTTATGAATTCTTAACAATTTATAATTCAATTTCCATTATGTAAACATTTTACATAATCTAAATAACATATACTTAATCATTATTTAAACCTTAACCATATCAATTATAAAATCATTTTTGATGTAGCTGGAGTAATAAACAAATAAGACTACTTTTTATTTTGAATAATTCAAAATAATTAATTATGAACAATTAATAATTTAAATAAAAACAATTTATCTTTTTGCCTTATTTAATAATTTAAAACTCTTTATAAATTATCACTTATGATTTCTAAATAAAAACTTTTTCTTCTATATTATAAGTTATGCCAAATAATTTTGTAAAAGTTATTTTATATATTAATATTTAATATTTAGGAATAAAATGTTTCAAAACATTTATTTAATTATTTATAAGAAATTTATAATTAATTAATTTATAAACCCTTTATAAATTATAATATCCCAAAATACCTTTTATAATATTTTATAAACATTTTATAAACCATTAATATTATTTTACAATTTAAAAACTATTTTTAGAAACTATTTTGTTTACCTTTATAAAGAATCTTTATTCTGTATAAGGGCAACCTCTTTCTACCCTTACACAGACACTTTGTATAAAGGTAATATGGTTTAGAATCCCTTATCTAAAGGTGAAATAGTTCTTACCTTTATGCAGCATAAAAACAAAGTATTGTGTAAGGGTACTACCTTTATGCATTCGGCATTGTGTAAGGGTAAAAAAGATCTTACCATTACACAGTCATGTTTTGGGCAAGGTTAAGTGGTTGGATCCCCTTATCTGGCTTTGATAAAAAAACTTATCTACCTTTACATAAAACCTCTATGTAAGCTCCCACGTGTAACATCCCATGTTTTGGACAAGGTGAAATTTATAAGGAAAATTTGAACTTATCGATAGGTGGGTGGGAGAAATCTTAAACTAAGATTCAGAATGAGTATATAAGTGTTGGAACACTTGAATATATTTTTTTAGATGTGGTTTTAGACCCAAAAGGTGCCTCAGAAGCTTGGATGAGTTTTGAGAGCATCGAGCTTTGAAAACCCTCTTTCAGAAGAGGCTATAGCAGGCGCACGGGTGCATCACATGGTTTGTTAAACTGTGAAACCATGCACGGTGTATATGGTTGGACAGTTTCCATCACATGGATTGTGCATAGTTTTTCAAACCATGCAGCTATCCATGATAGGGGCATATCCCTTTGATAGTGGCCACCACACAGCCTGCACATAGTTTTTCAGATAGTGCGGTTAGCGGTGTGGGGGGCATATCCCTTGGTCAGTAGGGTGCACACAGTTAGCACATAGTTTTCCAAATCGTGCGATCAAACTGTG
Source organism: Viscum album (assembly GCA_963277665.1). NCBI lineage: Eukaryota > Viridiplantae > Streptophyta > Magnoliopsida > Santalales > Viscaceae > Viscum > Viscum album. The sequence goes on along the minus strand of OY728155.1, from coordinate 1,963,590,443 downwards.
GAGATTTTAAAAATGGAAAAAATGAAAATTTTCCTCTACCTTCTTTAAAGGGGTTTCCCCTCCTTTCTCCTCCCATACGCATAATGTAATAGCCTGCTCAAGCTCCTCCACCTCTCCTCCTACCATGAAGATATCTCCTCCATTTAGATTCCATTTCGAGTGTCGTTCATCATGTTGGAAGCATATTGGTGATTCTAGGGATCCACAATCATAATTTCTTAGTTTCTTTCACCATCATAAATTCTATCTTTATGCAATATAATTATCCCTATTTTCAGGATGTTTTCCTATTTTTTTTATTTCTCCTGAACCGGCTCGAATCAAAGCTTGATATTGGATGAGTGGACCATCCAAAGTACAAGGTAGGTGGTCTCATTATTTTCCCTTAAATTCTCACTTATTTATAAATTACACCACTGTTCCACATGTTGTACTTTCCATGTGTTGCCTTATAAATGTGAAATTAATTATTTAGAACCTAATACATTAAATTGGATAGTCGTTGTGTGCTAAATTGAACCATTAGAGGTTATATACCTCAATATGAACCACCCCTTTGGGTGTGTCATCTATATTCCTATGGCCTATTCCCTACTTAGGAAATTAAATCACCCTTATGAATGTTTCTTTAAATAATTGATTTGTAATGCCCTGTCTTCCTCACTCTTGTTTATCTTTTTAGATTTGATGAATGATTTTGCTTGTAGGGATTAATGAAATTGAATTAGATGAATGTAATATGATAGCCTCACCCCTGTTTATAATAAAACCAATTTTGATGTATGCTGTCTTCTCTAATAAAATTGGGAAATTAAATGGGGTTAATTAAATGATAAATTGAATGCTTATGGACACATCCTTATCTATATTTATAATTAAATGGTAAATTTCATGATTATGGATGTGGTCTTATATTTATTTGTAATTTAATGGTAAATGGCATGCTTATGGACATGACATTATCTTTATTTATAATTAAATAGTGAATAGAATTCTTATGGTCATGGACATATTTATTATTTATAATTTAATGCTATTAAATTCTTGGATGAACAGATGGCATATTAATAAATGTTAAATGAATTATATTAAAAAGGATCCACTATGCCTTTAAGTGATGCCAGTTGCCTCTTTACAGAATTTCAGACTAGGATCTCATAGGGTAGGAAGGATTGCCTTATTTTGTATAATTACTGAGGGACCTCAACTATTTTTGTTGGTCATGATGTGTCACACCCCCTTGGTCGAGGATGTTGGCATCACTTTCACATCACTTGGGTTACTGGTCATGACGTTCCATGCCCCCTTGATTAGGAGGTTGGGTATGTCCCTCCTCATTATTTATTATGATACTTGGTATGGCATCCAATATTGATTATGATTTTTGGTAATGGTCCTTCTCCTTATGTTACACATGATACTTGGTAATGGTGACCTTACAAAATAATACTCTTATGACTATGCTTGGATTCCAGTGTTACGCCACAAGTCCGTGATAACACTATGTATCTTTGCATATGGATATATATGTACCTATGTATATAGTGAATATACATACATACATGTATATATATATATATATATATTTAAAAATACTATGGAACATTTATAGTGGTATTCTGGTTTAGGATGAAGCGGGTATTGTCGATCGGGTGTCCTAGAACTTCAGTCTGACTATTTTACATTTATTCATTTATTGCTTAATTATTATACTTTCACACTACCTTATATTACATCAACATAATGGATAGAATTAGAGACCATTGGTGGATGCCTACTGAGTATATCTTTTCCCCTATATGGGACATCATTGGGTACCCAAACTGACCTCATGTTTAAAGGTTCCAGTTTATTGTATTATGCTTGTGTTGTGACTCTTGTACATGGGATCCTAGGAGCACATGATTGAGTTGGAGCTTAGGATGCTCATTGGGATAACCCTTAGGGATTTTATATTTTCTTTATATAATGTTTAATCTTTACCTATCATATGCTTACTACCTATACATCATAGACTCACATGGGAATTCATCATTATATACTTAGATTTGTCCATTTCATATTATTTTAACAGTCATTATATTATTATTCCACTGATTTTTTATTCATTTACATTACTTTTGCTATTTTTTTCTTATGATTTTACCACTATGATACTCTCACTATGAGGGTATAGTCTCCCCATCGTACCATCATCATACCCTTACAGCTAGTCAGCAGCCTCTAGCATATGGGGAGGTGCACTTGAGGCCATGTGACTAATCGTCTTAGGGAACCATTTCAGTGGATTCCGTGTTGAGATGTTACAAAGTGGTATCATTGGTGTTTTCTTTACTTTGTCCTAATATTTTGGGTTGGTATTCAAGAGACTTGTAATGTGTTGAAACTTGTTAAATAGCCATTTTTGGAGTTATCAACCCACACATGGTGAAAATACCAAGTGGCCAGGTATGATATTTTTGTTTATACTATTTGTTTTTATAGTTGATTAAACTTCACCTTGAGTGAATGGTGTACTTTCTATTGTTACTGACTTATGTTATTTATATAATTTTACACATGGCCTAGTATGTAAAGAAATTATCATTATATTCATCATTATAGGCACATAGAGATTCACATGCCATGCATATGCCATTCTATGTAGGGTTTATTCTTAGGTTATCAAATATAGTGATTTGTTCCTTGAGTGTTATTCCATGATTTTCTGATTTATTTAGTTTTTTTGTCTATATATAATGTTTATATGAATTTTATGCCATGATACATAATTATTTAGCATGTCTATCTTCTTACCATGATTAAGTAAATAATTTCCATGTTTTTTTATATTTATTTCTTGTGATAGAATACCTAGAAATAATTTTGATATAAAATTAGTTATTAAAGTGTCTACATAAATATAAATAGTGTTATCCCATATATATTTATGTTGGTTCTTTAGATAACCTATAATAACATGTTTGAACCATGAACCATTGGTTACATGGGTTGAAACATACTGGTTGTGATTAAATGGGAGCTAATATGCATCTATAAAGTGTATAGGTGCTTTACAAATTAGGGAATGGTAACCCATATAATCGAACCATTTTATATGATTTTGATATCCCCTGAGACCATTTTATAAATTTAAAAGCTAATAATTTTGACTTAAAATTATTTGATTGCTTATGGAATTTTTAAACGACTCGACCCAAGTAGGTTGGTCTTAACCAGTTACAGTTATGGGATAGACTTAACTCAACCTGAGTAAGTTGGTCATGATTCTAAATTATTATTAAATAAACTAATTGAGGGTGTTTTAGAATTTTTAACGTTTAAATTTTTTTGGGTTTCATTTAGATTAACCTAAAATAGTTAAAGGTACCCCCATAGGATGCCTTTATCTCGATACGCCTTAGTACTTAACCCCATGGTGGTATGTTTATGTTATATAGGGATGGTTAATGAATATGTATATATCCACTTATATAGTGTTACATACAAATGTATGGTGACATCTTACTTGACCAATACCCTCTTATATTTATTACATACCTCTTATCTTCTTTTGGGTTGTACTTATATGAGGCGTTAGTTAATTAAAATTCCAATAAAAACATAAAGGGTGTTTTCCTCTCTAGATTAGAATTAACATTTTAATTAACTAAGCCCAACCATGAGAACCTTATGGATAAATAAAATATATAAGAGGAACTTATATGATAATTTTCCTAATTATGATAGGATTTCAATTATATAAATTATTTTTTAAAGTAACTTGATATAGATTGCCTACATTGCCTTCTTGCATTAGATAAATAAAGTACCCGTTTTTTGCCTCATGACTAGTACTTGGTGTTATTAAATTTGAATTAGATAAATTGTTTAAATATAATCTTAATGTGGTGTTTATATCTTTAACCCTTGAGAAAGGGTAGTCTAAATATTTCTGGAGTTTTTCTTTGGATGGGAATGAGAGCACTCCACGTAGGCTTCTTTTAACCAAAATGATAGGCAGTAGAGCCCACTTATCTTTTTCAGGCATCACCTCCTTATAAGATCTATGATTTATGTTTCAGTAATGGGTTATCTTGAGGTAGCAAGTGCCCTAAAAAATTTGAAAACCATGGTAAAGTCTTGTGATCTGTTCTCAGATGTTAGGTACCATTTGGGTGTTGTTGTCCCGAGCAGGACTCATTACTTCTAAAATGACACCCAAGATGGACAGGTGGTTTTCGGTAATTTTGACCCTTGTTATGGGCATGAGTAATGAGTAGTAGAGGGTTGGAAATGCATAGGAAATAGTAGGACACTTTGTAGTTTATGTTCCCCTTTTTCCTCATTCTTGGATGGCTCAGGAGCTCTTCGGCTATAATTACAGTCATATATGATTATATGACTCTAAGATAGATCCATTGTGTGGGCCATCAGATACTAGGATGAATAGGTTCAATAGGCATATGGATAGTATCAAGTGATGTTCCATTGTTTTGATGAAATCTCAGGTTATTGTTCTTCGATACATTTGGTACCCATCAAGTAGAAAAAAGTGGTGTAATGAACTATATGAGTTTGGTGGAAATCATTAAATCCATGAGATATTATTCTTTGATCATTGGTCATATCAGGGGAAGATTGACCTAAGTGTTAGAGTAAATCTAACTCATCCTAATTCTCAATATGATGCTGATAAAGAACCAGGTGGTATGAAACCACTGGTCAGGTTATTTTGGATTTTATTCATGATATTACAGTGTGCGTGGACATAACTTGGTAGGAGTGTCACACGTATGTCTAGAGTAAATTTGGTATATCATTCTTGTAAGAGTATAGTCTATATCTCATTTTATTTTAATGCTTTATAAAAGTGTGTTGGCCACATAAATTACTCATGGTCAATGATTGATGGAGTGTGTTTCATGGAATCAGTTTCCATCTTTAGTAAACAATGACTAGGACACTCATAAGGTGGGGAGCATCATTTAAAATGTGTTGTAGTGTGTCCTACAAGTAGAGGGAGTGAAACCATGAGAGGAAAATTATGGATATGGTCGACCTTTATTTACATGCCTATGGGGTTTCTAATTCTTAAATATGATGGTACTTTCAAGGTAGCATGATGATGATATGGGTTTTTGTATACACAACTTATGAGGAAACTGTTACTCGAGGATATAATTCAATGGATATTCTTGAGTGGTCATGGAATTACTCACGTGGTAAGAAAATTGTGGTTAGTTAAAGATGATGCATTGGTAGGATCATCTAGTCTTTATTAAATGAAATCAACTAGTGGTGGTTTGACTGATTCCTTCATGTCATTGGATATGGTTGGTTGGGAACCATATTAATCACATCATCTTAGATATGACTAAAGCATCTCGGGTCTTCCTATTAATTATTGATATAATCTTAGCTTTCTCTTGTCTTAGTGAAAAAAAATCCCCTATCTTGATATCATCTAGGATACATTGAGAGAGTAATGGCTATATGCTGTGCTAAATTAAAAACCCTTTCTATTTCAAAAAAATAGACTATGTAGGGATTTCACTCTAGAATCATGGATATTTATATAGAGGCATGGTTATTATTCACTAATAATTAGGTTACCAAGTAGGAATTCCTTGGATAGAATCATGGACACCAACTAGTTCTTTTACTTGACTATCGTTGGGTTCAGTCAAAGTTTTGATGCGTGGACATCTCTAGTTTGTACTAATGTATCACTTGTAAACATCAGAGTATGGACTAACTTGTTTAAGCTTCTTGGACTGTAGTTGATTATTTTGAGGTTACCCTAGACTTCATATGGGATCACATGGGATGTTTAAGGGTAATGATCCAAGTGTTCTGGATTGAGTATACACCTACATTCATATTGTGGAATGAAAAATTAAATAGACATTTTGGCTTTAGACATCACTAGAAGTAGGATACGGGCTTTAGTGGACATGTTCTAAGTAAATTCAAGGTGCCTTAGGATAAGGAATCATGTTTTAGGATGTGATACATTGGCCATATAAGCTAATAATTTTTGTTAATAGTTTCATAGAGTTGGATTGACATATTACCTCTTATTTCCTTGGATGTGGTCAGTGAAGAATTGATTTATGGAACATAGTTAGGATGAGGTGAGTGCAGTGTGAGTCGGCCATGGTTTTTCATGAAAATACAGACCAGCCTCGATAAATAAGGTCAATTAGGAGTTGATCATTCATTCAATCTAAGGATCATTCCAAGAGAATCTTTATAATATTAGGGGCATTTTAAAATAAAAAGTTCTGATAGGAGAGATACTATGACCCGGAATTGAACTTTAAATACTAAAACCTGTGGTGGGGAGAACCGTAGGCTAGGTGATTAAAGAGGAAAAATGCGATCTTATATTAGGTAAGATGATATTGGGTAAGCACTGTCTCGGTGCTTTAGTTTTGAATACAATCATTGGCTCGAGTTTTAATAGCTTATGTATCATACACTTAAAGTGATGTTTGGAGGTGTGTTGGTTGTTTGGAAATGCAACATGGCTATTTAAATGAAACTTCATGAACCAGTTAGGTCAGGTTTTTCTTTCTCTAATTCCCCAAATCTTATCAAGGATGATATGTTCAAAGGTGGGGAGGCTGTAACGTCCTGTGTTTTGGACTGGGTGAAATTTTTTAGGGAAATTTGATCTTCTCAAATGGCGGGAAAGAAAAATATTAAACTCAAATTAGGAATGTAAATATGATTATTGGAACACTTGAATGTATTATTTTTAGATGTGGTTTTAGGCCAAAAAGGTGCCTTAGAAGCCCAGAAAAGTTTCCATAGCATCAAGCTTTGAAAACCCTCTTTCAAGAGAGGCTGCAAGAGGTGCACGGGTGCAACACATGGTTTATTAAACCTTACGGCTGACTGTGCAGGATATATCTGGGTAGAAAGTTTCCACCGCATGGGTTGTCCATGTTTTTTCAAACTACAATTCTAGCCATGTGAGGGGCTTATCCCTTAGATAGTTCCCACCACACAATTTTCACACTGATAGTCAAACCGCATAGCTAACCATGTGAGGGGGATGTCCCTTGGTCAATAGGGTTTGAATGGTTTCCACATGGTTTATAGTGAAATAATATTAACATAAATGGATATTACATCTTTTTATATGAATATTCAACACATTATAATAACCCATTCCACAAGAACATAATATTTTACTTCTATTGAAAAATTGGAAACATAATCTTCCAACTTAGTGAAATATCTTCAACATCTTCTATAAATATCTTCCCCATTAGTAAACTTCACAAGCACGACCTACTTAAAAATTTTCTTCATAACCAGGGGAAAGGAATCATAAGAAAGGATGATTTCAAATTCTCAAATAGGACAAAAAAGTACGATATGTAAGCATAACATGAACATAAGGGTATGAGAACATTATCATAACATTTGAAGATCATACCATAAAAATCAAAGATTATACACATGATTCATGGAAAAAATAATGTCAGATCATAAGGCATGAATCATAAGGGAATCAAGAGAAAAATCTATAAGAGCATAACATAATAATAAGACATGGAATTGTGGTAGACAAATTAATATATAAAATGATTTCCATAGTATTAAAGGATCACTTAAAAGGCTATCTTAGTGGAATGGGTTCACTCCCCAAACCATCTTAATAGTCAAGGTTCACTCCCAAGACCATCTTAGTAGTCAAGTTTCACTCCCAAGAACATCTTAGTAGATAAAGTCCCTTACTGAACCAAGTTCACTCCCTATTATAGCCATGTATATATCATGAAATTTAAATATTTTTCCCAATTCATTGGAGGAAGATATAGGTACCACCCATCATATAATGAAATCTTACATACACGTGCCACAATATAATAAAACATTCATCATATCATTGATCATAAAAAGTGGGTTTCATAAACATCATATCATAACCAATGAAATGAAATAGGTATCATAAAAATTTAAACATATCATAAACTATGGAAAATAGATAGGTTTCATAATCATTTAATTATAGAATAATCCATGAAAGTAATCTGGTTTCATAATCATTTTATCATGGTATAACCCATGGAAGAGAAATGGGTTTTATAAAAAAAATTTCATCTTAAACATAAAATTTTCAAAGAAAAAATACAAATGGTGTCCTTGGATCATGTCTCTACTAAACCAAAAAACTATATCAAATGATTTCATCTTATATAGATAAGGATTTTGAAATATTACTTGGATCATTTCTTAAAAAAATACCCTTTCTTTGAAAATCAATACATAAAACATTTTCAAAATTATTTTCTTTGAAAAACACTTTGAAAACATATGAAGTAAGAATTAAAAATAATTCAAAACATTTCATAAGTAAGGTATCCTTTCCACTTTGAAAAATTATTTTTAAATCATAAAAAAAATTGAAAACATTTTTCATTGAAAATAAACTTGAAAAGTTATAAAGAAAGCTTCAAAAAAATTTAAACATTTTTTTAAAAATAAATAAAAATTAAAATTCCTTTCCTTTAAAATGATATTAAAAGACTGTTTAAAAATATTTTTGAATAAATTTTTATAATACATTTTTATAAAACATTGTTTTTTGAATAAAATAGATTTCTAACCAAAGAGAGAAATATGGTCAGAGTTTCTTAAAAAAACTTACTTAATTATCTTAAGTACCAAAGAGTTGAAAATGATAAAATTACTTGAATATATCATAAATAACTATAGGAGAATAAAATTAATTATTATTCTTGAGATATTGATCATAATATTTTATCAATGGAAGCATGGTCATAAACAATCCCAATAAATGATGAGATTGTAGAAATAAACTATTACCACATTGGTAACTTTGAATCATAATCCCCATGAAATAATAACATTACATGAAGCTTTAAATATCATTAAAATATGTATATTAATGATATAACATGTCAAATTTTGAGTATATACATGTCATAAAATAATATAGGTGCATAACATAACATGTGTCTCAAAGAAGGAAAATTGAGAGAAAATTTCCTCACCACTTTGATAACTTTGAAACTGTAATCCCATGAAAGAGAGATGATCAAATGGATAAGTAAATACCAATAATTCTCAATATAATAATAATAATAATAAATTAAATTTATAGAAAATATACACACCACATACAATAAATAGGTGGTGAACATGTCTTCTGTCTTATATAAAATAAAAGTGAGAAAAAAATCCATTACTACTTGAGTAACTTTTGAATCACGAGCCCTGTGAAAGAATAAAATCAATTGAAAAATTTAGTATCATTAAATAAATGAAATTAATTATATAAGATTTCATATGGGATTATATACACAACATAAAATATATAATTGGTGAATATTCCACAAGTCTCGCAAAAATAAAAGTGAGACTAGAAATCCCCTTACCTTAAGTCTTAACTTCCATAATACTCATTAAAACCTCATGTATAATAATTATAAGTTTATTAGAAAAATATAAAAAACCATATTTATATATATAATATCATATATTATTTATTTATGACTTTATATTATCCATTTATTAACAATTTCATGTTTATGTTATGTTTTGAGTAATAACCGCTTTGTTTTTCATACATGATTTGACATGTTATTCTTGGTACTCTTACTTAGATCATAATTTAATCATTTAAAGATTTTAAAACCTAATAAAAATATCATATATATTCTGTATATATGTATTTATATCAATATATAAAATATATAAATAGGAAATGAAATACCCTATTCATGGAGATGGTAGGTTGTACGTACACATGAGTTATTTCCATTTTATTATCATATTGAAAGAAAGGAAAAAATGATATATATATATATATATATATATATTCATTCAAATATAACTATTACATTATATAAATATCATATATTTATATTAAACCCATCCTTAATACATTTCATGTAAAGCATTAATGAATCACATCACTTTGTGAGGTGGAAGTCTACCGTACACACGAACGACGTTATCGTATTCCCACAAAATGGAAAGCATGAATTTATGTATTATATAATAATTAAAAAATAATAAATAAATTATAAATATAATATATATCATCTATAAACTATAAATCCATCATTATTCCCAACCTTGAAAGGTGGTAATAGAAGAATGAATGACATAGGTTCGCGAGGCGGTAGTCTTTCGTATACATGAATGATGATTGCGTATCCCATTTGATGGAAGTGTGTTAATTTTTAGGTCATAAACTTAATATAAAAACATATAATTATATTTAAGATACTAATGTTATTATATAATTTTTATATAATAATAATTGAAGGGGTGGATAATAAAATAAAACAAAAATTCACGTTGATGAAAGTTACCTCTTCTTCAGGTAACTTCTTCTGGTTTTCACCAAAGAACTTACTTGGATGTATTTATAAAAAAAGTGAGAATTTTGGGTTTATATTATGTGATCCAAAGTTCTAGATATTTGTTAATAAGTGAGGGGGGTGAATGCCCTTTTATAGTGGAAGAGGAGTGACATTCTTGTAAATACCAAAAGGTAAACACTAATGGGAGGTATCCCTTACATCATGTGCCTCCAATAATGAACCATTTTAGATAAAATATAGTATATGGTTTAAATATGGACATAAAATGGGGTTTTTACATGTTTTTATTTCATTTGGACCCTTAAGTTAGTGTTTAGTCCCTTATTAAACTTGTTTTTCTCTTAATCACTATAATTAATTTTAACTATTTTCACAAATAATTTTGGTAAAAAACAAAATATTACCATATTATACATTATAAATTATGATGATTCCAATTTTTTTAATACATTTTACAAATTACAACCACATAGGTTTCAAAAATTATTTTAAAATTAATCCTGTAGATGGGACGAAACAATGGGTTTTTAAAGTGAGAATGTTGAAAAGATTGAAATGTTTTTATATCCAATTTCAATTTAAAATTTATTAAAATTAAATAAATAAGATTTATTGAGTTATTATTGAACTAATTATACTTTAAAACCAAATTATAAAATAATCTAACTATATAAATAAATTAGATGAAAATTCAATTTTCAATTAAAATTCAGTATTTTTTGCTATTCATCAAAATATGAAAGTCCTCATAAAAATAACAAAAATTTAAAACTAAGATAATTTTTAAATTCAGATTTCAAAAATTAATTTTATTTTTTCAAATAAAATTTATAAAATTTTCAAAATTTAGCTTTAAAACATGTTCTCTATTAAAAGGTCATAAAATTGCCTTTTAGAAAAATACATCTTTTTGTGCCTAAATTTGGATATATTCTTATCACTTCTCTGGAAAACATGCAAGATGAATGTAAAATATTTTATTGAATATAAAATATATAATTTTCATTAAAATAATTCATTAAAATTGGTCTGTTTAATTTATTGATATAAAACATGTTTTTGTAGATAAAAATAGTTTTTCAGAAAAGGAATTTCATTATTTTTAAATAGTTATTAATTTAATTTATAATTAATTTTTTTACAAAGAATTAATTTTATAAAAAGTAATAAACCATATTTTCATAATTTAGTTAATCTATTTCATACCCTCTATTCCAATAGTTAGGTGATAACTATAATAATATTTTAATAATATTATTAATATTATTTTGTAGTTTGGTAAAACTGGGTATTATGTGTAATACAAGCTATAAAAGGGACTTAGTATTATGTATATTGTAATATAAAATAGTTTTGTGTGTATATAAAGCCTAAATTTTTGTATCATGAAATTAAATCCATCAAATAATTTTAAATTATTCAAAAAAAATTCATAAAAACTCAGGGTGTTACATTTTACCCCCCTTAAAAATGAATTTCTCCCTCAAAATTCATCTGGATCATGAAAATTTAAAAAATTAAAATTACTTTCATAGAAACCCACACAGTAAAAAATGAATACTAAAACTTCCTTTAAAAGGTTGAGGATGAAAACATAATGGGCACCAAAAGTAACTCATAACTAGGTTTCCATATAGGAAAACATAGGTGGAAGGTGAAGATTTGGACATGTAAGAAAAGTGTAAATAATTATAGAGTGATAAAGATCAATAATAAAAATAAAGTGGGTGATCTAGAGTATTTTATTGTATATAATAACATAACCCAATTAGGAATGAATTAGTCATTGATATTATGAAAATGATAATAACTGGACAAAATTTTATTTTAAGACCCTTTGCCTAAAGTTGAAGAATTTTCACATGAATATATACTTACTTGATTTCATTCCATTCCATATACAAAATCTCAGGCTTTTTTTGTTCCTTGATCAATTTCTACTTCATTTTGTTACTCTAGGGAATGAAGGTGAATTTTTCATTCCTAAATCATTAATAGATCATGAGATCCATAAATATAATGATAAGTCATTCCATCCGTCTTTAGTTATAATCACAACAAAATGGTTAGCATCAGTTATACAATATGCATAAATACCCATATGGAGAGATAATAATTTAATATCTAAAACCAAATAATAAGTTTAACTGAAACTATTCCATAAATGGTTAACCTTGTAACCCATTCAAAAGATAAAAAATCCAAAACTTTAGAAATAAGGTCACTAAATTTCTCAAAAACAACTTTACATTGATCCCCCATATATCATAAATTATCTCTTCTTTGTCACATACTAAACATGTGAATACCAGTGTCATGTATTATCTTGAAACATAGTAATAACCTAAATTATCATAAATCATTTTTGAAACCACACATGGTTCCTTATTACAAATATTATTGGATAATTCCTTAAATCCTAAAATTTTGTAAACTTCATCAAAGATAGCATAATTTTTTTTTTCAACAAATCCTTTATTAGTTCTGAGGTCATAAATACTATCCAATTTACTTTATCTATATCATAATCTCCTTATCCACACTAAATATCATTTTCTCATCCTCAAGAACATGTTAAGGGTTTTATTTCCTTAATCATAAAATATAACCCCATCATTATATGAATTTTTTAGGTCATCAATACCATTAAATATATTCTTTCATATCCTTAAGGAAAAAATTATACTGAATGGTACGTATATATTTTATAGTTTAGATAATACAATCTTGTAATTCCAATACATAAATAATTCATTCATCCCACTTCCTTATCAAAAAATTAACTAAGGTTCATCATCTTATTCCTTAACACTTCTTTCTATTCACATGTCATATGTAGTATCTTCATCATCAGCAATATAACCATTACTCATACCTCCTTTATGATTCACTTCACAATGTTTCTCTTTAGGACATTAATTTTCATAATGCCCATACTTTCTACATTTAAAGAATTCATCCATTGATAACACCTTAGGAAGATCAATATTCCCATCCATTTCATTAACTAAACATTTCATTTTCACTTTGTAGTTACTTCCTTTGTATCCTTCTTTTCTATAGTCAAAAAATCCTCTTGTTCCCCTAAGACACTCACTTTGGGCATTTCTTCCCACATTCATGGCATATATAAAACTAAATCTTCTTTATTCCATGGTTTCCATCACCCAATATCTCAGCGATCTCTTTATTTATCTTCTTTGGTGAGTCTGAGAGTTGGTTAAGGTATATATTGCTAATCATGTTCTGTGAAAATATATTAGGAATAATCACATTTTCATTCACTATAGTTATCATTCCATTTGATTTCTCATTAGAAAATTTTCTATAACACTCACTATTAACATGGTATTTCCATGTTTCATCCATTGATTAAAACAAGAAATCATAGTGTGAGAAACACTTATCATGGAGGAAAACCACATAATCATGAAAAATAACTTATAGGATGTTTAAATCATGAAACATTCTTATTTAATATATAAAACCTTGGTTTTATCCTAGGTTATTCATAGTCATATTCTATTTAAATATTTTATGATGGTTTGTAAAGATTTTGTGAATTTACAAAGCATATCCCCTGGGAGTGTCAAAATAGGTGTGTAGTAGGGCTCGTTGTTGTGCACCAGTTCCTGATTGAATCTATCTTAATATAGTGTTTTCAGGGTTATTACACCTAGGTACATTTGTTACGGATCCACATCTACTTTTAATATCAATAAAGGTATGTAATTTCTTAGAAACCACTCTCTCAATCCTTTACCAAAAATCCAGAACATTTTCCTAAACTTTGACTCACACTTAGACTTATCCTTAGATATATCCCTAAAAATATCCTTAAAAAAATCCATAGGGATCTCACTAAAGTTTTATCAGAATAGTTTCTAAATATTTAGTAAACTTTTTCTTTGATAGAAACTATAGAGAAACAGGCTTAACTTATATGAATATTACATATTTTTAGATGAATATTCAATGCATTACACAAACACATGCCGAAGGACCATAATAGTTTAGTTTCTTTGAAAACTTAGAAACATAATCTTCTTAACTTGGTGAAATATCTTCAACATCTCTAAAAATTATCTACCCCATTAGTACTCTTCGCAAGTATACCCTAGTAAAAAATCATTCTTTATAAATTGGGGAAAGGAATCATAATAAATGGTGAAATCAAATGCTCAGAAAGGGTAAACAAGGAAGATACATAACTATAACATGAACATAATGATATGATAACATGAACATAACATTTGAAGATAATAACCTACATATCAAAGATCATACACCCAAGTCATGGAATAAATATTGGAAAATCATAATACATGAATCATAATGGAATCAAGATAATAAGCCATGAGATCATAACATAGGAATAAGACATGGAATTATGTATAACACATAACCATATAAAATGATTTCCATAGTTGTCAAGGATCACTACCTAGGATATCCTAGTGGAATAGGTCCACTACCCAAGATATATTAATAGTCAAGGTTCACTCCCAAGACCATCTTAGTAGTCAATGTTCTCTCCCAATACCATATTAGTTTCCAAGGTTAACTCCCAAGACCATCTTAGCAGTCAAGGTTCACTCCCGAGACCATCTTAGTGGACAAAGTCCCTTACGGAAAATGAGTTTAATCCCCATTCCATCCATGTATATCTCATGAGATATAAATATTTACCTAATGAATTAGAAGGACATATAGGTCACACCCGTCATATAATTAAATCATACATACATGTGCCATAAGATAATAAAAAAATTATTATATCATGACCCATAAAAAGAGAAGGGTTTCATAAACATCATATCATAACCAATGAAATTAAATGGGTATCATAATAATTTCATCATATCATAACATGTGGATAAGATATAGGTTTCATAATCATTTCCTTATAGAATAACTGATGAAAATAAGTGGGTTGCATAAGCGTTTTATCATGGTATAACCAGTGGAAGAGAAATGGGTTTAACAAAAAATCATATTAAACATAAAACATTCAGAGAAAAAATAATAATGGTGTACATGGATCATTTCCTTAGTAAATCATAAACTATATCAAAGTATTTCATCTTATATAGAGAGTGATTTTGAAAGATCACATGGATAATTTCTTAAGAAAGATAAATTTTCTTTGAAAATCAATTTTTTAAGACATAAAACATTTTAAAATATATATTTTTTTTAAAACCACTTTTAAAACATATGACATAGGATTTAAAAATTATTTAAGATATTTCTTGAGGAAAATATCCTTTTCTCTTTTAAAAACCTTTTTTAAATCCAAAAACATTTTGAAAACCTTTTTCTTTGAAAATAAACTTCAAAATTTATAATGGAAATTTTAAACACTTTTTAAAATATACAAATTTTTTTAAAATAATTTTCCTTTAAAATTATCTTAAAAAATAATTTAAAAATATTTATGAAAACATTTTAAAAAAACATGGTTTTTTGAATAAAATAGATTTCCGACCGAAGAGAGAAATAATGTTGGATTTTCTTAAAAACACTTTATTAATTATCTTAAGTACCAAATAGTGTTAGAATGGTATCATTGATTTAATATATCATTAATGAATAGTGTATAATAAAATTAATGAATATTCTTGAGAGATTTATCATAATATTTTATAAATGGAAGCATGATCATAAACAATCCTAATAAATGTTTAGATTATAGCAATAAACTCTAACCACTTTGGTAACATTGAATCATAATAAACATTAAAGAGTAATATTACATGAAGATTTTAATATCACTAAAATAAGTATATTCATGATATAAAATGTCAAAGGGGTAGTTTATACACCTTAAAAAATTATACACGTGCATAACATCACATGTATCACAAAGAAGACAAATTAAGACAAAATTCCCTTACCACTTTGGTAACTTTGAAACCTTATCCCCTTGAAAGAGAGATCCTAAAATGGATAAGTAAATACCAATAATTATAAATATAAGAATAATAAATTAAATCTATTGGTAGTATACACACTGTAATGGCCCGGACCTCTCCGGTCCATTACTTTGTGAAATGTTGGTGTTGGAGGTGTTCTGGGAGGTCAAGGGGACTTATCCCCAACACTTTGCCAATTTTCCAGTTCTGTGAATAGTGTTTCCAGTTTTATGAACAGTAACAGATCGGTCTCACCGATCGGTCTGACAGATCGGTCTCACAGATCGGTTTCACAGATCGGTGTGACAGATCGGTTTCACAGATCGGTCTGACAGATCGGTTTCACAGATCGGTGTGACAGATCGGTTTCACAGATCGGTGTGACAGATCGGTTTCACAGATCGGTGTGACAGATCAGTTTCACAGATCGGTTTCACAGATCGGTGTGACAGATCGGTTTCACAGATCGGTGTGACAGATCGGTTTCACGGATCGGTCTGACAGATCGGTTTCACAGATCGGTTTCACAGATCGGTTTCACAGATCGGTGTGACAGATCAGTTTCACAGATCGGTGTGATAGATCAGTTTCACAGATCGGTTTCACAGATCGGTTTCACAGATCGGTTTCATGTACAGTAACGGTGGGTGAACAGTGTTTTCAGACTCCTACAGTTTTGCCCCTTTTTACGTTTCCTTTGACGTAAAATACATTTAAAGCCTTATTTTAAGGTCTCTTAAGGCCGATTCAAATGCCATAAATCCTGTATGAATTATTCTTAAGGCTTGGAATGTTTTACTTGGTCAAATCGCGTGGGTTAATGCGATCCGTTTTTAATGGAGAATTAACCGGATCTTAAACTGTCACCTTGTTAAATCTTAAAAAGGGACGAGATATCATTCTCCCTTGTTCATTCCCTTTGTTCTCAACTAAGAGGCGCTAGAACCATTCAATCCTTTCTGTAGGAGTTGCACAATCAATATTTACTCCTAGGATTGGTTCTGCTCTGTTTTTGATGCAACCAAGCTGTGTCGATCATTCTTCCACATAAGTTTTCGCAAGAGAAGGATTGTGGCCCGCTGTGTGGATAAAGGACGTCAAGAACTCTTCGAGGTAGGGGATTCATGGCTTCTCTAATTGTTTATGTGCAACTGTAGAATTATCATGATTTAACCCTTTGGATCACAATGAAATTGACCTAATTAAATACTTGAACCGGATAAAAATAATTGGTTGATCGCATGTTGTTGCTTTGTACCATGATAAAGGTTTGCCTCATGTTTTCCTAGATAGAGTGATATCTATGATTATCTTTAATTAGTTGCTTGTTCATGATGGAAATTGATAAAGAACGTAAAGCCGGAATTATTTGTTAAATAATTGGCTAAAGATAAAGAGACATGTTAATGAATCTGTTAATTCTAGATGGATTAAAGAACTATTAGTTCGATAATTTCAAAAGGGTTCTGAGTTACCCGCTTGCTTGTAAGGCTGAATGCCTTGTGGTTTGGAGATCTGAGTGCTCATTTTTTATAAAGGCTGAATGCCTTGTTAAAGGGCCAAGAGCCCATTTTGTGATCTTTGTTTTCCTGCTGCTTGTGCTGTGATGTGAGCCTGGATGGCTGTTGTGATATGTGGAGGCATGGGGGCCTTGTGGTTGTGGCAGAGGATGACGCCTAGTGTGGCGAGATGCATCGGTTTATGCATATGGGTGTCGGGGAGGACACCAGGGGTGATGGAATGGGATGGATGTGGTTGCTGGTTGCTTGCGGTTTTCTTGAATGATAATCTACTTTGCTTTTCCCCACTGATCAAGGCAGCTGGTCTTGCTACCATTCTTCTAAAGGAGGCGAAGACACGCGGGGTATGCCATGTGCTTTCCGTGTTTAGCCTCTCGAGGTAGAATGGGTATATGCTCTTTCTATAGGCGGCAAAGACTCGACGGGTAGTATATCTACTCACAGTGTTGAGCCTCCTTTGTGTTTAGAAGCATAGGATGTTTTTCTAGAATGCCTGGGAATGTGGAAAAGTAATTCTGTAATGAATGTTTGATTAAATGGTGAAAATCCACGGGGATGGAGATGCTGGAAATTTAAAGGTGTTGTGAATCTTAAAAAGGAGCAGTTGTTTTTGAAAGTGATTCCAATTCAGTTTAATGTGGAATTGTTCATTCTTAATTAATGTTTAAAGAATTAATTAATGTACAGTGGAACTGATAAATGAGAATGGAGTAATCTAATAAAGCTCTTCAATTGGTTGTGTGCTTATAGGATACCTAGTCTCTGAAGTAGCAGCCTGGAGTCTGAGAGACGTTAGCTGCAGTTGTATCTAAGACTAGGTAATGCCCATAGTGTGGATGTGAGATATATATATATTCTGTACTTTTTGTGTTTCTATATGCTACTCCACCCTGTCGGTATGGGCAACTGACACCCCGGGGATTCTGAGCCCTGGGGGGGTGTTTTCCCCAACATTCTGATGGGAGGTTGAATGGATGACTACCCCCTTTGGCCCCGCTCTCTTCTCTTGGTAGATCTTTGTGCTGGTAGGAACAGTGGTTAGTTTTACCCATATATGTGTGTAGAGGGCTGTGATGGCTTGTGGTTATTTCCCACACATATATTCTGGATATAGTATCCTATGGACTAATATAGGTGTAACGTGTATAGGCTATAATGGCTTGAGGATCCTTACTCGGAGTATGGGCTGTAATGGCTTGAGGTATTATACCTGATGTATGATACACGTTATACCAGCTGTGGTGGCTCCCGGAAACTACCTGATTACTTTGGTTGTGAGGACGGTGTGGTGCTTCGCCCAGGTGTCTGCGGGCAAGCCTTTGCAGTGCACGAGGTGCAGATTGTGGAGCTTAGCCCAGGTGTCTGCGGGCAAGCCTTTGGAGAGAGATGCACAAGACGTATGTCGTTGGGGCAAAGCGGAAAACCAGTGGGGAAGTAGTAGCGGGGTACCCTTGATATTCTTTACTATATTCCATATTCTTGTATGCGTTACTTGGTGAGAGTATCCATGGTGAGGTTGGGAACTTAGTATACCTGTTTAGATAATGAATTAGTTTCACTTGTTGTTCACTGGGCTTTAGCATGCTTTCTTTACTTTTGCATGAGAGGCTTGGGGAGGATCCTACTGAGTATACTGTTATACTCACCCTATGTATATATAAACTGTTTTTCAGGTCACTTGGAGCAAGTTGGAGATCAAGCTGGTTACTACTAGCTTGCGGTTGGAGGAGGAGCTGTTCGGGCTTTTGGTCGCTGCCGTTTTACTTTCTTTTGGGTACTTTTAGTTTTCCCTTTCAGTTGTAGTACTTTTGCATGAAATTTCATATATGTACTTGGGTTTCTTTTATTTTTCAGTTATGAGTTGGAGTTGGTTGGAGTCTATTCTATCTCTCTCTTCTGCATGTGTTCTCTTATAGGGTAATGCCTCCCATTTGTGTGTGTATTATACCCTCGGTGCTAGTCGCCAACCCGGGGCCTACTGGAGGCGGGACTCGGGGTTCATTATCTCCCTTCTCTCATTGCCGGCCCAGGAGGGGTACACTTTGTGGGGAGGGGGTCGTGACAGAGTGGTATCAGAGGTATGGTTGAGGGATATGATGGAGTTTGGAGTTAGGCACAGGTGAGGATGCATGGGATGGTAGGGCAACGGTGTTATTATTGGTTAGAAAGTAGGGTAAACACTGGAGACCGGCAGAGACATAGGCGTTTAGGGCCCCCTATGATCTGTTGCACGAGCCTTTAGGTTTACAATGGCTACTAAACAAGTGATACCGATTGCAGGGTAGAGACCTAGGAAAGGATCATGCATTATTATTCCTTGCGCTTGTGTTTTAATGGGTAGACCTTGGGATAGGTAACCTAAAAATTAATAAAACAAAAAAATTAATTAATTAATGTTGAGTCTTCCATATTCTAGGCTTAGGAGCTCTAACAGTTGTTATTTTACAGGTATGGCTCCAGGTCGACGTCCTCGTCAGGTTTGCGCAGAAGATGCCCAGCAGGCTGTTCCAGCAGATCGCCGCCGCGTAGAGGTTGACGACGATGAAACTTGGAGGAAGACACTACGAGAGTTCTAGCGCCAGAGTCTACAGAAGTACGAGGGCTCCGTTTCAGATGCAGTCACAGAAGGCTGGTTAGAGGAGGTTGAGATCGGCTTCAGTTCGATTCATGCTCGGAAGGAACACTGGGTGTCCTTGGTTGTGACGATGCTGCGTGGAGAAGCGAGGCAATGGTGGTTCTTGTTCCTCGGTGATCGTGAGGAGTCAGCAATCTCATGGGAGGAGTTTCGAGACAGGTTTAGAGTCGAGTTTCTTTCGTCGACTGCGAAGGCGTCCAGTCGCCAGGAGCTTCTTACCCTTCGACAGGGGAACTCCAGTGTTCGGGAGTTTGGAATCCATTTCAGGAACCTTCTACGATATGCTTCAGACCTGTTACCAGATGATGAGGCCAGGGCGAGGTATTTCGAGGAGGCTTTGCATCCAGAGATCCAGCGCCAGGTCACCCCATTTATGCTGAAGACATATCTAGCGGTGCTGGCGAGGGCAGAGGTTGTTGAGAGGACTTTGGCTAGGACCGGATCATCACGAGAGGGGAATCGTCATGATTCCTCACGAAGTAGAGCTGTGGTCCGGGGTTCCCGGTTTTCAGGGCAAAAGAGTTTCCGTTCACCTGGGGGTAGGTCCCAGCCCTTTCCATCTCGTTTCTCCGGAGGTAGCAACTCTCAGACCTATGCCAAGGGATCAGGTGCTTGCTTTTCTTATGGTGGACATGGTCATCAGCAGCGGGAGTGCCCAAATTTTCAGAGCAGTCATCGTGCACCAGGTGCTCCACTCCAGGTTCCTCCGTTGAGGCAGTTCCAGCCGAGGCAGCAGCAGCAGGTTGCACCAACTTTAGATCACCCGAGGGTAGATGGAGCATGCAGAGGACAGCCCCATGACGCCCCCCGTCCTCAGAGAGCAGAGCGTGGTCGTGGTGGTGGTCGTCATCAGGGTCAGAGAGGCCGTGGAGGTGGTCGTGGTCAGCTTCATGCTCTAGCGTTGCCAGCCCCAGGCGAGCCAAATGTCGTTCGAGGTACCCTTTGCTTGTTTTCTACCTTGGTGTATGCCTTGTTTGATTCAGGAGCAACACACTCCTTCATATCACCTACCCTTGTCCATGCTTTGGGACTTGAGGTAGAGAGGCTTCCAGTGCCCTTGGCGTTGACTACGCCAGTTGGAGGTCGAGCTGACTTGTTTGAAATATGTAGAGACTGTGAGCTAGTGTTGGGGCAACACCGCTCTTGGGGAGATTTCCTATGTTTGCGAATACAACCATATGATGTCATTCTTGGCATGGATTGGTTGTATTCGGTGCAGGCTGTTGTGGATTGCTACAGGAAGAAGGTCGTTTTCTTTGATGAAGATGGAGAGAAAGTGGTGTTTTTTGGTGAGAGAGATCCTCGGATGAGTCATAGACGAGTTCCATCCTTATCATCCATGATGGCTGGGATGACGCTAAGTTCTTCAGAGGTTCAACAGCTGGCGTTTCCTAGGGTCATAGAGGAGTACCCTGATGTCTTTCCAGAAGAGGTTGTATCCTTGCCCCCTCGACGAGAGATCGAGTTTGGGATCGAGCTACAGCCAGGAGCGTCTCCTATCTCTATGTATCCATATAGGATGGACCCTTCTGAGTTACGAGAGCTACATATTCAGCTCGATGGTCTGTTGCAGTGTGGTTTTGTTCGGCCAAGTGTGTCACCTTGGGGTGCACCAGTTTTGTTTGTGAAAAAGGATGATGGCAGTTTGCGGTTGTGCGTCAATTATCGTCGCTTAAACAAAGTGATAATAAAGAACCGCTATCCTTTTCCACGGATTGATGACCTATTCGATCAACTGAAGGGTGCAAGTTGGTTCTCAAAGATCGACTTGCGGTCAGGATATCATCAGATGCGTGTAAAGGATGAGGATATCCCGAAGACTGCTTTCCGCTGTCGTCATGGGCATTATGAGTTTGTTGTAATGCCATTCGGCGTGACAAATGCTCAAGCTATTTTCATGGGTTTGATGAATGCTGTGTTCCGTGAATTCCTGGACAAGTTTGTTGTGGTTTTCATTGACGACATCCTTGTGTACTCCACATCTGAAGAGGAGCATGCAGAGCATCTACAAGCCATTTTGGTAGTTCTTCGCCAACATCGGTTGTTTGGGAAGTTGTCCAAGTGTGAGTTCTGGGCTCGAGAAGTTCGTTTCTTGGGACATGTTGTGTCCCAACAGGGAGTAGCTGTGGATCCTTCGAAGATAGAAGCAGTGGTGTCTTGGCCAGCCCCCAAGACCGTGTCAGAGGTGCGAAGTTTCCTTGGTCTCGCAGGCTATTATAGGAGGTTTGTGGCTAATTTCTCTCGAGTTGTGACTCCTCTGACAGCTTTGACCAGGAAGGATCAAGCGTTCATATGGACTGATCAGTGTCAAACAGCTTTCGAGTATCTAAAGGAGAAGTTGGTAAGTGCTCCAGTCCTTTGTCTTCCAGCGGAGGGAGTCCAGTTTGATGTTTTCTATGATGCTTCACATCTGAGGCTAGGCTGTGTTCTCATGCAGCAGAGGTCTGTTGTTTCTTATGGGTCTCGGCAGTTGCGTCCTCATGAATGAAACTATGCCACCCATGATCTTGAGTTGGCAGCCGTGGTGTTTGCGCTGAAGTTGTGGAGACATTACCTCATTGGCGAGCGCTTTGTGGTTTTCACCGATCATAAGAGTTTGAGGTATGTTTTCTCTCAGCGGGATTTGAACTTGCGGAAGCGTTGGTGGATGGAGTTCTTGTAGGAATACGACTTCGAAATATCGTATACACCTGGGAAGGGAAATGTTGTTGCTGATGCGTTGAGCCGAAAGTCACGTAGTGATGCTGTGCGTGAATCTGGTGATTCTTGGAGAGTAATGGAGGAACTGTCAACTTTGCATCTTGATATGGGAGAAGTTGGGGGTAGAGGTTGTCTTTTCCAGATGACGGTGCAGTCATCCCTGATGCATAAGGTGGAAGAGTCTCAGTTGGGTGATCTAGAGGTGGAAGTTTGGAGAGACAGAGTTGTATGTGGTGAGGCCCCTGATGGTTGGTCGGAGGATGAACAACACCGAGTGTTGTATCATGGCGGGCTTTATGTTCCCTTGGCGATGCGCGAGACGATTCTCCAAGAGTTCCATAGTTCACCCTTGGTGGTACATCCTGGTGTGACGAAGATGTATCGATCCTTGAGGAGTCAGTTTTGGTGGCTTGGGCTGAAGCGTACAGTTGCAGAATGTGTGTCTCGATGTTTAGTCTGGCAGAAGGTGAAGGCCGGACACCGTGTTCCTGGTGGTCTTCTCCAGCACTTAGAGATTCCTCAGTGGAAGTGGGAGGACATCTCAATGGACTTTGTTACTGGTTTACCTCGAGCTCCGGGAGGACATGATGCTATATGGGTGGTAGTGGATCGTTTAACTAAATCGGCCCACTTCATAGCAATCAAGGAGTCGAGCACAGTGGAGGTTTTGTCGAGGCAGTATCTGGAGGAGGTGGTGAGGCTTCACGGAGTTCCTAAGACAATCATTTCTGATCGAGATCCTCATTTTACCTCTAGGGTGTGGAGAGGTCTCCAGCATGCTTTTGGCTCTCAACTGTGCCTTAGCACTGCTTTTCATCCTCAAACGGATGGTCAGACAGAGCGAACCATCCAGACTCTTGAAGACATGTTGCGATCTTGTGTTCTTGATTTTGGAGGTTCATGGGTGAAGCACTTACCCTTGGTAGAGTTCTTTTACAATAATAGTTTTCACTCTACCATCGGTATGGCGCCGTTTGAAGCCTTGTATGGTCGGCCATGCCGTTCTCCGTTGTGCTGGACTGGGGTCGGAGAGTCAGCAATTCTCAGACCAGAACTAGTGCAGAATACAACAGAGATGGTTCAGGTGATTCGTGAGAGGATGAAGACAGCACAAGATCGTCAGAAATCTTATGCTGATCAAAGAAGGAGACCCTTAGAGTTTAATGTTGGGGATCATGTGTTTTTAAAGGTGACTCCCCGTCGTGGGCAGCGAAGGTTTGGTCGTGGGAGTAAGCTTTCTCCCCGTTTTGTTGGGCCTTTCGAGGTGTTAGCTCGTGTTGGAGGTGTGGCGTATCGAGTAGCACTTCCCCCTCAGATGAGTCAGATACATGATGTTTTCCATGTATCGCAGCTCCGTCGTTATCTTCATGATGAATCTCATGTTATCAATTGGGGAGAGATCGATATTGATGATGATGCAACCTTCGAGGAGCGACCTATGGAGACCCAAGACCACAAGGAGAAGGTGTTGCGTGGGCGTTCTATCCCTTTAGTTCATGTCTTGTGGCAACACGGTGGCATGGAGGAGAGTACCTGGGAGCGTGAGTCACAGATACGTGCTCAGTACCCAGAGTTGTTTAATGTTTAACTCCTTTCATTTAATGATGTTTTCTTTGTGGTTGGACCTTTCATGTTTTATTTATGTACCTTTGATGTGATGTTATGTTTGAATTGTTTGGTTATGAATTGTTTGTTTCCATACTCTCGGATGTCGAAGTTTTGTTCCAGCTTTTGAACAACTCATGGTGGTTTCCCCCTAAGAGGTATCTTATGGGGTGGTTGTTCGGACCCCTCTTTTCTTCTGGGTTGGTTTTTAATTCTCGAGGATGAGAATGTTTTGAGAGGTATCTAATGTAATGTCCCGGACCTCTCCGGTCCATTACTTTGTGAAATGTTGGTGTTGGAGGTGTTCTGGGAGGTCAAGGGGACTTATCCCCAACACTTTGCCAATTTTCCAGTTCTGTGAATAGTGTTTCCAGTTTTATGAATAGTAACAGATCGGTCTCACCGATCGGTCTGACAGATCGGTCTCACAGATCGGTTTCACAGATCGGTGTGACAGATCGGTTTCACAGATCGGTCTGACAGATCGGTTTCACAGATCGGTGTGACAGATCGGTTTCACAGATCGCTGTGACAGATCGGTTTCACAGATCGGTGTGACAGATCAGTTTCACAGATCGGTGTGACAGATCGGTTTCACAGATCGGTGTGACAGATCGGTTTCACAGATCGGTGTGACAAATCGGTTTCACGGATCGGTCTGACAGATCGGTTTCACAGATCGGTTTCACAGATCGGTGTGACAGATCAGTTTCACATATCGGTGTAACAGATCAGTTTCACAGATCGGTTTCATAGATCGGTGTGACAGATCAATTTCACAGATCGGTTTCACAGATCAGTTTCACAGATCGGTTTCACAGATCGGTTTCATGTACAGTAACGGTGGGTGAACAGTGTTTCTAGACTCCTACAGTTTTGCCCCTTTTTACGTTTCCTTTGACGTAAAATACATTTAAAGCCTTATTTTAAGGTCTCTTAAGGCCGATTCAAATGCCATAAATCCTGTATGAATTATTCCCAAGGCTTGGAATGTTTTACTTGGTCAAACCGCGTGGGTTAATGCGATCCGTTTTTAATGGAGAATTAACCGGATCTTAAACCGTCACCTCGTTAAATCTTAAAAAGGGACGAGATATCATTCTCCCTTGTTCTTTCCCTTTGTTCTCAACTAAGAGGCGCTAGAACCATTCAATCCTTTCCGTAGGAGTTGCACAATCAATCTTTACTCCTAGGATTGGTTCTGCTCTGTTTTTTATGCAACCAAGCTGTGTCGATCATTCTTCCACATAAGTTGTCGCAAGAGAAGGATTGTGGCCCGCTGTGTAGATAAAGGACGTCAAGAACTCTTCGAGGTAGGGGATTCATGGCTTCTCTAATTGTTTATGTGCAACTGTAGAATTATCATGATTTAACCCTTTGGATCAAAATGAAATTGACCTAATTAAATACTTGAACCGGATAAAAAGAATTGGTTGATCGCATGTTGTTGCTTTGTACCGTGATAACAGTTTGCCTCATGTTTTCCTAGATAGAGTGATATCTATGATTATCTTTAATTAGTTGCTCGTTCATGATGGAAATTGATAAAGAACGTAAAGCCGGAATTATTTGTTAAATAATTGGCTAAAGATAAAGAGGCATGTTAATGAATCTGTTAATTCTAGATGGATTAAAGAACTATTAGTTCGATAATTTCAAAAGGTTTCTGAGTTACCCGCTTGCTTGTAAGGCTGAATGCCTTGTGGTTTTGAGCTCTGAGTGCTCATTTTGTATGAAGGCTGAATGCCTTGTTAAAGGGACAAGAGCCCATTTTGTGATCTTTGTTTTCCTGCTGCTTGTGCTGTGATGCGAGCCTGGATGGCTGTTGTGATATGTGGAGGCATGGAGGCCTTGTGGTTGTGGCAACGGATGACGCCTAGTGTGGCGAGATGCATCGGTTTATGCATATGGGTGTCGGGGAGGACACCAGGGGTGATGGAATGGGATGGATGTGGTTGCTGGTTGCTTACGGTTTTCTTGAATGATAATCTGCTTTGCTTTTCCCCACTGCTCAAGGCAGCTGGTCTTGCTACCATTCTTCTGAAGGAGGCGAAGACACGCGGGGTATGCCACGTGCTTTCCGTGTTTAGACTCTCGAGGTAGAATGGGTATATGCTCTTTCTATAGGCGGCAAAGACTCGACGGGTAGTATATCTACTCACCGTGTTGAGCCTCCTTTGTGTTTAGAAGCATAGGATGTTTTTCTAGAATGCCTGGGAATGTGGAAAAGTAATTCTGTAATGAATGTTTGATTAAATGGTGAAAATCCACGGGGATGGAGATGCTGGAAATTTAAAGGTGTTGTGAATCTTAAAAAGGAGCAGTTGTTTTTGAAAGTGATGCCAATTCAGTTTAATGTGGAATTGTTCATTCTTAATTAATGTTTAAAGAATTAATTAATGTACAGTGGAACTGATAAATGAGAATGGAGTAATCTAATAAAGCTCTTCAATTGGTTGTGTGCTTATAGGATACCTAGTCTCTGAAGTAGCAGCCTGGAGTCTGAGAGACGTTAGCTGCAGTTGTATCTAAGACTAGGTAATGCCCATAGTGTGGATGTGAGATATATATATATATATATATATTCTGTACTTTTTGTGTTTCTATACGCTACTCCACCCTGTCGGTAAGGGCAACTGACACCCCGGGGATTCTAAGCCCTGGGGGGGTGTTTTCCCTAACATTCTGATGGGAGGTTGAATGGCTGACTACCCCCTTTGGACCCGCTCTCTTCTCTTGGTAGATCTTTGTGCTGGTAGGAACAGTGGTTAGTTTTACCCATATATGTGTGTAGAGGGCTGTGATGGATTTTGGTTATTTCCCACACATATATTCTGTATATAGTATCCTATGGACTACTATAGGTGTAACATGTATAGGCTATAATGGCTTGAGGATCCTTACTCGGAGTATGGGATGTAATGGCTTGAGGTATTATACCCGATGTATGATACATGTTGTACCAGCTGTGGTGGCTCCTGGAAACTACCTGGTTACTTTGGTTGTGAGGACGGTGTGGTGCTTCGCCCAGGTGTCTGCGGGCAAGCCTTTGCGGTGCATGAGGTGCAGATTGTGGAGCTTAGCCCAGGTGTCTGCGGGCAAGCCTTTGGAGAGAGATGCACAGGACGTATGTCGTTGGGGAAAAGCGGCAAACCAATGGGGAAGTAGTAGCAGGGTACCCTTTATATTCTTTACTATATTCCATATTCTTGTATGCGTTACTTGGTGAGAGTAGCCATGGTGAGGTTGGGAACTTAGTATACCTGTTTAGATAACGAGTTAGTTTCACTTGTTGTTCACTGGGCTTTAGCATGCTTTCTTTACTTTTGCACGAGAGGCTTGGGGAGGATCCTACTGAGTATACTGTTATACTCACCCTATGTATATATAAACTGTTTTTCAGGTCACTTGGAGAAGGTTGGAGATTAAGCTGGTTACTACTAGCTTGCGGTTAGAGGAGGAGCTGTTCGGGCTTGTGGTCGCTGCCGTTTTACTTTCTTTTGGGTACTTTTAGTTTTCCCTTTCATTTGTAGTACTTTTGCATGAAATTTCATATATGTACTTGGGTTTCTTTTATTTTTCAGTTATGAGTTGGAGTTGGTTGGAGTCTATTCTATCTCTCTTTTCTGCATGTGTTCTCTTAGAGGGTAATGCCTCCCATTTGTGTGTGTATTATACCCTCGGTGCTAGTCGCCAACCCGGGGCCTACTGGAGGCGGGACTCGGGGGTCATTATCTCCCTTCTCACATTGCCGGCCCAGGAGGGGTACACTTTGTGGGGAGGGGGTCGTGACACACACCATATATAAGAAATTGGTGGTGAACATGTCATGTGTCTCACAGAAAATAAAAGTGAGACGAAAATCCATTACTACTTGAGTAAATTTTGAATCATGAGACCTATGAAAGAATAAAATAAATTGAAAAAATTAATATAATGAAATAAATAAAATTCATGATATAAAATTTCATAGGGAATTATATAAAACACACAAAAGAAATGAGTAGTAAATATGGCACAAGTCTCATAGAAATAAAAGTGACACTAGAAATCCCCTTACCTTAAGTCTTGAATTCCGTCGTACTCATTCAAACCTCATATATAATAAGTATAATTTTATTAAAAAAAATATCACAAAATAATATTCATACATATATAATATCATTCATGATTTACTTGTGATTTTATATTACCTATTTATTAACAATTCCATGTTTATGTTATGTTTTGGGTAATAACCGCCTTATTTTTCATACATGTTTTGACTTGTTATTATTGGTCCTATTAATTAGATCATGATTTAATCATTTATATAATGTAAACCATGATATAAATATCATATATATTCATTATATATGTATTCATAATAATCTATAAAATATTGAAATAGGAAATGAAATATACTGCTTATGGAGATGGTAGGCCTTACGTACACATGACCATTATTTCCATTTTCTTATCATATTGAAAGAAAAAAATGATATATATATATATATATTATCATTATAGTATCACTATTATGTTTTATATATCACATATGTCTATTAAAACCATTATTAATATATTCTATATAAAGCGTGAATGAATCACATCATTTTGTGAGGCGGGCAGTCTGCCATACACACGAACGATGTTATAATATTCCCAAAAAATTGAAAGCATGAAGGTATGTGTTATATAATAATTAAATAAGAATAAATAAATATTAAAAATCATATATAAACTATAAATCCATCATGATTCCCAACCTTGAAAGGTGGTATTGGAAGAACGAACGACATCGGTGTGTGAAGTTGTAGGTCATACCCTTAACATAAAAACATCTCAGTATATTGAAGACAATTAGATAATTATATAAGATTTATATAATATGAATTGAAGTGGGTTGATAATTAAATAAAAAAATGCACATCGATGAACAATACCTCTTCTTCGGGTAACTCCTTTTCGTTTTCAACAAAGGAATTCATTGGTTGGATTTCTGCCCAAAGTGAGGCTTCTACGTTGAGAAGAGAGAATTTGGGGATATATTTTTATACTTATTGGGTGATCTAAAGGTATTTACATGTGTGAATATGTGATGGGGTAAGTTCCCTTTTATAGTGGAGGAGTGATATTTTTGAAAATACCAAAAGGTAAACACTATTGGGACATCTCCCTTACATCATGTGCCACCAACAATGAAAATTTTTTTATCCAAGAGGGTATATGGTCTAAATTTTTCCATAAAATGGGTTTTTGATATGTTTATAGGTCATATGGAATCTTAAGTTAAAGTTTAGTCCCTTGATAAACTGATTTTTCTCTTAATCACTATAATTAATTTTAACTATTTTCACTAATTATTTTTGTAAAAAAAGTAAGTAAACCAAATTATACATTATAAATTATTATGATTAAAAATATGAAATCCATTTTTAAAAATTTAAGTCATGCCATTCTTTATTATTTTTAATTGAATTGTAATAACCCTAACCCTAGTAACCCAGAGTTAGTGGTTGTTTTATTATAATGGAATGGATACAAGTGATCACATCACTAAGGATCGATTAGTTTATTAATATTTAAGAAACTAGATACATACATGGTTCCCTTATTAAATTGTAAAAATAATAATAGAACATATCAAAGGAAAATAAACTTCTTCCATGCCACTTATTCAAAGATTTTATCTTCAAAACCTAGGGACGGAAAACAAATAAAAGGGTGATCTCAAATTCTTAGTAAGGGTTACATATAGCTGAAACATGAATCAAAAAAATTGAATCATAATTAATTAGGAATAATCAATATGGCATGGTGAATAACTGAAAACACACACACTATCAATACACTAAGAATGAAAATGCATCCATATATTTTGTCATAGTGAAAATACCATGGATAATAATAACTGAATAATGAATAAAAAATGATTAATTATTAAATGTCATGTATCTAGAACAAGAACCATCATACCATAAATATGGTTTTACGTCTATGCGTAGATACCTATTTGATTATGTTTTGGAAACAAACACGAAGGGTTTGTCACCAACAGTTTTGTCTCATGAGACCTATCAATGCATCGAGGGGATATAAAGTCAGGGTCCACCTATAACTAAAATTACAAAGAATTCTTCATACATATATTTATTTCAATAACAATATTACTTAACAAAATATCCATATTTAATAGGAAATATATATTTATCACCATTTTAACATTCAAAGTAAACACTGTATATAAAAATTGTATACAAATTAGACAATAATCATATCCATGATCTAAGAAAATATGGATATTTAAGAGGAATATAATTTCAAATGAAAATTGATATCTATAGGTTAGTATATACACCACACACAAATGATTAGTTTCACAATACTAATAAATTCTCAATGAAATGGAAATTGAGACGAAGTCTCTTACCTTATGTTCGAATGTATTATGTACTTAATCTTAATGTCCTATATAATCAGATTAAATCCATTAATTATTTAATTCAGAACCTTTTATACATTTATTTGATTTATTATAATTTTAAGAAGTTCATTTATAGTCTTTTTGATGAGTTATAATATTCAATTTTATCAATCGAGATCATTCATTTTCTTTTGATTTATTGATCGGTTTACTTGTATACATGTATGGAAGAATCAAGAAAAATGAGAAAAGTTGTATAGAATTGAAATTATATGTTATTAATGAAAATCCATAATAATACCAGGTTATATATTTTATTCAGTAATATGGTATGAGGATGAATCATTATATAAAATTTTAGTGATAATCGTTATTATTTTGGTGTTTTATTGATCATCATAAACTAATTTTGTTTTATTAATTAATATTATTAATATATACTGGTTTAAGAACATTAAATAAGATATGATACATATATTATAATCTTTTTTAACCGTTAAAATGGTTTTATGACCATCCTTGAATGCATAATTGAAAAACGAAAACACATCATCCACAAAGGTAGTAAATCGGCACCTCACAGATGATGTTTTAATTATTAGAATAAAAGGAAGATGAGAAGATTCTTGATGGTAGATTTTACATTGAAATAATAAAATTAAAATATATATAAGATAAAGTATTTTTTATTAATATTTGGATAGATGAGGTGAGGAAGGATAATAAAATAAAATAAAATGAAAGAGAAGGGTTAAGGGTTTTACGTCTTGAATTCTTCTCTTTGAGAACCTCCTTATGGGATTTGGGTTTGGTATTTTATTGTGACCAAAGGTTCATGGATTTTTAAAGATATTTGGAAATATTATTTGGAATAAATTGGATAATATTCAAGGATTTGGTGGTGTGAGGAGAAGATGTGGTGCAGGGTGGTATTTATAGTGGAGGAGAGGGGTGTTTTTTATTATTTTAATCATTAGTTTATTATTTTGATTCAAGAAAAGAAATAGTGATTATTATTTTGAATAAATAAAGAAACTAGTGCATGTGAGTTCAATCCAATTGTGCTTACATCATCCATACATCATCTATGACTCAATAATTCATGTATTTAGCTTATATCATAAATTACTATATTTCACTATTCACCAAAAAATAAACAATTTTAGTAAAATCTAAAAAATTTACCCTAACAATTTTTCTATGTGTATAATTAAAAAATTAACTACATTTTATGAAAATAATTTTCTAAATATGAGAAATTTAATTTTTAATTTAAATCATCATTTAATCGAAAAATACCAATTTTAAAATTATAACTAATTTTATAACACTTTTGAAAATTTGATTAAGGTCTCATAAAATTATATTATAATCATAAGACAACAAAATATTAATTTATGATTTCATTTTATGAAAATAAATTTTCTTTTAAATCATTATA
The DNA here is from genome assembly GCA_963277665.1 of Viscum album. Lineage (NCBI taxonomy): Eukaryota > Viridiplantae > Streptophyta > Magnoliopsida > Santalales > Viscaceae > Viscum > Viscum album. The sequence continues at coordinate 1,963,557,872 of OY728155.1, read as the reverse complement.
TTAAATAAAAAATTGTAAATAAACATTTATGTTTTATAAAAATACCAACAGTTAATTTATCATTTTAAAAAATATTTATTTACTTATACTGTGATATAACTATATCACATTTTCGTTTATAAGATGCCTAAATTTTATTTATACTTTTGTAGGTGAGGTTACTATTTTATTGGCTGAATTACTATTCCTAAGGGTCACATTACTATTTTAAAGGTCAAGTTACTATTTCATTGATATATGTTCCTTAATTTATAGAAAGAGCCTCTTATTTTATTCATTGTTCATTTATAAAGTTTGTTTTGGGTTCTATCTGTGATTTTATACTATATGAAATAATTTGTGTGTGAAATTTAAGCTATAGAATGAGTTGAATTTATTTAAGAGGATACATATAGTAAAATCTTAGGGTTTTATATTCTTCCCTCCTTCAGAAATATCATACTTAATTTTTTTCATGAATATTTCCCTATAAAAAGATGTGGGTGATTCTTCATCATAATATCCTCAGGTTCCCACATTTCTTCTTCCATGTTATGGTTTCACTAAAGAATCTTTAGTATTCGAGTCATACAACTTCTCAATACTTCCTCTCTTATTTCAAGAATCTCTATAGGCTCTTCATAGTAAGACAACTCAGGTTCCAATTCTATTTCTTCATAGGTGAATACATGTGTTGGGTATAGAATATACTTATTTAATGATGATATATGGAACACATTGTGAAATTTAGAGAGACTTGGAGTCATTACTAATCAGTAATATACAACTCCAATTCTTTCTAGAACTTCTAATGGTCTGATTTACTTGGGGTTTAGTTTCCCTTTCTTATTGAACCTCAAGACACCCTTCCATAGAGATACTTTCAGAATGACATAATCTCCCACTTGGAATTCCAAATCCTTTTTCTGATTGTCAACATAATTCTTTTTCCTACTTTGATCTACTTTAATATGAGCCTAAATTTTCTTTACCTTTTTCATTGTCTCTTCGATATATTTTTGGCCTATAAGTTTCCTCTCACAAACTTCATCCCAACAAGTTGGAGTTCAACATCTCTTGCCATAAGATACTTCATATGTCACCATTTGAATACTATAATGGAAACTATTATTGTAGTAAAATTCCACCAAAGGTAAATACTAATCCCACATACCTTGAAAGTCAAGTGAGAAATATCTCACTAAGTCTTATGATGTTTGAATAGTCCTTTCAGACTGTTCATCGGTTTGAGGGTGATAAGAAATACTCAAATGAAGCTCAGTATCCAAATCCTTTTAAATACTATTCCAAAATTTTGATGTAAATCATGGATCATGATCAAACACCATTGAAATATGCGCAACATGAAGTCTTATAACTTCATTAATATAGATTCTTGATAGACACTCTATTAGAAAATCCTCCCTTATAAAGATGAAATTTGTAGATTTGGTAATTCGATAAAAAATTACCCATATTGAATCACTACTTCTAGGTTTCCTTGGTAGTCCAATGACAAAGTCCATCATGATGTCATCCCACTTACACATGGGAAGAGTTAGCAGTTTCATGTCTCCTCTAGGATGTTGTCTCCTAGCCTTCACTTGTTGAAAAACTAGTAATCTATACAGATAGTCAGCAATTTCCTACTTTATATTATCCCATAAAAAGAGTTCCTTCATATCTCTATACATCTTCATACTACCAAGGTGTATGAAGAATTTTAAGCTATGATCATCATCTAATAATTCCATTTTTTAGCCCAGGTATTGATGGAACACATAACCTCCTTCCAAATTTCAGAACTCCATCCTCATACATGAAGTCTTTCAATCTTCCATCCTTGACCACTTTAATTTTATTTTGAAAATTCTCATCACCATATTGATATATTTTTATCTTCTCCTATAAAAATGTTTTAGCAATAACTTTTAAAAGGAGTGATGTTTCCTCTTCCTTAACAATTTCTATATCCATCTTTTCTAGATCCCTGAAAATAGGATCTTTCTCAATCCTCATTTGGGTTAAAAGTCCATGATATTTCCTTCTTAATGTATTTTATACCTTATTTTCCTTTCCTTTGTGGTAGTTTATTGAGAAATATTAATCTTTGAGTAACTAAAGTCATCATATTTGTCTCATGTTGAGTTATTTCTGTGAAAATATGTATTTAAAACTCTTGTGATATGTATATATCTCACATATTTCACCATAGAGATAGTGTCTCCATATCTTTAGAGTAAAGATTACCACTTCTATCTCAAGATCATGAGTTGGATAATTTTGTTCATGGGTCTTCAACTATCTTGACGCATAAGAAATAAATTTATTGTTTTTCATGAGGATGCAACCCAATCCATTCATTGATGCATCACTTTATATCACAAACCCATCATTTCCTTATGGAAGAGTTAATATTGGGGCATTTTCCAATATTCTCTTTAACTCTTCAAAAAATTATGTACATTATTTTTTCCATATGAACTTAACCCCTTTACGTGTGATATTGGTTATTGGTTTAGGCAATCAGGAAAAATTCTTAACGAAACACCAATAGTAGCTTGATAAACTAATAAAACTATGTACCTAAGTTATGTTTATTGGTGTAGGCCATTCTTGGATTGACTTTGCCTTTATAGGATCAACTAATATTCCATCCTTATAGACAATATGGCCAATAAATGAAACTATTTGAAACTAGAATTCAAACTTGCTAAACTTTCCATATAACTCTTTTTATCTAAGAGTCTTCAGAACAATCTGCATATGGTTCTTGTGATCCTTATTGATTTTGGAATACATCAATATATCATAAATAAATAATACAAAAAAATAATCAAGATATTAATTTAACACTCTGTTCATTAGATCCATAAAAATATAGGGTTTATTATTCAGTACAAATGAGATTACTGTAAGCTCATAATTTTTAATACTTGGTTCAGAATGTTGTCTTAGGAATATCTTCCTTCCTTACACACAATTGATGATATCCAGAATAAAGGTCAATCTTTTAAAATTATTTATCTCTATGGAGTTGATCAATTAAATGATCAATATGAGTAAAATGATACCTTTTCTTTATTATGATAGCATTGATTTCTCTATAGTCAATGCATATCCTTAAGGATCCATATTTCTTCTTCACAAAGAGAGAAGGGGCTCTCTATTCAGAAACACTAAGGCAAACAAATACCTTATTTCTCAACTCCTCTAGTTGTTTCTTCACCTCCAATAATTTCACAGTGTACATTCTATAAGGAGTCTTTGATATTGGTCTTGCATTAGGGATTGAATCAATGGTAAACTCAACTTCATGATCTATGGGGTGTCCAGGTAATTCCTCAGTAAATACATCAATGTATTCATGTATAATTGATACATTATCAATTTGAAGATAACTTTCCTCATCACTATATGTTGTTTTCTCTTCCTCCCCAATAATTTCATTTAGTATATCTACTGGGAGAGGATCTAGATAAGAATCAGATAATGAATTTTCTACTCTAAAGATAAGGGATTCTATATTTTTTTCACAAATCATAATTTACTTATTCTTGCATTAAATTCTCACAACATATTTTTAAATCCAATCCATACCAAGGATTATATCAAATTTGACCATGAGTATGATGACAAGTTCATAAACTAAAGCACATTTATGTGTCATAAAGGGGACTAACTAACACATTTTTTTTCAATGATACTTCCTTTAATAGTTTTTTCTAACAACTCCCTTGTTAAATCAAAAGGGAAATGTTAGATTTTCTTGAAAAACTAGGTAGATATAAAAGAGTGTGATGATCCAGAATAAAATAAATCATTGGATAGATTTGAAAATAGGATTAATGTACCTACCACCACATCAATGGGTACTTCTATATCAGCTGTGGTGCTCGCATAATCTTGGATATCTCCCCTTTGCCTCTTATATGGTAGATTCCCCTGAAACTTGGGATATTAATTTGAATAATGTCCCATTTCATTTCAATTGAATCATTTAACATAATTGATTTTTTTCTTTCACTTGCATTCATTAGCTCAGTGAACCTTTTCTCTACACTTATACCAAACTACCATGCCTTTCAAGAATTTACCATGATGATTCTTTCAACAATTTTCAAATAATGGGAATTTTTTTATTCCCCTATTATTCTCTGATGCTTTACCTTTTTTATGGTTATAAAAAAACCTCTTTTTCTCTTGATTTTCATTGAACACATAGGATCTAGAAAATTCCTTCTCTATTTTTATGGAACATAATAATATTTTATCACATGAAGAAAATGTTTGAGAAGCCAGTGCCCTTTAGAGACATGTTTTAAGACCTTTAAAGTAATGATCAATCTTGTCTTCTGAATCATGTATGTAATCTATAGAATACCTAGATAGTCTTGTGAATGTATCCATATACTCCACAACACTTTCTTCTTTCCTTTGATTTAAGCCAAGTAATTTTCTCTTTATTTTAGTTTCTTGTTCATGATTGAAGTATTTGTCAAATAATTTATACTTAAAGGTTCTCCACTAAATGTATTCTATTTAATCTTCCCCCTTAGTATTCTGGATCAAATACCACTATTTATCAGCATCACCCTTGAGACAATATACTTCCAGTACTATGTTTTAATTTTCATTGCATCTCAATTGCAGAAATATCATTTCAAGGTACTTGATCCACTACTCAGCTACCACTGGATTGGTAGTCCCACTAAAATATGGGGACCTCTACTGCATGAAACTTTCCAACATAGGTGTAGTATATTTTTCCATCATAACCAGAGTAAGATGTCCTAATATGGTCATGATTTGATCAGTTCCAACACTAACTATGTTGACTTTCTCAGTGAAAAAATCCATACACTAACCACATGTATTGATTAATTTCCTTCCAATAGGTTCCATTTATAAACAATGTCTTATAATAAATTAGGTTATGAATCATAATACATAATTTTGAACCTGAAAAACACTTAACATAAATTTCATAGCTAATCTCATAATCATAAAAATAGTTTCTTTGGGGATATATTTACTTTTATATCCTTAATAACAGTTTTAAAAGAGAATTTTAATTATCCTAATAATATCCACCGAGAGTGTCAAATTAGGTGCGTAGTAAGACCCATTTTCATGTACCAGGTTATGCAGAGTTTGGCCTGACAAACCTTATCAGATTTTTTACCCCTAGTTACATTTGTTCCATAACCAAATCCACTTATAGTGTCTATAGAGGGATGTATTTCTAGAAATATCCACATAATCTCCACCTTACCAAAATTCTAGGATGTTATTATATGCTTATCATAAAATTCTATTTTAGGATTATGTCATTAAACTATGATTTCTAAATCTAATTCTCAATGTTTCTACTAAATTTTATTTGATACCAACTATAACATCCTCAACCCCAGTAACCCAGAGTTAATGGTCATTTTATTATAATGACATAGATTCAAGAGATCAAATCACCATGTATTGATCAGTTTAGTAGTTTTGAAGAAACTAGATACATACATGGTCGCACATGAGCCTTAGCCTGGTTGGTAAGGACTTTGTAAGTGAACCCAAGCGACCAGGGATCAAATCCAGGAAGAGGCAGAAGTTCCGTGACTGTAGCAGTGCTGTAGCAGTACTGTAGTAGGTACTGTAGCAAGAACTGTGTAGTACTATAGCGGGAACTGTAGTAGGCACTATTTGACATTGTAGCAGCCGGGAATATGCCCATGTTTGGGCCTTTGGGCCACCGATTTGGTCCCTGAGTCCTGTAAGGCCTTCGGGCCACCCAGGCCTTTAGGTCAGTAAGGCCTTTGGGACACCTCAAGGTATTCGGGCCACTTTAAGTACAGATGAAAACCAGAAAACCTACAAGGAACAAGCTATAAAAGAGGATGATCAAGGAGCTTTCACCACAACAGAAGCTAAACAGATTACAAAAATGAGAGGGTATGACACCTACCATCGGGACACGCCTGTGCATGCACGGGAATGCCTAGCCGAACAGCCATGCGAAGGTGGAGAGCTGATTCCACGATGAAGATGCTGGGGAGGAGTAGTTCCAAGTAGTTAGTCTGGGTTGTATGTAATGTTTGAAGCCTACGGGTAATGAATTCCTCTAAGGCCTATGGGCCATGTAATACTTACGCCTACGGGCCTTGTAAGGGTTCCACCTCACCCCTTGAAAGGTGGATTATCAAAATCAATAAAAAATGAAGGCCTTCAGGCCATTGGAGGAGATACATACATGGTCCCATTTTTTACATTGGAAAAATAAACATAGAACATAACAAAGGAAAATAAACCGATTCCTTGTCACATATTCAATGATTTCATCTTTAAATACCAGGGAAGGAAAAAAATAAAATGGTGAGATAAAAATTCTTAGTAAGGGTTAAATATAGCTGAAACATGAATCAATAATAAGTGAATCATAATAAATTATGAATAATCAATATGTCATGGTGAATAACTGAAAAACACATGCCATCAATACACTGAGAATGAAAATGCATCCATAGATTTTATCATAGTGAGAATCCTCTAGATAATGATAACTGAATTGTGAATGAAGAAAATGATTAATTATTAGATGTCATGTATCGTAAACATGAACCATCATACCTTCATAATGGTTTAAGTATGTGGGTATATTTCTGTCTGATTATGATTTGGAAACAAACATAAAGGGTTTGTCTCCAACTATTTTGTCTCATGAGACCTTTCGATGCATCGAGGGGATATAAAGTCATTCCCCACCCATCACTGCAAGTTTAAATCATTCTTCATACATATATATAGTTCAATAATAATATGGATTAAAAAATATCTATATTGAGTAGGAAATATGGATTTATCAACATTTCAATATTCAAATTAAACACTGTATATAAAAATGGTATACGTATTAGAAAATAATCATATCCGTGATACATGAAAATATGAATATTTAAGAAGAATATAATTTTAAATGAAAAAATTATCTTAAATGGGTAGTAGATACAACAAATAAAAATGAATAGTTTCATAATACTAATAAATTCTCAATGAAATGGAAATTGAGCTGAAGTCCCTTACCTTATTTCCAAATGTGTTCTGCACTTGATCATAATTTCTTGGATAATCAGATTAAATCAATTAATTAATTAATTCATAAATTTTTATACATGTATTTGAATCATTATAATTTTATTAAGTTCATTTATGTCCTTTTTGATGAGTTATAAGATAGAATTTTATCATTTGGGAGCATTCGTTTTCCTTGGTTTTCTTGATCTGTTTACTTTTATACATTTAAGGAAAATCATGTAAAATGAGAATAGTTGTCCAGAATTAAAATTATATATAACTAATAAAATTTTGGAATATTAAATGGTTATATATTTTCTTTGGTTATATGGTATGAGGATGAATCATTAGATAAAATGTTAGTGATAATCATGATTATTTTGGCATTTTTTCAATCATCATAAACTGTTTTTGTTTTATTAATTAATATTATTCATATATACTATTTATAGAACATTAAATAAGATATTATACATATATTATAATCTATTTTAAGCATAAAAATGGTATTATGGCCATCCTTGAAGGTGATATTGAAAAAATAAAACACATCATCCAAAAAAGTGTTAAATCAGCACCTCACAGATAATGTTTTCATTTTTAGAATAAAAGGAAGAGGATAAGATAATTGATGGTGTATTTTACATTGAAATAATAAAATTATAGTATATATAAGATACTATAGTTATCATACATTTTTGGACATAGGATTTGAGGGAAGGATAATAAAATAAAAGAAAATGAAAGAAAAGGATTAAGGGTTTTACCTCTTGAATTATTCTCCTTGAGAACCTTCTTAAGGGACTTGGGTTTGGTATTTATTGAGAAAAAAGGCTTATGAATATGGGGGAGATACTTGGAAAGAGGATTTTATAGAAATTGGAAAATATTAAAGGCATTGGTGTTATGAAGAGAATAAGTGGTGATGGGTGATATTTATAGTGGAGGAGAGGGGTGTTTTTTGATTATTTAAATCATTATTTTATTATTTTGGCTCAAGAAAAGAAATTGTGAGGATTATTGTGACTAAATATAGCAACTAGTGCATGTGAGTTAGAACCAATAGTTATTGAATCATCCATACATCATCTATGACTCAATAATTCATGTATTTAGCTTATACCATAAATTACTTTATTTCACTATTCACCAAAAATTCAACAATTTTAGAAAAATCCCAAAAAAAATCATCCTAAACATTTTTTGATGTGTAGAATTTAAAAATGAACTCTATTTTATGAAAATAATTTTCTAAATATGATAAATTTAATTTCTGATTAAAATCATTATTTACTCAAAAAATACTATTTTTAAAATTATAACTAATTTTATAACACATTGAAAAATTAATTATGGTCTCATAAAATTATCTTATAATAATAAGAAAAAAATATTAATTTATGATTCTATTTTTTGAAAATAAATTTTCTTTTAAATCATTATATTAAATATAAAATTGTAAATAAACATTTATATTTTATAAGAATACCAACACTCAATTTATCAGTATCAAAATATTTATTTACTTATACCATGATATAATTATATCATATATTCATTGATAAGATGCCTAAATTTTATTTATAATTTAATAGGTTAGGTTACTATTCTATTGGTCTAATTACTATTCCTAAGGGTCACATTACTATTATAAAGGTCAAGTTATTATTTAATTGATATATGTTCCTTAATTTCTAGAAACATTATCTTATTTCATTCATTATTCATTTATAATTTTTTTATATTCTCTATATTCTTTTATACTATATGAAATATTTTTTTTGAAATGTAAGCTATCAAATTAGTTTAATTTATAAAATAGGATACATACTGTAAAATCTTGGGGTGTTATATAAATGATGTTGAAGTCTTGAATTAACACATGGAATGTTAATAAATGTTAAATGAATTATATTAAAAAGGATCCACTATGCCTTGAGTGATTCTGGTTGCCTCTTTACAAAACTTCAGGCTAAGGGATAATTGGGAAAGAAGGATTACCTTATTATACATAATTAATAACAGACCTCAAGTAAGGTCATTGTCCATGATGTGTGACACCCCCTTGGTCAAGGATGTTGGCATGATGTTCACATCACTTGGGGTTATTGGGCATGGCGTTCCACACCCCCTTGATGAGGAGGTTGGGTATGACCCTCCTCATTATTGATTATGAAAATCATCAAGGCATCCTATATTGATTATTATATTTGGGAATGTCCCTTCTACTAGTGTTACACATAATACTCGGTCATGGAGACCTTAAACATGATGACTCTCATGACTATACTTGGATGTCGTTGTTATGCCATGAGCCCTTGCTAGTACCTCATATCTATGCATATGGATATATATGTACCTATATATATAGTGCGTATATTTCCAATGAGCCTGTACCCAAGTGGTAAATGCTCATTCTTGACATCTAAAAGACCCATGATCAAATCCGTGCATGGATGAATTTTATGGTTACTATAGTAGTACTGCAGTAGGGTACTGTAGTAGTACTATAGCAGTGGCATAATTCTTGCAGCAACGACACTGTAGTGGCAGAGGCACTATAGTAGGAGCTGTAGTGGCAACGGTACTGTAGAATCTTGGGTACAATAGCAATACTATTCACTGAAGGTCCATTTGGGCCAAAAAATGAGCTTTTAAGCCATGTTTTCAGGCCACTTATCCTTGGGACTTCAGGCTATGTAATGGGTCTCCCTCTACCCAGACAAAAAGAGGTATTTTCTTTAATAATAAAATGAGGCTTCTGCCCCAACCTTTTAAAAACACACACACACACACACATATTTATATGTATATATATTGTTTCACATTTACAGAGGTTTTTGGTTTAGGCTGAAGCATGTATTATCGGTCGGGTGTCCTTTTGGAACTTGAATCTAATTATTTTACATTTATTCATTTACTGCTTGTTTATTATACCTAAACATTACTGTATTTTATATCAATATACTAGATAACATTATATATAATTTGTGGTGGCCTATTGAGTATATCTCACACCTTGTTTGGGTGACCGTTGGTTACCCAAAGAGACCTCATGTTTTCATGTTCGAGTTTATTAAATTATACTTGTCTTGTGAATCTTGTACATGGGAGCTTAAGAGCATAAGACTGAGTCAGAGATTATGATGCTCATGGGGAAATCCCATGGGGATTTTTTCTTTTCTTTATGCATTGTTTATTATTTACCTATTATATACTTACTACCTATATATTATATCCCCCAATGGCCATGTATCATTATATACTTGGATTTTTCCATTTCGTATTATTTTATTTTCAATTATATTAATCTAATTATACTTTTTATTTCATTTTAATTACTTTTGATATTGTTTTCTTTTGATTTTAGTACTATGATACTCTGACCTTGAGGGTATAGTCTCCTCACCATACCATCATCGAACCCTCGCTTTTAGTCGGTAGCCTCTAGCGTATGGGGAGGTGTGCTTGAGGCTATGTGTCTGATTGTATCGGGGAACTATTTTGGTGGATTCTAGGTCTGGATGTTACACCATGTATAGTTAACATAATGGATACCTTTATGAAACCACATTTTGCCTTTATATGATATTTAAGACCCTACACTACCATTACATGTAAGGGTAATTAACTTTACACAAAACATTTGTATATTGGTAAGCCTCATGTATCTTTGCATGTGTAATGTTAATGCATGGTTACCATTACACATCTCAGTTGTGTAAGGGTAAGGGATTGGTTGCCTTTATGCATCCCAGCTGCATAAGGGTATACCCTTTTTCTATATTTTCAAAAAACCTATTAAATAAGGGTAGGTTTTTCTAATTTCTTCTTTATTTCAATGAAATATTTCATAAATCTGCAGTATAACCTCTCTTTGATACCACTCAAGGGTTTTCTTATATTCTAATGATGATTATTATAACAAGAAAAAGTTATTAAAACCCTTTTTTGTGGATCTTTTATGAAAGATAATATAAAACCTACAAAATATATAGAAATGAAGAATACTATAAATTTGTTTACCTTACAACAAAGAGAAACTACATCATCATCTTCACATTTTGAACACATTTGAATGTGTTTGATAAAGATCCTAAGAGTGGAAAACATAGGCATCCCACCTCTATGGTGTATATGTGGGTTGCACTAAATGATCTAATGTTTGGATGTGATTATTCATTCATTCACGATGTGATAATATCTCATATAAAAATAAGGAATAATAAAGAGAACTATGGTTGATGATGAGTCTTTTCCAATCATGAAATAATCACCCACACACTACCATCACATGGTAGTGATATATATAACACTCAAGGATGCTCCAAAGGTAATTTTTTATTTATTCATGTGTTGTAACACATGAGTAAATAGTTCATCTAAATCATGAAACTTTTGCGTGAATAAACTCTCATACATTACATATCATATAAAATTTTATTTAATGATTGTATTTGTGGAGAACTCAATAAATTACAACTATTTATCATTTTTCCAAAATCATAAAATTGATGGGCATGAAAATCACAATTTTTATGAAATATGATACTTTATATATATATATATCACATATATATATAAGGATTTAAGGAATATTCCCATCACATTTAATATTAAAAATAAATAATGGTTTTTCATTTTAGTTTGGTTTTTTATATCAAACATACTATTAAGAAAATATTTCTTTAAGTATAATAGATAGTGAAATCTCAGGTCATTATATTCTCCCACCTTAAATAAATTTCATCCTCCAAATTTTAACTATTACTTAATAACAAAATTAATAAAGGGTATATATAAGATAATTATGAATTAGGGTATAATTTTTATATAGATATAAACCTTAAAAACTCAGTATCATCTCTTTATTCTCGAAACAAGATTAACCATAATATTGAGTTTTTCTACAACCATCTGAGCCAAGAGTCTATAATTATTCGATATCAAGACCCGCATTATATAATTTGTTTATATAGGGTGTTTTATTATTATCCTTTCATATACTATCATGGGTTGATATTAAATGTGATATTTTTATTTTGAATAATTCTTCCTCTAAGTGGAGAGAATCGATCCATTTCCAAAATATCCTTAAATATATTTTAAGGAAGAATAATATGATTTTTACGAATAAAATTTCAAAAAAACATTGAATTGGGATACAATATTTATACAACTAAATGTTTTATTCGATAGTTAAATAATTTGGGCGATTATTTAATATTCGAAAAAAACTTCATCAACTTGATAGCTTATCTAGAATAGATTCCAGTACCCACAAATCTTAATTGGATAATGAGTATACCTTTTAGCCAATTATTTCATGACTTACTATCAGTAGAAAAATTGATCCCTTGCTTGAAGAGTTCTTTGATTCCTATTACCCCCAGTATTACAGGGTTAAGTCATTGATTTGAATAATTCCCAAAATCCTTGAATTTGAATCATTAAAGAGTTGGTGAAGAATTATTATATAACTTATTCTATTCTGTTATCCTTTTTTCATCCTTTTTCCATTGGATAGATTTATGTCCATCTATACAACATTTAAATAATTTTCTTAACCCTCTTAGGAAATTTCCTTAGTGCTTCTTCCCAAATTTTATAAATAAAGGAGGTTTAATATTCCTTCTTTCATCATCATAATTACTTGAATTTCTATGAATCTACATCATTATCTTCTTTGGTGGGTTTAGGATTTCAACCATGATCACATGGTTAAACATATTTCATAATAGCTGGTTTGGCCTAATCATAAGGTTCCTCACTTGAGCTTCTATTTTTATGGGTTATTCATTGAGGTAATCTTCACACTATCCCTCACAACCACGATTTCTTCATGTTTTATCCATTACTAAAACCAAAAGTGTTGGCATGAGTGACTAAATATTAAAAATACATGGGAATTGTCATAATCATAATGGAATTCAACCTTAAAATTTCATTTTTACATTAAATTATCATGTTGGACTAAAATTATTTTAATTCACCACATATCATTCTTGGTTAAAATTTATGTGGTGTTTTCTCATACTTTTATCCCAATACATAAAAGTAATAATTAAATAATTCCATACAAATGTTTCATAATGATCATGTGATCAACTAAAGTATATCCCCTAGGAGTGTCAAACCAATTGTGTAGTATTAGGCCCAGTCATCATGCATATGGGTGAAAATCGAGTCAATTCTCAACCAATCCTTTTGGGGTGATTACCCCTAGGTGCATTTGTTCCATAGTCACATCAACATGTAGTATTTAGATAGGTATTTATTATTAGGGTAAACCATATAATCAACACTTTACCAACTTTTCAGGATATCATCCTATACTTAGATCCATTTATAGGTTTCTCTAGTAAGGTTCTCCAACCTTAATTCTAAAAATAGTTTCTCTAGTCTCTAAAATAGACTAAACCTTTTTCTATAATACCAACTATGGGAAAACATGCTTTTATTTTACATCTTTTACATGATATGGAAATTAAATTTCATAAATAATAATATCTCAAGGATAGATAGGTTCAGTTTATTTGGTGACTAGCTACATAATCATCTAATTTTACAATAATTAGGATCACTTCTCCTTAAAGGTGTTACACTAGACCATCCACTTGACATCTCATTAGTAATACTCATCCTCATAACCTAGGGAATGAAGACATAAGAAATGGGTGATCTCAAATTCTCAGTAATGGATAAGATAATAAATATCATAATGGTTGGATCATAAAAATATAGAGAAACATGGATAAGGAAAAATATCTCATTTTAAAGAACCTAAATAAATGGGTGTTGACCACAAGCATGAAAGATAAAAATTACATCTCAAATGGTATCAATTTTACCATATCCAAAGAAAATAAAACATGAATCATAAATGTGATCCATGTGCATAGGAATAAAAGTGTAACAATCATAAACATAGGATTTATTAACATTCTCAACCTAGCTATCTCCCTACCCATTCAATCATAAAATTTTTAGTATAGATAAATATCTTTACACTCACCATTTTTAAGCCTAGATACTCACCGACCTTTACACATAACATTTATATCTCATGATATATATTCCTTTACCCAATTTATTAGAGGTATTTAATAGACCCACCCATCTTAGGTTAATAATGTAACCACCTGTACTTGGTTTATAATAGAACCACCCATCATTTGTTTATAACAAAACTGCTATCACTCATCCATTCATATTTTTTTCATAAGAAAATAACCATTCACCATATAATAAAGAACACATGGAAATAAAATAGGTTTCATTCAACACATCATGTAATTTTTTAAGTGAATACCATTCAATCAAGATAAAAAAGTACATGGTATTTATATTTTATAGATATAGGGATACAGTTAAGACAGTAATTCTCCCCAATAAATTGATGTATGACATCTTGGTGAATACCCTAAAATCAAATGAATCAAGAATAGATTTATCATAGTGTAAAGTAATTGGAAGAAGAATTAAAGTTATGCACAAAAATAATTAGGCAAGAAAATGGTAGTGATAGATAATTCCTTCGATAGAAGAGATCAATACATAACTCATCTAGGGAAAGAAGGTGGATGGTATCATTTGATGAATATCCTCAATCACGTATAAAATATATCAAGTGATGATGACTTAGATGTAAAAAATTTATTTAATAGTTTTAGAAATAAAATCACTTTGGAAATAAGAAATACAATTGATCTTTTGAAATAATTTTAATAGAAATATTTTATAAAACTAATACAAAAATAATTTATTTTAGAAATAATGAAAATGTAGAGATGTATTTTCATATAAAATGACAATGATGATGTAAAGATACTTTCACATGAAAACATTAGAAGTGAATATTTTTATAAAAAATGACCCATATGAAAAAAATTAAATTATATTACTTAAAAAACATTCAAAAATATCAAGGTAGTTGAAAATGAAATTTTTCAATTTTTTAATTAGATAACGGGATGTCCAAAAAATGTTAATTTTAGCATAAAATAAATTTACTTTTAAAACAATTTTTTTTAAAAACCATATCAATTTTAAAGATTATAAAAATTATGATTTAAAAACAAGTAAAGAAAAGAAAAATATTTCCAATGATAGAAATTGGATAATAAAATGATTGTGATCTTAGAATTATAGTCTATAAAAATTCCCCTTATGGGTTATTGTATTTGAGAGGTCTTTATTTAAAATAAGGTTTGAAATAGAAACCTTATGGATTGAGTGACATTCAAATAAAAAACCTTAAAGGAGTGAAAGATTGAAATTAAAATTCAAATACCTAGAATAGAGTTTATTTCATGATACAACATCTCAATTAGGTAACATATACACCAGTTAAAAGAAATTAGGTTCATAATACAAAATATGTATCAAAGAGAGGAATTTGAGATGAAAATCCCCTTACCTTATTTCCTTACTTAGTTGAACATCCTATACGATCCTATATAATAGACATAAATATCTCAATCACCTATTTAAAAACATTTTTAATATACATAAACTTTTTTAATTTTTTTATAATTATTCCCTACATTTTTATTAGTGAGTTGTTTCTTATTTTTGAGGTCGGGTGTGGGTAATATTGATCATTTTAAACTAGTTTCATAAGAGTGGTTTCAATATTTTTTCTTATTCTAAATTTCATATTTCCCATATCATTACTATTAATTTAAGGGATGATTTATAATTATTTATTAAGTTTAAATTTTCATTCATTAGAACTTTATTCTTTATCTTAAAAGATGAAATTGATAATGAGTTTTTTTCTGTGATTTCTGACCAAAAATGATGTTTTCTTCATTAATGAGTTAAGTAATGATGTATCCTTTCCAAAAAATAATTATTTACATATTTATATTATATTATAACATTAATAAAGTTCTAATTACCATCCATGATATAATTTCATAGTATTGTTCAAGTGAGTGGTCAAATAGGCCCAAACATGAGCATATCATGATTAATGGGTGATTATGAGTTAATTAAGTTACAATATCATTATAAAAGTAGAATAATGATATAATTTAGTGTTTATTAGTGAGATATATAAGAATTTTAAGGAATTAAGATAATAATTTATTGATGCAAAACAATTTAATAGTACAAATAAATTGTTTTCCTCTTAGTTTGCCTGTTTAAGATGATTGATTTTATAACAATTGTTTACCATTCATATCATTAATAGGATTACTCAATTTATATTACCATAGACTTATTAATGTCATAAATACAATATTTATTCTTTAAAACTAGTCTCCTGACCATCCATGTAAGGCAGCGATGAAATGAAAAATGGAAATCAATTGTCCCATAGAGGCGATAGTCCACATGTATGTATGATTGGAGATTTTGTTTTCCATAGAATGGGGAAAGAAAGTAATATAGTTTATCATTTAAGAATATAAAATATATAATAAATATAATAATTGTATATTAAATTCAATATTAAGACCAACCTTGTAAGGTGGTGAATAAAAACTAAAAATGTTGCATCATAGAGGCGGTAGTCCGCACAACGCACGATTCATGTTTTCATTTTTCTTGATGGAAAAGGTTGTGGTGGTTTAGGATTGTACCATAATTATAATAAAATACCTATATAATAATTATAAAGATTTTATCATTTTAATTTTTTGAAATTAAACTTTATTAAGAATAAAATCAATTAATGAAATAGAAAAGGGAAAGAGAGGTTTGGGACTTATACCTCACTTCTCATATTATCTCCTTTGCGAAAGGGATTAAACTTTTGAGGGATGGTATTTTGAGAGGACTAGAACTTATTTAAGGTGTCTAGTAGTGTGTGGGAGATTATTGGTCATATTTTGGTTTAAAATAATGATGATTTGGTGTGAGGGGAATTGAGGAGAGGAGGGACATTTTTATAAGTATAAAGGGATGATATTTTTGTAAATACCCAAAAGTTTTCAATAATGGGAAGTCACTCTCAATGAAATTTACTAAATAAATAAATAAATAATGAATTTTAAAGGAGATAAAGTTGATTCAAAAACTCCACTAATCAATTAGAAATATGTTTTAAACATGTTTGGCCCTTTACCTCTAAGGTTACTCATTTTTACCATTTTAGTTTTCACCGCGGTAACTAGTTTTTTCCAAGGTAATTTAACCTTTAATCCTAAAAAATGGTCCTTATTATATAATTTGGACATAAAGATTCTATATTTTAAATCCATTTTATTTGATTAAATTTTTAAAAGTGATAAAAATTCATTTTAAAATACTAAATGTATAATGTATTAATTTTTTTTGAAAAATATAACTTAAATTATAAAATGTCAAATTTGGGTTTATAAATTAAAAAAATTAAAATTAAAAAGTCACTTATAAAACACATATTTGGTCTTATAAAATGGTTTAATAAATTTTAAATTCATACTTATATTTTGATAATGGCATAAAATTCACAATATTAGAAAAACATTATATTACACTATTCACCATTAGCAAAATCCCAAAAAATTAATCTTAAACATAAAATATTATGATTAATACAAAAAATACACTAATTTTATAAAATTAAATTTCCCAAACTTGATAATTTATTATTTATATAAAATTTCAAAATATAGAAAAAAATTTCATATTGGAAAACAGTGTTTTAAAATGAAAACTATTGTTTATTCATATTTCCTATCATTTACTAATAAATTTATTACCATATATTATTCATATTATCAATATATTTTATTATTATATCATAATATACTTATTTTATTGAAATAAAATTTCAATTTTAGAAAAAATATATTTTTAAGTATAAAATGATTTTTTTAGTTGTTCTAGATATACTAATTGAAGATATTAGTATTAAAAGTAAGATTTATTTTCATTATACCAATATTTCATAATGTGGTTACTCTTATTCATACTTGTTAATTCAAATAATATGTTTTAACAGTTATTTTTAATATTCAAAATATATTATGGTTTTCCATTTTAGTATGGTTTTATATGTGAAACACACTATTAACAAAATATTTATTTAAGAATAATATCTATTGAAATATAAGGTCATTAAATATATATTTTAATAAATGTAAATATATATTAATATATATACATATATATTAAAATAATTATATATTATAATATATATAGAAATACATATTTATAAACATGTCAATATATAATAAGAAAATTCGCATTTGCTAGTGGAACTAATACATAATTTACTTTATCCAGTGCTAGACTTTATGGGTGATAGTTAAAAGTACTGAAAAATGAAAAATTTATAAATTCTAGAAAAAACATTGATAAATGGTATATTCTACCAGTGCTAAAAAAATGCGCTCATAAAAACCCCATTTATTATCATTTTTTTAGCCCTGATAAAAGATACCCTTTATCATCACTTTTTGTAGCACTGATAAAAGTAACCTTCATCAACAATGTTTAGCACTAATAAAGGACACTTTTATTAGATTTGAAAAAAAACATTGATAAAGGGTGCCTTTTATTAGTGCTAAAAAGTTCTATTAAAAGAAACCTTTATTATATTTTTTTGATAACACTGATAAAAGTAGTCTTTATCAGTGCTAAAAAAACACTGATAAAATATAACTTTTATCAATGATTTTATTTTAGTGATGATAAAATGTACCATTTATCAGTGCCTTTTGATAACATTGATAAAATTTATATTTCATAAAAAAATATAAATCATTAAAAACCATATATTAATATGTAAATATATTTATATTGATATAAAAATAATATATTTTATTAAATATGATTTATAGAATACTAAATATTAATTTATAATTAATATATAAGATATTTAGTGAGAATGAAATATAAAATAAATTAAAAAAATATTAATTAGTAATTTTTAATAATTATCAATTAATAATCATTTAATGATAATTGGATGACACAAAAATTCAATAAATGAATAAACAATCTAAGATACGTTGAAAAAATATGATTCGAACATCAAATGGTTATAACTTTTGATCCATGTGTTTGTTTGGACTCTACCACATATCAAATCAAAACTTGTGAAGAGATCCACATAATGTTGACCAAAGAGATCTCTATCACTATTTTTTTGACGTCAAAAAACTACTCTAAAGGCCTTCGAACTATGATTTTAGTTGGGATACACTAATTTTTTCATATTAAATGAGATTTAAGATTCATTTAAGAGGGTATTATTGTAATTTTTCAGTGGTGACTGAATTTATTCTTAAGTATTACATTCTTATCAATATTATTGTTTTGAAAATTTATCATTTTTTCTAATTTATTTTTATTTATAATTAAATATATGAATGTTTTCTTGTATCTATATATAATAAATTTGTTGTATAACTAAATATTTAAAAATATTTATATAAAAATGTATTTTAAAATATACCCTACTATAAAAAAGGCCTTTAAAAGTGCTAGAATAGTCCTTTATCTATGCTAAAAAAGCTCTAACTACCCTAGCATGGTTAATAGGCCTAGGATTTTATCAGCACTAGAAAAGAACTGTTAAAGGGGTTCTTTATTAGGGATTTTAGAACCATCGATAAAAGACTCCATTTATCAGCACTTTTATTTATCACCGATAAAAGGAACCTTTATCAGTGCTATTATATGCACCGATAAAGACATCATTTATTATCACTAATAAATGCACTGATAAAGGAGTCCTTTATCAATGCTACTAAATTCACTGATAAATGAATACTTTATTAGTGCTAATAAAAGCACCGATAAAGGGGAATAATATAGTATGGTGTTACAGTACACTACAAAACCAAAAATAGAGCATACTATAATGTGCTGTAATAACACACTAAAGCACCAAAAATATCACTATAAATTATCAAAATCAGATAAAAATACATAATTTAAATGAAATAAAATATTCAACACAAATACAAGAAAAAAATACTATTATAGAGTAAAAGAACCAACCTGTATAAAATAAAAATCCACCCAGATAGAGAAAAATAACACACCTAAATAAGAAAAAAATTCTATTGTTAGTAATAATATAAATAAATAAATTAAATAGAATTTGTTAATTTTAAACTAAACTTTGAGTCATAACAAGAACACTGTGTATCAGATTGCGTTTCTATTGATTCACCATTTATTATTCATCTTTAAGAATTATCTCTTTGAAAATTAACTAAATAAGCATAAGATAAAAATAATAAGTAAATTAATTATGTAATAACATATAGAATGATGAGAAAATAGTCTAGTCTCATTTTATCAGGTTTGGCGATGTGATGCATTCTTTAAACTAAAATGACACTTATATATTGAAAAGAAACACTTGGAGTCATACTGGTCACACTATGCATCAGATTGAGATGAGGTTAATTCCTGAAGATCCCAAATGTCATATGGGTCATTGTCTTAAAGTATCAAAACAATATTAATGTGTTTCCTCAGTTTTGAGTATGCCACTTGTATTTTTTACTAAAATGTAATTTTAAACTGGAAACACATACTTTGTGTCATACAAGTTGAATAATTTGTGGGTTTGATGTGAGAATAATCCCTACATGTCAAAAATTAATTATAAATAATTTTCCTAAATTTTCAAGATAATCTGAGAATTTTTTCTCAGTTTTCAGTGAGTGACACTTTTTTGTATTGAAATGTCAATTTTAAACTAATAAAAGACACTTTGAATCATACCGGGCACATCACATACCATATTAAGATAAGGCTAATTATGACATGTAAAAAATTACTTATGGATCATTTTTATAAAGTACCAAAACACTCCAAATGTATTTTCTCTTTTTTGAGTATATCAGTTGTCTTTTTTACTAAAATCAATGTCAATTTTGAATAAAAAATGCACTTGGAGTCATACTGGTCACAATGTGCATCAGATTAAGGTTATATTGATTCCTACCCATCCCAAATGACTTATGTATCTTTTTAATAATGTATTAAAACAATATAAATATGTTTCATTGGTTTTGAGTATGTCCCTTGTGTTTTTTACAAAAAATGTCATTTTAAACTGGAAACACATACTTTGAGTCATACCAATCAAATTATCTGTGGGTTTGACGTGAGAATAATTCCAACAAATTAAAAATTAATTATAAATGAATTCAATAAATTATCAAGATAATGTGATTTTATTTCATCAGTTTTTAGTGAGTAGAACTTTTTTGTATTGAAATGTCAATTTTAAACTAATAACAGATACTTTGAGTAATATTGGGAACATCATGTATTGGATTGAGGTTTTTATTATTCATACTTGTCAAAAATGATGTATGGGTCATTATACTAAAGTACCAAAACAATAAAAATGAATTTGATCAGTTTTGAGTATATCAGTTGTCTTTTTTATTAAAATTAATGTCAAATTTGAATAAAAAGACACACTTGGAGTCATATCAGTCATATCATGCATTGAATTATGGTGAATCTGATTCCTAAACATCCCAAATAACTTGTGGATGGTTTTAAAAAATTAAAAAAAATAATTCAAACGAGTTTACTTGGATTTGAGTATATCACTTTTGTTTTTTTTACAAAAATGTAATTTTAAAGTAGAAACATGCACTTTGTGTCATACAGGTCACATCATGAATGAGTTTTATGTGATACTAATTACCACACATGAAAAATGAAATATGAATCATTATACTAATTATCAAGACAATCTGAGCATATTTTCTTAGTTTTAAGTGACTAACACTTTTTTGTATTAAAATATCAATTTTCAACTGGTAACAGACACTTTGAGTCATACCGGGAACATCATGTATCAGATTGAGGTGTGGATGATTCCTACATGTCAAAAATGAATTATAGATCATTTTAATTAAGTAAAAAAACAATATAAATTATTTTACTTGCTTTTGAGTATGTTAGTTTTCTTTTTTACTAAAATTAATGTCAATTTTGAATAAAAATATACACTTAGAGTCACAACAGTCACACTATGCATCAGACTAAGGTGATAATGATAACTACATATCCCAAATGACATATGGATCATTTTAATAATGTATTAAAACAACATAAATTTGTTTCCTTGGTTTTGAGTATGCCACTTTGGTTTTTTTACTAAAATGTCATTTTAAACTAGAAACACAGACTTTGAGTCATACAAGTCGCATCATGTGTGGGTTTGATGCGAGAAAGATTCCTACAAATTCCAAATGAATTTTGAATAATTTTAATAAATTATAAAGACAATCCAAGTGTGTTTTCTCATTTTTTAGTGAGTTACACTTTTTTGTATTAAAATGTCAATTTTAAACTAATAACTGACACTTTGAGTCATACCAAGAAAATATTATATCAAATTGAGGTATATATGATTCATACACATAAAAAATTACTTATGTATTGTTTTTATAAAGTAAAAAAAACAATACGAATACATTTTCTTGATTTTGAGTATGTTAGTTTTCTTTTTTACTAAAATTAATGTCAATTTTGAATAAAAATATGAACTTTGAGTCATAGTAGCCACACTATGCATCAGATTGAGGTGAGGCTGATTTCTAATTGTCTAAAATGACATATGAATCATTTTAATAATTTATTAAAACAATCTGAGTGTGTTTCCTTGGTTTTGAGTGTGCCAATTTTTTTTGTACTAAAATTTCATTTTAAATTGGAAACATGCACTTTGAGTCATACCGATCACATCGTGTGTGGGTTTGACATGAGACTGATTCATACCCATCAAAAATGAATTATGAATTTTTTTAATAAATTATCAAGACAATCTGAGAATTTTGTCTTAGTTTTCATTGAGTTGAACTTTTTGTATTAAAATGTTAATTTTAAACTAATAACAGACACTTTGAGTCATATCGAGTACATCGTGTATCAGATTAAGGTGTAGATGATTCATGCACATCAAAAATAACTTATAGATTGTTTTATTAGTGTACTAAAACAATTTGAATGAATGTTATCGATTTTGAGTATGTTAGATGTCTTTTTTACTAAAATAAATGTCAATTTCAAAACATATTTTAATGTATTCTCTGGGTGATGATAAAATGTAACATAACATCATAATTATGTTTTCATCAAAATGGTAATATCCATATTCTCATGTATTTATTATGGATAATGATGATGATTTTTTATTAATGATCTTGTGAACATAGATCATTTTACACAATGAATGTGAACATGCATAATAAATGTTACTTATATGGATTTCACAAGAATTTGTGATATTATATCATGCATATAATTAATGAAAAAATAGACCAAGTAATTACACCACACACCAAAGCGAAACCAATATATTTTTATTTTATGAAAAGTCACAATTCAGTTGATGAAATTTTGTATTTTGTATTTCTTTTAGTGGTTTTGGATTAAGAAACTAGATTCTTTTTTCAAAGGGGTGTTTTTTTGGATTTTTGGTGCTTTACAATTTCATTTGAAGAGATTTTTTATTTTTTAATGATTTATTTATAATAAAATTTATTTTCTTTTGAATTCATGTTTCCTTTGAAACCATCCCTCCTCAATGACCATGATCTCTCAATGCTGGTTTTCCTCTAATAGTTCTCTCATACTCTTAGTGGCTTCGATGGTTGATTACAATTTTTTTTCAAACATTTAAGTTAGATTGTATAGTTGTTTGTTTATTAGAATGGTGTTGTATGAATATTAAGTGACTATTGGATTCACTATTAAGACCCTTTCTTTACAGTTTAGAGAAGTCACAGGCAAGCAACTCTATCTGTTTTTCTAGTGTTGTTCAGTTTTTTCTTGGTGAGGGGTTTATTTCACACTTCTATGACATATGATAGTACTTGGAATGTGCTAATAGAAATTATACCCTATGATAATCAGTTTGAAAAAATAAGTGGTGTTTATTTTGTGACTGAAAAAATACCTACAATTAAATTCTTGTATAAAATCACTTAAAAAAGTGGTAAAAACATTTTTTCAATTATTCACTTGAAGCACTTGCACAATGGATCTTATCTTAAGTGACAAGTATTTTTCGTACTTTTAAAAAATTATTCTCAAACACAATCTTGTTATGATCCTCATTCTACTCCATTTTACAATAATTTTATTATTTTCAAGACAACACTTGATCTCCTCCTCTGCCTCAATCTCTTCCTCAGTATCCACCTATCCCTCCTCCTCCACATTGGTCTCCGCCTCCACCTCCTCCATTGCCCAAATTTTTTATTATTTGTTGGTCATTTCTTCTAAAAAAATTGATTTACTCCATTATACTTCTCCTTGAGAAACAGATCAAAAATAATATATAAGCATTCTAAAATTAATTCTCTACATCCTAGATATATTTCTATGGTCATAACTCATACTAGATCACAAACATAGTAGGTAATCACCAATTTTTTTTTGTCAGTAAAAATTCTGACAACATGTACGCCTCCCACTCATCTCTAAAAAAATTTACATCTTCTTCTAAGTATGAAGGTTTTTTGAATTCTTGATAGTACTGAGAAAATATAGACAAACAAACAATTATGAAATATATTTAATGAAATTTTAATTACCTTAAAAAATTGATGGTTGTAGATGCTGGTATTTTTAAACTTTATGTTCTATCTCATAAATTTTCAAACATAATATCCACAATTGATGTTATTATCTTACTTCAGAAACTACAGAAACATTGAAAAAAATAAGTAAATTGTTTTGAATTTTTTTGATAGTTAAATATTTCTATATATTCATTTTTTCCATTTATAGTAATCAAAAGGATTTGTCTCTTCACACACCAACTTCTTGCCACGATTTAGCCTATATTTAGAAACCACCCTATCATACAGAAATTCTTATTAAAACACAGACTGAAACATATAATTTGTTTTTTATCTATAAAATTTTGATTTTAGTGTATTAAAAATTCACAATACACATCATGTGTGGTTGGTTGGTTGGATATCCATGCATTGGATCCAAAAAATGAATATTTGGGGTATCTAGATTGACTGTGATCAACATCCAGTTCTGCCTAAAAAAATTAATGAAGAAAATAAAAATTCATTTTATGTGATTATATTATAGAGTTTTACTTTTGCATTATAGGCATAAAAAATAGTATATCTTTTGATATTTTTTGATCAAATGGTTCAAGTAAATCATCTTTTTTCTTCACAATTTCTTCCTTATACAAATTATGTTTTTTCATAGAAATGATATAGGTATTAATGAATATAAATCATGTTTTGCATGGTTTTACCTTAATATATTAGTAATATAATTTCCTTTATAAAATATGAATAGTTATTAGCTTTAATAAACATATTATATCACTTTTTGGATAGGTGTATTATGAAAATGTACCTTATGTATGTATTCACAATTGAGAAGATCAACCATTCATGCTTGAGAATCTCATTTATAGTCTAGAAACCAATTATATATCTCACGAAAGTTTAATATATTTATTTTTAATATAGAATGTAAGAAATATTTTCATATTTAAATATGGTCTCTGCATGAATTTTTAATGATAATAAATGTCTCTCTGTAATTGGAGAGGAGAAGGTACTCTCAGAATGTCCTTATGATTTCTTAGTCAATTCACTAGAATTTATTTATTTGACCATCTATTTACCCACCTCTTTACAAATCTGTAATATCATACCACACTTCAGACATTTTATCATCAACCTTTATAGGTATTTTATATGAAAAAATTTGTTAAATACATAATTCATGTATCTTTATAAGATTAGATGACCATGCTATAAAGGCTCCAATGGCATCGTTGATTGTTGTAATATCTAGATCATCAAGTAGAACATGAAACTCAGAAGTTGACTCATGATCTACCTCAATCCCCACTCTCATGTGATATTTTGGGAGGTATTTATGGTTTATCTTTTCTCTTAGGATATTAAACATAGTACTCATCGCAACAAGGCGGTGTGTGGGTATTGATAGATACAAATCACATACAATTGTACCATGCATAATTTTATTAATATAAAGTTATCAGAAGTTTTTTGATTCAAAATTAGGATAAAGAGTAATGAAAAAATTGATTACCTTGGGTAAGGTATGTGGTTGGGGGGAATTACTATCCTCAAAGCTAGTGGGATCATTTGGTTCATATAAGGATCTTTGTTCCATGAACAATTCACATTGATTCTTTCTCATACATTGGTCTTCCAAAACAGAAGAAACAATAATATCTTGTAGTGATTCCATTTATGTATGCTATCATATCACCCTATTATATATATCTTCATGTGGTTTTATCTTCTCGAAATATGTTCAAGGAGAGACTCCAAAACTTAATCCTCTAATGCGAACATATTGTTCTAGCTGCTTCAAAGATACTTAAAGTAGTTTTTTTTATGATCACTACTGATTATTATCACTAATCTATATAAAAAATATTAACATAAATAGATATTTTTATTTAATAATATTATAAATCATAATTAATTAGAATTATTTAATACTTCCACATGTTTTCTATATTTTTGTGTATGTTTTCATCAACTAGTTTACCGTCCTTATTTACATGAGCCTCATTCCATAACATATTATGTGGGATGGAAGTGGATTCAGATTTTGATTCATCAATATTCATATAAACAAAGAAAAAAATGTTGTTTCATATCTCATAATTAAAATTTTATTATTATTTTAAAATACATACCAATTTATTCTCTAATGATGTGTACCCCATCCTTGCTTTATGATGGGGTACATTTTATTTGATTCATGTTATTTATTTTCAACACTCTTTTTTTGTTTCATAAATTAATTTTTCTGAATCAAGTTGGATATAATAAACAATATCAAATAATATATTATCAATTGAAATGAACTTGAAATGATTTATCATTACGATTATTGATGAAAGAATCCCTTATTTTCTGCTTTATAATGTCTGCATAACTAATTAGTGGGCAGAGCTTTACTTTCCCCTCTGAATCCCTAAGATGTATCTTTATAAGAAGATTTTGGAAGCCTTTATGGGCTTTTCTAGTGGCTATTAAGACAAATTTCTTATGAAAATCTTCTAAAATAAATAAACTCTAAAAGGAATAATGAAAATTAAATCAATATTTCATTGTATAATTTTTTAGTAAAATAGAGAAAGTATATCATAACATTACAAGTATATCTTTCCAAATAATTTTATTCCTCATAGGTTAGACGTGGCGCCAGGAATCAATATCAATCGATACATTCATCCTCGTTGTGACCCTAATGTAACTAATGATCATTGAATTATTGGGGTCAATAGGTTTGACGCATTGATTCTAACCAATCTCAAATTTTATACCCTAACTTCTTACCTTGATAATGTTATTCAAGACTTTGATGTTTCTTCTTTGTTGTTTTTTTCATCAAAATGATGTTGATACCCTAATAATTCTACAGTTTAATCATCAACAACCTTTTATTACTAATTATTGGTAACATCATGATTTCCAGAATACATTGTCTACATGAGTATCAAACATTAAATTTTTCTTGAATAAAAACAATTTAAATGCATATAAATTATTTAAGAATGGTCGTATGCATGATCTATTGAAAACTTGATGAACTATTTAACTACATATTCTTACTCTTTTTAAAAATAATTAGAATTCATCCATTTTTAAGGAAATGGGTAATTGAATTTAACTCCATCATTATACTCCTTAACTCCATCTACACCTATGTTTCTTGAACTACTCTGAGAAGTATTCATCCTATACCAGGTACTAGTGATCATTTTGTATGACTAATACTCACAATAGTTTAAGAAACATAGAAGATATGGGGGTGAGTCTCAAGTAAAAAAATGAAATAATAACTGTTTAGAAGATAAAGCTAGTGAGGATGAATATCAAAAACTAGCCTGGATACCTTGGTAACCTAATAACTAAGTTGGTCCTGACATATCCCAAAGGGAATTCTTGATCCACATAGGATGGAGACAAGAACATGGCATCATAAAATATGAGAGTGAGAAATAATTTTCCAGAAACACAACGGAAGTAAGATAAAAATTTCAATATAAATATAAGAAAAACTCCACAGGGGGAACTATGCCAGAAGTAAAACTGGCATAAACCGCCCAACGTACAACCACAAGTACTATAAAATAGGATAACCACCCCAATTCCCAACGGACATAACTCTACAAGCCCAAGGATCAGTAGATACTACCACATCTAAGTGGATCCTTACCCTTAATCAAACCTGGAAGGTGATAATATACAAAATCACGAAGGAACGGCAGGGTGTGAGTTAAAATCCCTATAGGGTCTCACCAAGGATTACATAATAAGATGCCAACATTTAATTAAACAAATAAACCTTTCAATTTTAAATAAACATAAATGGCAGTTCAAAAGAATATTTAAAACAAATCATTCTTTACATTTAAAATGATGTAAATAATTTAAATATATGGATTAAAAATAATTTTATACAAAACAATTTATATAAATTCATAAGGAATGTAAAAAAATTTACAATAAATCTGGAATATATTTCAAAACAAAAAAAACATGGTCATCTGACAAAAGGTACGATAGTTTCAGGCTATGGGACCCCATCAAACTCAAATATTCATCATGGAAATATGTCTATACACAAATACTCCTTGATACTGACTAAGGAGGAAATGTCACCATCCCATCAGGGATGTGACCTGTAACATTTATGTATGGTTAGTGTTGTAAATCATACAATGTTTTCCCGAATAACTCACTAACTACCTTGGTTTTCATGTTCTATAATAAAATAAATGATGGGATATTTATTTTAAGAATTATTAAAATAAAATTCATCCAACTCTCCATTTAAAATACACCAATTTTTAATTTAAAAAATGAAATGGGTTTTTAATAAAATCACTCCTTTATCAAGAGAAAACCAATGGGTTTATTTCAAAATCATTTAATCTATTTTTTTGAAATACTAATTTGAAATCAATTCCATAAAATCAATTCACAATTTAAATTTTAAATTAAACAATTTAAATTTCACAAAATTACATCATTTTCAAAAATACACCCCAATTCAATGGAATTGGGTTTTTTTCCCAAATTCACGCCAACATCCAATTTTAAAACCCAAACTCAATGGAATTGGGTTTTTACTAAACCAATAAAAATAAATCAAATTTATGTCAATTAATTGAATTTAAATCAAATAGCTAAATTTAAATCAAGTAATTTTGGGTTAATAAAAATTGGCCATCCTAATGGATCCACCTACCTCAGGATCACTAGATCTCAAATCACAAAGCCATAATTAAGAAAATTTAATGAAGAATGCCGATAATGAAGGTCCAAGAATCAAAACTAGATTCAAGATCTAAACTATAGGATATTAGATCCTCCAAAAACACATGGATATCTATAAAACCCTAAGGAGAAAAGAAGAGAGTGAGAGGGATAAAGAGAATGGGAAGAGGAAACCTACCTGGTAGATATAGAACACTATTCTCTTAGCTTTGATCCACTTTTGGAATGGTGTGTAGGCAAAAAATCACCTCTTGTGAGCTCCCCTAGAAGGATAAATCATTATAGGTAGAAATAGATCCATAATTCACCATAAATGATGGTTTTAAAACTTTTAAAATTAATTTCTATATTAAAAAATATCATATGCATGGTCAGTTGGGTAGGACTGCATGGTTAAACAAAAAATGTTCCCTAACCATGTGTCCCTGATGACGGGGTTTCATGATTTCTCCTTGGTGGGTGCATGGTTTTCAAATTTTGCACCAGCCATGAAATCCCTCACTATCCGAGTTTCCATGGTTTCCACTAAGAGGGTTCACGATTTGGGAAAATTGTGCGCTAGCTGTGCACAACCTAGAAACTTTCTAGATTTAGAAAATTGTCACCTGAAACAACCCCAAACGAAACCCAAACAAAGAACATTCAAAATAGGGGTTTAGGAATACCTAGAAATAGTAACATGATGTTACAAACTCTCTACCATAGAAAATTTACACCCTCTTAAATCCTACTAAGAATCTTCCATGTCAAAAAGATAACGCCACTGCTCTCTCATCAGTGCCTCCCTCTCCCACATGTCATAAGAACCAGAATTGTGCTTCCATAACACACGAACCAAATGTATCATCCTACCATGAAGTATCTTGGTTTCAAAATCAACTATCCTAACTTGATACTCAGTCATGGATAAATATTGTTCGACCTCAAGATCACTCTATCTCAGAACATGAGATGGATCAGAAAGATAATTTTGTAGCTAAGATACACGAAACATGTTATGTATTGAGATTAGCTATGGTGGATGTTCAAAATGGTAATCCACTTTCACTACTGGCTCCACAACCTTAAAAGTTACCACAAAACAAGGATAAAATTTACTTTGCCTCCCAAGACATTAATGAATCAAACGAGATGAAACTTTCAAGAACACCAGGTCACCAACTAAAAATTCCAACAGTCTGCGATGATAGCCAACATAATACTTATACATGCTATGTTCCATCAACATTATTTGATGAATCAAATAAATATTTTTTGTCATCTCATGAACCAATATTGGTTCATCCAATGAAATTTCACCAATATTCGACCAACACAATAGAGATATACAAGTATGCCTATACAAGGCCTTAAAATGAACTATTATGATCATAGAATGGTAACTATTTTTATATGAAAACTCAACCATCCCCATATGATCATACCAAGATCCAACAAAGTCAAGGACATAAGTTCAAATAATATCCTCAAGAATTAGTATAGTAATTTATGTCTAGACATCCAACTGTGAATGGTATGTTGTGATAAAATGGACTTGAGATCCCAATGCCTCTTGAAGGCCTCTCCAAATATGATAAGTGAATTGAGAATCCATATCAGAGACTATATAATATGAAACTCTATGAAAATGAACAATATCTCTCACATAGATATTTCTCAACTCCTCAACTTTGGTTATCTTACAAATGTATATAGAGTGATATGGCTTGGTTAACATGTCAATCATAACCCATATCACATTCTTCTTTCTATGGATACATGTTAACCCAACCAAAAAGTCCATAGAGATATCATACCACTTCTAAGTTGGAACTAGAAGTGGATAAAGAAAACTTGAAGGTTTATGGTGATCTTATTTGACCTGTTGACATGTATAACAATGAGATACAAACTCAGTGATGCCTCATCTCATACCAAGCCACTAGAATTTCCACCGAATGTTATAGAACATATTCATGGTTCCTAGGTAAACTTCCCAAAAGGAGTTATGAAAATCACGCATCATAGATTTCCCTACCACTAATGTCACAAAAAAGTAGTTCAGGTAGCATAGAATTACCTCAGTGGAGAATGGCCAATTAGGTGTGGTATCCCCACCATAAATAGAGTCTCTAATGCTGTATAACTCATCATCATGTTGTTGTTCCTGAAGAATCAACTCGAGAAGAGCGGAGGTGAACTGATCCCTAGCCAAAACAACTTTTTCCCCTAATACCTGAACCCCAATATGAAATTGTGAAAAAAGATCCATCAAGTTCTAATCTTCTTAATGATTCTTTCACTGCTTGGTTCAGAAGTTTCCTGATCAATGCATCTGCAATGACATTCCCTTTCCCTAGGGTATAGGTGATGTAAAATTCAAAATATTGTAGGTATTCCACAAAATGCCTCTAGTAGAGATTCAAATATTTTTTATACAATATATAACTCAAGATTTTGTGGTCAGAAAACATGGTAAACCTTTTTTCAAAAAGGTAATGCCACCAACTCTTAAGCATGTGCATCACAGTTGAAATTTAAAGGTCATGGGTTGGGTAGTTATTCTTGTGTGGCCTAAGTTGATGATATCCATAAGTAATGACATGATCACCCTACATAAAAACATATCCCAAACCTAATCTTGATGCATCATAGAAGACCACATAGCCCTGACTAACCTCTAAGAGAGTCAACACCAGTGCAGTAGTCAAAAGGAATTTCAGCTCAAAAAAATAACTCTAACATTTTTTATCCCAAGAAAACTTTACTCCCTTCTAAGTCATAGAAGTCATAAAAGAATCAAACTTTGAGAATTCCTTTACAATCCGTTGATAATACTTAGCTAGACCCAAGAAGATCCTAATCTCGAAAACATTTCATGGTTATTCCCATGTCATAACAGCCTTCACCTTCTTAGGATCAACTAATATACCATGTTTTGACACCACGTGTCCCAATAACTTCACTTACTAAATCCAGAAATCATATTTCAAAATCTTGGCATAATGTTTATGATTTCTAAATAATTCTAGATCTAACCTCGGATGATGCACATGATCCTTCTTAGATTTAGAGTAAATTAGGATGTCATCCACAAAGACAACTACAATGGAATCAAGATACACATGGAATATACTATTTATTAAATCAATAAATACTATAGGAGAATTGGTTAAACCAAATGGCATGACAAGGTACTCATAGTGGTCATAACTAGTCTGAAAGGTGACTTTCTGAATGTATGATTCTTTTATTCTCAAATAATGGAAACCCGATCAAAGATAAATCTTATAGAATCAATTTTCCCCTTTCAAATGATCAAATATATAATCAATCTATGTAAATGTATACCTTTTATTTACTATAACTCAATTGAGTTTTTGGTAATCAATACAAAAGATAAGTAAACCCTCAACTTTCTTAGCAAAGAGAACTATCACCACCCAAGGTGATACACTTTGGTGTATAAATCCTTTCTATAGAATATCATCCAATTGGGTCTTTAAATCCTTCATTTTAGCTGGTTACATGTGGTAATAAGGAATAGAAACTGGTTGAGTATCAAGCACTAAGTCTATAGAAAACTCTACCTCTCTTACCAGTGGAAAACTAGAGAAGTCATAAGGGAACATGTTCGTAAATTTGACAACAACTGGAGGGAGATACCCACTTAGTAATTACCACTCTAGATCAAAAGAAAACACATATATTACTTTCCCCAACTCTGAATAATAAGATCTATATCTACTCAACCTCGAGTCCCATTCTCCTTGAAAGATACAACAAAACCAATCGGGTGTGGTAAAGGAGACCCATTAAATATAAAAATCAGTCTAGGATTTATTGGAAATGATCCAATCCATCCTAAAAACAATTTCAAGTAGTTTCATGTCAAGAACCAGAAAACTAAAAGAAATCTCTACATCTGATAAAGAGAAAACATAAGGAGGGCTACGAAGACCATGCTCTCTCTTCATTCCAAGGGGTTTAGTAACATCCATCACATAAGATAAATGATTCGTAGGATGATTTAGAAGATTACAAAAATAGGTTGAATTAAATGAATGAGATTCAATAGTATCAAATAAATCTATCAAAAATGATGAAGCTATAGTGATGGTACCTCTCACAGTCACTAGACTAGTATCCAATTCCTCTGGAGACTCTTTCACTGTGTGAAGAAGCTTCGTCTAGATGCATGTGTTTGGAACCCTTTTGTTCATGAGGCATATGATTACATTGCAGTTTTAGAAGGTGTTTATAATCCCATGAAACTACGTAGAGTATAATAAACATTGAATAACTTCTTTAAGTGACCTAATCATCCATAGAAGCCACAAATATTGGGAGCCTTAGTAAAAACCCACTTTGAGTGCCTAGTTTTTTTACATAGGTAACAAATCAAAGGGCCTATTACAGGAACTACATGGGGTCTTTAAAAACTATTCTATAGAGAACCACCATGAGAATCATCATGCTTCTTCTTTCCTTTAGAAGAATTACCACTACCACTAGGGGAAATGGAAACTCCCTTCAACCCTAACTTTCTAGCCATGCCCATTTCGACCATCAACACTCTCTCTAGCACATTAGCATAAGAAGGTATCATTAAGAAGAAAACCTGAAAATGAATATTATATTGAAGTCCCAACTTAAACCATCAAGTAATTATCATCTCATTTTATACTATCTCAGGTGAAAAATACACTAGATCTGTAAAACAGTTTGCATACTCTTTCATGGCCTTGTCAGCCTTCTCAAGTTTGAAAAACTCAAAATCCTTGGACAAAAGCATTTAATCTAGATAGAAATAATTGGTGAAAATAGATTTGATGAATTTACACTATAATATATCATGCTTCTTCACTGTCACTATCATGTCCCACCATCTCTTGGTCAGTCCTTCCAGTACAAAGGTGACACATTTGACCTTGATTTCATCAAGTGTTCCTAAGAACTCAAACAAATGATCAATTATTCTCAACCATTAATGATTCTATTGAGGATTATTAGAGACTCTGAACATGGGTGGATTCTAGATAAGGGACTCCTGATAATGATTACATAAAACATCCCTATAAGGTTCCATAGTAGGAGCCTGAATGGGAACTGGTGGTGGTGTCTGTCCAAGATCTTAGAATGTATTTACAATCACCTCAACCAGACTTGGGTCCATGAGAGGATGTTCTCATTGAGTTTCATCAGCAGCTCCCTCATGGATCTGATTCTCACATCTTCTTAGAGGAATGATGCTACACAACACCAGCAAATAGAAAGGAAGACATCTGATTTCACACTCAAATAGAGCAATAAGGGAAATTAATCCCAACAGATAGACAAACAAGATTTGGATTTCAATATATCCAAATCAAAAGTAGGTAAAATACTAGAACTAATCATCAAGGAATGCTTCCCAAACCACCACTAGTGACTTAATGCTCATTGTGGTGAGAGATGTTTAGGAACTCAATAAAAAATACCTCCTAATTAATAATAGGATTGCAAAACTATATACTGATATCTTGGAAAGATAAAAAACCTTCACCTTTGATACCACTTTGTCAAAAACTAGCATGGATTCCCTAGTAACCTAATAAATGATCAGTCCTAACATATCCATAAGGGAATTTCTGATCCCCAAGGGTTGGATACTATCACCTAGCATCATAACATATGAGGGTGGGAACAAATTTTACATAAACATAATGAAAGAAATATAAACAAGTTAGTCTACATACAAGAAAAATTACACAGGGTGAATTGTACTAGAATTAAAACAGATATAAACATCCCAAAGTACAACCAAAAGTACCAGAAAATAGGATAACTACCCCAATTACTAGAGGACATAACTCTCCCATCCTAAGGATCAACAACTATTACCACCTCCACATTGTACCTTACCCTTTCTCAAACATAGAAGGAGATAATCTGCAAACACCCGATGGAATAGGTAGGGTGTGAGATAAAATCCCAATAGGGTCTCACCAAGGATTCCATAATAAGATTCCAATATTTAATTAATCTAATAATGATTTCAATTTTAAATAAATAGGCATGGAAGTTCAAAATTATATTTAAAACATATCATTTTATACATATCTAATGATGGAAATACTTTAAACAAATGGATTAATAATCATTTTATATATAATGGTTTATATAAATTCATAAGGCATGTAAAATAGTTTACAACAATAGTGGAATGTATTTAAAATACAAACAAATGATTAATATGGTGATGTTCCAAAAGGTATGATGTTTCAGGCTATGGGACCCCTCACACTCAAATAGTCATCATGGAAATATGTGTATTCACACCTCCTCCTAGATACTGACCAAGGAGGACACTTCAACATCCAATCAGGGATGTGAGCTAATGCATTTATGTATTTTTAGTGTTTTAAATCGTTGAGTATTGTCTCGAATAACTCACTAAATACCTAGGATTTAATGTGATATAATAAAATCAATGATGGGTTATTTATTTTAAGACTTCTTAAAATAAAATTCACCCCATTACTCATTTCAAATATGCCAATTTTCTATTTAAAACCTGAAATAGGTTTTTAAACAAATCATGCCTTTTTCAAGATAAAACCAATGAGTTTATGTCAAAATCATTTCAAACCATTTTCACAAATATCAATTTGAAAATAATTCCATTAAATCAATTTCATAATTTAAATTCAATAAATGAAATTTCATAAAATTCCATCAATTTCTGAAATACACCTTAATTCAATGGAATTAGGGTTTTCTTTGAAATTCAAGCCAGAATCCAATTTCAAAACCCAAATTCAATGGAATTGGGGTTTTAATCAATATATCAAAAGCAATTCCATTTATATCAAGAAATTTAATTTAAATCAAACAACTAAATTTAAATAAATAAATTTAGGGTTAATAAAATTTTCCATCATAATGGAACCAACTACCTCTAGATTAATAGATATCGAATCACAAATCCCTAATCAAGAAACTTTGATGAAGAATTCCGGAAAAGAAGATCCAAGAATCAACCCTAGATTCAATATCTAAAATAGTGGATATTATATCTTCCAACGATACATGGATATCTATAAAAATCTAGGGAGAAAAGAAGAAAAAGGGTATGAGAAAGAGAATGGGAAGAGAAAACCTACCAGGTAGAGATCGAACGTTTTTCACTTATCTTAGATCCACTTCCTGAAGGGTGTATAGGGGCCAAAATAACCTCCTGGGAGCTCCCCATAAATAATAAATCTTAATAGGTCGTAATAATTCCACAATGCACCTTAAACAAGGGTTTTGGGGCTTTTAAAAATAATTTTCAGATTAAAAAATCTCGTAATAATGGTTCTCTAGGAAGTGTAACACGATTAGAAAAAATGTTTTCCCTAGCTGTGTGCCACTATTGATGGGGTTGTACAGTTTCTCCTTAGTGGGTTCACAGTTTTTCAATCCATGAACTAGCCATGAAAACACCCACTATTTGGTTTAGCACAATTTCAATTGAGAGGGTGCACAATTTCGAAAAACCATATGTCAACCGTGCACCACCTAGAAAATTTCTAGATTTTAATTTTTTTTACCTGAAATAACCATAAATGAAACCCAACCAAAGAACATTCAAAATAGGG
The DNA here is from genome assembly GCA_963277665.1 of Viscum album. NCBI lineage: Eukaryota > Viridiplantae > Streptophyta > Magnoliopsida > Santalales > Viscaceae > Viscum > Viscum album. The sequence continues at coordinate 1,963,520,998 of OY728155.1, read as the reverse complement.
GTTTAGAAATACCTGAAAACAGTAACAATATATTACAATGACAGTTTTTTCCTTAAAACCTTTTAAATTACCACATATTAATTTAAAATTTCAAATCTCATCTCAAAATGTTAAAAGGTACATGACACTACCATGAGAACATCAACTCATCCCCAATGAGCTTCACCAACTCAGTATATGTTAATAGTCTTTTTTCCTCACTTTTATCAAAAATATAAGAGCTCTATATTCACTGAGGTTCATTGGTAGGGTGTGAGTATAAATATAAACAAGTGAATACTAACAGGGCCCCTAAAATATACAACAACACATATGTTTGAGTATTTTTTTTCAAAGTAGTAAAACTCAAAATACACATGTAATTCAAGTAATTTTGTACTAAATAGGACACTGTGATAATCAAATGTACTGAATTCATTTCATACCAGTGAATTATACTAATCATACAATAAGTTTTTACTATATTTGTTCCTTGACATTCAAATAATTTCATTAATAAGAGGTTAACATTTGAATCATAAGAGGAGAAAAAAATTATTTATCTCCCTCTGTAAATAACCACATCATAGGTACCTTTAGATTTTACCTCATACCCTTAGAATCTAGGACTATCCCTATGGGATAACCATCACATGTATATATTTCATCCAAATCATGAAATGGGTATAACATAGGCATTTTTATTAGGAAGTGCATTTGAAATATGGGAAAGTATTAACATAATTGTTTCCCTTAGGAAATTACCACACAATGGGTGCCCCAATACATTAGTTAAACCTAACTTTTTAAAAAACATAAAGAAGAACAAACAAAAATATAAATTTCACATCACCCATACTCTAGTCCCTGATGAATCACTAACATGTCTATAATAACTCACAATCTAACATACCATACCTAGACTTCACATAATACCCATCATATTCTAATGTATGATAAAAATTATTTTTATCACATCTACACATGTAGTTCTTGTAGAAAAATATTGTATTCATACATTAAAAGGTATATTAAAAATCATTTCAAATAATATCAATTTATTATTCAAAGAAAATATTATAAGGTAAGATTAATCAAAATTTAACAAACAAATTAGTTACATATTATGTTTAATGCAATAATTTTCATAAAAAATTACTCTAGATAACAAATTATTAGACAAGTAAACAAAAAACATTAGTTAAAAAATCAGTAAAATATATATATAAAAATAAAAATTAATACTTACTAAATAAAAGTTAGATAATTTTTCCATTTCCTAAAATTCTAATGACAAGAAAAAAATATTTATAAATGTGTATTGGTTCATTTTACAACATAAAGATGATTAAAATCATATTTTTTATGATTAAAGTAAAATAATTTGAAGAATTTATTTATCCTATAAATATATATATATATATATATATATATTATGAACCATTTCATCTAAAAAATAAAATATCAATTACATATATAAAAATTATAAGTAATCTAGTATCGTAAACATCAAATTCCTTGATCGAATAAAAAACATGATAATCACTTAAATGATTTTATTATATCATGTCTAATACATAATAATTGATTAAGATTCTATATAACCCAAGTTTTATCAAATCTAACATAATTAAAACCTAAAAATTATTATTTTTATAAAATATGTTTATCTCATGTATACTCTAAACCCACTCGTGTACAAAAATAACCTAAATGAAATTTTAATTATTGATTCTAACATATTAAATTTAAAAAATATAATTCACTTTCCATCACAACATAACACCGACCAAAATGTAATTTAATGACCCAGAAATTTCAAGGAATTTTTTTTCTTAATTTTTTGGAATTTTACGAGACTGTGACTTCTGACGGCACCTGATTCCGAGGCCCGGTGTGCCCGGAATCAATTTCTGAAGATTAGCTCGGGTACATTCAGTGAACGAATGAGCGGGTTTTTCTATATTTTGAACCGCTGCTCGAAATTGAAATCTGAGGGCACCGATGAACTCGTAGCGCCGATTTTCACTTAAGGGGACCTTTTCCATAGTTGCGTTTTATGTGGGTTTGAAGTTATATTTTGGAGTTTAACCTTAAATTAAATAAAAATTGTGTTGCACACATTTTTATTTTGAGTTGGTTATATCCTAGAAGGGGGATGTTATTGGTGGGTCCCACACCCACATAACCTCCCATGAGAGGATATTTGCGAGGTGGGGCCCACACGAGCCCAACCTTTCATCTTCTCTTTAACTCATTGAATCCCCCCTTAAACTCCTTAAACCTTTAACCTGCCCATTTTACTCTCTCTCTCTCTCTCTATTTTAATATGCCAACACACTTGAGTTAAGGAATTTAATTACTTGGCTCATCTATTTTGAATTAATTTGAATTCATTAGGTGAGAATAATAATAAGAGTTATATTATTATGTTTGGGTTGGCATAGCTTGAGTTGGGTGAACAAAGGAGAGGAGAAGAATTCTTGAAGGAATAATCCTCTTCCAACGAAGAACATCTCTCGACAAAGAACGAAGACACCCACGAAGAATGCCCATATTCTCTTATCTTCCTACACGTCAAGAGAGAAGACGCCGACCGCGGTGATCATCACCAACGATAGTGTTCTTTTTCCTCTGACGTTGATGGAACGAGACCGTCTTCCGCGACGCCGATTTCTGCGCCGACGATGAACGAACCTTGAATCGAGGTAAGGAATTAATTTGTGAATGTTAATAAACCCATGTTTGTTACCTTCTAAAACAAATAACGTGGATCAACTCAATATTAAGTTGATCCACGAAAGAATATGTTTGCGGGTTGGGAATATTTGATTGCAGGGAAAAACGTAGGGGAATTTTGTTTAATACTCTTTCAAGTGATTTAATCTAACATGCTAAAGCATTTATTAGTATGATGTTAGTATAATTTATACTTGAATAAATTATACCCTCGCCGATATTAAAAGTATGTGTTTTAATGACTTTCATTTGATAACACCTAACGCGGAGGGCGCGGGCCGAACAAACACGACCCAACAACCCTCCGAAGATTGTTTGTTGATGTGCGGATCGACGGGCAATGATGAAACAGGCCGCAATGGATATTTGAAGATTCCGCAGTGAAGCTTGGGTCTCGTAATGACCTTAGGCGCAGACAGTGGATAAAACGGACCACCAGTGTGTGTCCGGTGGTCCGCGGAGAGCGGCGGCGGAGCGCCGCCAGAGAAGACCGCCGCGGATGAGCCGCGGCGGACCAGAATGACAAAGCCGTTCCGGGTTTAGGGGGGGCATGTCATTAAAGCTGCGCCATTTCGCGGTCAACCAGGGGGGGAATAGTGCCCCCCCCTTCATGTCCATCTTGGCCACGAGCCGAGCCGCGGCTCGCGCTAGGCCGGACCGCCCGCGCCGTGCCGGATGGCCCGCGCTGGGCCGGGCCGCGCCGGCTGGGCCTGATCGTGCCAGCCGGGCCGGGCCGGGCCGCGCCCTAACAGGCCGAACCCGGATCCGGGTCGGGTCAACTCGATTCGGGCTGACCCAGGGGGTACTGGGCCGGGTCGGACCGGGCCCATACCCTCTGTTTCCGGTCAGATCCGTTCAAACACCCATAACATGGACTAAGGGCCTCCGATCGACGCACCGTCAGTTGCGTTGGGATCCTTGGACCGAGAAGGTCGTTTCGGTATATTACACTCAAGGTTTCAGAGAACTTTGGATATGGCCAGGTTGGTTCGAACCCAAAACCAACTGGGCCCTCGGAGCGGAAAAGCTTATAACTTGAGCTCCGAACGTCCGATTGACGTGACATCAACTTAGTTGGATTCCTTTCGGTGAGACGGATCTTTTGGAATACTTCACTTGAGGTTTGGACGTGGTTAGAATATGGCCGGGTTGGATTGTACCTGAAATCCAACCGAGCCCCTGGAACGGAAAAACTGATAACTTTCAGACCGGATGACCGTTTGGCGAACCGTCAGCGGCATTGGTAATCATGTTGAGAAACAGTCCCTATGAGTATACCCTATGAGAGTTCAAGGTACAGTTGTGATACGATCGGGTTGGTTCGTACACAAAACCAACCGGGCCCTGGGACAAAAAGGCTAATAACTCACAGATCGGGCGTCCGATTGACGTGCCTTCTGTTGCGTTGAGACCCCTATGATGTGGCAGTACTTTGAGTTACTTCTTCGCGAGACTTTGTGATACTTGGAGTATCTACCAGTAGCCCATGGAGTGAACCCTCCCGAATATGAGCGTACAGAGTACGGAAACCGTGTAGCTGGCTGAGACCTATTGACTGCTTGACCGATTCGAGTCGGAGTGACTTGTATAGCCCAGTGGGGAGAACTATTGTGTTTGGGTGGAAGACCCACAATGGGGAGCACTACTATGTTTGGGTGGTAGACCCGCGGTACTCGACAGGAGGAGTACCTCTGCAGGCTATTAGTGGGGGGGGGGGGTGGTGCACTACTGTGTTTGGGTGGCAGACCCCGGCAGGAAGCACTATTGTGTTTGGGTGGCTGACCCGCGGTACTCGATAGGAGGAGTACCTCATAAGTCTTTGGTTAGTGAGCAGTACCTCGGAGTCGTGACAAGTTCATTGTACTCGTCAGAGACAGAGCTCTTCAGCAGTTGTGGTTTCGATAATGAAAATCCTAGTTTGAGCTAAGTCAGTGACCTTTATGTTTTCCTCATGATTGAGATGGGTTACTTGATAAATTAGGTATATGTATGGGCATATACCTAAGTAGTGGTTATCTGTTGATTTCATATCTATGTGATACCTCACGTTTGAGATGAGTTACTTGATAACTTAGGTATACGTATGGGATTATACCTAAGTATGGGTTATCTGTTGAAAACTTTCTTTGTGTTTATCCTTGTTAGATTTAGTGAGACCTTGAGGGTCTCAGGGTCCCTACTAAGTATCGTATACTCACCCTTGCACGGGATATGCCTGCACCTCATTGTGTTGGTTACAGACGACAGACATCACTAATCATGGATGAGGCATGTAGAGCTGGACGGTACCCAGAGGTGGATCCCACGACGAGTCGATACCCGGAGGAGACGGACGAACGTGGAGTGCTGAGGAGGACATCTGTACCTACCCTTCAGGTAGGAACCCGGAGGATGAACTAGGAGCTTCTTGTCACCTTTTAGTTGTTGTCCTTTGAGTTGTACTTTAATTTCAGTTGTAGCTGTACCTTTCTTTTGGGATTGTATTTCCGGCCCCTTGTCCTATCAGCATGTTTGTTTTACAGCTTTACTTAGTGTAGCTTCTGTTTTTACTCTGATTGTGTGTGTTTTTATTTTGTAAATGCAATGCTTTCCCTTTTTATTGGGATTTACGCCTTTGGTGCTAGTCGCCAGCCCTTGGCCTATGGAAGGTGGTCTTGGGGTAGTCATGGAATGGGCCCCGAGGATAGGTCGTGACATGTAATCCCAACAAAAACTTTTCTATTTAACCAGCTTGATTTTATCAATTCATTTATGGTAGAAATTACTGCAATCATAAATATAATATAATATTTCTAAACAACACTACATTTTCTAATATTTTTGACATGTTTAACTTAACACCTTTAATAAATCTTGCATGCAGTATATCATCACCTCATTATTCAATAATTTATTCAGCATGTGAAATTATATTCAGATTTATATTCAAATTGTGTATAAACAACAAAAAATAATCAAATGAAATAAAATATACAGAAAGCACCACAAAATTCTTTCATTTTATGACATAAGAAAAAAATAAATTTATTCATTCAACTATATCACCTATACGACACTAATCATCCAATATTAATTATGAAAAAATCTATACCTGTCATTCAATGAAATTTTATGAAGATGATTTGTTCAATAGATACACATATATTCATAATTCTTCTTCTTATTATCTTTTTTTTTCATATTCTTGTGCATTGAATACCCTGGAAACAAGATTCAAACATTGAAAATCCACAATATCTAAAAGGTAATAATAAATAATAATGAGAACATCAAGAAAATTATTATCAGTTGTAATAACGGATGGAGATTCAATTTGCAGTGGCCTCATAGGACGCTGGAATGAGTTTATAGAATACAGGTGGCGTTGTGTAGGTATTGTTAAGTGATAGATATTGATAGAGAGAGAGATATGAGATGTAGGGTTCATCATGGTTAAGAATAGCATAAAATTTCAATCCGTGGAAGCCAAATAAGTAATCAATGAGAGAGAAAAATGAGAAAATAACATATCTTTTATTCTAGCCTTGATTCGTCCAAGAGAATGTAGAGGAGTAGCGCCAATAGTAGGGGAGTTCTGAAAGAGATTGAGAATCATGACTGAATTAGTCACGATTAGGGTTCTTTTAAATAGTTCTGGGACACTTTTATTAGCACTTGAAAAAAAGCGCTGATAAAGATCCCTTTTATCTACGCTAAATTGATAAGCACTGATAAAAGGCATCTTTATCTGTTTTTTTAGCGTTGAAAAAAGGAACCTTTATCAGTGTTAAAACATTAACATTGGTAATGGTTTTATAATTATAATTATAAATAAAAAATTTATAAATATATTTATATAATTATATATTTTTTTATCATAATATTATAATTATTTATATATATAATTATTTATTTATAATTACATTAATACTTTAAAAAAAATTATTTATAATTATAAATATATCATTTTATAAATATAGTAAATATACATTTATAAATATTTATATAAATATATATATATATATTTAATAAATAAAAATAAAAATAAATATATTCATTATATAAATATATTTACTATAATTTTATTATCAAGTTCGAGTCTCACTGAGTACATCCCTGTATTGTATATTGTCTACATTTCATTGTAATGTAGCCCCTTTCTCTGAATAAATCGAGGATTCATCCTCAACTTATATATATATATATATATATATATATATAATATTCATTATTTAAATAAATTTATTATAATTTTATAATTATTTAAATATATATAATTATTTATTTATAATTATATAAATAATTTTAAAAAAAATATTATTTATTTATTTATAATAATTAGAAATATATAAATATATAAATATGGTAAATATATGTTTATAAATATATTTATTTATAAATATTTATTTACAAATATATTTTTAACATTATTAATTAATGTATAATCTTAAATACATGAATTTCAAAAATGAGTGAAATTGAATAATTAAAAATGAGTGCACATTAAAAATATTGAAAAAATGGATAAGTTTTATTCATTAAATATACCAAAACAGGTTGGGGACTGAACCCTTTATTAAAAAGAAAAGAAAAACCAGAATCCCTTTTAAACTAGGTCAAGGGAGAACCTATTACAATCCTAAAGGCCCAAAGGCATGAAAACTTAGATTTGAGTGGCCCAATAGCCCATTGATACAAATCCCATTACAGGAAATCCATTAAAACATGATCACCACAAACCCCGCTATCCTGTAAATCCTAGCACAACCCAAGGTCAATGCCCCTACTCCCCGAGGTCATCGTCAGACCTCCAAAATCCCATCATCAGTCAACACACTGCATCCATTTCCACCAGCACATTGTGACCACTCCAGATGCATAAATCCAAGGAAACAACACCTCAAAGGTGACCAGGGTAAATCCCTATCGCATGCCAGGACCACACAATATTTGAATAAATTATGTGAATATTAGGTGTATGTGTTTCTATATAAGATTTCATTAATTTCTTATATTTATGTGTGTGTGTTTTATATAAAAATTCATTAATTACATATATGTATGTGAAATCAATGTAACACACGACATTTAATATATGTTAAACTGAAAAATCAAACAACATTAAAAATTAATAAGACATTAATATATTTTTAATTATTACATTTTAGTCATTTTCTATATATATATATTTAATATATATTATTTATTAATATTTATAATTAATCTATATATATATTATACTCATTAATTTTTATTAATAATTGTTTCAGTAATAACTTTTTAAATAATTTTGTAATATATTCATTTTAAATAATTTATTTAATTATTATAGTTTATTCATTTCATATATCTATATTTATTATATACTATTTATTATTATTTATAATCCATATATATGTGTATTAAATTTATTCATTTTTATCAATAATTATTTAATTAATAATATTTTTAATATTTTTCTTTGTTTAATCGTTTTTAATTTTTATTTGTTTAATTATTTAATTTTATTCATTTTACATATCTATATATTTAATATATATTATTTATTATTTTTTATAATTTATATATATTCAATTTATTTATTTTTATCAATAATTATTTAATTAATATAATTGTTAATATTTTTTAAAATTTATATTTGTTTAATTATTTCATTTTTATGGACCTTTCTTAGTGCTATAAATAAATCATTGATAAAGAATACTCTTTATCAATTCTAAAAATAAAATCATTGATAATGATACCTTTTATCAGCACTAAATAAAAGAACTAATAAAGGTTAGCACTATTAAAGACCTCTTTTGTAGTACTGATATAAACCATAGGGAAATAAATATTTACTATTCATTTATTGAAAATAAAAAATTATCCATTTTATTTACCTTATGAAAATATATTAATATATATATACACACACCTATACAAGTAATTTTTATATATTAATGTGTGTGTGTTAATAAAATATATATATTAATTTTTATATTATAATATATGAAAATAAATACATATATGTAATTATTTGTGTGTGTATATGTGAAATATAAATGTGTCTCTTTGTGTCTGTCAGTATTGTGTAAATACGTCATATATAAATGTATTTTTATAAATATATCATTATCATTATCATTAAATATAGCACATAAACGTATTTATAGTAAATATTTATAAACACATTATAAAAAATTTATATCTAAATATACAATTATATGTGAATATGTATAAATATATCTATGTAAATACATACACATTTAAATATATATGTAATGTATAAAATTTATATCTAAATATATAATATTTAGACATATTTTAAAAATTTATTTAAAAATAATTATATAAATCATATGGAATTAATTATTATCCATTTTATTTAAAACAATATCTAACCATGTCACGAACCACCCCGGGTACCCAAGTAATCTGATAACCGAGAAGGTCCTAACATAGCCCGAAGGGCATTCCCATTCCCCACAGGTCAGTGACCACCACCTATCATCACACAAATAGAAAGTGGGAACGATTTTTTCGCCAACAATGCGGAAGTAAAAGAAACAAGACAATATGCATATCAAAAGAAACTCTACTTGGATTAATGTACCATAAGCTGTAACGTCCCGAACTAGGTGCCACTAAATGGTGCCCCAAACCAGTTGGTCACATACCCTCAAGCGTGCCTCCCCATACACTAGAGGGTTCCAACTAGTAGTGAGGGTCCGATAAGTCAGTCATGGGGAGACTTTACCCTATTTTATCAGAGTAAAACACCAATGGAAGCAAACAACAATAAACAAGTGCAGAAGCATATAAATAAAAAGAACAATACCAAGTCACATGATAGTCAAGAATAAGAAATACAATACTCAACTGAAAGGGAAAATATGCTATGACAATGCAAGTGTCAAGTGTTTACAATGTAACTGAAAATAAAGACACAACTAATCCTAAGTGGGCCCCGAACCACATCCGGTTCCCTCACTCATGTTCAATTCCCAAATAGAAACCTATCCCAGGGCCTTGCCCTTATCCTGCCATGCAACAATAAAGTCTACTTGGGTGCCGATCAGGCAGGCCGGATAGGGCGTGAGTACAACTCCGTAGGACACCACCAACGGTGTCTAAAACAAGTCCATCCAAAAGACAGTGTATGAAACTCTATAAGGAAATAAATACAACATACAATTAAATAGTTATCACACTGTCATTTATTCTTTACTTACCACATTAAACCCAGGTTTAATACATGTATCTAATTCGACTCATAATTCATAATTATCAATAGTTTGGTGTGGAACACCATGTTTAATAGTCAACACGTCAATCGGTGTGGATTGTCATGTCTCACACCCCTCTTTCTCAATCGGTGTGGATTGTCATGTCTACCACTCAACCTCATAAGTGCTTGTATCAACTATTGTGGTGAAATTCCATGTCTCATGCCCCAACTTCTCAATTGGTCTAAAACTCCATGTCTAGCACCCACTTTCTCAATCATTAACATAATTTATTAATTCATAATAATTAACCACATAATTCCCTTAATAATCAAAGGATTAGTTAAACATATCAAAGACCATTAGTTAATCCAACAATTAACTAAGTACAAAAGACATTAATTAATTCATCAATTAATTAATCTATCAACACAGATTTTATTCCATAATTAATTCTCCCAAATTAATTATCCAAATCCAAATCTCAACTTTTCCTAATTAATCTCAAAATTAATTTTCTTAATCAAACATCAAGGCATGTAATTAATTCCCTATTAATTATCTCAACATAGCTAAATAATTGTCTCATAATTAATTCCCCCAATTAATTATCTTAACACAACCAATTCAATATTTTGAATACAATATCCAAAATTATAAACAATTTCCCACAAATCAATTATCTATTTGGGAAACCCCTTAGTCCTATGATTAAATTGTCAATTAATCATCCACATATCCAAAATATCAATAGGTCAATTGCACATTCTTAATTAACCCAATTTAGGAAATCAATTACTAAGGGATGCTAGAAAATCATTAATGTCACATACACATATCAAATCTATAACTATGGGATTTCGATTTAGACCACCTACCTCAGTTTTTTGATGGATGTTTTCCCAGTATAAATCCCTAAAATCTGAAAAGCACAATGACATCGATCAAGATACAGATCTAAATCCCTAAACCCAAAATTAAGATCAAAGGCATCATGATCTTGAAACTCTAGATCTAGATCCACAATCCTAGATCTAGATCTCAACACATAGGTTTAGATCTATGGAAACAGTGGAGATCTTTCATGAGAATATCAAATAAAGATAGAGGAAAGAACAAAAGAAGCAACGGGATGAAATCCTCTTACCGGGAATAGAGTGGATCTTCAATCCAAGCTTTAGATCTTAAAGAACAGTGTTCAAATCACCTTGGAATCCCTCTGAAAGGATTTGGGATTGCCTATAATTTTCCAAGCCTAATCTTAGGTTGAAATAGAGGGGTTTTGGGGGATCGGGTGATTTAGAAACTAATTTTAGTATAATAAAAACCCACATGCATGGTTTCTTGGGTACGGGTGCACGATTAGGGTAAATCGTGCACCAACCGTTCAGACCCTCACTACCTAGGGTTGCACGGTTACCTGGGTTTAGGTGCACGGTTTGTCAAACTGTGAGCAAACTGTGCATAGCCCCTTGTTCATTAATTTTTCTTAAAAACTCACCCAAACTAACCCGAAGATATAACTCCAAAACAAAGGTACTTAAAAAAAAATGTACCTAAAAATGGGACTGATATGACTTTGTAAAAGGTTAGGATCTTACAATCTCCCCACCTTATAACATCTCATCCTCAAGATGAACCACCAAACATCACTAAGATTCCAAGGCAAAAATATTGGGCCATTGAGCCCTCATGTCTACTTCTCATTCCCAAATTTCCTCTTGAACATGTCCATGTTTCCATAACACACAAACTATCAGCACAATATTTCCCTACAACACTTTCTCACTACGATCCAATACACGTATCATATTCTCTTCAAAGGATGCATCTATCTCAAGGTCAACCTTATCCAAATCGATCACATGAGAAGGGTCAGGGTGATACCACCATAGTTGTGACACATGGAAAACATCATGCATAGCGCTGAATTTATGTGGAAGGGCCAATTGGTACACCACTAGCTCAATTTTATCCACTTCCTCAAACGATCCTATGAACCTGGGTGCCAACTTGCGCTACCTCAATATCCTATGGTGACCCAACCTAGGCGACACCCAAAGGAATACAAGATCACCCTCTATAAACTATAAGGGTCATATACATCTATCAGCATGCGACTTATATATACTCTGAGCTGTAGCTATACATTTTCAAATCAACTAAACCAGCTCCCACATCTCCTACATGAGACTCGGTCCCAACATCTCTAACTCACCCACCTCTATCCATCATAGCAGTGATCTACAAGGTTTACCATAAAGTTACTCATATGGTTCCATCTATATAGTTGCATGATAACTTTTTTATAGGTGAACTCCACTAAACACAAGTTCTTCTCCCAATAACCATGAAAGTCAGGAACACATGCCCGTAGAATATCCTCTAACACCTGTATGGTATGATCCGACTGCCCATCTTCCTATGGGTGGAAATACATACTCAATAAAACCTATGTTCAAAGTTCCTTCTGTAAGACCTACTAAAAGTGTGATGTAAATCATGAATCACAATATGAAACTATAGTCCATGGAACCCCATACAAACGAACTATCTTCCGAACATACAGTTCCCCTAACTGTTCCACTGTAAAGGTTTCCCTGATAGTCAAGAAATGTGATACCTTTGTGAGTCTATCCATAATTACCCAAATAGAATCATTCTTCCTAAGAATACTTGGAAGACCTATCACAAAATTAATAGTCACGTCATCCCACTTTCATTCCAAAATAGGCAATGGTTGTAATAGAACTCAAGGTTGTTGATGCTCTGCCTTAACTTGCTGAAAGGTGAAACATATCATAACGAATCCTAATATTTTTTTTTCATTCCCAGAAACCAAAACTATCATCATAGACCATGGTACATTTTGGTCACACCTGGATTTACCACCCACTTTGAGGCATGAAATTCTTGCATGAGCTCCTCTAGCATGATCGTAGGCACAACAACTCAATTTTTCACATATATGACCTCATCCTCATCTATCATCTAGTATGAAGGTGTATCCTCACCTTCAAGGCTTTACCTTAGGGATAATACCTCCTAATCATCATAATTCCTATCCTTGATCTGTATCAAAAGTGTAAAATCCACTACTACTGAAACTAGAGCCATTTTCTCCTAAATCTCTTGAACCACACTACTAGAAAAATAACTTATAACCATAGACCTATAAAAATAGTTTATTTTTTCCCTGAATATAGGTTAATATATAGCCACAATTATTAGAAAAATATGGTTTTAGGATATATAAATCCACGATAAAAAGGTGCATGTGGAAACAGCTCCTCAAATGATTACTCCCTCATCACGACTCATCTCCCTCATTGTGTCTCATCTCCCACCCAAAATCCCCTCCCTTGTCATGACTCATATCTCTCATCATGACTCATATCCCACGCATAATATCCTACCTCATCGTGACTCATCTCCCACCCTTGAAACCATTCTCCATCATTGCCGACCGATTGATTCCCCCTCGGCTGATCCTCGCCAGATTCTCCATTCTGTTCCTCTATCCCTCGCACGATCCCTCCTATCCCCTTCATCACACGTCCATCTCCTACAACCCTTCGTATGATGTTTCTAATCTAATAGGTGCATCAGATGAACTGACACCTTCCATGAGTGTGATCCATGTGATTCAACCCCTACAATTTTTGTGAATATTGTTGTGGTTACTCCTTCATGACAGCTGCTTTCTTAAGCAATTCATACTATCTCTAGTAATTGTTAGTCCATACCTCTACAATCAAAGGTGATTTTTAAAGTTCTCCCCCTACTAAAAATGTGTCAATTTATAAAAATACATTTATTTCATATGTATAACTATGTTCATGTTTTGTTGTATAGGTATTTATTTTCCAATGTTACTCAACACTACTATTCAATTCCTAGGGTTTGAATGGTCCCTTTATTCATACCCTTTGTTACCACCAATGGGGAAAATATACTTTTCTTTTTGTTATTAACCCTTTGTTTATGATCTTTGTTCTTAATGTCCTAATTTATTTTCGATTATTTAATTATACCATACTATATTTTGAATATAAATTATTTAATTAAGTCTGTTGAATTAAACCTTATTGTATTTTGTTTACACATAGGTCAATAATTCCCTTACTGTGTTGTGTATATATATTGAGGAGAAAAAAATTATTACATTTTTTGTTTATATTGGTTATTGATCATATTATTATATTTACACACTAACATTATTTTTCTCTAACAACAACCGCTTATATTGGTTAATGCCCTTATTTTCTAGTATTACTGATCACAGATATCAATACCTTTTTGTTGCAGTAGCTCATCATAACAAATATTCTTATGATATATTCTAATTTTGACCCATGAAAGTGATTCATTATTCATTAATTAATCAAAGTGAAACATACTCACTGATTTTGATTATCATGGGTCCAAATTTCTCTATCAGAAAATGATCTACAGTTCATTTTATTTGATTATTGTGAATAGTATTTATGGGAACATTCATTTAAGTCCTGATGAACATATAATTTCATGCTCATTGTCTTATAAATTTCTTGGCCTTTTGATGATAAAGGATGTAAGGAGTTGGCCTTTAATTTCACCATTACCATCATATGGAAGAGGGAGAGAGATTCCCGGAGAGAGGTTCATGATCTTTATCCATGAAAGCGGAGTTGAGGACATGATAATTACTGGTGAGTACAGATAGAGTCCTTGAACTTTCAATTGCTTTAAGATAAAATAATGTTAGGAAAGCATTTTATTCTCATATTTGATCAGTATTTGAACAAGATATCTTCACTACACCATAAATGAATAAATCAAACCCAATGTATGATTTTTTGGGGTGGGTTTTAGGGTAAATAAATATATTCAAGTATCACTTAACCCTACCCTTGAATTTTAGTCAACTTTTTGGTGGGTATCATTATCATCCCTTATATATGGTGTGTTATTCATGAAGAAGGATACATATTGTATGCTTAGTTAATGTTGCATGATAGAGTGATTACAACACATCACTTATGATAAGTAGTTTAAAAAAATAAGTGGTGTTTGTTATATTTCTCAAACTATTAATCACAATCAATAAGTGTTGTAAACAGTTTTAGATGTGTTCTCAAAAAAAGCCTTAAATAAGTGACACCAAAATATTTTTCATTAATTAATATAGAAATACTTATACAAAAGCATATATCATAGGTGATAAGTGCTGGAAGTGCTTTTCAATAAGTGTTACCAAACTCAACCTAAATGGGTTGTCATATATTTTATATTAACACATGATGATGCATTAAAAATGTGTTCCTGCTATATCTTTCACCTCCCCCCTCTCCTCCTAGATTTAGGTTAATTAACTTTTTGAGTTTTAGTTGAGAATGGGACAATTGATGGGCATCGAGATGATGTTTGGTTGAACATGTGGAGGCAAATAACATTTCAATTCACTAGACCTCATCTTATTGAATTCATGCATTCTCAGGACATCATCATTTCATATGTGAAATTTCAGAAAGAAATGATGAAAATCATCCTAGGGCTTCATATATATAAAGAAAATTGAGGTAATATGAAGATCAAATAAATAAATTTGATCATCCATATGAATAATGTTTTTCTATATCATCCATATTGAAATAAATTTTTACGACAAGATGAAGTTATTTTTAAACTTTTTAAGCTAGCTAGGTGAAAGGATTTTTTCCAAATATAACTCCAAAGAATTTAGAAATTTGATTCCTCCTAGAAACATGAAAGTCCTTTCTAATAAAGCTTAGATTTCCTCAAACTAATGGATTGTATTGAGATAGATTCATAATGCTCAAAAATACCCTTGATGAAATAAAGTGACCTGTCATCATATTCAAAAACAAATGAGAATTTCATCAACATAAAACAAGTGGGTGGGTGATCTTATCTTTATAGTGGCCTTAACTGGTGATAAAGCCCAAAAATCAATAGCTTTTAGGAGGAATTTTATATGTTAATCCCTGATAATTCTAAATAAAAAAGTTGAGGGAGGATCCCCATGTCTCACCTATTGGGTATGACCAAAGTATCTTTTTTGAGACCCATTAATAATGAAAGAGAGTCTTGATCTATAGATAAGGTCTTGAATAAGCTTAATAAATCTGGTTGATAAGAAAAAAACTGTCAGATACTTAAAAAGTAAAATCCTAGCTAAGAGTGTCAAAAGCTTTAGGGATGTCAATATTTAAATCAATATTTCTTGGCTTGGATCTCCTCTATAATATATTCACACATTTAGAGTTAGTATATAAATAATCCTTCACTTCCATGTATAATCACCAACTGATTTTTAGAAACAATGGAACTTACAATATCCCCCAAACTTATAATATTCACCTTACTGATGAGCTTATGAAGATTATTTTTCATAGTGATAGGCTTATAGTCTCCAACATCAATGTAATCTTCAACCTTTGGAATGATGGTTATTAATTGAGAGTTGTTACCTAAAGGAATAAATTCTAGTCTAAAAAATTCTTGAACAACCTGTACAAGTTCCAAATGAGTCACATCCCAAAATTGAATTAAGAAGTGATTAGAGAATCTATCCAGTTTCGCTACACTATCCTTATTATGATATAAAAGTACCTATTTAATTTCATCCTTAGCAGGTAAGGCATTTAGAAAGGAATTCTTACCCAGAATTGCAATATTAAATAGAGGTTTAAAGTGACTGAACAAGGCATTGTATATACTCCCCTAATTATTAAGAGTCTCTCTATTCACCTTAATGATGGTGAAAGTTTTTATATTCCTTATTTTTTTATTCATGATGTGAAAAAATAAAGTGTTTCTATCACCCTATTTGAACCATATTAAATTAATATACTTTATAATAATCCTCTCATGAGTAATAATGAGCTTGTTAATCTCATATTTCAGTAGAAATTCCTCAAATGTGGGGGTATCATGGTTAGAAGAACTGTTTTGACATTTCAAAATATCATCCACAAAATACTTTATTTTCTCATTTAATTTGGTGAATTTATCCCTGGTTCATCCTTTGAGATAATATTTAGTAGCTTTAAGATTTAACACGAGCCTTTGGAAATCATTTCCTTAAAATATTCTCATCCATTTATATTGTACAATTTAACTAAATTACTTAAAATGGAGCCAAGAATTATTGAATTTAAAAGGGATATCATGTATCATTTCATTAGTGGATAAACACAATATAAGTGGGTGTTGATATCAGTAAACACTATGAAGAGCTATACAGGATAAGATAGAATCCATATCATGTCCATTAAGAGAAATAAAGGCCTTATTAATCCTAATAGACTGCCTTATATTAACAGTGTATCTGGTCCAGGTGAACTCATCTCATTAAGAAGAAATTTCATAAAAGAGTTCATGATCAATTAATCTCTGAAATTCTATGGATATGACATGAAAAAAATTATATACTTTTATTTCATCAAGAGTAAGGATTGAATTAAATTCCCATAACAGTAACCAATCACAAGATGGAGGCACTGTTGTAGAGACTAATTTTGGAAAGATTATAATTGCTAATTTTTTATCAGATTGATTGTTCATTGTTGTCACCCCCCTTTTTAAAATTATTTATTATGCCTATGGATCCCATGCATTATTTCTTTTTTTACCATTGGTTCTGCAACTTTTTTCATGTTGGTTTGGTTCTATGTATACAACATTAGCTGTAAGACATGATTTTATTTTTAGAAATTGTTGCTCAAGATGGTCTAATTGATTGGAGTCTAACAATATAAAACTTTATTCTTTTTTGTTTGCTCTAAATTATAAAATATCTAGTATGTATTATCCCCATATCCTTTTCTCTAGGTAAGTTGATTTGATCATTAGTACATTTTGAGAAAGTTCTATAGAACTTATTTTTTTGTTTTTTAATTTTGTTTCCTTGTATTTTTTTTACTATTAGGTTCCTATGGATAATGGAATTGGTTCATATCATTTTAATTTGGATGTTCCCAAAAATACAAGGTTCTTATTTTCCAATAAGACTACAACACTAACTAAGGCTATTGCAAATTCAATTGTAAACATAAAAATATTATGCTTTTATTTTCTCTTTTAATTCATCCATGAGATCATGTGTTTTGGACACTATATTGAATAAAATTTTATGCAGGTGTATCTATTAAAACACGGTGGATTGGCATAAGGGAAATTTTAGAAATTAGTCAACATATTAGAATAGTCCGTACTTCATATTTCAACTTTTTTAAAAAATATCTTTGTATCTTTTTCTAAATCCCTCACTTCAGATCTTGTTTTCTTATATTTTTTATTTTATAGATATTATCATCCTTTTAATGGTGGTTGTTGGACTTACTCTTTGGATCAGTTTTTGCTTTAATTGGTATTTACTTTTTAAAAACATCTCAAATATGATCAATGGTAAGGATTTATAAAGATTCTTTCTAGGTTCGTTGTTCAGGTGCTTTGGAAAATTTTATGATCTCCCACTAAAATTATTCTGGCATAAGGCTGTAAGAAAGATGATCTAGGTAAAGTAGAAAGGATATTTTTTGATAGTGTGTTGTTGAAGTTATAAATATATAAAAAATGAACATCTCTTTGAGACCGGAGCTGCTTCCACTTCAATATTTTCTCATGTGGATCCCTCTTTAGTTCTTCCAATTTTGGCATCTGGCTTTCATATAGATCTTGAGTAGGTTAATAATACTTCTTTCATATTCAATTATCACAGAGTTAAATGAGTTTTTCATGTTATTTTAAAACCATACGTTGGAAATTGTAGACATGTATCTTCTCACATATTACATCCACTCACCAGTTGAAAACTGCTGTAACATCAGTGGACTTTTCTAGGATATCACATTTCTTCTCTTCCTTGTCTAATTCTTATGCAAATTTGGATGATTCTATTATTGCTGATGCATACATTGATCTCTTGAAAATTTCATTATCCAATGCCTTTCTTGGTATGGACGCCAATGATCCTTCTAGAACATTGTCAACCATTCAATTGATTGGTTTCATATTTTCTAATTTAAGAACTATATTTCATAAAAAAACATGATATATGTGCCTTTACATAGAGAATAAAACTTATTTTTAATTTGAGAATTGTTGCAGATAGATGCCCTGGAAGATGACAATGATGGTTCATCATTCATGCCAATGATCCAATTTTTTGAATGGATGGATGAGTTCTCATGTCATATATTTTCTTTAATTCTACACTTGGAACCAAATAGTGTTATGTAAGTGTTTATGCCTATTTTTTTATATCCCTTTCTTCAATCATTCATGTATTATTATAATATTTAGTTATGAATTGTCTAGTTATTAATTAGTTTATGGTATTGTAGAAGTGAAGGGCTACACTCGTCATCAGTTTCAGGAACATTTCTGGTGGAGGATGGTCCCTATTATTTTTTCATGCTTCAAATCCTACTTGGGAAGCTCTCTAAAAGTATCTATAGTTAGGAATGTCCTATAATTTCAGGTTGTTCAATGAATTAGCTTCAATAATCCATTTTTCATCATTTGTAAGATGATTTAATCTTTGGAAAATATCTATAATTACTTAAATCATGTACAATCTGTCCTTTTTTATGTCTAATATAATTTATAGTTTTCACATCTTATTAAACATGATAATAGAGGCAATTTTACACCTTATTGAATCTATGTTTCTATCTGTTAGTTTTTCTATTAAAAGATCACCTGTTACTGGATTTGATGGAAGAGGAATTTACAATGCTTCTGTCTTGATGAATATGCTGGGTTTTTGTTTTCTACTGGTTTGTGAGCTTGAGGTGGAGTGGAGTGGATTGGTTTGTTGTAGCAGTAGGCAATGTGTTTTTTGTAGGCTTATTCCTAGATCTTTCCTATACTTATATTTTTTGAGCGAGTGTCTTGTAAATAATTTCTATCTCTACTAATAGATCTAGTTCTTCTACACATTAGGCCACCTATAGATCTTTGAATTTGGTCACCATCTTAGTCAATTTCATATTAATATATTAGATAATCTAGTGGTAGACATAATCAACTATAATTACCTTGATGAGATTAGTTGGGAGAAAATTCACATGCACGCCAGTATCTTCCAATGTTATAATGAACAAAAATTGGCGTAAAATTATTGGATGTTTCTGGAAGCATAATATTATAGGAAATCTCTAGGGGGAGGGTGCAGGGGACTCTATAGGGGCAGGGGTTCTATAGGGGTAGGGGGAGGGGGAGGGTGCAGATGGGGTGAAAGGGGGGAGGGTGCAGGGGTTTTGAAGGGGCATAGGAGAGGGTGCAAGTGGGGTGAAAGGTGGGAGGGTGTAGGGGGAGGGGGAGGGGGGAAGGTGTGAGGGGGGAGGGGGAGGGGGGGGGGGGTGCAGGGGAAGGGTGAGGGGGGAGGGGGGTGTAATGGGGAGGGAAATGGTGAAAGTGGGGTAGGGGGTGTGTAGGGGGTGTAGGGTGCTGGTGTAGGGTGGGGGGGGGGGGTCTGCAGGGGAGGGAGAAGGGGGAGGGTGCAGGTTGGGTGCAAGGGGGAGGGTGCGGGGGGGGGGGGGGGTCTGTAGGGGCAGGGGGATGGCGTCTGGGGTAGGGGGGAGGGTGCAGGTGGGGTGTAAGGTGGGAGGGTGCAGGGGTAGGGGTGAGGGGAGAGGGGGGAGGGTGTGTAGGGGTTTATGGGGTGTGCAGTGGGGTAGTGTTAATCCCACTTATGTGACTGTATTGTCATATTTTATTTGATCACATAGTCAAACAAAGTCATATTTTAGATATTTTAATAGTTTTAGGAAATAATTATGCACGACATTTTCATATGACATTATAAGTCATACGATCATAAATGCTATACAACATAACCACAATTTCTATATCATTTCAAGTTCTTCTTAGGACTTCACTCCCAATGAAATACCCTTCTTCTTGACACTGTAGCATTGAGTAGTTAATCATCATGAAAAAAACCATCTCCATGGCCACATAGCTATTTATTCATCCACCTCCTAAACATATATTCTCATCTTTCACAACTCCAATATGTCCACCAAAATTCTCATAGAGGGGTTCCAGTTTCTCACAATTTTAGTATAATGTTTTCTCCCAATGTTTGAGGGTGTTTATATGAAGATCATATCCAAAAGAATTGGTATCATTTCACAATGATTTTCAATTATTTGAATAAAACCTATGATGTATATGTGAAAGTTGTATATTATTGTAAATATGAACCAAAGTATACGACATGATGTAGTAAAAGCCATCATGTTGTGGTTTGTGTTATCTGTTGATTTAGGATACCACTATGTGGTGCATATATTGGATGGAATTGGATATCATTTGAAAAAAAATCCATTATTAATGATCATTTTATTTAGTATTGGGATGTACATATCAATATGAACCTAAAAGAAAAAAATAAGGCATGCATGCACACCTAGGCCATTATGACTCCCTACTCATGAGGTCTCCATGTGTTAACCATGATACCATGACACTCGATCATTCATGCTTTAGTTCCATTACAAAATTCCACCTACAAGGGGTGTGTAGGGGGGTGGTGTAAGGTGTAGGGGTGGTGTAAGGGGTATGGGGGGGGGGGGGCTGTGTAGGGATGTGCAGTGGGGGTGTGTGTAGGTGTGCAGGGTGGGGTGAAAGGGGTGTCCAGTAGGGGTGGTGCAGTGGGGGTGTGCAGGGTGTGTGTGCAAGGGTATGGGGGGTGTGCAGGGGGGATGTGTAGGGGGGGTCTGTCCAGGAGGGGGAGGGGGGGGGGTGCAGTGGGGGTGTCTAGCAGGGGTGGTGCAATGGGTGTCCAACAGGGGTGGTGCAGTGGGGTGTGTGTGTAGGGGGACAGGAGTGTGCAAGGGGGGTGTAAGGGGGGTGAAAGGGGGGCTGTGCGGGGGGGGGGGGGGGGGGTACTGTCCACCTGGGGTGGTGTAGTGGGTGTGTGTATAAGGGGATGGGGGGGGGGGGGGTGCAGGGAGGGCAAGAGGTGTGTGTGTGTGTGGGGGGGGGAGGTGTAGTGCAAGGGGGGGCTGTGCGGGGGGGGGGGGGGTTGTCCAAGAGGGGGGGTGTGCAATGGAAGTGTTCAACAAGGGTGGTGTAGGGGGTGTTCAGTAGGGTTGGTGCAAAGGGTGTCCAACAAGGGTGGTGAAGTGGGGGTGTGAAGGGGGGGTGTGTGCAAGGGGACCAGGGGGATAAAAGGGTGGCTGTGCAGGGGGCTGCTATCTGGGGGGGGGGGCTATCCAGTATGGGTGGTGTAGTGGGGGTGTGCAGGGTGTGTGTGCAAGGGTATGGGGGGTGTAAGGGGTGGGGGGGGGGCAGTGCAGGGGGTGTGTGAAAGGGGACAAGGGGTGAAAGGGGTGTGCAAGGGGGGCTATGTAGGGGGGTGTCTGTTTAGGGGGGCTACTGTCCAAGGGGGTGTCTGTCTAGCGTGGTAGGGGGTGTCCAGCAAGTGTGGTGCAAGGGGTGTCTACCAGGGGTGGTGCAAGGGTGTGTAAATGTGTGTAAAGGGATAAGGTGTCACGAACTAGCCCGAGTCGACCCAGAACCGGTCACCCAGGCCAGCCCGCGACAAGTCCCGAGAGGCATTCCTGATCCTCCCAGGACGGTGACAAGCACCAAGGGCATCAATAGAGTACACAAGGGAATGTTTTCGCCCATATATAAACAATCAAACAAACAGTGGAAATAAACAGACAGCCCAAAATAAATTTATATAAAAAAATGAACTAAATATTATTTGTACAAGAGACTAAAAGTAGAACAAAACCAATAACTCAACTGAACTATCCCGATGAACAACTAACTCCATGTGACACTTCTGGTCACTCTCCAACACAATGATCAAATGTCCCCCAAGGTGATCGAACTAAAGATGAAACCTGCACAAGGGCTAAAAAAAGAAGAAGACTATAGGCGTGAGTATTAAAACTCAGTAGGTTAGCCCGATATTCTATTCCCAATGCACATTCCATTAAAATAAAAGAAACATAAATTTGTAGTTTTAAATTCAAGATATGAAAGTATGGTTTTCAAATGAGGTTCCATTCTATAACAATTATCAGACAAAAACATGCATGTTTAATAAACAAAAATGAAAGTAACAATTTTTTTCAAATAGGTGCAACTTCAAAATGAAAATAGTTTTCAAGAGGGATGATTTAAATAATTTTAACTTTTAAATAAATAACACATACTACTGAATTTACCAACCAAACACACCGTATGCTGACGGTGAGTACAAAATAGCCAATGAGCACTAGTCACGGGAACACCCCTAGGCACTAGTTAGTTGTGAGCCCCAGGTACCTCGTATCTCGGTGAAAGTAACAATAATAAATATCCATTCCCGTGCACGAGCCACTTGTAGGGAACATACCCATAACCTAGTGGTCCCAAATCATCATCATCATCATAGTTTAGTTAGTGTTGTCATCGTCAAACTTGCTACGTGAAACAGGGGCCAACCCCCACAGAATCACTAGCATACTAGTACACGTCCGCCCACCTAGATACCCAGGATTCCATTTAGTTCTCAATCAAGTTACACATATTATCAAATACACATTTCACATCCAAATTCCATTCCAAAACCATAAAAACACAAACATCCCATAATCTTTCTTCACATTTCTTACACTAATCAACAAATCGCTAAATATTTTGGTAAAACAATTTCATGAAGTGTATTGAGGCTTTGCACATAAAACTCTTTCAAAAACACTTTTTAAATTATAAAAACACATCATAACCAAACCAAATCATATTTTTCAGCCCAATAAACATTTAATAAAATCATTTAATGGACCATAAAACAATCCCAATTGCACAAATTGTTATATACAAGTAAAACACTCTTCATTTCTAGGAAATGCCAAATGGGCCTTTAAACATTTTCTCAAAACTAACCTTTGACGAAGGTATGCATTTTAATTTTATTAAGTATCTGTATAAACATCATTTACATCAGAAAAACTCATTCATAAATCTCTTATAATAATCAGGTTACTTATTCAAAACACAACCATTTTCTTAAAGATGTGAAATGACCCATTTTTGGGCAACTCATGCCAAAATATGTTGTAAATCAAAACCCACTTGTTTGTAAAAACAAATCCAAATTGGAAATCAATATAAGTACCCAAAAATACCATTTATAAATCTTCCAATTCCTTTATAAATCCAATCAAATAACTTTTAAATCACACATCACACATAAAAGCCAACCAGGCAATTTACCGAACACATGTCATGCCCTTTTTAAACAAAACAATTTATTTTATGTACATGAAAAGGAATAAAACACCAATTGAATGTCATATTTTCATTAAAGATACTGTAGCATGTTAAAAATACCATATACCAGATTATAAACCTCACAAAATATTTTCAAAAGATAATGGAACATTTAAACAAACACTTGTTGAGCACTTTTATGACAAAACAACACTACCTTTCACATAACAGTGATTAAACAACGACTTTGCACACCAAGAAAATTATAAAAAGGATTAAAAACAATAATAAACATTTATATCAATATATTATAATATTAAAATGATGAAACTTCTATTATAAGGGCATGTGAAAGGGATATCCTACCTCAAATCTTTGGCGTAATTGAAACGCACACCCGATATCACCCGCCGCGGGTTTATAACCCCTAAAACTATAAATACCAGACCTAAACAAACATAAAACCCATCAAAAAACATTTTATAACAAAACCCTAGGTCTATCAAGACTAGGGTACAATATAAAACCAATAAATAATGAAAGGAGGGGGAAGAGGAAGAAGAAAGGAGAAGGAATCTCACCTTTCATCCTAGAAAACTCTTCGTATTCCATTAGATATGAAGCCCTAGAGAAAATTTAATGGATTGAAAATTCTTGGAGAGACTCATAAGGTCTGGAAGAACCAGGGGAAGAATATTTGTGGCTAAAAGAGTACGAATTGATTGATTTATGAATGATAAAATTTACCTTGGCAATTCTTGGCGATTTGAGGTTTCCTGAGACTTTTCGCCCTAATCCGTGACCCACATGAGCTCCAAAGAGGTAAAATAGTTTATGAGGGTTAGTATAGGGTTATTTAATTAGAGGTGGAGGTGGAATAACCGAAAAATAGTAATTAAAGAAAAAGATATAAATGAAACAAATTATTTTTTTAAAACAGGAAATGGGCCCATGGGCTGGCCCAATACCTAAATAAATAACCCAAATTCACCCGGCTTATGAATTTATAATGGGTCCAAAAGGATAAATAAAATTTTAATATATCAGTATAGGACAAGTGGGAAGTTTAATGGGTGAAAAATAATGAAAAAAAAGAGTTATAAAAGAAACAAATTCAGTTTTTAAAACTGGGAATGGGCTCACGGTTGGCCCAAATCACGAAGTAACCACCCTTTCTTCAAAAACTCCTAAACAAGCAATGGGGATCCCAAATTATGGTGGTTATACATATATGAAACTTCAAAACTCAAGATTCATCTCATAAAATACCCATGAAAAGGATCGGGATTTCTAATGGGCCGGATCAATACAAAGACAGAAAAAAAAACCGTGTGTGACAATTCTCCCCACCATTAAAGCTTTCCGCCCCCGGAAAGCCATAATACTTTCCGGCTGAAAAAAAACAACACCTAAGGATTCCAGAATGTAATCCCCACCATTAAGAATCAACTAGCACTATAAATTTTCTTAGGATGAAAATCTAGGAGACCCATGGTGGGGTCTCCCCACCATTAGAAACCAACAAGCAATGAATAGACAAGAATTGAACATGAGCTAGAGTTGGGACTCACTCACAAAAGCCCAAAAAAACCCTACTACAAAAACCTACTATACCAAGTTAATAGAGTTACAACATGAACATATAAATCACCCACTCCCGAATGGAGGGGACAATAACTTGGTCGACACATTCAGCACAATTCTGGACCCCCGTCACTTGGGGATGGGAGGGAAGGGGACCCAATAATTTGGCCACTGAAACAACAAAAGAAACAAAGAAAATACCCAAAACTATCCCCCTATGAATAGGTAACACCAAGACTGCACCTGATTTTTATAGGCGGTCCACACAGGGACATTGGTTGAAAACCCACATCCATGAAGGAATAACCATAGACACTGTATGAGGGGTTAAGTCCACCACGCTTGTTGCGACAAAGGGAAATTCATAGAAATGAGGAACCAAACATTGACATAGTAACTAACTTAACAAAACAGAGGAGTAAGGATCTTAATCTAGCACTCCACACCTCTGTTGATTTACAGATTGCGTGAAAAGCTTCACTCCGAGGCCTATGGCTGGATCCCTGATTATTGAAGCATTTGCTGCACCGCAGTCAGGTGATAAGGATCACACCACTCAAAAAAAAAACCACACTTGATCACCAAACAAAAACCTTCATCTAAATAGGAACTCATAGATACATATCAAAATTCTATCTCACTCCAAACGAGGGGCATAATGGACAAGGAATACGACGAAACACATCAACATCACCGAACACAACTGCTCTGTCCAAAAGAATTATCATGACCTAGAAGCACTTTTAATAGATCCCAAACAACTCTCTATTCCAACAAACAGGTTGAGGCATCATCAAAAGAGGTGGATTTAAAATTTGAAAGGAATCCTTAGGTTGATCAGCAGGAAAGATTTCCAACGCAGAACTATCCATGTCCACATCACAACATCAAACACATTTTTAGAAACCCAATGAAAATTACTCTAAAACCAAGCCACCAACAAGATATCATCACTAGATAGAACAAGAGTATGAATTCTAGATCACATGGAAGATAACCAAATAAACAAATCTTCTAAGACATAGAAAAATCAAGCCACATAACCATTGGTTTTAAAAAAAGGCCACAATTTTCATCTCAAAACAATTTTGAAAAATCAAACTAACTTGGTGGGTTTCCACATTCACCAATGGTGTTTCATCAAGTATCACCCACATGAAAATTTCCATGCCACCCCTGGCACCCAACCACCATACCATATAGGCCATACTTCTAGATATAAATAAAACCATGCATGTGAGCACCCATGAAAACACCAAAGGCTAAAATTAAACATCATAATTCAAAAAAACAATTTATCTTCAAAAGGAACACCAACCACCAAGTCAAAAAACATTTTCATATTTCACAAAAAAAACCACAATTAATTAAGAACCATTTTCTTAAAAACCTACCCCTTTTCATTTTTAAAAACTTTTTAAATAACCAAGCCAATCCAAACAACCCCTTCCCATTTTTTTTAAAAAAAATTCGGCAAGGTATATTTTCATAATCCGAGGTCCATTGAGACCAATACCGTTTGTAGTAAAACACAAACCGATCAAAACCAATTGCCAAAACTAATTTATCCAATTCAAAAACTTTTTAACATCCTAAAATAACCCATTTAAAAAAAAGATCCAGAATCACTTTAAAATTATTCACAATTTCAAAACATTTTATTTCAACAAACCACAAGTTTAGATTATGGATAATCCAATCCCTTTAAATCATTTCTGCTTCCCTCCATTTTTTTTCACAAAAAAACAACCTTCCAAAACCATTATTATATTTAATTATTGAAAACCCCCTTTTTTCACTTTTCAAAATCTAATCCTTACATTAAAACCCATTTCCACAATTCTCACACAAGGATTTTAAAAACAAAAATTCAGAATTCAAGAAAGGTTCAAGAGACCCAAAAAAGGGAACTAGTGTCAGTGGGTGACTTGACCATATGGTTGGCGGCCATATGCCAAACACAACACCAACACAGAGAGACTTATTAGGACCATTCCCCAGCTCCACATGTCTTTCCAGGCCCTGTGAGCTCACAAAGGCCATTGGTCAGACTCCCCTTGTCATATCCCAATACCAAACAATCAACTATAACAATGGACACTAATAAAACCAGACTTCCATGGAAACCTGAGGATTAGAACAAGAAAGAGTCCACGACGCTCTTCTTGCACTTACCCATCAAGTCCTAAAAATCCTACGCCATCTACCTTGACATCCACAAAATAACAAGGGCGCTCTAAAAAGAAAGGTCCACTAATAGCCGACCTCCTTTGATACCATTTTGTCACGAACCAGCCCGAGTCAACCCTGAATCGGTCACCCAGGCCAGCCCGCGACAAGTCCCGAGAGGCATTCCCGATCCTCCTGGGATGGTGAAAAGCACCAAGGGCATAAATAGAGTACACAAGGGAACATTTTCTCCCATATATAAACAATCAAATAAACAGCGGAAAAAAACAGACAGCCCAAAATAAATTTATATAAAAAAATGAACTAAATATTATTTGTACAAGAGACTAAAAGTAGAACAAAACCAATAACTCAACTGAACTATCCCGATGACCAACTAACTCCATGTGACACTTATTGTCACTCTCCAACACAATGATCAAATGTCCCCAAGGTGATCAAACTAAAGATGAAACCTGCACAAGGGCTAAAAAAAGAAGAAGACTATAGGCGTGAGTATTAAAACTCAGTAGGTTAGCCCGATATTCTATTCCCAATGCACATTCCATTAAAATAAAAGAAACATCAATTTATAGTTTTAAATTCAAGATATGAAAGTATGGTTTTAAAATGAGGTTCCATGCTATAATAATTATCAAACAAAAACATGCATGTTTAATAAACAAAAATGCAAGTAACAATTTTTTTCAAATAGGTGCAACTTCAAAATGAAAATAGTTTTCAAGAGGGCTGCTTTAAATAATTTTAACTTTTAAATAAATAACACATACTACTTAACTTACCAACCAAACACACCGTATGCTAACGGTGAGTACAAAATAGCCAATGAGAACTAGTCACGGGAACACCCCTAGGCACTAGTTAGTTGTGAGCCCCAGGTACCTCGTATCTCGATGAAAGTAACAATAATAAATATCCGTTCCCGTGCAAGAGCCACTAGTAGGGAACATACCCATAACCTAGTGGTCCCCAATCATCATCATCATCATAGTTTAGTTAGTGTTTTCATCTTCAAACTTGCTACGTGAAACAGGGGCCAACCCCCACAGAATCACTAGCATACTAGTACACGTCCGCCCACCTAAATACCCGGGATTCCCTTTAGTGCTCAATCAAGTTAAACATATTATCAAATACACATTTCACATCCACATTCCATTCCAAAACCATAAAAACACAAACATTCCATAATATTTCTTCACATTTCTTACACTAATCAACAAACCGCTAAATATTTTGGTAAAACAATTTCATGAAGTGTATTGAGGGTTTGCACATAAAACTCTTTCAAAAACACTTTTTAAATTATAAAAACACATCATAACCAAACCAAATAATATTTTTCAGCCCAATAAACATTTAATAAAATCATTTAATGGACCATAAAACAATCCCAATTGCACAATTTGTTATATACAAGTAAAACACTCCTTCATTTCTAGGAAATGCCAAACGGGCCTTTAAACATTTTCTCAAAACTAACCTTTGACGAAGGTATGCATTTTAATTTTATTAAGGATATGTATAAACATCATTTACAGAAGAAAACCTCATTCATAAATCTCTTATAATAATCAGGTTACTTATTCAAAACACAACCATTTTTATAAAGATGTGAAACGGCCCATTTTTGGGAAACTCGTGCCAAAATATGTTGTAAATCAAAACCCACTTGTTTGTAAAAACAAATACAAATTGAAAATAAATATAAGTAGCAAAAAATACCATTTATAATTATTCCAATTCATTTATAAATCCAATCGAATAACTTTTAAATCACACATCACACATAAAATCCAACCAGGCAATTTACCGAACACATGTCATGCCCTTTTTAAACAAAACAATTTATTTTATGTACATGAAAAGGAATAAAACACCAATTGAATGTCATATTTTCATTCAAGATACTGTAACATGTTAAAAATACCATATACCAGATTATAAACCTCACAAAATATTTTCAAATGATAATGGAACATTTAAACAAACACTTGTTGAGCACTTTCATGACAAAACAACACTACCTTTCACATAACAGTGATTAAACAACGACTTTGCACACCAAGAAAATTATAAAATGGATTAAAAACAATAATAAACATTTATATCAGTATAGGATAGTATTAAAATGATGAAACTTCTATGATAAGGTCATGTGCAAGGGATATCCTACCTCAAATCTTTGGCGTAATTGAAACGCACACCCGAAATCACCCGCCGTGGGTTTATAACCCCTAAAAATATAAATACCAGACCTAAATAAACATAAAACCCATCAAAAAAATTTTTATAACAAAACCCTAGGTCTATCAAGACTAGGGTACAATATAAAACCAATAAATAATGAAAGGAGGGGGAATAGGAAGAAGAAAGGAGAAGGAATCTCACCTTTCATCCTAGAAAACTCTTCTTCTTCCATTAGATATGAAGCCCTAGAGAAAACGTAATGGATTAAAAATTCTTTGAGAGACTCATAAGGTCTGGAAGAAGCAGGGGAAGAATATTGGTGGCTAAAAGAGTACTAATTGATTTATTTATGAATGATAAAAGTTACCTTGGCAATTCTTGTAGATTTGAGGTTTCCTGAGACTTTTCGCCCTAATCCGTGACCCAAATGAGCTCCAAAGAAGTAAAATAGATTATGAAGGTTAGTATAGGATTATTTTATTATAGGGGGATGTGGAATAACCGAAAAATAGTAATTAAAGAAAAAGATATAAATGAAACAAATTATTTGTTTAAAACAAGAAATGGCCCCATGGGCTGGCCCAATACCTAAATAAAAAACCCAAATTCACCCATATTATGAATTTATAATGGGTACAAAAGGATAAATAAATTTTAATATATCAGTATAGGACAAGTGGGAAGTTTAATGGGTGAAAAAGGATGAAAAACAAAAGAGTTATAAAAGAAACAAATTTAGTTTTTAAAACTGGGAATGGGCTCACAGTTGGCCCAAATCATGAAGTAACCACCCTTTCTTCAAAAACTCCTAAACAGGCAATGGGGATCCCAAGTTATGGTGGTTAGAAATATATGAAACTTCAAAACTCAAGATTCATCTCATCAAATACCCATGAAAAGGATCGGTATTTCTAATGGGCCGGATCAATACAAAGACAGAAAAAAACCTTGTGTGACATAAGGGGTGTGCAGGGGCTGTGTGGGGGGTGGGGGGGGGGTGGGGGGGGGGGGTGGTGGTGGTGGGGGGGTGGGGGGTTTAAGGGGGGCTGCGCATGGGGGGAAAGGGGGAATGGTGTGCAGGGGGGGGGGGTGCGGGGGGGTGTCTCTCTGGGGGGTGCTGTCCGGGGAGGGGGGGTTGTCCATGGGGGGTCTGTCCCGGGGGGTTTCTATTTAATTTATTCATTTATATTACCATACTATTCTATGGGGCCTAATATTTTTGTTTTTTATATGGGGGATGGGATTATTTTTATGATTTTTTATATTCCATGTACAACTCTCTTATCTTGGGTTTGGTGTTGTGAGTTTGGTTTGAGGGTAGTGGATGTTGTATGTTTATGATTCTTTTTTAATTACAAATTGTTAGTTTTATTATGCCTTTATTGTTATAATGTTTTCTTAATATGCATGTTTTCAATTATATGCATCCATGGGGGTGTCTATGGGGGGTGTCCTGGAGGGAGGGTGGGTGTCCAGGAGGGGTATCTAGGGGGTGTCTGGGGGGGGTGTTCAGGGGGGGTCCAGTGGGGGGTGTCCCGGGGGGAGGGGGTGTCCAAGGGTGGTGGTGGTGGGGGGGGGGGGGTGTCCAGGGGGTGTCCAAGGGGGGGAGGGGGGGTGTCCAGGGGGGTGTTCGGGGGGTGGGGGGGTGGAGTGGGGGTGTCCAAGTGGTGTCCAGGGGGTGTGTCCAATGGGGGGGGGGGGGGTGTCCAGTGGGGTGTCTGGGGGGGGGGGGTGTCCAGGGGGGGTGTCTAGAGGGTGTCTAGGGGGGTGTCAGGGGGGTCCAGTGGGGGGTGTCTGGGGGGGAGGGGGGGGGGTGTCTGGGGGGAGGGGGGGGGGTGTCCAGGGGGGTGTCTGGTGGGGAGGGGGTATCTAGGGGGTGTGTCTAGTGGGGGTGTCCAGGGGGGTGTTCGGGGGGGGGGGGGTTGTCCAAGTGGTGTCCAGGGGGTGTGTCCAGTGGGGGGTGTCTTGTGGGGTGTCTGGGGGGGGTGTCCAGGGGGGTGTCTAGAGGGTGTCTAGGGGGGTGTTTGGGGGGGTCCAGTGGGGGTGTCTGGGGGGGGGGGGGGTCCAGTGGGGTGTGTCTGGGGGGTGTCTAGGGGGGGGGGGTGTCCCGGGGGGTGGTGTCCAGATGGCGGGGTGTCAAGTTTGTGTGTGGGGGGGGGTGTTTAGGTGTCTAGAGGGTGTCCAGTGAGGTGTATAGGGGGGGTCTAGGGGGGAGGGGGTGTCTAGGGGGAGTCTAGGTGTCGGGGGGGGGGTCTGTCCAGGGGGAGGGGCTTTAGAGGGAGTGGGGGTGTGTTTCCTCTGGAATTGGGGATGACCTCATCAATTTAAGATTCAAACATTCCAAGCAGTTTCTAAAGGTTTTGTTCCTAGAACCGGAAACATCCAATGATTCCATATCCATTTGGACCTACTTTCCAAAGGTAGGTGCTCATTAGTTATGAATGGATGAAACTTAAGAATTTGCATTGGTCGAGAGGATGGGAGGTCGGACTCATCACAACTTTTTGGGGGGAATTATTGCTTACTCTAGGAATCTCTTTATATATTTAAGTTATGTTCATGAATCCTTATTATATTACCAAGTATGAATATGAGCTTTCCTTTAGATCTAACAATCAATAATTAGTATGAATGAAATTTAGAGAATCTTTTATATGTATTTGAAGTTCTTCATCAATAGAGAATCATCTGTATTTGGTAGAGATTCTTAGTCAATGGTATCCTTCAATACATAAAAGTCTCTTGTTCATTATGATGATGATACTAGTTTTAAAGCCACTCAGTGGGGAACTTGAAGTTTATTATCATTCAGAGGGACATGAATTATTTTAGAGTTGGGATCGTATCCGCAGATGGGCTACCTACGTATCCTTTGTTTTGGAAAAGGAATCAGAACCCACATAGTTCGAGTAAGGGAGTATGATATTTATGCATGATTGATGGCTCAAAGAAAGATGGCATAATTACTTTTACACTCTAAGCTCACGTGAGTCATGCTCGGTGTGAGAAACAAGAGGTATTGGTAAAACCAGACAATTATGCCATCATAAGAAATGATGTGGGGATTATGTATTTATGACTACCCAAATAGATGAATATTAGGATTTACTTTAGGAAAGAAACCCGGGAATAAGGTCCATAAAGGTATATGTACTTCATGGATATTTGGATACTCTAACTTGGGGCTTACTCCTGAGGAAGATGCCCAAATTAGGAGGGGACTTATAATTGGGTTTTACTCCTGAGAAGGAAGCCCAAATAAAAAGTAAATTAAGACTGGTTAAGAGAAATTATGACTGGGGCTTACTCCTAAAGAGGAGGCCCAGGTTAAAGGATTTGAGAACTGGGGCTTACCCCTAAGAAGGAGGCCCAAGTTAAAGGATTTTAGAACTAGGGCTTACTCTTAAAGAGGAGGCCCAAGTTAAGGGACTTGGGGATTACTCCTAAAGAGGATGCCCATATTTATAGACTTTGAGACTGGGGATTACTCCTAATAAGGAAGCCCAGGTTAAGAGAATTATGGTTGGGGCTTACTCCTAAAAAGGATGCCCAGATTTGGAAATTAGGACTGGGGATTATTCCTAAGAAGGATGCCCAGGTTAGGAAATTATGATTGGGGCTTACTCCTAGGGAGGATGCCCATATTTGTAGACTTTAATACTGGGGCTTACTCCGGAAAAGGTGGCCCAGGTTAATGATTCTCTCATCTTAAAGGATGACGTTGAATGAATGAAATCTCTGACCTTATTGACATGAAGATATGTAAATAACTAGGTTTTAAGAGATGTTCCACAGAATTCCTTTCAGATAAGGAATCCAACAAGGAAATAATGCCATGAATGGATTTGGAGAGAGTTTTGAAGGCTTAATCTTGAAGAGGATAGGTGGATAGGCATAAGAGAGGTGAAATAGGCAGGAGGGGCACCCAAAAAGAAGGTGGCACGTAAGTCATGCGTGGGCGCGCAAGTCCTAGTCGCGCAAGTATACTTGCATGACAGATGGGTACTTGAGCGACGGTAAACCCTTAGGGTAATACTAGGGAGAGACTTGGATCAATCCCTTAGTATTATCCCTAGAGGCTTCCAGAAGAGGTGCACGCAAGTTCTATTGAAGGGGTAAGGTGGCGCGCAAGTGTGGCCATTTCCCTTAAGGGATGGCCATTTAGGTGCACAAGTGTTAATGATTTTCAACACTTAGGCCTTACTCCCCCTCTTTAGATCTTTCGTTATAGGTAAGAAATTACCTTAGAAGTGTTCGGAAGATTTGAGAAGAGACTAGGGAACGAGGAGCTCAAATATGAGTTTCTGGAATTTTTTCGTCCCTGAAATGGGGGGGCCCACTGGGGGTATTTATAGGCTGGTGAAGACCCTGGGCGAAATTCAAAGAGGGCGCGCAAGTCACCTGCGTGACCATTGGGCGGCACACAAGTATACTTGCGTGACCTTGGTGGAACTTGTGCGACCCAAGTGCATTTGAATCTTTGTTCATGGCTTTGTCAATTTTTGATGTTTCTTCAAAGGATAAATCACTTTGGGTTCAAGCTATTTCCCTTTTCAATTCATTAGACTCTGTGATGGAAATGAGCGTCAACAAAAGTACCCCCTCAGAGTTAGATCTGAAAGAAATGAGGACGTAACTATGAGGAAAGAAAAAAACCCAAGGAAACTTCGGCGCGCAAGTGTTGAGTGCACAGATGGCGTCACGCAAGTGTTGATCGCGCTGGATTTAGAGCGCGCTGACTTTTAGGTGCACAGGGTTGAGGCCTGACCTATATATATGTGGTCATTCTCACGCAAAGTACCCGGATTTCAATTTTCAAGCTCTCTCCGTGCAAGTTACCTTCACTGCGCAGGTTTCTCTGTTTTCTGCTGTTTCTTTGCTGTCGTGCTGTTGTAGAGGTATTTGGACTTGTGCGGTTTTGGATATCAAAAGATCCATGCCACGGTAAAACAAGTCATCTTAAGGAGGGATCAGGAGAAAAAGTGCCATAATGATTTGACCAGGGTGAATCTGTCAGCCAATATCACTGAATTTGAGGTTGCAGTATCCTGAGCTGAGGCTGATTATGCTTCCAAGATGAAGGAGCTAAAGCATAAGATCAAAGATAAAGTCGTCCAGCAGATGCACCTTCAGAAACAGTTAGATGTTGTTACTGGGGAACTTGACCAACTGAACAATTCACTAGAAGGAGCTCAAACGAATGGTATTAAAGCCATTGCAGATGCCAAGAAATCACTCCATCAAGATGAAAATATTGAAGTTGGTCAAGTGCATGAGCTCAAAGTGGCTGCTGATGAAGCTCGGGATGCTATAAATCAAGTGAAGATTTATGTTGACAACCTTTTGTAATTATTTTAAAATAGAAGAGACTCTAGTTTGTGGATATCCTTTTAATTCTTGTGCATCAAATTAAAAAAAAAACACTTTCATTTTCAATCATTTGTGCACACATTTTCCCGCTACCCGCTTTAAATTTTTACCTAAGCCAATGGACCCAGTAAGCATAGTTTGATTTTTTGCTAGGATTATTATAAATAACCCTAAAAACTTTGAATCTTTTAATTTCTCAATATTACCTAAAACATACAAAAATGTATGTTTAGTGATCTGGGACTTGACTTTTATTCAGAGTTCCCTTGTCTTTTGTGGGCAGTTTAAAGTCATGCACATCGGACATAAAAAGGCTAATGTTTAAGGTCAAAATAGCTCTGATTGGATGGATTAAAATTGACTCAATTACTTGAAAAATTATCTGAAAACATATTAACACACTCAAGTATGAAGGAAAACATGTAAACTATGACTTAATAAAATTTTAATCTGAGGAATGATATGAAAAAGGGCTAAAAGGCATTAGAAGAAGTAGTTCCCAGGAATGAAGTTACCATTATTTAACAAACCCGTTAGGGGGTTGAATTATGTAGGGCCACCTAAGGGCATTGGATGCATAGTCAAATAATAGTATCTTTTGGCTGACAAGTCTATTATGTATACTGTTTATGCAAGGCCGCCTAAGGGCACATGCTGCATAGTCAGGAAAAAGAATTCTCAGAAATTTACTTTTCTACTGCAAAAAAGCCAGTGTAAGTTTATGGAGATTCAAATTTTCCAAAGAATAGAGTTTACTGTATGGAAAGAGGTACTTGAATATAGAGAAGATATTTCCAAGAAATATCGTCTAAGAACTGGATGAATGTCACTCCTACAAAGGTCTGACCCAAACGTAGGGAAGAGAAATATAAACCATAGACTTGAATACTTTCAGATCATGAAAAAGAACATGAGACAAATATGTTAAGGATGGATATTTTTTGCAGATCCTTACATATTGTTGATAAGAACAATAAGGACAAAAGAGGTTTTCTTCCCAAAAATGAAGTTACCATTATTTGACAAACCCGTTAGGGGGTTGAATTATGCAGGGCCACCTAAGGGCATTGGCTGCATAGTTAAATGATAGTATCTTTTGGCTGAAAAGTTTGTTATATAGACTATTTATGCAAGGCCGCCTAAGGGAACGTGCTGCATAGTCAGGAAAAAGAACTCTCAGAAATTAGACATTTTGTGACCAGAAGTCAAGAAAATGGATATGAAGATTTGGAAGTATTTAATACTAGGAGTATGACACATAAAAATGGGCATTTGTTCAATGCATGTAGAGATACACAGACCAATGCTAACCATAATCATGTTGTGACTGGGTCCTGAATTGAGATACTGGACTTCACTACGTATCCCATAAGGATGAGAATCAAGCCCTAAGTAGTTCTTGAAATACAGTTTAAAGTCATGTGGGACGAAAGTATGGGAGATCTTAGTTTAGGGTCATAGAGCTCAGACTATAATAATGAATACACAGTGTGTGTTTTCATAGGGACTTTTCAGCCAGGGGACTGGAAATGGAATTTGGGGTTAGGCCCAAAGACTTGGGGCTGGATTCGAGGTACACTCGAATGTTCCTACATATCCCATAAGGATAGGAATCAAGCCACACGTAGTTCTTGAAATACCCTCTATACAGATTTGGTTTGTACAAGTGAAGGGTGAAAGGGGACTTTAGTGGAATGATGGTTTGACCCAAGATAAAAGGTTCATGCATTGCCATGTATGCACGTAGTATTTAGAATATAACATGATTGGAGATCAATGTAAATAATGATTCCCTCTCATGTGAGGGTATCAAAGAATTTTTCAGTTTATTGCCATACTGGACAAAAGTGCTTTACAGTTTAACGTCATGTAGCAAGGAAAAAGGTGAACCAATGTGAAGAGATTGGTTTTGGGCTTAAACCTCAGGAGGTTTCCTACGTACCCATCCTAGAAGGAAAGGATCAAAGTCAACGTAGTTCAATTAAATAATGAAATTGTGATCAAGTTGTTCTTGGGGACAACAACCTAAAAAATGATGTTGGGACTTACGCATGGTTAGTAGCCCATAGAGGGTGTTATGGTTGAAGTTTACTCTAAGATCACGTGAGTCATACTTGGTGTGAGAAACAAGAGATAGAAACAACCTTAACAATGCACAGTTTAATGTCATGTAGGACATATGAAGGGACTATGCAGTTTAAAGTCTTGCAGTGAGGACTATTGGTGCTGCACAGTTTAGTGTCATGTAGGAGGGACAAAATATAGTTTAACATCATATAAGACGTATTAAGGGACTTCTGTACAGTTTAGCATCATGTAGCTAGGATGATGGGGATAATACAGTTTAACATCATGTTGGACGAAAGGGGGACTGTGTAGTTTAATGTCATGCAGTAAGGATAAAAGATGACACAATTTAACGTCATGTTGGTCGTATTAGAGACTTTTCCAGTTTTACTTCACGTAGGAAGAATGAGCAGTACAGTTTAACGTCATGAAGGAAAAATATAGGGACACAGTTTAACGTCATGTTGGATAATAAGGGTGCTGTACAGTTTAGTGTCCTGTAGCTAAGACGATGAGGAAAATACAGTTTAATGTCATGTTGGATGATATGGATGCAAATAGTTTAAGGTCATATGCATGGACCGTGGATGATGATGCAGTTTAACGTCTTGCTGGATGATATAAAATTCTAATAGTTTAAGGTCGTATGCATGGACCTTAGATGATGTATTTTGTGTTTATACAAAATACTTCTTCAGAAATCTGGCATTGGTTGGAGTAGTGATGAGTTCTCCATCCATTGAGATTAAAGAATAAGCTCCATTGGAGTAGACCTTATGTATTGAATAATGTCCTTCCCATTTTGGCACAATATTGGGAGGTTTCTTTCCTGGTATCATTGGAGTTCTGAGAACTAATACCAATTCTCCCTGAACAAATGAACGAAGACGAACTTTTTTGTTAAAAGCTCGTGCTATTCGATTCTGATAGACTTCCAAGTGGTGCAGGGTGCACAATATTTTCTCATCTAACCATTCCAATTCATCCAATCACTTTTGAGATTGTTCATCTGTAGATGACTGATCACAAATGGATACTCTGAGCGAGGGTAATTGAACCTCAATGGGAAATACTGCTTCCGTTCCATATACCAATGAATATGGAGTTGACCGCGTTGCAGTGCGGGTGGTAGTTCGATAAGACCATAAAGCATGAAAAAGCTTATTAGGCCATGATTTCTTATC
Source organism: Viscum album (assembly GCA_963277665.1). Classification (NCBI taxonomy): domain Eukaryota; kingdom Viridiplantae; phylum Streptophyta; class Magnoliopsida; order Santalales; family Viscaceae; genus Viscum; species Viscum album. Next base: position 1,963,482,285 of record OY728155.1, on the reverse strand, counting down.
TTTATCCACCATCTTTTGCAGTATGTTTGAAAGAGTCTTGTTGAAAGATTTTATCTGGACATTGGTCACTGCATGATACCGAGATGAATGATTGGATTTGATGTTTTATTCTCGATACAACTTTCTCACCTCGGATGAACAGAAGTTGGTGCCATTGTCCGTCAATATGGTATGAGGGACACCAAATCTGGTAATGATGTTAGACTTGATGAAGCTAACAATACATTTAGAACTAACTTCTTTGAGAGGTATTGCCTCTACCCATTTGGAAAAGAAGTCAGTAATAGTAAGAATATACTTCAACTGCTTGGATGTAGCTGAAGGATAAGGTCCTACTACATCTATTCCCCATGTGGAAAATGGCCACGAGTATTTAGCTTTATGAAGCAACTCTGGGGGATGATGAATGAAGTTGGCATGTAATTGACAAGAATGACACTTCTTTGTGAAATCAACACAATATTGTATCATTGAAGGCCAAAAATATCCAAGCCTTTGAATTTGATCAGATAGTCTGTGTCCAGATTGATGGGAACCACAGACTCCTGCATGCACTTCTTTCATGACAACCATTGTCTCTTCACCATCAATGCATTTGAAGAGAACTCCATCAAAACCTCTTTTGTAGAGAACTTTCTCTAAGTGATTTGTGCTATCATAAAGGGTGAAATTGACCACACATCTCCGGACTTGTTATTTCCCAACTCTATCAGGTGGAAGTGTTCCATTTTGAATTTATTCCCTGATAGGTGTCATCCATCCTATAATATGACCATATGGTTCAGAGATGGGACTAATTTCATTGATTTCCTCTATTTTGGATTGAACATAAGGTGAAATTGTACGACGGTGGGCAATACTGATACTTGTCTCTTCCCGATTTGGATCTTCCAGAGCTGTGGCTATATTAGCCAGTGCATCATCTTGGGCCTTTTGTGATCTCGGGACATAAGAAAATGTTGGTTCCGAAGGAAATTCCGCCATTAACTCTATGATGTAATAATACAAAGTTATTAGTTATGATTTTCTGATTATATAATCCCCATTGACTTGTTTGATTACCAAGTCTGAATCACCTTTCACCTTTAAGTGATTCACTTGTGCTTGAAGTTCCAACTCCAAGCATGCGATGAGAGCTTGGTATTCTGCTTCATTATTTGTACCACCTACCAACAATGAGAATGAATAAGGTAGCACTGCCTTTTTCGAGGAAATGAGTACAATTCTTAACCCAACTTTGTTGAATTTAGGATTTTCCATTTTTCTCCCTGTTGGACTTCTGGAAGCACCATCAAAGTACATTTCCCATGTTTGAAGACTATCTTGAATAAAGAATACTTCCTCATTAGGAAGTTCAATATCTAAAGATGTATCTTCTACTGAAGGATGTTCAACAAGGAAATCAGCCAGAGCTTGGCCCTTTAATGCCTTTTGATACACATACTGAATATCAAATTGCTTAAAAATAACTTCCCACCTTGCCAGATGTCTTGTAAGCATTGGACGAATAAGGATGAATTTGAGCGGGTTATTGTGAGATACCAATTGGACCTCATGATGTTGCAGGTAGTGTCTCAACTTCTGAACTGAAAAGATTAATGCTAGGTAGCACTTCTCAATATTTGATTATCAGGTTTCTGCTTCAAGCATAGTCCGACTAAGATAGTAGAGGCTGTTTTCATTCCCAACATCATTCTTCTGAGTAAGGAAGGCACCCAATGATTGCTCTAGAGCTGTCACATATAGGATAAGTGATCTTCCTTAAACAGGTGGCATTAACACTGGTGGACTCAAGAGATACTTCTTGAGAATATCGAATGCTTCTTGACATTCTTCAGTCCACTGGTAAGTGACTCCCTTATTCATCAATTTGGTGAAGGGTAAACTTTTTCCTGCCAAATTGGCGATGAAATGTCAAATATAGGCCAATTTTCCTTGAAGTCATCTCAATTCCTTTAAATTTCGAGGAGGTGACATACCAAGGATTGACTTTGTCTTCTCAAGATCGACCTCGATACCACGATGGCATACAATGAAGCCGAGAAATTTTTCTGAGGTTACCCCAAAAGCACATTTTAAGGGTTTCATCTTCAAATTATGTTGCTGAAGTTTGTGGAATATGATTTCCAAATCATCCAAGTGATTAGAATGTTGTTTGGATTTAACCACCAAATCATCCACATAACATTCAACAAATTTCCCTAAAAATGGTTTGAAGATACGATGCATGGCACGTTAATATGTTGTGCCTTCATTCTTTAGGCCAAAGGGCATTACCCGATAGCAAAACACACCCTGAGGGGATCTGAAGGCTGTAGATTCTTCATCTTCTGGAGCCATTCAGATTTGATTATATCCATAATATCCATCCATGAAGGAAAGTGCTTCATAGATAGCTGTTTCATCAATTAAGAGTTCTATAATCGGAACTGGAAAATCATCCTTAGGACAATGCCGATTAAGATCTCTGAAATCAATGTAAACTCTAATTTTCCCATTATTCTTTTTCACCGGGACAATATTATCCAACCATTTGGGATATTGAAATTCTCTGAGGAAGTTATCTTTGATAAGATTATCAACTTAAGCCTCAATTTTGGAAGCATAGGTTGGGTGTGTTCTTCTAGCGGCTTGTTTGAATCCTCGATGTTCTTCTGGAAAACCCAAGCGATGATTGGCAACATTAGGATCAAGCCCTGGCATCTCTGTATAGTTACAAGAAAATATATCTTGATTTTGCTTTAAAAAATAAATATACATCTCTTGCTCTTCAAGAGTCATGACCACACTAATTAAAGTGGGGAGTGGATATTATTTTGTACAAAATTTTATTTCTATGAGTTCATCCACGGTGGTAGAGATACACTCTTCAAATGCTGGAGGAGAATCCCTGAGATCTTCCTCTTCTTCTTCAACACGTGTTATTTCTTCTATTTCTACTTGCATAGTAGATGAGGAAGAAGAATTTCCATGATCATAATAGATGTTAAAATTTGAACATCTTGAAGAAGAAGCTTCCATTTCCAACCTGATTGATGATTAAGGGTCTTCCTTGGGTAATATAGAGGAGATGATGGATTGAGAATCAACATCATCATTCAACTCTTACATTGATATAAATTCTTATGATCTAATTGGCGAAGTATAGACTTGCTGAATTTCAGAAGATGAAATGAAGACATCCCCATTTGAGCTTTCATCATTGCTTGGTGGATCACCAATTTCTCCCATGTTGTCTGGCTTGATTGCCGTAATTTACATTATAGAAGTTTCCATAAAAGTATTTTGATTTGGGTCTATCCTGTCAATTTGACTGATAGGAAACACATAATCTGTACTCACATGTGTAAATGGGTTTACTAGAATCTTTTCCAAACCATATGGAGCATTAACTTTGGTAATCTCCCTTGTTGTGGATTTCTCCTTTCTCTCCATGTGATAGAATTTTTCCTCAATGTATTGAGATTCACATGTCTTGAACGGGGACTTATCACCATACAATTTCCCAATTTGACCATCAAAACAATATTTGAGACATTGATGGTATGATGAAGGGATAACCACATGTTGATGTAGCCAGGGTCTACCAAGCAAGATGTTGAAGGCTGAGTCTTGATCAACAACCATGAAATCTGAATTGGATACAAGATCTCCAAACTGAGTTCTAAGTGTAATCTCTCCCAGTGGTTCTTTTTCATTTTTATCATATCCTTGTAACATTAAAGTAGAAGGAGATAAATCAGATTCTGTGAGGCCCAATCGACGAAGTGTACAAATGGGGATGAGGTTAACTCCTGAACCATTATCAATAAAGAATATTCGGACGTCTACACCATTGACCTTGACAGATAAGTACAAAGGTCTAATATGTCCATGCACGACATCATATTCATCTTCATCTGTGAAAGATATCACTACATGGAATTCTGTAGGATTATTTTCTATATGGTAGACTTCAGCTGCAACAATTTTAGTTTCAAACTATTGAGGATTCGACAAAGCCTCGATGAGTGCCTCCCGAAGATCCTTTGATAAATTCAAAGCATCCAGAATTGATAACTTGTCTGGTATTTGGGCCAAGTGTTTCAATACATCATACTTTTGATCCAAAGGTCTGCATTTCCCAACAGGAACATGTGATTTCGCAGGTGCCTTAGAAGTTGATTCTTTGGAAGTTGATGCATCTTGTATTGGGGTAGGAGTTGGTAATACTCTTGGCTTTGGAAGATTAGACCGATTAGGTCTATTTACTTGTTGAGAGGAAGAAGGTGGAACCTCTAACCGATCTTCCAGAATAACTATACCAGGACTGAATCTGCCTTGTGTAGAAGAACTTGCTTATTCTTGTTGAGCTCGTTGAAGGGCTCTGCCACGATTTTCTGCTGCATACACAGTTCTAGCAGGTGTAGAATTGGAATAGTGGCCTCTGAAAGATCCACATCTTCCCCTGTACCCTGAGCCTCTGGAACTCCCTCTGATTCCTCTATTTGATACAGGGAATTTAGGCTCATCAAAATCGAAAGTGCGACTGGAATATGGATCTGTTAAGTGAATCATATTAATAGAACCGAAGATTAACTCCTCATCCGATGAATACCCTGCCTGACTAGCTAATTTGGACTGTGCCGTTTGATGGGGCGGTGCCCGTGGATTCGAAGTAAATGGCATAAAATCTGCTAGAGTCAAAGACAACTTAGGCTTTGACATGATTTAATCTTCTTCTGATTGTTCCTCTTTCTTGGAATTATGCCGCCATTTTGAGGATTTCCCCTCTGATGAAGAGGGTTTTTCTATGGAATTCATGGAAGAAGACACAATTTTCTTCTTCCATTTCATTCACAAAATGGCATGAGTTCAGTTGATCATTTTTCTAACAATCCAGTCATCATATTTTTGCACATTTTTGTTCTTGACTTCTTGCCACTCGCCTTCTTCCTCTGGATCTATAGCCGTAACACATGCTACCTGAGCTGAAGAACCTTTCAGTTTGACTTGTCCCAAGTCAACCATTTTTTTGCAGGAGGTCCTTGAATACAAAACACTCTTGAATGGGATGCCCCAATATTTGATGAAATGGGTAATAATTGGGACGATCTTCATCTCCTTCCTTGTTAGGCCTCTTGGGCCTTGGAAATTGAACCAAATTATTTTCCAGAGCCAAAATTAAGTAACCAGGATCCTGTTCATTTCAGAAAGAGTAAAATTTGCTCTTTAGATCCAAAAATTGTTTCCTTATTTGATCTCTTTGATCATCTTGACGAAACGGCCTCTGTTGTTGATGCTCAGGAGGTGGAGCCCTTTGGGAAGATGAAGGTTTTTAAGTAGAAGCAGGTAAAGGTGCTTGTTTAAGCATAACTATAGTAGTATCTACTCTATCAATTCTCCTTCCTAGAGATGATGGAATTACATGAGCTTTATACTTAGTATTCATAAGAGAATCTTCAATCTATTGAGTGATTGAAGTAAGGTCTCGAAACCCTCCTGTTTATTTCATAGGGATCAACGGTGTGCATAGCTCATCACGTAAATTTTCCACACAGATTGGTAACAATTACTCTTGAGGGAGTGATAAGATCAGGGAATATGTTAATCCATTCCAGCGAGAAATAAAATCCAAAACCCTTTCATTCTCCCTTTTCTTATAGTTTGTAAGATAAAAAACTGTTGTCTTTGGAAAATTTGAGCTGAATTGAAGAAGGAATCGTTGGCGGAGATCCTCCCATCTGGTAATTGACCAAGATTACAAGCTTGTGTACCAGACAAAGGCAGTCCCTTGTAATGATTGTACAAAACACCTGAGCTTAACTGCTTCTTGTTACTGAGGGGTTCGCATCATAGGATCACAAAAAGAAACAAAATGTGTTAAGTGTTGCTCTGGGTCTCCCAAACCATTAAAGATTGGGAATGTGGTACTTGAAAAATTTTATGGGGGAGGAATTGCATCAACCCATTCAGGGTAAGCTCTCTTTTATGGTTGAATTTGAGCACGCTTTCCCTCCATAGCTTCCAACCGAGCTGTTAATGACTCAATAGTAGTTATTAACTTTTGAGAAACATCTGTTTGAGCTTGGACTTGAGCAGGTGCAATGACTGGAGCTTGTACATATGTGGTGGCTGGTACTGTAACTGATTGTAGCACCGCCGATTGTTGTTGCACATGACCAATAGGATTAGACCTGTGAGGGTGTACTGATAGTGGATGATATTCTTGATCCATCTCAGTAGCCACAACAAATTCCCTTGGCTGGCTGACTCTAGCACGCTTAGGAGGAAGACTATCATGAAGTAGTTCTGCATTCAACCTCCTCAACTCCTTCATTTCTTCCCCTTATTGTGAAAATCTTTTCTCTAATGATAGAGATTTTATTTCTCCAAAGGAAGGGTATGTAACCCGATTCTTTCCTTTACCCTTATTAGATCCCTTTCAGAGAGGGGGAAGTGGGTTACTTGAAGGATTACCTAAATTCTGGGTAATCCTCTGATTTCGTGTATGCACACCTTCTTTATTTGTGTCTATACGTACAAACTCTTGATAAAGAGCTTCCTCATTTGATCCCTCTGAGTGAGCCTCATCTGGGGGATCAACAACAAGGGCATTGATGACATTGATTGATGAATAACGCATTACATCCCTTCTATCAAAATTTCTACGATATTTTCTACTTCCATGTCCCTGATGAGACATTTCCTTTTGTCGATTTGATCCCTTAGGAAATTCTTGACGAACCATAATTTGGAGGTAATCTCCTGATAATTTGGCTCTTCATTCCTTTTTTGGATTCTTCCCTAATCAAGAGAAGACTGAATTTATCTGAGGGAGAGATTGAGGATTTGAAAAAGTCCCCAGTCCTGTGGACTGGGGCTGTTCCTGCTCAACTCCTCGAATCCTATTTGTTGATTCTGAGGGTTGGGTTAAAAGAGTCCCCAGTCTGGAAAGCTGGGGTGGTTCTTGAGTTTCTATATTTGAGACTTTATTGAAAGCTCTCCTGATCTTGCAGACTTTAGTCTGGAAATTAGCTGGATGCATCAACCTGCATCCACTTTTATCACCTGGCTCAAAAGACTGTTGGATGATTTCTGACACTTCTATCACTTGATGATGTGCTTGCTCTAAACGATAGGCCTGTTCAATATTCTCATTTGCTTGATGCAGGATTAATTCAACAACTTGTTCTCTGTATGCTTTATTTTGAGAAGAACTAGTTGAGGCCTGTTCTTGAGCGAGCCTTTGATTACAAACAAAGCCAATTGGCTGTGTTCGGCCATGGGCAATAACATTGCATGAGACCATTTTCGGTGGGCTTTGCTGACTGGAGAGTAAAGTGAAATGTAGCACTCCATGAACACCCCATCCCCTAATATGAATACCAGATGGGGCATTCGCAATTAACTGGTGCAATTTTCTTAGTGCGCCAAGGCATGAATGCTAAAGGGCTCTCTGCTGCTTTTCAGCCTTCAGATATTGAGAAATTGAGAGAGATGCCAAATCAATTTGGAGTTGTAACCCTTCTATTATCTTGACATGATTTTCATATTCATCATAAGATAATATTTTCTTTTTCAACTGACAAAGAGTTTTCCATATGTTGAGACGAATATCAGGAATTCCATCTTCCGTCAACATCTCTGGAAAGTCATACTAAGAATAAGCCAAAGGCCAAAACATAACTGGCACTTCACCTTTCGCCAGTTGTTTTCTCATATTTAGTACTTCCTCTTTATCATTCAATGAAGATTATTCTACCTGATTAGACCAGAGCTGGTGCTTCCTTGCTGCTTCATTGGATTCAACAAGATTGGTAGAGAATTCACTGATTAAACTAGAAGATGAACGACCCAGGGGTGGTTCGGAGAATGACCTACACCCCAGGCTATCTTCTGATTGAGAAAGTGTTTCACCTGATAGTTGTAAAGCATCATACATGACTGGCTTCACATTTACAAGTGCCTCAAGATAAGAGGGATTTCTCGTCACTACATTGTCCGTTGGAGAATTTTCCAGGCAATGTGTAACACCCCGAGATTTTATGAAAAATATTCTTTTTAATTTCACTAATGTCTTGTGTTGTACGCTACACCAAAAGGAGCTTGCACAACATGCATCCTTGACTTGCCTTGTATTACACGCAATCACGACCTTCCTCGATAGCGTGTGTAGTACGCAATACCGAGTTTCACTAAACAATGATATGCTATTAAAATATTATTAAAACTAGCTGTTATGAATAGTAATAACCACCTTTTAAAATTTTAGAAATTTTATCTCTCAAAATGGACTTCATTTTTGGAATCGGAGTATCGAATTTATCCTAAGGTGAAATTTTGGTACTTTTCGAATAACTTTCATATTCTGATGAATAGTGAAAATTACTAAATTATAATTAAAAACAACTTTTTTAATCAAAATAATTAATAGTGATAAATTATTAATTTGAGTGGTTTTAAAGTATATTTAGAATATATTTTTACAATTTAATACAATGTTGGTCATTGGATGTAATTTCACATTTAAACTAGACATAAACAAGCGGCAATCTTTTGATAGATATTGTTTCTTAAAAACACGCTCTTTGTTTTAACAGTGAGATTTAATTATAAAATTAATTAATGCAACTTCTATGATATGAATTTGGTAAAATAGACTTCATTTTTGAATTCGGAATATGAAATATAGCTTGGGATGAAATTTTGGCATTGTTCTGAAAAACATCAATTTTTGATGAATAGTGAAACTACTAAGTGGTAGTTAAAAAAATTAATTTCTTCATAAATCATAATTTTACCACTTCTGTGAATGGAATTTCAAAAATCCGAGAGACACGGTTGATGTCATTAAGTAAAATGTGGTTCAATGAGATGAAAATAATTTTTGGTGAATAGTAACTTTTTACTTTTATTTACCACGGTTAAAAGTAAATAGGGTAATTAAGGGTAAAAATGATATTATTATTACCCTAACACATGTCCTAATTCTATTGGACAAGTGTAATTCGACCAAAAACAAGCTTAGGAATACAATATGACCATTTAGGCCCACTTGGATTAGATTAGGACATTTATTATTATTTAATTCAAAGAAGAGTTAAAAGAGTCAAAATCAAAGTTTATTTACTAAAACATTTTTAATATAGGGTTGTACATAAGATAAATTCGATTGTAAATATTCATTAGAAATCTAAAACGATTTCCTACATGATGGTATTTTATTTGTAATTTTTAGACATCAAATAATTTAATTTATTTATGACACAAAGATGATGCAGTAATTATCTTATTAATGAAATATTGACATAATTGATATTATAAATACCAAAATAAATGTAATTTGAGACTTTTTATGAATTCCACTAATTTTATAGGTTACTATGATATATTAGTGTTGATTTAATCAACTTGGTTCGAACATATAATTCTGTTATGACTTTCACAAAAATCATGTATCAAATAGTGTCAAAATTGACACAAAATAGTTTTTAAATAAAATATTATATTATTAATTGTTATTTTATTCCTAAAAATATAAGGTTCGGCCAAATGACTTAGATAAGGATATATGTATTAATAATATACAATTTGGGGTTCGTTTGGCATGTTATAGTAAGTGTATTAACCATATAGTGAAAGAAAACAAAAAGACACGGTAAAAGTTGAATTATTTAACTTAGAGTTAAATCTAATTGATAAGGTTAAAATAATACCCTAAACTTTTCTAAATCCTATTGGATGATAGGATTTCGACCCATCCCCACTTTAGCTTCGAAATAAGACCCTTTGGAACCATTATAAACCGATTTTGACTTTAATATAAAATAATATTTTGAGATATTCCTATGGTGCCCCTCTCCTCCCTTATAAAAGGACACCTCCTCCCCCTCCTCCTCACACCAATTTGAGCACTCAAGCTCGGACAAAACCTGAAAAAATCTCTTCTACACTTCCCTAGAAACATCCTAGAGGTTCTGTTCTTCCTCAAAGACCAATTTTAGTGCCCTAAGAGGAGGTCTCAAAGAGGCGCTTCAAAGAAGAGGTAATTACCGTTACCAATTCTTTCATCTTTATTTCTTCTTCCACTTCTTCTTCTTAGGTTGTTTCATTATGAAGTAATAACATCAGTATCACTCATATACTTATATGTTATTATAAGTATGAAACAACCCTATTTCACCATCTATCCATCCTACGGGAAAAGAAATCACCGCGCGTGCGTACGTACGGAATATCGTCTCCACGCCGTGGTGTAATCTATTTTCCACCACCACCTTACATGGATGGGTATAATGGTGTAAAGAATAAATATACATAGTTATTAAAACATCATATTGATTCTGATATATTGTATAATCCACTCCAATTCAATTCAATATTTATGGAAATGATATCATCGCTCGTGCGTACGTACGGACTACCGTCTCCACGATGCGATGAGATTCATTCTCCATGTTAACCAATTAAGAATGATTATAAAGTATATATAAGAAATAATAATGAAATATATGACATTGTAAAGCTACTTGATTTATGTATATATATATATTTATGTCATCTACTTACTTCCATTCAAGACAATAAGGAAAGGAAAACAGCGTTCATGCGTACGTACGAACTACCGTCTCCATGAACGGTGTTTTTCATTTCATTTATCTATCTATTATATATATATATATATACTGAATATATATGATATATAAATCATATTTTATATTCTGGAAGTAAGTAAATCATGATATAAGTAATAATAATGTCAAGAACAACAAGTCAAAACACCTACGATAAATGAAACGATTTTACCCAAAACGCTTCTTTAACATGGAATTTACAAAAGAACGGGTAATATAATGTCATAAGTGAACCATATATGATATCATAACAATGAATATGATTCTGTAATAAGTCAATGACATTATTTAAATCATTATACAGGAGGTTCGGACACATACGAAGCAAATCGGACCTAAGGTAAGGGAAATATCACAATCTCATTTTTATCCGAGATTGTTTATTCGTAAGTATTTATTGGGGTGTATTTTATCATCCACATCCATGTTCCATCAATATGTAATATTGTTTCCATCCACTTACACTAGTTTAAATCCAATTTTACCCTTCGGTGAGTTTTTAGTAAAGAATATGAAAGGAATATTTTGTCGTTCTTTTCGTACGAGGTACTTTTTGACTTTTCCGACAAAAGTACGAAGAATGTTTTTTTTATACGGCATGAATGGATTTTTAAAACATTATTTCCAAGAAGCTTACTTTACAAGATTTCAAGTTTATTTTTAATCAACTTCTTTTATTTTAAAGTCATATGACATGTTATGAAAGGAAAAATGTTTTTGAAGAAGAAAGGATATTTTCCTCAAGAATGGAGTTCAAGTATTTTGTCAAAATTATTTTCCATCTAAGATAATAAAAGGGTTCTGTTTTTATCCCTATTATTACATGGATTTGATTATGTTGTGATGGAAATATTTTTATGAATTCCTTTATCTTATATGAATTGTTTTATGATGTCATGTTGTTTAAGAACCCCATTTTTATTACATGGGTTACGCTATGATGTATGGTTTACGATTATGTGGCACACATAAGAAAGGATTCATTATAAGATGGGTGGGACCTATATCTCCCTCCAATGCATTGGGTAAAAAATTTATATCTCATGAGATAGACAGGGCTGGAACGGTAGGTTATACCGGTTCAGTGAAACAGAACTGAAACGAGGGTTACTCGATTCAGAAAGGGACTTTGTCCACTAAGATAGTCTTGGCAATGAGTCTTGACTAACAAGAAATGATTCTCTATGATTATGTATGAATGCCACAAAGTTTCATGTTTTAGGTTATGATTATTGTGATTACATTTCACTGCCATGATTTACCCCATGTTATGAAATTATGATCTCTTTTGCAGGTTAAGATTTCCAAATGTTATGTGCTTATGTATATGATGTGATTGATATTCTTTTGTTTACCCTTACAGAGCATTTGAGCTCACCCTTTTATGTTTTCTTTTCCCCAGGATATAAAGAAAGGTTTTAGGTAAAAAAAAGGAAGATCTTTATGGGAGATTTTGAAGATCTTTCACCACGATTAGAAGATTATATTCCGAGTTTCCAAAGACACTAAACTATTACGATCCTTGTGTGTGTGTTTTTTGTTATGTACTAAGTATTCCGCAAATGTAATGTAATGTCCATGTACGTCAGTCATCGGGTCTCTACAGTTGGTATCAGAGGAAAGGTTTAGTCAACCTTTGGAAACTAGGATACGAGAACTTTAGTGAGATCCCTAGAGATATTTCTAAGGTATGTCTAGGGATGTCTCTAAGGTTAAGTATACATATAGGTTATAGTACTAGAATTGCACTAACGATCTTAGAATTTAACCTAAGATGTTAGATATTGAGAGTACTCCCACTTTATTATGTTGTTTTCCCTAGCATGATTTTTGCCTCTCACACTTTTCTTTTTGGGTTTTAGACGATGGCTGGAACCCGAAGGAACCGTGTTGATCAATGCAATGGACAATGCAATAATTTTCCTCCTGAACAAACAAATGTTATGGGAGATGGAGTGCAAAATCTTATTGCTATACTTACACAAGCTATGAATTATTCTGGACTTCCAAATGAGCAGAGAAGGGAACAATATTCTATTGAGTCCTTCATGAGGCAACGTCCACCTTCTTTCAGTGGGTCTTCTGATCCACTTGTTGCTGAACAATGGATCAGTACCACTGAAAAGATATTTTCAATTCTTCAATGTTCTGAGCATGATAAAGTCATCTTAGCAGTATATCGTTTGGAAGGTGAAGCTGATCAATGGTGGAATCTTATCAAGAATATGAGTCCAAGAGATGAAATTGAGTCCATGGAATGGGACGAGTTCAAGAACTTGTTTTTCAGTAAGTACTACCCTTGTATTCTTCGAACAAAGATGGAAAAGGAGTTTCTTGAGCTGAAGCAGAAGGATGATGAATCTGTTGGTATATACGAAGCGAATTTTACAAGACTTGCAAGGTATGCATCTGACATTATCATCCAACCTGAAAGTAAAGTTGATCGATTTTCAGTGGCTTAAAACCAATTCTTCGAAGGGAATTATCTATAAGAGACTTCAGTAGCTATGAAGAAATTGTACATTGTGCTATCAAGGTAGAAATGGAAGTTGGTGTTACTTATCCATCTCATAGTTTTGACAAGAAACGAAAGATGGAGTTCAAGGAGAAATCTCAAAATAATGGTGAAAAGAAGATGAATGTTTCCTTATGCACAAAGTGTGGAAAGAAGCATGGTGGAGATTGTCTTAAAGGGACTAGAAAATGTTTTAAGTGTAGAAAAGAAGGTCATCGAGCAGCTGAGTGTCGAAGTAATGGAAAAAGGGTTTCTAATGATGTGAATAAAGCAAATACTGTAGAGAATGCACCACCAACACTTCAATGCTTCAAGTGCAAGGAAATGGGGCATTATGCTAATAAATGCCCTAATCCAAGGGTTAGTGATGATCAACATGAGCAACCACTTAAGGAAAAGGACAAAGGGAAGTCACATGCGATCACTATTGGCGATGTTGAATATGACAACGATGTGGTGGAATGATTAAGTGTTTATGTAATGGGATTCCAAAATAGTGTTGTATATAGTATCGTGGAATATTGGAATATTTATGTATTGGTCTATTATGGTTTTCAATAATTTTATGGTACCAGTAACCATGGAAAGTGATTGAGATATTTTTGGAAAAAGAATGATATGCGCATAATGAAGGGAAAATGATAAAATTAAATATTTGACAGTATTCATGAGCTCATGATTGATATAAGGACTATGTGATATCATGGTTTGATTATAAATAATTTTGAGGATTTTGGTATGTGGAAAGTGTTAACGTTTAACTGCATTCATGTTTTCACTAAGGTTCAATGGGTATTCAAGAGAATACATGATTAAGGACTTTGAATGTTTAGAATGTGACCAACAAGACATATCTTATGATATATGGGGATCAACGATGGTATTAAATCTCTGGTAATTGTTTTCACTATATTATGAGAGTGGACTGCAGTATTATGGGTAAGTCTAAAGATTGGAATGGATTATGTTGGACATAAGTTAGTATTGTTTAAGGATAGAAGTTTTTTTTAGAAAAAGGACAACCTGCAGGACGGGCGACAGCCCATCGCGTTGGACAAGGCTGTGGGAATCGAACCCACAACCGAAATGCGACTGGCCTTTATCGCCTACCACTGGCCTACAGAAAGTCCCTGTTTAGTAGAAACTAGTTTTATTTTATTAAGCGGTATGATATATGAAGTATAAGTTCATTTTTGGAACCATATACGATTAATCTAACCATAAGATGAACTTATAACTTTTCAAACCTTTTGTTTGAGACAGATGGAATGCCCCATAATTCTATTACATGATCTTCTAACACATCACGAATAACAAATTCAACTTCATTTATTTAAGATATGAAGTGGAAATTGTTCAAGGCACGAACAACAGTGAGATTGTACCAAAATAAAGTAAGTATTTATTCTAATTCAAATTTTCAACTTTAGGGAAATGATCTTGAAAACCAAAAATGTTGTCCTGGTGATCTTATATCTGATGAATCATATGGTACCTTATATCATCACAAATCTATGGATTTGTGATTACTGGATTTTCCATAGCCATGTTCTCTACCACTCTCCATCAGAACATGATGGTTAGATTTCTCTTCCATATCTATATTTTTACCTATGTGGAAACCCAGCGATTAGTTTATTTGGGTAACCGTTACGTTTCATACTTTCGTTTTTAAAGATTGGTTTTGGTATTCGTTTTTACGATGTGGGTTTCTATTAAAGAAACTTTCGAATAGTAAACCATTTATAAACCCGACGAATTTCGAGGGCGAAATTCATTTCAAGGGGGGGTAGAATGTAACACCCCGAGATTTTATGAAAAATATTCTTTTTAATTTCACTAATCTCTTGTGTTGTACGCTACACCAAAAGGATCTTGCACAACACGCATCCTTGACTTGCCTTGTATTACACGCAATCGCGGCCTTCCTCGATAGCGTGTGTAGTACGCAATACCGAGTTTCACTAAACAATGATATGCTATTAAAATATTATTAAAACTAGCCGTTATGAATAGTAATAACCACCTTTTAAAATTTTAGAAATTTTATCTCTCAAAATGGACTTCATTTTTGGAATCGGAGTATCGAATTTATCCTAAGGTGAAATTTTGGTACTTTTCGGATAACTTTCATATTCTGATGAATAGTGAAAATTACTAAATTATAATTAAAAACAACTTTTTTAATCAAAATAATTAATAGTGATAAATTATTAATTTGAGTGGTTTTAAAGTATATTTAGAATATATTTTTACAATTTAATACAATTTTGGTCATTGGATGTAATTTCACATTTAAACTAGACATAAACAAGTGTCAATCTTTTGATAGATATTGTTTCTTAAAAACACGCTCTTTGTTTTAACAGTGGGATTTAATTATAAAATTAATTAATGAAACTTCTATGATATGAATTTGGTAAAATAGAATTCATTTTTGAATTCGGAATATGAAATATAGCTTAGGATGAAATTTTGGCATTGTTCTGAAAAACATCAATTTTTGATGAATAGTGAAACTACTAAGTGGTAGTTAAAAAAATTAATTTCTTCATAAATCATAATTTTACCACTTCTGTGAATGGAATTTCAAAAATCCGAGAGACACGGTTGATGTCAGTAAGTAAAATGTGGTTCAATGAGATGAAAATAATTTTTGGTGAATAGTAACTTTTTACTTTTATTTACCACGGTTAAAAGTAAATAGGGTAATTAAGGGTAAAAATGATATTATTATTACCCTAACACATGTCCTAATTCTATTGGACAAGTGTAATTCGACCAAAAACAAGCTTAGGAATAAAATATGACCATTTAGGCCCACTTGGATTAGATTAGGACATTTATTATTATTTAATTCAAAGAAGAGTTAAAAGAGTCAAAATCAAAGTTTATTTACTAAAACATTTTTAATATAGGGTTGTACATAAGATAAATTCGATTGTAAATATTCATTAGAAATATAAAACGATTTCCTACATGATGGTATTTTATTTGTAATTTTTAGACATCAAATAATTTAATTTATTTATGACACAAAGATGATGCAGTAATTATCTTATTAATGAAATATTGACATAATTGATATTATAAATACCAAAATAAATGTAATTTGAGACTTTTTATGAATTACAATAATTTTATAGGTTACTATGATATATTAGTGTTGATTTAATCAACTTGGTTTGAACATATAATTCTGTTATGACTTTCAAAAAAATCATGTATCAAATAGTGTCAAAATTGACACAAAATAGTTTTTAAATCAAATATTATATTATTAATTGTTATTTTATTCCTAAAAATCTAAGGTTCGGCCAAATGACTTAGATAAGGATATATGTATTAATAATATACAATTTGGGGTTCGTTTGGCATGTTATAGTAAGTGGATTAACCATATAGTGAAAGAAAACAAAAAGGCACGGTAAAAGTTAAATTATTTAACTTAGAGTTAAATCTAATTGATAAGGTTAAAATAATACCCTAAACTTGTCTAAATCCTATTGTATGATAGTATTTCGACCCATCCCCACTTATATTCGAAATAAGACCCTTTGGAACCATTATAAACAGATTTTGACTTTAATATAAAATAATATTTTGAGATATTCCTATGGTGCCCCTCTCCTCCCTTATAAAAGGACACCTCCTCCCCCTCCTCCTCACACCAATTTGAGCACTCAAGATCGGAAAACCCCTGCCAAAATCTCTTCTCCACTTCCCTAGAAACATCTTAGAGGTTCTGTTCTTCCTCAAAGACCAATTTTAGTGCCCTAAGAGGAGGTCTCAAAGAGGCGCTTCAAAGAAGAGGTAATTACCGTTACCAATTCTTTCATCTTTATTTGTTCTTCCACTTCTTCTTCTTATGTTGTTTCATTATGAAGTAATAAAATCAGTATCAATCATATAATTATATGTTATTATAAGTATGAAACAACCCTATTTCACCATCTATCCATCCTACGGGAAAAGAAATCACCGCGCGTGCGTACGTACGGAATACCGTCTCCACGCCGTGGTGTAATCTATTTTCCACCACCACCTTACATGGATGGGTATAATGGTGTAAAGAATAACTATACATAGTTATTATAACATCATATTGATTCTGATATATTGTATAATCCACTCCAATTCAATTCAATATTTATGGAAATGATATCATCGCTCGTGCGTACGTACGGACTACCGTCTCCACGACGCGATGAGATTCATTCTCCATGTTAACCAATTAAGAATGATTATAAAGTATACATAAGAAATAATAATGAAATATATGACATTATAAAGATACTTGATTTATGTATATATATATATGTATTTCATCTACTTACTTCCATTCAAGACAATAAGGAAAGGAAAACAGTGTTCATGCGTACGTACGGACTACCGTCTCCATGAACGGTGTTTTTCATTTCATTTATCTATCTATTATATATATATATATACTGAATATATATGATATATAAATCATATTTTATATTCTGGAAGTAAGTAAATCATGATATAAGTAATAATAATGTCAAGAACAACAAGTCAAAACACCTACGATAAATGAAACGATTTTACCCAAAACGCTTCTTTAACATGGAATTTACAAAAGAACGGGTAATATAATGTCATAAGTGAACCATATATGATATCATAACAATGAATATGATTCTGTAATAAGTCAATGACATTATTTAAATCATTATACAGGAGGTTCGGACACATACGAAGCAAATCGGACCTAAGGTAAGGGAAATATCACAATCTCATTTTTATCCGAGATTGTTTATTCGTAAGTATTTATTGGGGTGTATTTTATCATCCACATCCATGTTCCATCAATATGTAATATTGTTTCCATCCACTTACACTAGTTTAAATCCAATTTTACCCTTCGGTGAGTTTTTAGTAAAGAATATGAAAGGAATCTTTTGTCGTTTTTTTCGTACGAGGTACTTTTTGACTTTTCCGACAAAAGTACGAAGAATGTTTTTTTTATACGGCATGAATGGATTTTTAAAACATTATTTCCAAGAAGCTTCCTTTACAAGATTTCAAGTTTATTTTTAATCAACTTCTTTTATTTTAAAGTCGTATGACATGTTATGAAAGGAAAAATGTTTTTGAAGAAGAAAGGATATTTTCCTCAAGAATGGAGTTCAAGTATTTTGTCAAAATTATTTTCCATCTAAGATAATAAAAGGGTTCTGTTTTTATCCCTATTATTACATGGATTTGATTATGTTGTGATGGAAATATTTTTATGAATTCCTTTATCTTATATGAATTGTTTTATGATGTCATGTTGTTTAAGAACCCCATTTTTATTACATGGGTTACGCTATGATGTATGGTTTACGATTATGTGGCACACATAAGAAAGGATTCATTATAAGATGGGTGGGACCTATATCTCCCTCCAATGCATTGGGTAAAGATTTTATATCTCATGAGATAGACAGGGTTGGAACGGTAGGTTATACCGGTTCAGTGAAACAGGACTGAAACGAGGGTTACTCGATTCAGAAAGGGACTTTGTCCACTAAGATAGTCTTGGCAATGAGTCTTGACTAACAAGAAATGATTCTCTATGATTATGTATGAATGCCACAAAGTTTCATGTTTTAGGTTATGATTATTGTGATTACATTTCACTTCCATGATTTACCCCATGTTATGAAATTATGATCTCTTTTGCAGGTTAAGATTTCCAAAAGTTATGTGCTTATGTATATGATGTGATTGATATTCTTTTGTTTACCCTTACTGAGCATTTGAGCTCACCCTTTTATGTTTTCTTTTCCCCAGGATATAAAGAAAGGTTTTAGGTAAAAAAAAGGAAGATCTTTATGGGATATTTTGAAGATCTTTCACCATGATTAGAAGATTATATTCCGAGTTTCCAAAGACACTAAAATATTATGATCCTTGTGTGTGTGTTTTTTGTTATGTACTAAGTATTCCGCAAATGTAATGTAATGTCCATGTATGTTAGTCATCGGGTCTCTACACAATGTGTATTATTACGGTAGAGAGGACTTTAGCATCTAAATTCATCATTATAGGGAGGAAAACCATGCTGGGTTACAACAAAAGATGAAACATTTTTCTCCTTGATCTTCTGGCCATACAGAGGGTTCTTGTGGCTCTCATCTGAAGATGAATCTTCGAGATCGACCGAATTTTCATGAAGCAAGCCTTCATGAGGAAGTGTCCAGTGCAGACCTTTGGAATTAATGTTCCCATTATTGGGAACTGAGAGAGTAGAATCTTAAGTTGCAATAGATAATTGTCTGAGTGAATCAAGAACTCCAGCATCGAGTAAGGCCTTATTACATATTGGCCTTGATTTCTTGACTGTGCTGGGCAAGTCTTCTTCTTAGACACCTTATTACTAACTTTAGGAACCACATGTTGATGAAAGTGGTCATTATGTGTAGGTGTATGTGCCTGCTCAGGAGAAATGATCAGGTTAGTCTGATTATCTCAACTCAAATAAGGTGTATGTGCCTGACTTGGTTGTCTGTATGATATGGGGGAGTATGCCCCACAACCATCTTGGACTAGAATATAGGTGTGTGTTTGTTCCGGAGTGAACTATTGATGTGTCACTCCACTAGTAGGGATAGATTTTAATTTCTTCCCCTGTGATGCAGCTGAAGATGTTATAATATCCTGGCAGACATCCAGAATATGAGCAGGGATTTGATTTTGCTCCTTCAAAATTGACAGAATGTGCATGGTGACTTCAGCTACCAGAACGGGTATATATGTCCATTCCGTGCTTGGAGTAGGTGTGTGTTCCCGCTCCTGTCCTCCTTTTCATGTTAGTGAATTCTGACAGTACTCATGTGTGGGGGAAGAGAGTTGATTCTACCTCCTGTTTTTCATTGGAGATTTCTGACTGACTTGTCCGAATGCTACCAAATGAGACTGTTGGTAGGCTTGATCAATGCTAGCAGGTGTATGTGCCTGTTGATTGCACTTCGCCGAACGTGGTTGACGAACTTCCTTCAATACTGACAGACGAGGCTGCTGGAAGGACTGATGAGTGTAAGTAGGTGTATGTGCCTGTTTAGCAGTTGTCATCACATTAGGTTGGCGAGCTCCATCATATGTAGTCAGACGAGCCTGCTGAATAGCCGATGATTTATAAACAGGTGTATGTTCCTATCTATAGTACTCTGCCGGAATTTCCTGGCGGGATTGCCGTACTGCTGCCAGACGAGTCTGCTGGATAGCGGAATTAAAATGGACGGGTGTGTGTGCCCGCTCGTTGCTTGCCACCAAGTTAGGTTGGTGGACTTCTCTAAAAACGGCAGAGATGTGAACCTGCTCACTGTTAACCAGTTTTCTCCTATGGTGGTTCGTCTTTCCTGCTCAGGTTCGAGGAACCTGAGCCGAACTCCTGGAGACGACACCCTCATCATGTTGAGGGCGTACTGCCGTACGATTCTGGCAGTGATTGTTGGTGGGGGCCCTCGGGAAGGACTCCTATTTCCTTGAATTAAGACCCTGAGTGGCCTTCTCATTAACCTCCTCAGAATATGGGAGGGAATGGTTGTTGCGTTCTGGGGATAATGACCCGAAACGGTTGGAGACGGTGGTTAGCACCGCCTGCTTCTTGATCGCTGGTTGTCGTTGTTCGGACGACCAGGGTGAGTTGTTCACTTGGAGGGCTTGTCGAGCAGACTCCAGAGTTGGAATGGTACCGTTTTGATGGTACTCCTTAACCAGTGAATTCAATACCCATCGTTGAAGACGCTGAGTAGGTGATGTAGCCCTCAGAGCGAACGACGATCCAACAGGAGTATTAGCAGATTCCTTCACAACAGAGGCATTCACAAGTGTGAATTTAAGAGAAGCCATTTCTGTAACGTAGAAGATCTTGAAAAAGAGTGCTTGTTTGATATAACAGATGTAATCAAGATAATTACGGCCACTACATATTTTGGATAAGCACATATGTTATTGATTGTTTTGTTGGCCCTCTCATTGAATTTTAAATAGGGGCCTAACAAATAAGTAAAACATCATTTTGACTTTGTTAAGGATTCATGTCGGGTTAATCATTTTTTATTTCCTCTGGAATTGGGGATGACCTCATCGATTTAAGATTCAAACATTCCAAGTGGTTTCTAACGGGTTTGTTCATAGAACCAGAAACATCCAATGATTCCATATCCTTTTGGACCTACTTTCCAAAGGTAGGTGCTCATTAGTTATGAACTGATGAAACTTAATAATTTTCATTGGTCGAGAGGATGGGAGGTCAGACTCATCACACATTTTTGGGGGGACTTATTGTCTACT
The DNA here is from genome assembly GCA_963277665.1 of Viscum album. Classification (NCBI taxonomy): domain Eukaryota; kingdom Viridiplantae; phylum Streptophyta; class Magnoliopsida; order Santalales; family Viscaceae; genus Viscum; species Viscum album. The sequence continues at coordinate 1,963,460,847 of OY728155.1, read as the reverse complement.
CCGAGACTCTCTTTATAGATTTAAGTTATGTTCGTGAATCCTTATTATATTACCAAGTATGAAGATGATCTTTCCTTTAGATCTGACAATCAATAATTAGTATGAATGAAATTTAGAGAATATTTTATATGTATTCAAGGTTCTTCATCAATAGAGAATCATCTGTATTTTTTAGATATTCTTAGTCAATGGTATCCTTCAATACATAAAAGTCTCTTGGTCATTATGATGATGATACTGGTTTTAAAGCCACTCAGTGGGAAAATTTAAGTTTATTGTCATTTAGAGGGATAGAGATTATTTCAGAGTTGGGATCGTACCCGCAGATGTGCTACCTACGTATCCTTTGTTTTGGAAAAGGAATCAGAACCCATGTAGTTCGAGTAAGGTAGTATGATATTTATGCATGATTGATGGCTCAAAGAAAGATGTCATAATTAATTTTACACTCTAAGCTCAAGTGAGTCATGCTCGGTGTGGGAAACAAGAGGTATTGGTAAAACCAGACAATTGTGCCATCATAAGAAATGATGTGGGGATTATATATGTATGACTACCCAAATAGATGAAGATTAAGATTTACTTCAAGGAAGAAACCCAGGAACAAGGTCCATAAAGGTATATGTACTTCATGGAGATTTGGATACTATAACTTGGGGCTTACTCCTGAGGAAGATGCCCAAATTAGGAGGGGACTTATGATTGGGTTTTAATCCTAAGAAGAAATCCCAAATCAAAAGTAAATTAAGACTGGTTAAGAGAAATTATGACTCGGGCTTACTCCTAAGGAGGAGGCCTAGGTTAAAGGATTTGAGAACTGGGGCTTACCCCTAAGAAGGAGGCCCATGTTAAAGGATTTGAGAACTGGGGCTTACTCCTAAGGAGGAAGCCCAAGTTAAGGAAATTGGGGCTTACTCCTAAGAAGGATTCCCATATTTATAGACTTTGAGACTGGGGATTACTCCTAAGAAAGAATCCCAGGTTAAGAGAATTATGGTTGGGGCTTACTCCTAAGGAGGATGCCCGGATTTGGAAATTAGGACTGGGGATTATTCCTAAGGAGGATGCCCAAGTTAGGAAATTATGATTGGGGATTACTCCTAAGGAGGATTCCCATATTTGTAGACTTTGAGACTAGGGATTACTATTGAAAAGGGGGCCCAGGTTAAGGATTCTCTCATCTTAAAGGATGAGGTTGAATGAATGAAATATCTGACCTTAGTGATATGAAGATATGTAAATCACTAGGTTTTAAGAGATGTTCCACAGAATTACTTTTAGATAAGGAAGTCAACAAGGAAATAATTCCATGAATGGATTTGTAGAGAGTTCTCAAGGATTAATCTTGAAGAGGATAGGTGGATATGCATAAGAGAGGTGACATAGGCAGGAGGGCCACCCAAAAAGAAGGTGGCGTGCAAGTCCTGGTCGAGCAAGTATACTTGCGCGACACATGGGTACTTGCACGACGGTCAACCCTTCAGGTAATACTAGGGTAAGACTTAGCTCAAGCCCTTAGTATTATCCCTAGAGGCTTCCAGAAGAGGGGCGCACAAGTTCTATTGAAGGGGTAAGGCGGCGCGCAAGTGTGGCCATTTACCTTAAGGGCTGGCCATTTAGGCGCTCAAGTGTTGATGAGTTTCAACACTTTGGCCTTACTCCCATCTTTATATCTTCCGTTCTAGGTAAGAAATTACCTTATAAGTGTTCATAATCTTTGAGAAGAGACTAGGGCACTGGGAGCTCAAATCTGAGTTTTTGGAATTTTTTCATCCCCGAAATGGGGGGCCCACCGGAGGTATTTATAGGCTGGTGAAGACCCTGGGCGAAATTCAAAGAGGGTGCACAAGTCACCTGCGCGACCATTGGGCGGCGTGCAAGTATACTTGTGCGACTTTGGTGGAACTTGCATGACCCAAGTGCATTTGAATATTTGTTCATGCCTTTGTCAATTTTTGATTTTTCTTCAAAGGATTAATCACTTTGGGTTCAAGGTATTTCCCTTTTCAATTCGTTAGACTCTGTGATGGAAAGGAGCGTCAACAGGGTGTTTTTTATGAAATTATAAGAGCTATATCCACAGTTTTAAACCATGTCTAGATGCCTATTTCCACCATTTTAAACCATGGCTATAGTCCCTGTGTGGCTTAAAGTTCTGCCACAGTTTCAAATCGTGGCTATTGGTCTTTCCCTATTGCGATGCTAATACCAGCCACGGTCCATGGAATCATGGCTATAACTTATATCCAGGGTTTTCAGCTTATAGCCACAATTTCAAACCGTGGCTATTGCCTTAATCTCTTGTAGTTCCACCACATTCATTTCAGCCAGCAATGTCATCATCTTCCACTTTGCACTCAACTCATGTACTAACTGAGTCTGATTTTCCTACTCAAGGAATCAGCCACACTATTCCCATTTCTAGGTGTATATTATAGTTCAAAATTAAAGGACTGCATATACTCTACCCATCATTTCTGCTAAAGATTCAATTCACACTGTGAAAAGATATACTTCAAGCTTTTTTGATTTGTAAAAACTATAAACTTTTCACCCAAGAGATAGTGTCGCCAACACTTAAGAGCATAAATCATGACATCTAACTCAAGGTCATGCATGAGTCCTATCCCAAAAGCATCACAATACACCATGTACGCCTCACCTGACTTAGGTAAGATCAAAATTGGTACTGAAGTCAAGTTCTTCTTCAACTCTTGGAAATCATTCTTGCATGATTTTATCCACTCAAAATTTATCCCTTTCTTTATCAAACTTGAAAGCGGCACTTCCAATCGAGAAAATTCATGGATTAACCTCTTGTAATATCCAGATAATCCCCAAAAGATTTAGATATCAAAAAAATTCTTAGAATTCTCCCAAGAAACCACTACTTTCACCTTTTCTAGGTCCACTGGCACACCTTCTTCCAAGATGATGTGCCCCAAAAATCATACCTAAACAATCCAAAACTGACACTTAGATAGCTTGGTGTATAACCAATGCTCTCTTAGTATACTCTGGACAATGTCAAGATGTTGGGAATAATCGTCATGAGTCTTAGAGTAAACCAAGATTCCATCCACGAACACACTGATCCATGTATGGATGAAATATTTTATTCATCAAGGCCACAAACACTGCTGAAGCATTTTTCAACCAAAAGACATCATGATAAACTCATAAAGTATATACATGATCTTGAAAGTAGTTCTCAGTATATCAGAAGTCCAAACTCTCACCTAATGATACCCTGATCTCAATTCAATCATTGAGAACACAAAATCTCCCTTTACCTAGCCAAACAGACCATCGATACATGTAAGAGGATATCGGTACTTCACAGTAATTTTGTTTAGCCTCCGGTAATCGACATACAAACATAAACTCACATCATCCTTCTTTTAAAACAACATAGGTGATCCCCAAGGTGACGTACTTGGATGGATAAACCCCTTATCCTCCAGCTCCTCAAACTGGGTCTTGAGTCCTTGAATCTTAGTCAGTTCTATTCTGTAAGGTGGAATAGATACTGTATCAGCCCCCGACATGATGTCAATAGTGAATTTCACATCTCCCTCAGGTGGAAACCCTAATCAGTCTTCAGGAAATACATATTGGAACTATTCTACAACTGGTGGAAGGACGTCTGGCCTACCACTCCCATCATCGATGAAAATACTAGCAACCTAGGCTGTGAGATCTCCCAATTGCTAAGTAATTGGCCCTTATTAGCTCGTTGGGATATCCCACTCTCCATAAAATGCATACTGGTCACCCTTAGAAGATACAAAGGTCACTCTCCTATGATAACAAGTGATGTGGGCTCAGTATGTGACTAACCAGTCCATACCCACAATCAGGTCGAAGCCAGCCATATCAAGGACATAGAGATCCCAAAGAAAATGATACTCTTCGATATCTTGTGAACATCCCTTGCACAAAAATATATATCTAGATCGTTTCCCTAATGGTGCATCGATATTCCTTACTTTTCCTACAGAATCCACCTCCAGGATCAAACCATTAACAAGATTAGCATATATAAAAGAATAGGAGCCACTAGTATCAAACAAGGCACTAGATAAAGTAGAATCTACTAGAATAGTACCTATCACTATTGATAGACTAACATCGTTTTCCACAAATGTAGGCTGCACTGCATATAACTGTCCTACCCCTCTTCCCTGTGGTGCTGTCTGAATCCCCAGAGTAGCATCACTTTGGTGATATGGGTGATCTTTCCTTGAAGCACCACATCCAATACCTATATCACCCCTGCTAGTAGAACTTTAACTGCCAGACCTAAATGGTGTAGAAGACCCCCTTCCTACACTTTATCATGAACTACCTTCTTTAAGATGAGGTAAGGGATAGAAAATTTTCATGCCCTTCCTTCTTCAAGATGAAGGAAAGATAATGACCCCCAAGTCCCACCTTCAATAGGCCTCGGGGTGGTGACTAGCACCAAGGGTATAGAATCTCACACAAAATGGAAGGAATTACCCTTTTTAATGAAAAAAGGATCAGGAGATGAGATGGTAAAAATCCCAAACAACACCAAACATTTATATAAAGGAAACCAAAATACAACCCATGAATGATTTAATCATAAAATACCATAAAGGTACAACAAAACTCCAAAGCAAGGTACCAAAAGAAAAGTATAATTAGCATAACAACAACTATCCCAAGACCCGAGCTAGTAAAGTCCAGCACGGTCCTCAAAGTTCTCCTAGAAACCTGAAAACAGTTCCACAAACGTAGGGTGAGTATACAAGTATACCTAGTAGGAAAAATAAATCCACCCATGCACAAGTGGGGAAAATACTAATTCACATATAAGAGAACAACATAACCTCAAAGCACCTACCAAGGAGTACTAACTATCCCAGCCTCACCAAGATACACTCACCAAATAATGAAATTCAAGTAAAGTAGTAGTATAATCACATCGAAATTTGGGTACCCCGCACCACTTTCCCACTGGTTAGTTGTTCATTTCTAACAGATAATGTCTTGATACTACCACTCTTCCAAAATGCAGCCCCACTACCACAACCTACCTGCACACACCTGGTCCTTAGACCACACACAAATCCCACTCGCAGACACCTAGGCCACAACAGCCATGCCTCTCACCCAAAGACACTTGTGCCTCATCTTGAAGACACTTGGGAAAACAATACTGGCCTACAAACACATAGGCCCCTTGTCCCAAACAAAACCCTACCTGAAAGTCTTGGACTATGGTAAACCTCAATCCATTACAGCCTACTCGGATACATTCGGGTAGTAAGAAAACAGAAGAGGGTGTGAGGAAGAAAGTCAGTAACCATCCATCTATCCTCCCACTAGGATTTTAGGAAAGACACCCTCCCCCATGAAATGGGCGTTTTCAGAACATGGTTTTCAACAAGGGTGGGGTGTATATAGAAATCACAAGGAACTACAATTTATACATATAGGTAAGAAAACACTCAGCCCAACCTATGAGTTTCAAACAAACAACTAGCCCACACAGAACCACATTTGTTGTTACCCCTGTATGAACAACCACACAAATAGCCACATTAAAACACAAGCCTAATACCTTTTTCACTTAACCACTTTCCATTAATTAATTAAGGGTGTTCACTTTAATTTATTCTAGTACTACCCGGGGAAACTACCAAGTACAACATCTGCAATCATTTTTAGAAGGATAAAGTTCACTAAACATTGCCAAGGAAAACAAGGAAGTATGGACTAAGGTAAAAAAATCCATTTTAACACCCATTCATAAAAACAATAGAGAACAACCAACCTACAGTCCCACTACACTCCCCCTTTTTCCTAGACACTCGTTTAACCACTACTAACTGTCATTATTCAAAGTTATCCCGCTCAATCATCCTCTCACAACTAGAACTGCCAACCCCACTGCCCAACACCACCACACCCAACACACCCATAAACATGAAGTCCCGACACAACCCAGTACTGTAGCCTTGTACCTTATCGCTAACCAAAAGCAGTCCCACTACACAACAAGTCCATACATTCCAAAATTAATCAATCTATTAACCTGATATTACATCAAACCTCATATACCACCCCATACACAAATCCCACAACAAAACACCACCAAACAGTAGGCCCGCTGCACAAACAAGCCATCCCCCAAACACAAGGTCATTTCCACTATCCAACCCCATACCGTTAACAAGGTTACCAACAAAAACTTCACACAACCCCCAGAAAGTACAAAAACCAACCAAACATAGCACAAAACCACACCATTAATCCAAGCATATTCAGATTTAGAAAGAGGGGTTCTTTAGTTCCACATAGAATAACATGGGTGATCACAGAACATGTTTGATCCTGGGGAATTTATGTATTTAACCAAGTATATTTTATTAAGAAAATTTCATGTTACAACCATTTACCAAGAATCACAAAAAAATAAAAAATAACACCAAAGCACAAGTAAATACCACTAATGGCAATGATTTTAAGATGGCCTTACATCCCATACAATTAAAAACAAGTTCAATGGATAACAATTAAAATAGAATACATAACATCATCACTTACATACCATTATTTCATTGACCCATTTTATCTTATGATCATCATATTCCCTTCCCCTAATTTATTACTTGTTAAGGAAAAGGATTCATTTGTTCTTCACATAGAAACATTACTAAACCCACACCACATGATAAACGAATAAAGAGAGGTAGAAGAATCTCTACTTGGAATAATAGGTGACCAAAACTTCTCTTTTTATCCAAAATAAGGGGTCGCGTGAGATATAAAAATCTCCAAGAAAACTAGAAAATAAAGGGCTCTATCAAAATCACATGAATTATTTATATATGATGGCTCTAGGTGCACCTAGAGAAAAGAGAAGAGAGGACCTATTATTTTAAAAAAGTCACATCCTATATCAGTGGAACAGAAATGGTTTCAAAAGTCATTAACATGGGACTGCAATCAAGATCATGTGGTTTGAATATCTCAAAATCCTCAAAGAATTAGGATATTAATGATATAATTAATATCCTTTGAAACACCCTTAAAAATTAAAAAACAAGGCTTTAAACTTGGTTTACGTCAAATAAAACGTAAGAGGGGAGAATACGGAAAAATTGGGAGAAACTGGGAAAACAGGAAATTTGGAAAAGGGTGAGCCACTGTTTGGTGTGCCACCATTTCAGTGCGCCATCATCATGGGGAGACCGTTACAGTGCCACTATTTCAGTGTGCCTCTGTTACGATGCCATAATTTCAGCATGCCACTGTTATGGTGCCACTATCTCAGTGTGACACCATCATAGTGCCACCATTTTGGTGAAACTATTTTGTGAAACTATATTTTTTGGAAAACTTTCAAAACAAACCACTGCAACCCCCAAGAACACCACAAGAACCGGATTTTCACAAAGAAATGTCCTAGGGAAATCTGGGTCTTTACACACTATGACTCTGAGCAGATTCTCCCTCATTACAAGCCTATATTTGCTTTCTAAAGAACTTCTATAGGTGTCACATCTTGTCGAAAAATCATCACTCCACTGGTGGTTGAGAAAAAGTCTGTGGTAGTGTCCCGACTTACCACACTGGTGGAAAAGAACCCGAGTAATATCCTGAGTAACTGTTCCTCCTGATTTCCCACCTTGCTTTCCACTATCCTGACTAAGGTTCTTATGGAAACACTTCCTATTATTGAAAGGCACACTCCCTGATCATATAGTGATAACTACCTATCTAGTACTGGAAGCCTCCTTTAGGTAACCCTCTGAAATTAGAGCCTGATTCACCACTTCTAAGAACTTCTTCAGCCTAATGATATTTACCTGAGACTTAATTTCACATTTAAGTTGATCCTAAAATCATTTTCTAAAGTATCCTCATCTGACACCAAATTTGGAGAAAAATTCTATAAATATATGAAATGTTCAGCATAATCCACTATGGACATGCTTCCCTGGATCATATTCATAAACTCTGAAGCCTTATATTGTCTCAATGTATTTGGATAAATGTGTTCCAAGAAATTCTCCAAAATTTCCTTCAATAATATATCATCAATCTATCTAGATCATACCTGAATGTCTCACTAGTGCTTTGATGACCCCTGTAGCATATAATCAGCCAACTTGAACCTCCTCTCAGTCAGAGTATCCAAAATTTCAAGTATCATCATGATGGATTCATTCTATAATTCATCTCCCTTAGGTCCACCCTCTCTAGTAAAAGTCAGATGGTGCTGCAGCTAAAACTCCCATATCAAATCAGACATGCTTTTCAGAACCCTCCATGGGTCTCTCTATATAAATTTTATGAAACAAGAAAATTTCTCTCAGAACTGATCCCGTTCCTCAGCTGGCACTAACGGTGCCTCATGTTCCCTGTCTGAAAGTTCATTCCAAGCCATAACCCTCAGTCTCCCTCTCAACGAGCATCATGGAGGCATAATCTCTACAATTCCAAACACATGTATTAGGTCTCACAGCACAACCTTATAACATTTACGTAAGAGGACAAATAAAAACAACAAGTTTTAACATGTCATTTTTCTATTTCTTTCCACATGGTCAACACTGAGGCACTATCACTACCGTTAACCATCCTACTCCTAGGTTTTGATTAACAAGGGTAAGAACATTTTAATTAAAAAGTTTCTCATTTAGTCACCCAATTATTCTGAATTTTCATAATTTTTCTATATTTTTCAAATCATGTTAGAAACCATTTTCATTTCAATCTCACAACAAGGAAAATAGTTTAAGTTCAACTATATACCCATAACTCGTTTTCCCATGAGTGCCTAAAATTATGCATGTCAGAATATCCTTGAGTGCATATAATGATGAATGAAGACTCAAATCTTGTGCCTCTTTAGGCCAAAATTCAATACTCAATAAATATCAAAAACAATTATCACATCACACCATAAGTGTGTCACCCAAGGTGAAATAATTTCCAACTGTAACAACAATCCCACCTTAAGTACCTAGATTTCCCCCCAAACATGGGTTTGAAACTCCCATGCACGAGATCATTACCAATCCCCAAATCTTACTAGTCTCCTATCTACCTCTCCCAAAATAGCAATACAAAATAATAATAAATAAATAAAACTCCTTTGATACCACTTATTAACATCCCAATCCGGGTGCCACTAAACGGTGCCTAGAGCCGGTCGATCACATGCCCTCAAGCACACCTTCCCGTATGCTAGAGGGTGCTGACTAGCAGTGAGGGTCTGGTAAGTCAGTCATTGGGAGAATATATCCTCTTTTATCAGAGTAAAACACCAATGGAATAAAAAAAATAAACAAGTGTGGAATCATATAAATAACCATAAAAATACCCAGTCACATGATAGTCATGAATAGGAAATATAATACTCAACTGAAAGGGAAAGCATGTTATGATAATGAAAGTGTCAAGTGTCTACAATTAAATTGAAAATAAAAACACAATGACTCCTAAATGGATCCTGAACCACACCCGGTTCCCTCACCCATGATCCATTCCCAAATAGAAACCTATCCCAAGGCCTTTCCCTTATCCTGTCCTACAACAACAAAGTTTTCTTGGGTGCCGATTAGGTGGACCAAATAGGGTGTGAGTACAACTCAGCATGCCACCACCAATGGTGTCTAAAACAAGTCTAGAAAAAAGATAGTGTATGAAACTCTATAAGGCAATAAATACAATGCAAAATTAAATAGTTATCACATTGTCATTTATTCTTTACTTGTTACATTAAACTTGGGTTTGATCCATGTCTCTAATTTAACTCACAATTCATAATTATCATTAGTTTGGTGTGGAACACCATGTCTAACACTCAACATCTCAATCAATGTATATTTCCATGTCTCAAACCCCTCTTTCTCAATTAGTGTAGATCACCATGTCTACAACTCAACCTCCCAGGCACTTGTATCAACTATTGGGGTAAAATGCCATGTCTCATGCCCCAACTTCTCAATTGGTCTAAAATTCCATGTCTAGCACCCACTTTCTTAATCATTCACATCATTTACTAATTTTTTAGAATTAACCACATCATTACCTTACTAATCAAATGATTTGTTAAACATATCAAATACCATTAGTTAACCCAAAAATTAACTAAGTACAAAATCCATTAATTAAGTCATCAATTAATTAATCTATCAAAACATATCTTATTACATAATTAATTCTCCCCAATTAATTATACAAATCCAAATCTCAACTTTTCATAATTAATATAACAATTAATTATCTTAATCAAACATAAAGTCACATAATTAATCCACCATTAATTATCTCAACATAGCCAACTCATTATATCATAATTAATTCCACCAATTAGTTATCTTAACACAACCAATTCAATATTTCAAATAAAATATCCCAAATCATAAACAATTTACCCCAAATCAATTATCTATTTGGGTATCCCTTTAGTCCCATGATTAAATCATCAATTAATCATCCATATCTCCTAAACATCAATAATTCAATTGCACATTCCTAATTAACCTAATTTAGGAAATCAATTACTAAGGGATTCTAGGGAATCATTAATCTCACATACACATATCAAATCCATGATTATGGGAGTTAAATTTAATCCACCTACCTCGGTTCATTGATGGATGTTTTCCCAACAGAAAACCCCAAAATCCGAGCGGCACAACGATATCGATCCAGATCCAGATCTAAATCCCTAAACCCAAAATTAAGATCAAAGGAATAAATATCTTGAAACTATAGATCTAGATCCACAATCCTGGACCTAGATCTCAACACATAGGTTTAGATATATGGAAACAGTGGAGATATTTCATGAGAATATCAAGGAAATATAGAGGAAAGAACGAAAGAAGCAACATGATGAAATCCACTTACAGGGAAGAGAGTAGATCTTCAATCTGGGCTTTGGATCTCTAAGAATGGTGTTAAAATCACCTTTTAATCCCTTTGAAAGGCTCTGGTATAACCTAGATTTCTTCAAGCCTGATCCTATGTTGAAATAGAGGGTTTTCGGGGGTTCAGGCCATTTAAAAACTAATTTTTAGATAATAAAAACCCACATACATGGTTTACTGGGTAGGGGGTGCACGGTTAGGGTAAACCGTACACCAACCATGCAGACCCTCACTGCCTAGGGTCACACTACCTGGGTATAGGCACATGGTTTGTCAAATAGTGCATAAACTGTGCACATACCTATGCATGTTATTTCTTCTTAAAAACTCACCCAAACTCACCCTAAACCACAACTCCAAAATAAAGGTGCATAAAAACAACAAAAGTACCTAAAAACGAGCCTAGTATGTCTTCGTAAAAGGAAGGGATCTTAAAAAATCCAAATAGTAATTAAATACCAAAGTTCTAAAACCCATATACCAATATAGGGAAAACATCCCTAGTCCCTAAGGACACAACCCACAAAGTCCAAGGTTCAATAGCTAGATCCACATTCAAGAAATCCTTTCCCCTTTCTCAAATGTAGAAGGATAAAATCTAAAAACACCCAAAGGCACAAGTAGGGTGTGAGATAAAGACCAACATGATTTCACCAAAGATTCAATAACAAGATTTCAATATCAAATTAACCAATAATGTGCTTTTGGTTTTTAAATAAATAGTTTTTGCATTTACAAAATCATATTTAAACAAATCATATTTTAAAATTTAAAAGATGTAAATACATTAGAAATTCATGTTTCACATCTCAAAATGATGGAAAAAGATTTAAAACAATAGAATTTACATTTAATAAAAGGATACTTTAAATAAATGGAACTTTTCACAAAATGGATTAAATAATCAATTTTATATAAAAATATTTATATAAATTAATAAGGAATGTAAAACAGTTTACAATAATAGAATTTATGCATTTGAAATAAAAACTAGCGAGCAACATGGTTGTGTTCCAAATAGGTATGATAGTTCTAGGATATAAAGACACAAAACTGTGAATATGGAAAACTATGTACATATATTCCTTGAACCAAGGCCAAGAGGACTCATAACCATCACCTAAGGAATGGGATGTGCTGATATGATGTTTTAGAACCCTGTAAATCATAGAGTGTCACCAAAAATAACTCACTAACTATCTATGGCCTGTATGTTTTTAATACCAAAAAATGATTTATATTAAGATTGCTTAAAATATAATTAAATCCCATTCTCCATTTCAATATGACAATTTCCCCTTTAAACAACATAATCGGTTTTTAACCAAAAGCATGACTTTTCATAATGAACCTACTGGGTTTCCATCAAAACCCTTTTCAATCCATTTTTTATAAACCATGATTTGAAACCAAATCATGAAATTTCACAATCACATTTTATTTATTAAATTAAAAAATTTAATTTTTCAAACACATTCCATCAATTTTATAACAAAACCACAATTCAATGGAATTAATTTCTTTCATAAATTTACCTCAAAATCATTCAACAATTTAATTGAAACAATTTCCATAAAATTATCAGTTTGAATTAAAAATTTCAAATTCTACAAATTTACATAAACACACCCCAATTAAATGGAATTGGGGGTCTTCTAATTTTCATGCCAAAAACCTATTTTTTCCAAACACCTCAATTCAATGGAATTGAGTTTTTAGTCAAACTATTGAAATAAATTTATTGAAAATAAATTAATTTAATTTAAATCATCAATTTAATTTAAAATAGAAATTTATAGTTAAGATAAATTGGGCATCGTAATGAAACCACCTACCTCGGAACCACTATATCTCGATACATCAAACCCTGATCAGGATTTTCTAAGGAAGAATAAAAACAGTGGGATCTAGGGAAAAAGGATTGAAACCTATGATTATAACCCAAAAAAGTGAGTATTAGATCCATAAATAAACCCAAGGATCCATGGAATTCTATGGAGAAAGAGAGATCCTGGGAGATCAAGAACAATAGAAGGAAACTAACCGAAAGAAGATATACCAATGTTTTTCTAGCTTCAGATCACTTCCATGAGGGGTACGAGGGGACAAGAATACTCTTTGGGAGCACTAAGGTTGGAATAAAATGATTTGGGTCAAATGAGGTTTATATGGGACCTAAAACAAGGATTCAGGAGTTTTTATTAAAAATTATGATCTCTTAAAATCTTGTACCCATGGTTTTCTGGGCAGAACAACACAATTAGACCAAACTGTGCGGCCTGTTCATGCACCTATTTTAAATGGGTTGCACAATTTCTACTAAAAGGGTACACATCTTGACTAACCATGAGCCAACCATTCAAAATACCATAGCCTTGGGTTGTCAAGTTTTCTCTGGTAGTGAATGTGGTTTGGGCAAACCGTATGCCAACTATGCACTAGCCCATAAAATTCCAAAAACTTTAAAATTTCACCCAAAGCAACCCCAAACAAAACCCAAACAAATAAAAATAAAAATTAGGGTTTAGGAATACCTAAAAATTGTAACAGGATGTTACAAACTCCCCACCATAGAAACTTACTATCCCTAGAAAGCCTATGAAGAAGTTTCCATTCCAAAAATATGAGGTCACTGCTCTCTCATCAGTGAATATCTCTCCCACATCTCATGAAAACCAGAAATGTGTTTCCATATCACATGAACCAGAGGTGTCGTACTCCCACTAAGTACCTAGATCCCATAATCAACTATCCTGACTGGTCATTCAGTCATGCATAAATCATGTTTTACCTCAAGATATTTCTAACTCAGAACATGAGATAGATCAGATAGATACTTTCATATCTAAGATACATGAAACAAATTATGTATCAACACTAGCTATGGTGGAAGTGCTAAAAGGCATGACACTTTCTCCACCCACACAACAACCTCAAACTGTCCCACAAAATGAGGAGCAAGCTTCCCTTTCCTCCCAAGCTGTCAATGATCCAACTAGGGTGAAACTTTCAAGAACACCTAGTCACTAACTAATAACTCCAAAGGTTTAAAGTTATCATCAATTGAATACTTACATCAGATCTATGAATTCAACATCCTCTAACAAATCAATTGAATTTTTAATTCCATTTCTTGCACTAAACTTGGTCCAACGAAGAATATTTTACCAATCTCCAACCAACACAATGGAGATTTATAAGGCTAGCAATACAAGGCCTCAAAAGGATCCATCCTGACCACTAATAGGTAAATATTGTTATAAGAAAACTCCACTAGCCCCAAATGATCATCCCAATCCCCAAAAAAGTTGGGAACACATGCACAAAGAAAATACTTGAGAATTTGTAGAGCTTTTTATGTCTATCCATTCGATTGTGGATGGTATTCCATAATCAAACAAACATTAGATCGAAGTGCCTCTTAAAGGTCCCTACAAAAGTTATAAGTGAACTGAGGATCCCTATTAAATACTATAGAATATGGAAATCCATGAAAATGAATGATCTCTTTCACATAGAGACTTCCTAACTCCATAAATTTGGTTGTATCATGAATGGATAAGAAGTTAGCCTATTTTTTCACCATATCGATAACGAACCATATTGAATTATTATTTATCTGGTAATATGTAAACCCAACCCAAAATTACATAGAGATATCATAAAACTTCAAAGTAGGTACTTGATGTGGCTAAAGAAAACCCGAAGGCTTCTGGTGCTCGACCTTCACCTGTTGGCACATATAGCAACAAGAGACAAACTCATCAATTCCTCATCCTATAACTAGACACCAGAACTTATGAAACATATCATATAACATCATTTTGGTTATCTAGTTCACTACCCATAGGGAATTATGATAATCCCCCATCACAAATTTTCTTACCGAAGATGGCACAACTTAGAAATTCCAATAACATAGAATATCATCTTTAGAGAATGACTAGTGGGAAAATGTCTCCCAACCATAAACAAAGTATCTATGCTACAAAAATAATCATCAATATATTTTTACTAAACAACCAATTTGAGAAGAGAAGATGTCAAATGAACACTGGCTAAAGAAACCTCATCCCCTTTCTCATAAACTCCAATACTAAACTGTGCAAAAACATCCATCAAGTTCTACTCTTACGATGATTATTTTACTATATGGGTCAGAATATTTTTTCTCAAAGAATCTAAAACAACATTCCATTTCCTAGGGGTATAGGTGTTGTTAAAATCGAAATACTATAGGTATTCCACCAAATTCCTCTAGCATAGATTCAAATATTTTTAATATAATATATAAATCTAGCTCTTGTGGTCTAAAAACATGGTAAAACTTTCTCCGTAAAGGTAATATTTCCAACTCTTAAGTGTATTCATCACTGTTGCAAGTTCAAGTTAATGGGTCTGATAATTTTCATCATGTGGCCTAAGATTATGAGATCCATAAAAAACTACATGGTTACCTTACACAAGAATGCAACCCAATCCTAAACCTGATGCATCACAAAAGACCACATAGCCCTACCCGACCTCTTGAAGAGTCAACACCAAAAAAGTATTCAAAAGATGCGTCTACTAAAAAAAATAACTCTGAAATTTTTCATTCAAAGAAAAATTCACTTTCTTCCGATTAAGGTAAGTCATCAGAGAAGCCAACTTTGATATTTCTTTCAAAAATTGGTGATAGTATTTAGCTAAGCCCATGAATCTCCAAATCTCAAAGACATTCTATGGTTGTTCCCATGTCATAATAGCTTTCACATTCTCAGGGAAAACTGAAATACCATGTTATAACACCATGTATCCTAATAATTTTACCTCCTGAATCCAAAAAATCCCACATTGAAATCTTGACATAGAGTCGGTGATTTATTTAGAAACTCATAACTATTCTCAGATAATGCACATGATCCTCCTCAGACATAGAGTAAATGAGTATTTCATCTAAAAATACTACCACAAAAGTATCTATAAACTTGTGAAAAATACTATTAATTAATGCAATGAAAAATATAGGAGCATTAGTTAGACCAAAGGGAATAACAAAGTACTCATAATGACTATAAATTCTTAGGAAGGTATTTCTATGAATGTCATACTCTTTCATTCTCAACTAATGGTAACTAGAGTGAAGATAAATATTTGAGAAACACTTTTACCCATTCAACTAATCAAATAGATCATCAATCTATGGAAAAAGATACTTTTTATTTACCATAACTTGATTAAAATTTTGGTAATCAAAAAATTGGAAAATTGGACCATCATCTTTATTAGAAAATAGAACTGGTACCGCCTATGGTGACACACTTGGGCATATAAATCCTTTCTCAAGAAGATCACCCAATTGGGACTTAAAATCTCTCAATTCAGCTAGTTCCTTGCAGTAAGAAGGAATAGAAACTGGTTGAGCACCAGACATCAAGTCAATAAATAACTCAACCACCCTTACCGGTGGAAAAATAGAGAATTCATAAGGAAAAATGTCCAGAAAATCAATGAAAACTGGAGGGGGATCATCACTAAAATATTCATCCTCCAGATCAAAGGAAAACACTGATATTACTTTCCCTAAATCTGGATAAAAAGGTCTGTCTCTACTTGAACTTGGGTATCATTCTCCTTGAAAGACACAGAACACGCCAATGGGTGTAGGGAAGGAGGACCATCAAAGAGAATAATCAATCCATGCTTTATTGGAAATAATCCAATCCATCACAAAAATGAGGTCAAGAGATTTTATGTCGAGAACTTGAAAAGTCCAAGAAATCTCAACATCTGATAGAGAGAATACACAAGATAGACTATGGAGACTCTTCCCTCTCTTCATACCAATGGGTGTAGTAATATCCATTGCACAATAAAAAAGGTCCATAGGAAGAGTAAAAAGATTAAAAACATGGGTTGAAATAAATGAATGGGATTTACCAATATCAAATAGAGAAGTCACTAATGAGGAAGCTATTGTAATGGTACCTCTCACAGTCACTGGACCCATATCCTCTTCCTCTAGAGACAATTCCACTGCGTGAAGAATCTTTGTTCAAGATGCCTATGGTTGAAACCCTATTGCATGTAAAGCATTTTATTTAATTATAGTTTTAGGAGGAGATGATGATCTCATTCCACTATTCATAGTAGAATAAATATGGAATAATCACAGAAAGTTCCCTAAATGTTCGTAGGAACCACAGTTGTTGGGTGCATCGGTGAAGACCCGCTTCGAATATCCTACCTTTCCACACTAGTAAAAAACCAAATAACCTCATCCAAGCACTACAGAAGGTCTAGAATGACCATACTGCTAAGAAAATCCATGAGAACCATCACGCTTCCATTTTCCCTGAAGGAACTCACGCTACTACTGAGAGAAAAAGAAGCTCCTGATAACCCCGACCTGCCCTCCAGGTCTATCTCTACCATCAATGATCTATCCAGTACATCAAAATAAGAAGAATGATTCAACAATAAAATATGAGAACACATATATGGTCGAAGTCCCAACTCTAACCTTCAAGACTTCATCCTCTCTTTCGATATTATCTCTGGTGAAAAGTGAATGAGCTTAGAAAAATGGTTTTCATACTCTGACATGGTCATGTTAGCCTTATCAAGTTTGAAAAACTCTATAGACTTGGCCAACAACATCGAATATAGATATAACTAGTCAATGGAAATAACTTTTAAGTCTTCCACTATAATCCCACATGCTTCTTCACCATTTCCATAGTGTCGCACCATCACCTTCTTGGTCCTTCCAACATGAAGGTGTCACACTTCACTTTTATTTCTTTGGCTGTGTCCAAGAACCCAAAATTTTTTTCCATCCTGCTCAATGAATCCTTAGCCTCTTGAGGATAATTTGATCTTTTTAATAGTTCTATTATCTAGCAAAGGAACTCTTGAGAACAAACTTTGAGAACATCCCTTCGAGTTTCAACAGCTAGAACCTGAGTGGGAACTAGAGTTGGTGCTTGTCTTAAAGCTTGGAATGTGTGCACAATCACCACAATCAGATTCGGGTCCACAAGAGTATTCACTTGCTGAGGTTCAACAACAGTTTCCTCATCGATCTGATTCACATGTCTTATCATATGCATGATTCTACACAACATCAACAGTCAAAAAGGAATACATCACATTAACGCTCAAACTGAGAAACATGGTAAATTAATCCCAATAGATACAAAAAATGAGATTTTTATTTCAATCAATATAAATAAAAATAGGAAAAATACTAGATCTAATCCACAAGATGTCTTTCAATAACCACCCCTAGCGGCTAAAGGTTTATTGTAATTGCCTCCTAAGTCCTGATAATATTTCACAATGCATACAGACTACAATACAAGAAGCTCAACCAGGATCTGATACCACCTTTTCATAAACCATCTCAGGTACCCTGGTAACCCAATAATCAAGATAGTCCTGAAATAGATCAAAGGGTGTTACTGATCCCCATGGGTCATCTACTAGCACCTGACATCACACAAAATGAAAGTGGGAATGATTTTTACACTAACAATGTGGTTGTAAAAGAAAAAATACAGTATGCATATCAAAAGAAACTCCACTGGGTATAATATACTAGAATTCAAATAGTATTTAAAGCCCAAAGTATTAATATAACACCCCAAGATTTCATAGTACGTTATCTCTTCAAAGTAATTCAATAACTTACTCTACAAGCAACACCAAGTTTGAGTGCTCCACAACTTACCAAACTAGCCATTCAAAAAGCAGCTATGAATAGTATTAAATGAATTTTGAATTTTACATACTCTATATAATTTTAGAATTCATATTATGTGTTTCTTAGACATAATATAAGAACAAATTCATTTTTTCAGATAAAAGAAGTATTTTTCAAAAAATGCAATTTTACCACCTTTTTAATGGAGAACCCTTTTTAAATCCAATATTTGATAGATTTATATATTCAATTTGACAAAATAAACTTCTTCTTTAGAATAAGGACATAAAAATTTAGTTTGGATAAATTTTTGGCATTTTTCTGATAACTTTAATATTTTGATGAATAGTGAAAATACTAAATTTTAATTGAAAACAAATTTTTTAAACAAAATAATTTATAGTGTTAAATTATACATTTGAATGGTTTTGAAATATAATTAGATTATATTTTTATCATTTAATACAATGTATGTCATTATAAGAAATTTCACATTTAAATTGAACATAAACACATGTCAATCTTTTGATAGTTTTTACTTTTAAAAAACCCGCTTTTTGGTTTTGACCATGAGAATTAATTTTAAATTAATTAATAAAATTTCTATATTTTTAATTTGGTAAAATATAATTCATTTTTTAATTAGTAATATTAAAATTATCTTAGGGTAAATTTTTGGTATTTTTCTGAAAACTTTCAATTTTTGATAAATAGTGAAAAACACTGCGTTATTGTTTAAAACCAAATTTTATTTAAATAATTATTTATTTTATTTAAATTTATTTTAAGTAAAAATAGATAAATAATACATATATATGTTCAATTTAATTTATTATATCCATTTTATAATAAGATTAGATGTATAAAATTTTATTGAACTTTTTACCATCTTTTACCCACCTTCAAGGAAAATTTGCAAATTTGCATAAAACATAATTTTACCGCTTCTGTGAATTGAATTTCAAAAGTATGAGAGACATGGTTGAAATCATTAAGTAAAATTTGGTTCAATAGGATGAAAATAATTTTTGGTAAATAATAACTTTTGACTTTTATTTACCATGGTTGAAAGTAAATAGGGTAATTAAAGTTAAAAATGATATTATAATTAACCTAACACATGTCATAATTCTATTTTATAAGTGTATTTCGACCAAAAACAACCTTATCAATAAAATATGATCCTTTTTATCCACTTGGATTAGATTAGGACATTTATTATTATTTTATTTAAAGAAGAGTTAAAAGTGTAAAATTCAAAGTTTAATAACTAAACCATTTTTAATATACGGTTATAAAAAAGATAAATTCAACTATAAATATTAATTAGAAATATTAAAATATTTCATACATCATGGTATTTTATTTATAATTTTTAAACATTAAATAATTAAATTTATTTATGACACAATAATGATGCAGTAATTACCTTATTAATAAAAGAATCAAATAAATGATATTATAAATATTAAAATAAATATAATTTGAAATTTTTTAGGAATTAAACTAATTTTTTAGGTTAATATGACATGTTAGGGTTGATTAAATATTTTTTTAAAGAAATAAAGTTGTTACGACTTTAACAAAAAACAAATACTAAATAGTGTCAAAATTGACATAAATGAGTTTTTAAAACAAATACTATATTATTAAATTATATAATAGTCTTAAAAATCTAAGGTTCTTCCAAAGGACTTATATAATAATATATATTTCATTAATGAACCACTTTGGGTTCTATTGGCATTTTATAGTAATTTTATTAACCGTATAATATAAAAATAAAAGGAGATATGGTAAATGTTAAACTATTTAACTAAGAGTTAAATCTAAAATATAAGGTTAATATTGTGACCTAAACCTATCTAAAACCTATTGGTTGAGATTATTTCGACCCGTAACCACCTTATCTTTGAAATAAATCATTTTTTATCCATTATAAACTGCAAATAATTTTATAATAAAATAATATTTCAAGATTTTCCTAAAGTGCCCCTCACCTCTCTTACAAAAAGGTACTTCCCCTTCTTTTAAATTCACACCTACAAAGCCTTTTGGATCGGCCAAAACATACCCAAATATCCTCAAAATTTCTCTCAATTCAACCTAGAGGCATTCCCTTGATCATAAAGTCAACCTAAGGAGCCCTTTTGTTCAAATAAAAAGGAAACACCCGAAGAAGAGGTAATAATTTTATCACCTCTTTCAAAGTTCTTTTCTTCTTCCACTTTCTCTTTCTTTGTTATTTACATACTAAAATAATAAATCCAGTACTTTATACATACTGTGATGTTATTATAAATATTTTACAACCATATTCATTATTCTATCTATCCTATGAATGATAATGTCACCATGCGTGCGTACGTACGACTTACCATCTCCATGCTGTGGTGTAATTTGTTATTCAACACTATGTTATTTGGATGAATATAATTATGAGTAATATGTTTATAAATAATTAAAATAACATGATAATTTCTCTTTAAAATTAATATACCATCCAATTCCACACCTTTTAATCATTAAGTAAATGATATTGTCGCTCGTGTATATGTACGACTTACCATCTCCACGACGCGATGAGATTCATTTCCACATTCACCATTCAACAATGATTATGAAAATATATATTATTAATAAGTATATAATATATGTCATAATAATGAAACTTTAAATATATATATATATATATATATATATATATTTACATATATCTCATTTACTTACTTCCGTTCAATACGATATGAAATGGAAAACAACGATTATGCATTCGTACGGCCTACCATCTCCATAAATGGTGTTTCCCATTTCATATATCTATCTATTATAAATATTTATATTCTGAATATATATGATACGTAAATAATGTTTTATAATCTAGAATCAATTAAATCATTATATAAGTGATACGATCAAGAATAACAAGTTAAAACACGTACGATAAAGAAAACAATTATTACCTGAAATGTTATTTTAACATGGAAATTATCAGTAAATAATTATTATAAAGTCATAAATGAATCAATTATAAAATAATAAATATGAATATGGTTATTATATAATTTAATAACATACTATGGTCATTATATAGGAGGTTAAACATACCCTCTACCAAAGGAAAGTGTAAGGTAAGGGTTAATTTCTCGTTATAATTATTATCTAAGATTATTTATATGCAAGTATATACTGGGACATATTTATCATACATTTACATGTTTCATAAAAGAGTTTACAATATGATTCTTTTTAAGGGACTCTTTAACTAAAACATCATTTTAAATTTTTTAAATATTTATTCTTCTAAACCTTTCTCATTAATGTCCATGTTTTCAAAAATGTTTTTAAGGATTTATTTATATGGACATGATTGTTTTAAAATGTTAATTCCTTAAAACGTTTAAAGTGGTATGAGACACTTTGATTCAAAAATTTCTTGTAAACGTCTTCCTTTATAAATGGGTGACTTTTAAATGATTTCACAAAAAGGTATATTTCTCTCAAAGAGTTTTACTCATCATTTTCAACTATGTCAACATCCTTTACTGGATATTATTCTTGATTGATGTTGATTTGTTATAATAAAATATTCCATATTATATTGAATGAGTTATGATATGTTTGTCTATGGATGTTCTATTTTTGTTCATTTCATGTTTTATGGTTAATGTATTGATATTTCTTATGCTAGTTTTAATACGAATTTTTATGTTATGTTTCAACTTTTTCATATGAGGAATGCAGTGGACTTAGTAAGTGATGGGTGGAGCTCGCTATAGATCCTTGATGCATCATTAGGTCTCATGGGACAAATTAGTGTCTTGGCCCAAGGCCTTGACAAAAATTTTATTTGTAGTCTTGGAACGAGGCCTTGACTATGTGGTAATGATGTCCGATGTTAGACATTCCCTCATTATGAAGTTAGTTATTACATGTGATTATTCGACTAGTAGAATATCCATGTGCATGTTTATATGGTAATGTTTGATTTATTTTCTCCATATTGTGTTCAAGTTTATGTTTAAAAGGCTGTTGTTTTTATTACACATATTGCCTTAAATTTTTATAGCTTTCTCTAAATTATTTACCCTTACTGAGCATCTGAGATCACCCCTTTCTTATGTTTATTTTCCCAAGATTCCAAGAAGTGTATTATTATTGATATGAAGGGTTAATCTAATGGAATAATGGAATTCTTAAAGGATTGTTTATCTTGTGTTGTATGTTGTAAAGTGTAATGTAACGTTTATGTATGTAATCTATTTTCCAAGACTGCTAAACCGATTGGTCCTTCGAGACTTGAACCCTTGTGATCATGCCGGTGTATTAAAATAATGCACAACTCTAGGTAACTGGGGTTGGGGCATTAAAATTGGTATCAGAGGAAGTTTAGCAGCAGCCTTGGAAATATATTTAGATAAAATCTAATTTTGAAACATTACCCTAAGATAAAATTTGAGGATTAGTATAGAAGAAATTCCTAGAATTTTGGTACTGTTTAGATTTTGTGAGTTTTCCAGGAAATACATCCCTATATGGATAAGAGCAGGTAGAGAAAGATCTGGAACAGATGTACCTAGGAGTGAAAACTCTGACAAGGAGTTTTAGGCTTGACCAAAGGTATCTTGGTACAAGAAAATGGGCCTTACTGCACTCTTGGTTACGACACTCCCAGGGGGATATGCTTAGGATAATTCACATTTTCATTACAAGCCATTATGAAGGATTTAGGACTAAATACTTTCTCAAATAATTTTTTTATGATTATAGATTATATGCATAATCTTTTCAATTTAAATTAGATATTTTAAAAGTTTGGAGTTATGCATTGTGATTCATAAACTAACCTAGTGTATTCCATTGTTTAGAAATGGTGCCCAGTAGAAGGAATGAGAACTCCAACAATACGCATGATCTATAGAGTAAGAAGGATCATATCTTTCATCGTATTAAGCCAACATTTATAAGAGAAATAGTCTCCCACGTATTCTCATCATATGAAGAAATAGTATCATGTGTTAATAAGATACGTAAATAATTCTTTGAGTCCTATGGCTTTGAATGGAAGCAAGAGAAGAAAAGGATGGTAGAGAGAAAGATGGATAAAGGGAAGAGGGGAAAGAAGGATTTTCCCATATGTGATAACTGTGGAAAGAATAACCTTGGTAAATTCTTGAAGGGAATGATAGTTTGTTATATGTGTGGAGAAAAAGGACACCAAGTACATGATTACAAGGGTAAAAAAGGTTTCAAATGTACAATGCTTCATCTACAAAGAGTTGAGACAATATGCGAATCAATGTCTAAATCATCAGTGTATTCCCCAAATGATGCTATTGGATAATAATCAAGTTATGATACTACTATAGATGAATAAGAATGACTGGTGTTCTTATGTTGTCATTAAAGAATTATTTCATTTGAGTGTTGTATCAATGATTTACTGGTTATAAGAATTATGGAAATAAATAAGGATTATACTACAATACTATTTTATTGAGGATTTGAGATTATATAGTTCTAAGAAAAGTAACTCAATAGAAAGTTAAATTTTTTGGAAAATAAATGGTTAAAGGAAAGATAAACATTAATATGGTTCTGATACTGAGGTAGTGATTTTGGAATAATATATGATTGATTTGGATAAATTATATTCGATATTCTTGACTACTTTGAAACTAATTAATTGTTTGTTTATTCTATTATTGTTGGAGTTTACAAAATTTTTGGATATAAGGAGTATATCCAGTATTCTATAAGGAATAAGGGAGAATTAATATAATAAATAAGGTTTTATGGTAATTTAGGGTGTTACCATGTTTTAAAAGAATACATGATGAAGGTATTCACAAGTTATTATGTGGAAAAAAGATCTTCATTGTGTTTACCTTCCTTATAAATTTTGGACTCTGAGTTTGGAAAGATGTATTTTGGATAAGTCTAAAGGTTGGAATGGATTAAGTTTGACATTGGATAATATTGTTAAGGTTAAATCATTTCTTAAGAGTATTTTTGGATTGTTATAAAAAGGACAACCCGGAGGTCAAGCGACAACCTGTCATGTCTGGAAAGGCCGTGATACTTGAACCCATAACTGAAGAGAAACAATGGTGCATCACATATCACTGGCCTACGTGATTTACTGGTTTGTATAATGTAGTTTTTTTAAATATTCTAACAAATTAATTATAAATTCATTATTTTTGGAACCCTATAGGATTAGGATAAATAAAATATTTTTGAATTCTATTATCTTTTGGAGTGAAAGATGAGGTTGTGGTAGGAATTAGTTGAAGGATGAAACAATACTTTTCAAGTATATTTTTCCTCTTATTCCATGAATAAATTAATTCTTAAACTTTAGGGAAGAGATCTTAAAACCAAAAATGTGTTATCCTAATACCTTATGTTTTGTTGAACCTATGATATTTTAAATCATCATAGATTGATGGCTTTGAGGCCCTCAATTTTACACTTGTTTGTGATTGATTACCTCAATCACTCCCTATAAATATTTACATTTTCATCAAATTAAATGTATATAATTTCCACCAATGTTCTCCCAATAGAGATCATAATTTTTTGGTGACTTTTTCATTTCCCTTTCCCTCTTATTAAGACTACATTTTATTAACCCAATTTTTGATATTGGTTTTCCACAAAGGTATTTTTCTATTTTTAACCTTTTATTTTCAAAGAATAATTTCAAATTGCAAGGACGCAATTTATTGAATGAGGGTAGAGTATAACACCCCAAGATTTCATAGTAAGTTATCTTTTCAAAGTAATTCAAGAACTTGCACTACACGCAACACCGAGTTTGAGCGCTCCGCGACTTACCAAACTAGCCGTTCAAAAAGAGGTTATGAATATTATTAACTGAATTTTGAATTTTATATACTCCATATAATTTTATAATTCATATTATGCGTTTCTTAGACAAAATATAATAAAAAATTCATTTTTTCTCAGATAAAATAAGTATTTTCCAAAAAAATGCAATTTTACCGCCTTTTAATGGAGAACCCTTTTTAAATACAATATTTGACACTTTTATATATTCAATTTGACAAAATAAACTTCTTATTTATAATAAGGACATAAAAATTTAGTTTGGATAAATTTTTGGTGTTTTCCCGATAACTTTAATAATTTGATGAATAGTGAAAAATACTAAATTTTAATTGAAAACAACTTTTTTGATCAAAATAATTTATTGTGTTAAATTAAAAATTTGAATGGTTTTTAAGTATAATTAGATTATATTTTTATCATTTAATACAATTTAGGTTATCATAATTAATTTCACATTTAAATTGGACATAAACACATGTCAATCTTTTGATAGTTTTTACTTTTAAAAAACCCGCTTTTTGGTTTTGACAACGGGAATTAATTTTAAATTAATTAATGAAATTTCTATGTTTTGAATTTGGTAAAATAGACTTAATTTTTTAATTTGTAATGTCAAAATTAGCCTAGGGTGAATTTTTGGTATTTTTTTGAAAACTTTAAATTTTTGATGAATAGTGAAAAAACACTACGTTATTGTTTAAAACCAACTTTTATTTAAATAGTTATTTATTTTATTTAAATTTATTTTAAGTAAAAATAGATACAAAATAAATTTATATTTTCAATGTAATTTATTAGAGCCATTTTATAATAAGATTATATGTATAAAATTTTATTGAACTTTTTACCATCTTTTACCCACCTTCTAGGCATATTTGCAAATTTGCATAAAATGTAACTTTACCACTTCTATGAATTGAATTTAAAAAATATGAGAGACACGGTTGTCATCAGTAAGTAAAATTAGGTTCAATAGGATGAAAATAATTTTTGGTGAATAGTAACTTTTGACTTATTTACCACGGTTAAAAGTAAATAGGGCAATTAAAGGTAAAAATGATATTATAATTAACCTAACACATGTCCTAATTCTATTGGATAAGTGTATTTAAACCAAAAAAACCTTAGGAATAAAATATGATCCTTTTGATCCACTTGGATTAGATTAGGACATTTATTATTATTTTATTTAAAGAAGAGTTAAAAGTGTAAAATTTAAAGTTTAATAACTAAACTATTTTTAATATAGGGTTATAAAAAAGATAAATTCAATTATAAATATTCATTAGAAATCTTAAAATATTTCCTACATCATGGAATTTTATTTATAATTTTTAGACATTAAATAATTAAATTTATTTATGACACAATGATGATGCAATAATTACCTTATTAATAAATGAATCAAATAAATGATATTATAAATATTAAAATAAATATAATTTAAAAGTTTTTATGAATTAAACTAATTTTATAGGTTAATATGACATTTTAGGATTTATTAAATAATTTTTTTAAAGCGATAAAGTTTTTACAACTTTAAAAAAAATCAAATACTAAATAGTGTCAAAATTGACATAAATGTGTTTTTAAAACAAATACTATATTATTAAATTATATAATAGTACTAAAAATATATGGTTCGTCCCAAGGACTTATATAATAATATATATGTCATTAATTAACCACTTGGGGTTCTTTTTTCATTTTATAGTAAGTTTATTAACCATATAATATAAAAATACAAGGAGACATGGTAAATGTTAAACTATTTAACTAAGAGTTAAATCTAAAAGATAAGGTTAATATGGTGACCTAAACTTGTCTAAAACCTATTGGTTGAGATGATTTAGACCCATACCCACCTTATCTTCGAAATAAATCAATTTGGAGCCATTATAAACCAAAAATGATTTTATAATAAAATAATATTTCAAGATTTTCCTAAAGTGCCCCTCACCTCTCTTATAAAAGGTTATTTCCCCTTCTCTTAAATTCACATCTACAAAGCCTTTTGGATCAGCCAAACCCTGACCAAATATCCTCCAAAATTATCTAAATTCAACCTAGAGGCCTTCTTTTGAGCAGAAAGTCAACCTAAGGAGCCCTTTTGTTAAAATAAAAAGAAAACACCCAAAGAAGAGGTAATAATTTTATCACCTCTTTCAAAGTTCTTTTCTTCTTCCACTTTATCTTTATTTATTATTTCCATACCAAAATAATAAATTTAGTACCTTATACATACTGTGATGTTATTATAAATATGGTACAACCATATTCATTATTCTATCCATCCTATGAATGATAATGTCACTATGCGTGTGTGCGTACGACTTACCGTCTCCACGCTGTGGTGTAATTTTTTATTCAACACTATGTTATTTGGATGGATATAATGATGAGTAATATGTATATAAATAATGAAAATAACATGATAATTTATCTTTAAAATTAATATACCATCCATTTTCACACCTTTTAATCATTAAGGAAATGATATCGCCGCTCGTGTGTACGTACGGCTTACCGTCTCCACGACGCGATGAGATTCATTTTCACGTTCAACATTCAACAATGATTATAAAAATATATATTATTAATAAGTATGTAATATATGACATAATAATTATAATTAAATATATATACACACACACACACACACATATATATCTCAGTTACTTACTTCCGTTCAATACGATATGAAAAGGAAAACAACGATTATGTGTTCGTACAGCCTACCATCTCCATAAATGGTATTTTTCATTTCATACATCTATCTATTATACATATTTATATTCTGAATATATATGAAACATTAATAATTTTTTATATTCTGGAATCAATTAAATCATGATATAAGTGATACGATCAAGAGTAACAAGTTAAAACACGTATGATAAAGAAAACGATTATTACCTAAAATGTTATTTTAACATGGAAATTATTATTAAATAATTATTATAAAGTAATAAATGAATCAATTATGAAATAATAAATATTAATATGGTTATGATATAATTTAATAACATACTATGGTCATTATACAGGAGGTTAAAATTACCCACGACCAAAGGAAAGTGCAAGGTAATGGTTAATTTCTCACTATCATTATTATCTGAGATTGTTTATATGTAAGTATGTACTGGGACATATTTATCATCCATGTCCATGTTTGATAAAATACTTTTCAAAAGGATTCTTTTTAAAGTACTCTTTAACTAAAACATCATTTTAAATGTTCTAAATATTTATTCTTCTAAACCTCTCTCATTAATGTCCATGTTTTCAAAAAATGGTTTTAAGGATTTATTTATTTGGAAATGATTATTTTAAAATGTTAATTCCTTTAAAAAGTTTCAAGTGGTATGGGAAACTTTGATTCAAAAATTTATTTAAAATTTCTTCCTTTATAAATGGGTTAATTTTAAATGATTTCACAAAAAAGTATATTTCTCTCAAAGAGTTTTACTCATCATTTTCAACTATGTCAACATCCTTTACTAGATATTATTCTTAATTGAGGTTGATTTGTTATAATAAAATCTTCCATATTGTATTGAATGATTTATGATATGTTTGACTATGGATGTTCTATTTTTATTTAATTCATGGTTTATGGTTAATGTATTGACATTTCGTATGCTAGTTTTAATACGAATGTTTATGTTATGTTTCAATTTTTTCATATGTGGAATGCAGTGGACATAATAAGTGATGGGTGGAGCCTGCTATAGCTCCTCGATGCATCAGTAGGTCTCATAAGATAAATTAGTGTCTTGGAAAAAGGCCTTGAAAAAAATTTATTTGTAGTCTTGGCATGAGGCCTTGACTATGTGGTAATGATGTCTGGCGTTAATCATTCCATCATTATGAAATTAGTTATTACATGTGATTATTAGAATAGTAGAATATCCATGTGCATGTTTATTTGGTAATGTTTGATTTATTTTCTCCATATTGTGCTCAAGTTTATGTTTAAAAGGCTGTTGTTTTTATTATACATATTGACTTAAAAGTTTATAGCTTCCACTAAATTATTTACCCTTACTGAGCATCTGAGCTCACCCCTTTCCTATGTTTTATTTTCTGAATATTCCAAGAAGTGTATTATGATTGGTATGTAGGGTTAAGATAAGGGAATAATGGTTTTCTTAAAGGATTTTTTATACTGTGTTGTATTTTATAAAGTTTAATGTAACAATCATGTATGTAACCAATTTTCCAAGAATTATAAACCGACCAGTCCTTCGGGAATTGATCCCTTATGATCATGATAGTGTATTAAAATAATGCACTGACTCTGGGTAACTGTGGTCGTGGCGTTACAATTACAACCTAAGTACCAAATTAGGGAAAATATCCCAAGTCCCTAAATACACAACTCACCATATCATAGGTTCAATAACTGGATCCACCTACAAGAGATCCTTTCCCCTTGCTCAAACCTAGAAAGAGATAATTTACAAACACTCGGAGCCACAAGTAGGGTGTGAACCAAATCCCAACAAGATTTCACCAAATATTCCATAATAAGATTCCAATATCAAAATAACCAAGAATGTGCTTTCAATTTTCAAATAAATAGGTTTGTCATTTACAAAATCATATTAAAAAATCATTCTTAAAAATTAAAAAGATGAAAATACTTTAGCAATTCATGTTTCACATTTTAAAATGATAGAAGAACATTAAAAAAATGTAAATTACTTTTAATCAAAGGATTATTTACACAAATGAAACTTTTCAAAAAATGGATTAAATAAGAAATTTTATATAAAATAGTTTGTATAAATTCATAATGCATGTAAAATAATTTACAATAATGTCATATATACATTTTAAATACAAAAAAGTGAGAAACATGATCATATTACAAATATGTATGATAGTTCTAGGCTATAGGGATCCAAAATTGTGAACATGATAAATTATATACATATTTCCCTTGAAAAAAGACCAAAAGGAATCATCACCATCACTTAAGGAATGAGATATTGTGTTGATATGATGTTTTAGAATATTGTAAATCATGGAGTGTAACCCAAAATAACTCACTAACTACCTAAGTTTTTCATTTTATCTAATACAAAACAACAAAAGAACTTTTATTTTAATACTTCTTAAAATACAATTTAATATCACTATCCATTTCAATATTCCAATTTTCCCTTTTAAAACCATAACAGGTTTTTAAAAAAAACATAACTTTTCACAATGAAACCACTGGGTTTCTATCAAAATCATTTTCAACACATTATTCACAAACAAGGATTTAAATATAAATCATGAAATTTCACAATCCACTTTTAAAAGTTAAATTAAAATTTTAATTTTTCAAACACATTCCATCAATTTTATAAAAAACACACAATTCAATGGAATTGGGTTTTTTTCACAACATTCCATCAAAACCATTCCACAAATAAATTCAATAATTTAATTGAAATAATTTAAATCAAATCATCAATTTAAATTAAAAAATTCAAATTCTAAAAATTTACATAAACACACCTCAATTCAATGGAATTGGGGGTTTCCAAATTTTCATGCCAAAAACCTATTTTTTCCCAAAAAACTCAATTCAATGGAATTGGGTTTTTAATTAAACCATTGAAATAAATTTAATAAAAATCAAAGAATTTCATTTCAATTATCAATTTAATTTAAACAACAATTCAGTGTTATGATAAATTGGGCATCGTAACGGAACCACCTACCTCAGAGCCACTAGATCTCGAAGCGTCAAACCCTAATCGAGATTTTTCAAGGAACACCAACACCAACAGGATCTAGGAAAATGAGGATTGAAAAATAGGCTTATAACCCCCAAACCATATGCCACGACCCGTCCCCCGGGGCCCGTATCGTGACTACCCCAAGCCCGCCTTCCATAGGCAAGGGGCTGGCGACTAGCACCAAAGGCGTAAATCCCAATAAAAAAGGAAGACATTGCCTTTATAAAAGTAAGAAAACACAACAAAGTATGAAACAGAAGAAAACATTAAGTAATACAGAATACAAAAGTAAGTGATGAAAGGAAAGGGGCCGAAAATACAAGCCCAATAGTAAGTACAATACAAATGCAGTAAAGTAAAACAACAAACACTGAGTCATCCTTCGGGAATCCTACCAGAAGGGTGAGTACAAATGTCCACCTCAGCACCTCAGGTCCGACCGTCTGCTCCATGTACATCTCACCAAGTGTTCCACCTCTGGGTACCATCCAGCTCCACAAGTCTTCACCTCGATCAGTGATGTCCGTCATCTGCATCCAACACAACGTAGTGCGGGCATAGCCCGCGCAGGGGTGAGTATAACGATACTCAGTAGGGACCCCGAGACCCTCAAGGTCTCACAAAATCTAACAAGGTTAAACCACCAAATAATATTTCAACGGATAACCATTACTTAGGTATATGACCATACATATACCTAAGTTATCATGTAACCCATCTCAATCATGAGGAAAACACAAAGGTCATTGACTCAGCTAAAACTAGGATTTTATTCACGAAGTTGAAACCACGACTGCAGGAGAACTCCTCCTCTGTCGAGTACAGTGGGCCTGCCACTACAACCAATTGCTTCCCACTAACCTTGGACTGCTGAAGTACTCAAACTATTGAGTACTGTGGCATGCTGCAACAACCAAGCGCTTCCCACCATGGGTCTATCGCTACAACCAAGCGCTCCCCCTCACAGCCTATAGAGGTAATCCTTCTGTCGAGTACCGTGAGTCTTCTGCTACAACCAAGTGCTCTTCCGTTGTGGGTATACTGCTACAACCAAGCGCTCCCCACTGGGCCATCCGAATCACTCCGAGTCGATCGATCAACATTCATCAAGTCTCAGCCAGCCACTAGGTCTCTACAATCTGCTCGTTCGTCACCAGGAGGGTCCACTCTACGAGCCTCAAGCTGATACTCCAAGTGTCACGAAGTCTCACTTAGAAGTATCACAAAGAACTGCCTCGTCATAGGGGTCTCAACGCAATAGACGACGCGACAATCAGACTCCCGGTCTGTGAGTTATTGGGTTTTCCATTCCAGGGGCCCGATTAGTTTTTAAGCTAAAACCAACCTGACCATACTTCAATATCATCTGAATACCATGTAGAGTATTCCAAAATAACTATCTCAAAAAAAGGAAACCAACGTAGTTGAAGACACATCAATCAGACGTCTGGTCCTTAAGTTATAAGCGTTTCCGCTACGAGGGCCCGATTGGTTTTGGGTTCGAACCAACCCGGCCATATCCAAACTTCACCAAAACCTTGAGTGTAATATACTGAAACAAACTTCTCGATCCGAGAAATCCTACGCAACTTACGGTGCATCGATCGGAGGTCCGTAGCTCAAGTTATGGACAATTAACAAAAAATGATCCAAAGAGGGGGTATGGGCCCGGTCCGACCCAGCCCAACCCACCCCGGGTTGACCCGACCCGGGTCCGGTTCCGGCCTGGTTGGGCACGGCCCGACCCGTGGCTCGACCAAGATAGCTGAGCAGGGGGGGGGGGGGGTACGGCCTCCCCCGGTTTTGCGCAACGGCGGCACCAGGCTGGCGCTGCCCTGTCTCCCCGGATCCCGCGCGATGCGGGATCTGTTCCACCGCCGTCGTGGCCAGTGACGCATCGGGTCTTCTGCCGGTGGTGCGCTAGGGAGCCACCGCCACCTCTAGTCTCCGGCACCGCCACGAACTTCCGAGGGCCACCGGAGTCATTCCGGTGGTCTATTTTAGCTCCCGTCTACGCCTTCGGCCTCCTCGGGTCCCGCTCTTCACTGCGATGGCCTCAAATCAATGTTGCTCTTCCGTTCATCCGTCGCCAAACATTCCGCGTATCAAGTACGATATGGCGATGGGTCCGAACATTTTTTTTAGCCCGTACCCACCACATTAGAGGCTCAAACAATTATTTAACAAATAATCTCCCAAGTTCATGTGTATAAATCACTTGAATTAAAATATACAAAATTCCCTTACCTCAGTTTCAAGAGTGGAGCACATCATCGAGCTGTGGAAGACAAGCGTCTCGGATGACGATGTCGATTCCGTTGAAGTAGAGAAAAGAATAAAGGATGAAGTTTCTTCTCGTCCTTCGATTTGTGGAGCGTTCTTCATTGAGGGAGAATGAAATTCTTCGTTGGAGGTGTTCTTCATCGAAAGAAGAACACTTTTTTTTAATTTCTCCAAAGGTTCGTCACCAAAATATTTGTTGTCGCAAATATTATAAAAGACTTCTCCCATCTTAAAGAACTTCCATGAAAATAAAATAAATTCAAATTGAGATCTTCCAATTAAATTAATGAAGTCATTAATTTAATTGTGTTGGAAAACTTACTAAGTGGAAGGTGGAGAGATCTCATTAATTGGGGAGTTTTCCTAATAAACAAGGGGGTTTAAGGGAGTTAAGTGGAGATGAAAAGTTAGGGCTCGTGTGGGCCCCACCTCAAAAATATCCTCTCATGAGAGGTTATGTGGGTGTGGGCCCTTCCAATAACTTTCCCATGTAGGATTTAACTACCCAAGATAAATAAAATTGTTCAAAACAATTTTATTTAACCTTTTTATTAAACCCCAAAAATTAACTTTCAACCCGCATTAAACACAACTGTGGTAAATGTCCCCTTAAGCGAATACCAGCACTACGAGTTCATCAGTGTCCTCAGATTTCAATTCCGAGCACCAGTTCAAAAGATAAAAAACCTGCACGTACGTTCACTGAATGTACCCGATCAAAACTTCAGAATTTGATTTCGGGTACACCAGGCCTCAGAATCAGGTGCCGTCAGAAACCGCAGACTCGTAAAATTACAAAGAATTAAGAAAAAAATTTCCATGGAATTTCCGGGTCTTTACACCATAGGTATTATATCCATAAATAAACACAGGAATCCATGTAACCCTAAGGAGAAAGGGAGAGATTATGGGAGATCAATAATAGGAGAAGGAAACTAACTGGAATAGGATCGACCAATGATTTCCTAGCTTGGGATTGATTTTGGGATGGTTTAAAGGGGCCAATAATCCTTTTTGGGAGAAATATGTTTGGGATAAAATGATTTGGGATGAAGGAGGTCTGTCTGTAATCGAAATAACTAGGGTTCAGTAATTTTTAATAAAAATTTGGATCTCTTAAAATATTGTATGCATGTTTTCATGGGCAGACCGACATAGTTAGAAAAAAAATATGTGTCCTGGTATTGCACCTATTTTAAATGGTTTTCATGGTTTCTACTAAGAGGGTGCATGGATTGACTAACCTCCTGCCAACCGTGCAAAAGCCCATTGCCTTGGGTTACACAATTTTCTTTGATAGGGTACACAATTTGGTAAAACTGTGCACCAACTATGCACTAGGCCAAAAAATTCAAAAAAAAAACATTAAAATTTAACCTGAAGCAACCCTGAGAAAAAATCCACCAAAGCCTAATAAAAATTACAGTTTAGGAATACCTGAAAATAGTAACAGTATTTTACAAAAAAAATTAAATTATAAAAATACATGAATATATATATATACATATAAAAATGTATATATCATGTTTATATATACATATTTGTTGTTAATAAGCATATATATGTTTATATTTATATTCCAATATATATAAATGAATAAAAATATATAATATATTTAAGTAAACACACACACACACACATATATATATCAGACACACAAACATATACTTTATAAAAGTATTTAAAAATAATTATATAAATATATAAAAAAGATGTATTATATATATATAAATATAAATATCACGAAATATAGAATAAAACTAGCTTGGTTAAGTGTTAAATACATTCAAATTGTGAAAGGGAAGTCTAACGATTAAATCTAGGAACTCGCGTGGGTGAACACAAGGTTGGGCTGTGGAAAAGTGATGATAAAGAAGCATTCTAAGCACTGATAAAGTGTGTGTGGGGGTGGGGAGAAGAGGTTCCATGTGGGGTGGGATGGGTTGCTAAAAATCACTGACAAAATGGGGTGGGGGGAGAACTCCAATAATAATATTTTTTTTTCAATTTTTATCAGCGCTAAAAAAACACTAATAAATATTACCCATTATCAGTGATTTTTTTAGCACTAATAAATATGGTATTTATCATATTTTTTATCACATATAAAGGAGTAATTTATAACCGTTTTTTAGCTATGATAAATGGGGCCTTTATCAGTACTAAAAAACACATATAATGGTTGGTTTTAACAATGCTTAGATCAACAATGCTTTTTTACCATTATTAAATCAAATTTCTAGTGCTTTTAAAAATTAAATCTATAATAGTGTGGTGAGGGTGTTTGTTAAGAATATCCTAGGTCTATGATCAAGTATCATCCCCTTCAAATTAATTTTGGATTAAAGGTATGGGGTCATGTGTGTGGTGAGGGTGGGAGTGCGGTTGTGCATACCTCGGTTCCTTAGGTTCCTAAGGTATTTTTTTCCTATTTAAAAACAATATTTCAAGCACTATTATCATCATTTAAAACACCAATAAATGTCACTATTTATCAATGTTTTTTTAGTATGGATAAAATCATCCTTTTATCAGTATTGTCTTGTGCATCAATAAAAGGCGTATAACCCTTATCAGTGATGTAATAATCAGTGATTTCACTATCACTGATAAAGATCATTTTGAGCACTGACAAATCCTAAATCTATAACTATAACTAACAGTTAAGATTTTATTTTTTCCATGATTTAAACTTTTAAAGGTTAAGAGAGAACCCTCATAATCAAAAAAAATAATTCCAGAGAACCAATCTTCATAGTACATCACTAGATCATTCTAGAAAAAATTTCGAATATTAGATCCATGTACTCTATAAAAACTCCATTCGGTGGAAAATCCATTTTTACTAGATCATATTTAATGAGGATATCAATGAAATTAAGCATTTTTTGCTAGTTTTTGATGCACTCTTTCACATTAATCTTACCTTTATTAAAACTGTGAAAAAAAATGTGATCTTGAAAGTTGATCCAATCATCTTATTCCTCATTAATGTAGACTTTCATCTCCTATTCATACATTCTTCCAATATATTCCTTGAAGGCATTGATGGGTAGAGAGTCATCCTCCATATCACCTTGGGAGTGTGTTATAAATTCAAATTTAGTTGGTGGATCCATATCATATTTCTTCTTAAGTTGGTCCTTGATGGACCCATGTTCTACAACTTTGATATTTCATTTTAACAGGCCTTGAATTGTGTTATTTGGACTGTTATTTATGGCTTCAAACACCATAGTTTGACCCTCTTCCTGTGATGGAAGACTTATTTCCAGAATTGAATCTGTAGCACATCACTACTATAACTATGGTTATTACTAATATCAATACATAATAATTTTTTTGTTATTATCATATAGAACTTTTTATTGTTTTTGTTGTTATTATTATTCTCAAATATAAACTATATTTGAAAAATCAACATAAAATCATTGTTAATATTAATATTAATATTTTTATTTTGAATTATTATTATGATATACAATTGTGATTATTATAAAATTAAAATAATAGTAATAATAATATTATTATAATTATCATTAAAATAACGTTATTCATATAATAAAATAAGAATGTTATTGTTACAGAAAAATAATGTTATAAAATAAATTTAAAATAATAATTATATAATAATAATATCATTATCATCATAGCATTTAAAATAGACTTTTCACTTTTCTCTATAGGCATTTAGTAGAGTTTTGGATTTAATGTGTGGGATGAAATCCTCCCCACACGAAAATCCATGAGGGGGCCACATACGTGTCCTCTATTTATTTCATTCTTTATTATTTTTACCCTCTTTTATTCACTCAACTGTAAAATGATCTCAACTCCCCCTTTATTTATTTATTTTATTTTACTATTTAATAATAAATCAACCCAACATCAATATATCCTTTTTTTTTCTTCAAAACAAAAATACCATGTGCATGATATTTAATTAATTAAATAATTGATTTAATTAATGTATTAAAAACCAAAAATCCTCTACTTCAAATGAAACATATAACCAAAGTTAAAAACCTAATATTAATAAAACCAATAGAAAAAATTCTTGTTGGTTTAAATTATCATTTTTTTGTTCATGTAAATTTTAAACAATCATATTTTTATTCCATGAGTTCTTGTGTAGCTTAATTAAAGAAAACTAAATAAAAATTTGATAAATTTGGGAACTAAACAATATTGTTGAATCTAAATGGGATCCAAATTATGTTCATATACTAAATAATTATTAGAGAAAACTTGGGTCATGACCTTCTCCCCCCCTCTATTAAAAAATTTTATCCAAAAAAGAAAAAACCATTAGACAGAGAAGATATAAAGCCCACATCAACACTATCCATACCCCTTACACATTCTAGTATTGTTATATCACCAACCACTAAATACAAGCACCGATTTTTAACATCTAACAAATTTCATCCCATGAAATCCATCTATTCGTATATAATCTTGGATTCCATGACTCATAAGAAGACACACTGCATTAATTTTCTTAAAATGATAATAATTCAGTGGTAGGTCACCCCACCCTCACTACTAAAACATTAAACCATTTAGTAAATATTAGGAAGAGTATGTACCATTGATCAAAACTCATCAACCCATAGAATAGACATATAAGTATGTCAACATGATTCTAAAAAAATATCACACAACCCACAAAGACCTACTATAGAATAATTTGAATATGGAAAAACCATGTTAGGAATTTAATGTTTACTCATATAGTTCCAAAACCATACACAGAAAATAGAATATTGGTATCTAAATTCAACACACTTTAATATCTATTCCAATATAGTATAATTTATGGGTTGAACCACAAGCATGGTATAAAATAATTTCTCAATATTTATCCGTTAATAGTTAAGGAATCTAGATTCTAATGAAATGAAATATTTGATTTTCATTCCATAATTTTACTTTTAGAACTCATGGTACAACCTCACAACACTTGAAAGTATCACTAACTCAAATGTGTAAAACTCATATGATACTTTTATTTCATAACTTAACTAATTTTTTCATTCATCTCTAGAGGTGGATGTTACACTCCCCACCTTTAAAGAGAAACCTAATGAATTTTAGTGTTAAATAATTCAATTAAATATAACCTCAATATCAATTTGGTTAAACCCTGTATATGTGATGAATAAGTTTGAAACTCACCAATATAAAATTAAAATAATCAATATCTCAACATTTTTCGTGACCATACACATTGATGATGGATAATTCATCCCAAGAATTTCATGTGAAAACACCAACCATCTCATTTTAGCAACTATAGTATCACTAATAATGATAACAGGTGATCACCCACAATTATTTACTAGAATATTTCAAGATCATAATGATCAATTTATTATCCATGTAAAAAAATATTTTCATTAATGATCAAATATTATCAATAGTTTGTGTGATACCCATCAGGTAACTAGTATGTATTTATTTTGAAGTTTTTTGAAGTCGGGGGCTGGAAATTGTGATTCCTTGGAAAATCAAGCCAAGAAACATAGTTAGTGCTAACCAAACACCTAACTATGTGAGATGGGTTGTGTGGGGGGGGGGTGAGGTATTCCAATTCCATTTTTTTGGTTAATGCATAATTTTTCAAACCATACAGGCTTATATAGGTAACCATGCAACCCATTTTGTATGGGGTTACCCATACGGTTGGTGCAAAAGTTTTCTAAACATGTGGCCAAATGATATGACCTACTCATATTACTTCAAAAAGATTAATGTACCATTTTCCCTTATTATTTTATAACACCTCTTCTCCCCATTTGTGTGAACAAGACCCCTCTAGCCCTAGATGTTCTTCTCCCCTTGCCTATTTGGTATATTTCCGTCAATCAAGGTGGTTTATCATGAGATAATCCTCAATTTTCAGTGGTTTCCTCCTATATTCTTCCTCTATAATTTTTTATTCATTTTAGTTTGAGTATTGGAAAATTAGAAATCCATGGGGGATATCCTAGGTTTAGGGGTGAGTTGTTAATGCAATTTATTTTTGGTATTGGATTTTGGGGACACCTTTCTTCCATTTATTGTGGTTTTAGATAAAGGTGATGATATTTCATCATATTTAAGATAAGTTTCTCTACCAAATGGGTCTTTTCCATGAAACACCTTCAGTTCTTGGTTATTGGTTGATTTAATATGATAAATGGTGATTTATATGAGTTTTCAAGGGATATTGTGTGGTTATTTGATGTGAATATTGTCGTGGGATGAATTAATAATCATTATTAGATGGGTTTCCTTAAAAATAAGTTTTACAACCAAAATGTGTTTTATAAATGGTTTCAATGGGAGTCTTGACTCTAAAGATATTTCATGAAATTATTTTAAAAATATATTGTCATTTTTAATGGTTTATTGATTATGAGAATGATTCATTATGTGATTTTATTCATATTGGTTATGGTTTAATTATTGGATGCACATGGTAGACCTTGGGTGGGTGGGTAAACCAGACTAAAACATCCCTATTGTAGATTGTGTGGTGGATGGGGTATATTTACCTATTAGAATGAGTGAGCTAATTGGATGGATTATATTTCCTGATAGGGATGAATCATATTTTTTAGCAAGTCCAAGAGTACAACCACAATGGTAACAGGTTCATGTATACTGGTTAGTGTTCCTAGAGTGAGTCCTAATTACCATAGACCCATAGATTCAAGTCCTTGATTCATGTATAGATTCATATTGATATGTGTTACTTTTTATTTCCCATATCATTATGGGATTTGATGCTATATTTATATATATTCTATACTTCCCTTAGTTTATTCATGATTACCATATTTGTTCTTATGTTTTGAACTTTTCTTAATTTAAAGAAACCAAAGGATCTTGATAAAAATATTTTAAAATGAATTAGATTTCAAATATTATTTTCAAACATATAGTAATGGTTGCATATTCAAAAATGTTATATAGATTCATAGTAGTATCCTACTGGGCTTTGCCTCATGCTCGACATATACTCGCGGGGTATATAGAGACTTGGTTTTGTAGGATACAGGTAAAGGTAAGGGTGCCATATAGTTTGGTGGATCCTCTTGATCCTTACCATCCTCCCTTGGCATAGTGATGGTTATGACCATGAGTTATAATTAGTTTGGTCTTGTGGGAAGAATTTTGTGGTCCTCGGTGATTTTGGGTTATTTTAAATTAGCCTATCTAACCTTGAACATGTTTTGGTATCTTTGTATATAGATGTTGGTTATTGTTTTTTACACTTATGGTATTATTTTTATGAGGTTTATATTATATATATATTTTTCATTATGCTTTGTTTTTTTATCTTTATATTTTGGAAACTGATTATTTATGTGTAGAGGTGTTTTACATATGGATGGGTCATGTTGGATTCTTGATAGAATTTTTGATTTGGTTATTAGATCTCGATGTTGAAACCTTTTCCAATGTCTTAATTTTGATACCTCAGTGCTTGTCTCTTGCCTATGGTGATCGATAATGTTCTTCGGGCCTTATAGGAAGCTAGGTGGGGTGACTGGTTAGGTTGACCTAGGACGGTTCATTACAAAATAGTATTAGATCCCTCTTTTTATTAGGGGAGTAAATATAGTATGGATATAGGAAGGTTAGATATCGATAGGTATGTGTGGGGGAGTTACTGTCCAACTCTTCTTCATGTTGAAACTCAGGTTTAACTGGGTATTTGAGAGTTGGTTATTGGATATGAGCCTCAGTTTGGGGTTTTTATGATATTTGATGTTGTTTAATGCAGATTATTGGTTTTTGGAAGAACTTTTGTGTCATTCTGATAAATTTCTTGTTTTAGGGTGAAATAGGGAAAGAAAAAATCTATTTAAGGGAATGGTTAAGAGAAACTAATAAGCACTCGTGCAAATAGGTCTTCAACTCCTTCCAGTGGCACTTTCATGGTTGGAACATGGTTTTCCCAACCATGTAGACAAACCATGCATAATGAGAAAATGTTTA
Source organism: Viscum album (assembly GCA_963277665.1). Classification (NCBI taxonomy): domain Eukaryota; kingdom Viridiplantae; phylum Streptophyta; class Magnoliopsida; order Santalales; family Viscaceae; genus Viscum; species Viscum album. Next base: position 1,963,419,382 of record OY728155.1, on the reverse strand, counting down.
TAGTTTTAGTTTCATCACCCATTTGGTATTTAGAAGTAAATAGATTCTTGTTGTTACTTATTTAAGAGTAATTGAGTTATTTTTAAGATTAAATAAATAATTTTTTAATTGAAATTTTGTATTAATTGAGTTTTATTCCTTTTGTTTTATAGACAATGACTTTTATAAAGGCCCATATGTATGTAATATAAGGATCCATGAAGCATTTATTATAGTCCATCCCTCTCATTAAAACTTCTATAATTGAATGAGTTATTTATTCCATTCAATATTTGGTCTAGGAGAGTAGAAGTGGGAGTACTAGAACAATGTTATATAATCTAGAGTTTACTAAGAAAAAACCACTAATTTTTCTTGGTGATAAGGGACCCCAAGATCCTGAGGATTGGTTGGAAAGGATTGAGCATGCATTTATAATTATTAAAAAACCATAATATTCTAAAGTTGACTTATAAACCTATATGTTATAATTACCCAGTTGAAAGTGATGGGAGTCCATAGTGAAATCTAAGTTACATGAGGATCTCACCTGGGTCACATTTAAGAAGATGTTCAATCAACAGTTCTATCTAGAGGCATTCAGGGCAAAAAATTCCCATTAGTTAATGAACCTAGATATAATTTTAGTAATTGAGTATGAAACTCAATTCATTATCGTGCTTCATCTCTCTATTGATATCATTATGAATGATTATCTTAAGGTTTGACACTTCAAAAGGGGTCGGATCCTGACATCCAGTCGAGGCTTATTCTTCTTTGATTTTTGACTTATACAAAAGTGGTCAAAAAAGAAGTGATAGAAGAGACTGATTTAGTAAGTTTAGTTAGGATAAATGGTTCCTTTTATATGTTATAAGGTATTCACACTTTGTCTTTAGGCTAGACAAAGAAGTGAGATGAGTTTTATCAGAGTAGTGGTGGGAGCACCCATAATTCATTATATTTTTCACCAGTGGAATCTTTAAGATGCAAGGTTTTGACTTGCTTCTAGGGTGATAATGCAGGACACACTAAGACATAATGGAAAGAGACATCCATGGCATTCCACTAGTGCCAATGTCTGGTTTATGTTCAACTATTTTGAAGAGGACCACCACAAGGAATTAGAGTAGAATCTTCTTTCACTAGAAGATCCCAGGTTGGTTAGATGCATACAAGGGTGTGGGACCCCACTATTAGACATAAGGGTATTCTCACATGGATAATAAGGGGTAGAAAGGGACTAGGTACAATGTCCATATGCATCTAAGCATGCTCTCGAGGATTCTGATGTTGGCCCAGCTACTATGAGAGATACTATAACGCCCCACAATTTCATACATGGCTTTAACATATTTCCATAACTAAGTAAAATATTTATATAAGATATAGGATATATTAAGGTTTAGTGTCTTGGAAACTTGGTACATAATACAAGACAAACATGGTACAAAAAATAAAACATAAACTAATTTTCAACTATCTTTAAAGACTTATTTATTATCCAATATTAGATCACCTCAATTAATAGGATTTATTGGAGATATTTATCAAATGAAAGGGGTGATAATAAATCCCAGTAGGGGATAAATAATGAAAATGGGAAATTAATGAACATTATGGGTGAATCATGAGGCATAAAATAAGAATATTAACATAAGAACTTGATGCATAACATAAGTATATGAATATAAGAACATGAGTCATAACATGGAAATGTGTCTACAATATAAACATGATACATTAATAGAGATATTACCATAGTAGATTACTAATGTTTCATAAAATATTTTACCAAGGTTTTTAACCATGGTATCATAAAAAATTACCATGACATGAAACAAAGGTATCATAAAGATTTCATCTATATATATTAATTCTTTACCCAATCCATTGAAGTACTATTAGGGTGAACCCATCATATGTTTATCATTTTGTGTGCCACATCGATCAAATATCATAAGTATGTGTCATTTTATCCCTAAAGTAAGGAATATAGCTTTAATGAATGGATTTACCCAACTAATTATGGACTTTTAAATCAATATTAATACCCATGAATAAAAATAGGGTTTTATATTCACAATATGAATGATATATAATTGAAAATAAAGAAATGAGTTTGGAAACATAACAGGTATACAAAAAGTATTATGGAATGGGTTTAATGAGAGAAAAAGGTTATATATAATTAACAAGGAATCATATGGATAGTAAATTGATGTTTAAAAACACAATATAATAAAATTTATTGAGAATCAAAAGGCTTCTCATAAAGGAAATTCTTGAATGTAAAATTGGAGGGAGAGAACCCTTACCTTTATAGGTAGCTTCTTAAATAATTAGAGGGACACCATATAACCTCATAACCACCTTAGAGAGAATATTGAGAGTGAGAATGATAGGGGATTAATTTTCAAAGGATTTAGAGTGGAGATGGAAGGGATAATGGGTGGGTATTTATACTTGTGGAGGGATGTGTTTAAGGGTTAAAATAATGATTATTTTGTTATTAAGGATAACCACTTTTGGGTGGCATTAATTTCTTTAAATTGGGTTGAAAATCAACGTTGAAAAGTTTTATTAAAGTCACGAAATACCCCAAACACCCATATAATGTTGTGATTTTTAGTTATCTTATGAATTTCCCTTTTAATTTTAACCTTTTACATTATTTTACCTTTATCATGGTAACTATTTTTTACCTCAGTGTTTTTTTGTCTCTAGAAATTAAATTTAACTTATTACCTAATTTAAACCTTCCAATTGTAAATATCTAATCTGTATTACTTGATTCATTTTATAAAAGTGATAAAAATTAATTCTAATATGATACAAGAATAATTCATAAAAAATAATTTTTTAGAAAAGATAAAATTGTTGTTCAAAAATGATAAACATGTGTTTATAAATGTACCACATAATGTATTATGTTACTACTTAAATAAATTTTTGATCAAGAAGAAGGATTTATACATTTGAATTCATTTTTATACCATGATTATATCATAAGAGTTATGGTATTTCGTAAATGTGATATTTTATCTTTTTAACCCAAAAATGAACTTTTTAAGAAAATTACAATAAATTCACCCTAAGATAATTATGATGTGATTATTCCAAAAATAAAATTCATTTTTATAAAAATAATTTTATAAATATGATAAATTTAAATATTATATATTAAATAAAAATACTTCTTTATTTATATATACTAATTTTGGTTTCTTTTTATTACAAATTTTTTTTATCATATCCATTTGATGTTTGAGTGCATATTACATTCATATAAAGATGATATAATAAAATAAAGGAAAGAATAGCATGAGTAGAGTTAACACTATTTCATTTCAAAATAATTTTAACCTAAATACAACTAAATGTCTAGATACATAACCACTTATTACATTAGAATATGACCAAAAGGTAAGGTGTGAGATGGCAGTAGTCTATTGGGGTGGTTCATCCAATATCAATCAAGTAGTGATATCCATTGGATTGAAATTTCCTCACAAATGATCCATGTCATTTCTCAGTTACTGAAGTTCATATTTGATTTTCTAAAAGGAAAATACTAGTGACACCACTTCTCTGATGATCTCTCACAAGTGAACCTCATAAGGGATGTTCCTATTGGTAGAGGCCATGGTTTCTTCCTTCTGCATCCTAAAAAACCTAATAGTCACATTTTAAGAGTTACATAAACATAATTCCTAATGACCATATTGACCAACAATCATAATTACCAACATTCATATTTCCCTATATATATACACTTAAAATCTCATACTTCATTTTTCACTACATCACTTGCAAAGGTTCTTACAAATCCCTTGATAATGTCAATAATATTCCTAACTATTCTACGTATTTTTACAGTCATCATGCTTGGAATGATCTTTCTGGGATAATTCAATCCTATGGAGTTCACCTTAGTGATTGTACTATTCTTCAGTTTTTATATCCCTATACCATTCATTGTTTTAGTTGTCAATATTCTTACATGATGCGTAAATAAATGTAAAATTCTGACTATGTGATTTTATTATAAACCATAATAAAATATTTATTATGAAACAAGATTTATTTTATTAATATAAGGAATTTTTAGGTCTTTTCACTTTCCTACTTAAAACAATTTCACCCTCAAAAGTTGGGTCTAACATTAAAATAAATGGGGGTATTTTTACTTCATCACTTATTTAGGATCCTATGTTTATTCTTAAAAGTTGTGATTTCTGCACAAGAATTTCATTAGATAGGTTATCCTATTTCTCAACAATTGTTCTCTTTCATTGATATTTTGGATCAATTCTTCTTCATATAAAATTATATATTTCAATTTACCACCATTTATGTCAAGTATATATGTTGAATCTAACATATACATTTTTAATAGGGTCACATGGAAGAAATCATGAACATTAGAAATATTTGGAGGTATAGATAACTGATATGAAACTGCTCCAACATGATCTATAATCTCAAATGGTTGAATGTACCTCAGACTTAGTTTCCCCTTATTTCCAAACCCCATGATTCCTTTCCATGGTGATAATTTTAAAAACACATGATCCCCAACAAATAATTCTAATTCCTTCCTTTTATTACCTGCATAACTCTTCTCTAGAATCTGAGTAACCCTGATATATATCTAGATTACTTGTATATTCTCCATGGTTTCATTCAGAAGGTCTATACTAATAGTTTTCCATCTCCAACTTCTTCCCAACATGTTTGAGTTCTGTACCTCTTCCCATAAAGTTCTTCCTATAGAGCCAATTCAATACTTAAGTAGATTTTTTTTCTAGGAGAATTCAATAATTGGAAGATATTGGCCCTAACTCCCTTGAAAGTAAAATGAGCTAGCCCTTAACATGTCCTCCAACATTTGAATAATCCTATTAGACTTCCCATTAGTTTGGGGATGATAGGTTGTGCTATGTTTTACCTTTGTAATCATATCCCTTTGAAAGATCCTATAAAACATAGAAGTAATTCTTATATCATGGTCAGAAAAAATAGATAGAGGTGCTTCCTGAAATCTCACCACTTCTTAAATAAACATATGATCAGAGAACTCAAGGGATAAATCCTCTCATATAGAAATGAAATGGAAAGATTTTTTAAATATAAAAATGATTACTCATATGGTTTCTTTGAAGTTTTTGGGAGGTGTGGTTTGGTGGCTATCAGCGTTCCCTGCATGCGACGTTCACCGATGGCTTGGGATAATTGAGATTTCTTCCTTATATTTTGGTGAAGTTTTGTTTTCCCATTATCGATGGTCTATTTTATGATCAGTGGTGTTTGATTTTTTTTCTAGTTGCACTGGTGTTTGGATTATTTCTGGTTCATTGGGAGATAATGAAGACTTCATTTTGTGTGATGTTATTTGCCAGGTTTGATGAATTATCTTAGTTTTATTCCTTTTTTTGGTTGTTACTGGAGGATGGGGATTGATTACATCTTGGTGAAATGTTTACGGTGGATCTTCTGGTTTCTAACATCTAATGTGTTGGTTGGAGGTGATGACGATGGAGTGACAAATGGCGATGAAAACAACACTAACTCATGATAGTGGTGTCTGGGGACTGGTTTCAAATGTTTGGGAATTTTTTAATTTTGAAACATGAAATGGAGTATCTTTTATTTTTGGTTTCCTCGTGGTATATTAGTTTCTTCTCATCCATAAAGAGGTATTTTAAAATCAATTAAAAAATAAATTTTCAGTAGTATAGTAAATCCATACATAGTATTATATGAATTTCCACCATTGGAATGACTACTATATCTGTAATGATATTGAACTCACCATAGTTAATAGGGGAATATCTATATAATCTTATAGATTGAATAAACCCTATAGGATTTTTAACTGATAAATATACTTCTAATAGATCAGGGTTTGATTCAACGTTCTTTTAAATCTTAAAAGAAATAAAGGAATGCATTAAAACAGAATCAAACAGTGTACTTTCAAGATTTTAGTGAACAAAAAGTGTAATTTTTACCATGTAATTTTGAGCCTAGACTTCATATGTCATGATAAAAAAGAATGACCTTGATTTCTTGTCCTCTACTGGGGTTGATTTCAATTTCATTCTACCATTCTCAAATTCAAAAAATGGTTATCAAAGTGTCTATGCTCTCAACACATGAAGCAGAGCATATTAAGATGTTCTTTTAATATATTTCCCTTGTCATTAGCATTAGAATATTTGGGTTTTTTTCTCAATGAAATTTTAGAGAAATTCATCCAACCTTTCTGCATATGAAACAATTCCCACTTCCTTGAAGACAATTCCCCGAGTGCCTTTTCCCACATTTTTTTCACATGAGATGCTGTACTTTCTTCCCTTCCCTTTAATTGTTAATATTCTTTCAAAAAAATTTCTTCATCTATATCTTCATTTTATTATATCCATCGGACCACTAAAAATATCTAAAATCCATTTCAATATTGAGATCACATCATGTTATCTTCTCATAACATACAAAGTATTGGATTTCTAAAACATTCTGTAGATTGGGTCTAAGTCCGCTAAATATTCGATCGTTATTTCCATTATAATTGATGAAAATTCTTGAATTTTAATTCATAAGATTTGTGAATTTAATCTCATAATATCCCATATATTCAATTTCCTTCTTCTTCAGCTCAAGTAATTTCATTTCCATTTTTCTTCGTATGGTATGAGTAAAATACATATTGAAAAATACTTTTTAAAAATATTCCTACTCTATAACATCAATTTCATCCTTAGGATTTTTATTTTTTATTAACATCAACCATTAATATGCTTCACCATCTAATAGATATACTACCATGGTGACCTTGTAGTTATCAGAACAATAGATTACAAAAATATCTTTTCTACAACATTGATACATTTTTTTGTGACCAATGGTTCAAAGGGACACTAAAAGTTATTATTAGTTGGTGCATGAAGGATTCAATAGATAGTTGTTCCCTAATAGGTGAAGTTGGATGCTCTATGTGGTTCATGTTATTATTCATAACATAAGATGACTTATTTAACATCATCATGGAGTTTTCTGCCCCAGATTGCACCATATTTTAAAGTCCATTTTCAAATTTTTCATTGCATCCATTGTTCACACGAGACATTCTATTTTCTATAATTTTCAAAAAAATGAAAACTTAAATAAGAAAATGGGAACTATTAAGAATAAATTATAAGGGTAAGTTTAATATTAATTTTTCCCAATATTTATATTATAAGATCATATAATGTACACATTTTTTTACTTCTATAATAAAAAATTACTTCACTCATATATCCTTTCATTATGGTTCGTTAAAATCATATTGTAACCAAAGCATATAACAAAAAGATTCTAGAGTGGTGTACAATCTTAATCCTATTTATTGTGCACCATGTGACTATTGAGTTAATACCCAATATTCCATTTTGTGGTTTTTACCCCTAGGTACATTTTATTTACAAGAAAATCCACTTTCCAGTATCTAGATAAGGATTTATTTTCTCATGAAACTACTTACTCAATAATTTACCAAACTTTATTAGTGTTTTCTAATATTTAGGCTTATCCATAGGGTTTTCACTAATGTTTTTCTCATCATAAATTCTACAAATAACTAAATATTACTCTAATACCGGATATAATGCCCCACATTTTGATACATGGTTTTTAGAATATATCCATAAATAAATACACTATTTATAAAATGAATAGGATATTTTTAGCTTAATGTCCACGAAATTAGGTGCATAATACAAGACATATAAGGTATAAAAAAGAAAACATAAAAAAATAAAATTTCTTCAATGACTTCTTTGTTATCCCTTATTATATCATCTCACTACATATGATTTCCTGATGAAATTTAAAAAATTAAAGGGGTGAGCATAAAGCCTGGTAAGGGATAACTAATGAAAATGAATAATTAATGAGCATAATGGGTAAAAAATTAGGCATAGAATAATAAAATGAACATAATAACATGAGATATAACATAAGTATATGAATATAATAAAATGAGGCATAATGTGAAAATGTGTCAATAACATAAACATGAGATATTTAGAAACATATCGCCATAGTTCAACACTAAGGTCTCATAAAATATTTTAACAAGGTTTTTAACCAAGGTATTGTAAAACATTACTAAGTAATGATACCAAAGTATCATAAAAATGTCATCATTAAATATTAATTCTTTACCCAATGCATTGGAGCGCTATCAAGGTGCACCTTTCATATAACTAACATTATGTGTGCCATATCAATCAATGATCATAAGTACATATAATTTTAACCCATGAGTAGGGAATGTGGGTTTAATGCATGGATATCCCCAATAAATGATGTAGGGTTACATCAATATGAATATTGTTGAATGAAAATAGGGTTTGGTATTCAAAATATGAAGGATATAACATGTAAAATCAAGGAATGATGTTGGAAACATAATGGGTATACGAAAGGGATTAAGGAATGTGATTAATGAGATACATAGGTAGTATTTCATTAGCATGGAATCATATGGATATTAAATAGTTGTTTAAAAACACAATATAATAAAATAAATTGAGAATAAAAATACTTATCATAAAGGAGATTCTTGAATTTAAAAATGTAGGGAGAGAAACCTTAACATTCTATGGATATTCTTAAAGCATTAGAAATAAAATTTAAAACTGTAAAGAAACCTAGGATATAATATTTAGAGGGTGAATGAGATTATATTCATAATTAAAGGATTTGGAGTGGATAGGGAAGGAATAATGGGTGTTATTTATACTTGTGAAGGGAGGTGTTTAAGGGTTAAAATAATTAGTATTTTTTTATTAAGGATAACCACTTTTTAGTGGCATTAATTTTAATTAATTTTGTTGATAATTAATATTTAAAATGTTGGTTAAATTCATGAAATACATTAACCACACATTCAAGGTTGAGATTTTTAGTTATTTTATGCCTTTCCTTTATAATTTAAACCTTTTACATTATTTTACCTTTATTGCGATAAATCTTTTTTACCTCAGTAATTTTTTTGTACTAATAAATGAAATTTTCCATATTATATAATTTGAAAATTATAATTAAAAATATTAAATTCATCTTACTTTATTTAGTTTATAAAAGTGATAAAAATCAATTCTAATATGAAACATGTATAACACATAAAAAAATAGTTTTTTAGAATAGATAAAATCATGGTTCCAATATACTAAACATGTGTTTCTAAATGTAACACATTATGTATTATCTTACTCCTTAAAAAATTGATAAATAATAAGTAATGATATATTTTAATTATTTTTCATATCAGGATTATATCATAAGAGTTGTGGTATTTCATAGAAACAATATTTTCTCTTTTTACCACAAAAACCAAATTTTTTAGGAATTTACCATAAATTCACCCTAAGATAATTTCACTATAAAAATTCCAAAAATGAAATTATTTTTTTCAAAATAATTTTCTAAATATGGTAAATTTAACTTTTAAATAAAAATAATTATTTATTAAAAAATACTAATTTTGGTTTCTTTGTCTTAAAAATCTATTTTATCATATTCATCTGATGTTTGAGTGCATATTATCTTTATATAAAAATGATATAATAAATTAAGATAAAAGTTAAAATTATTAGTGTTACCACTATTTCATTTTCAAATAATTTCTCCTAAATAAAACTCAAGGTATAGATACATAACCCTTTATTACATTAGCATACGACCTAAGAGTAAAGTGTGTAATGGTGGTAGTATATTGGGGTGGTTCAAACAACATTTATTGGGTGGTGATCTATACTAGCTTGAACTTGTATCACAAATTATACATCTCATTTCACAGTTACTGAAGTCATTCTTGGGTTTGGTCAAGGGAAAAGCCTAGTGACTCCACTTATCTCCTGATCTCCAATAAGTGAACCTTATAAGGGATGTTCATTCTAGTTGAGGCCATGGTTTCTTTCTTCTTTATTATAAAAAAATCCCAACAGTCACTTTTTAAGAACTAAATACCCATTGTCTATAATTCCTAACAACCATATTGACCAATGTTCAAAATTCCCAATAGTTATATTTGCCTATATATATACACCACCAATATCATACTTTATCTTTCACAACCTCACTCCTAAAGGTTCTTATAGATCCCTTGATAATGTATTTCATATTTATAGAACTTCTATTTATTTTTAAATTCAACATGAAATTAATGATCTTCATTTGATAATTCAAGCCCATGGAGTTCACCTTAGTGATTTCACTAATCTTCATTGTTCATATCACTATACTATTCTTAGTTTTAGTAGTAAATATTATCACATTATATGAAAATAACTGTAATGGTATTACTTTGTGCTTCTATTTAAAAACATAATAAAATAGTTATTGAGAAACATGAGTTATTTTATTAATAAAAGGAAATTTTATGCCATTATAGGTGTGATTTATATTGCTTTTTCTATGTATTTGTCATTATTTGATAAAAGCACATCCAATTATTTTATCACTTCATTATTGATTAATGCTCTATGATTTTTGTTAGAGATGTTTCCATTTAGAATGTATCTTTACACTCTACTGGGAATATGGGAGGAACATATATTCAAGTGTCTATAGTATCAGGTTATGATTGCCAATTTTGAGATTATGTTGGATTTATTAATCCCTGATCTAAACATTTTTTATCTCATTATTGGTATATATTGGATGATTATTTTTAAATCCTAGATTGACCATTATCATCATGGGGTTCTATTCCCCTCACCTAATGAGAAAAATCATGACTTCTTGGGTGAGTGGGATTCTTGGACAATGAGGTTAGGAATAATTGTTCCATATGTTGGATTGATCTTGTTCTAATCGTATAGATTTATCTTCAATGTGATTGAGCAGAGTTCATTTGGAAAACTTTTAGTGGCAGTATACAAGAATCCTAAGGTAATTACATATTTTTTTTATGGATTTTACCCTAGAGGGATGTGGAGTTATCCCTCAACTTACTTTTTGGGATTATTTTCATCTCTTTACCATCTTATTTGATGGCTCATGCTAAGAAAAATGATTTACAAATCTAGTTAGAGAATATTAAAGGTATGGGATTCATTAAACTGAGCGTATCACCATAGGTGTCACCAGTTCTCTTTGTAAAGAAGGTATATGGAATTATATGACTTTTAATTGACTACAAAAATCATAACCAAGTGACCATCAATAATAAATACTTGTTTCCATAGATTTATCATTTCTTTGATCAAATAAAGTAATCTCAATGGTTTTCAAAAATTGATTTAAGATCAAGATACCATTAGGTAAGAGTGTAGTAAGAGGACGTTACGAAGTCATCTCTTAGGATAAGGTTTGGGAACTATGAGTATTTGGTTATTCCATTCATCCTTACCAATTATCCTGAAGTCTTCATATATTTGATGAATCAAATTTTTTACTGCTATCTGGATTTCTCAACAGTGGATTTTATGTAAGATATTCTGCTATATTCCAAGTCAAGGGAGAAACATGAGGTCTATTTAGTCATTGTTCTTATAACCTTTACATAGAACCAAATTTATGATAAACTATCTAAATGTTAGTTTTATATTTAGTAGGTGAGGTTACTAGGCCATGTGCTATCTGAAAATGGAATCTTAGTAGATCTTGGGGAGATCCAAGTAGATATGTCTTGGGAGTAGCCCAATAATCTTTTTGAGATCATAAGATTCCTGGTTTTTGTTAGATATTATAGGCAACTCATTCTAGGATTTTTCAAGATGGATTTATCCTTGATAGTTTGGACTCAAAAGGGGTTATGTTTGATTAGTATGAGAAGTGTTAAAGATTTTTTGAGGCACTAAATGTGAGGTTTAATTTAAATCTAGTTTTAATTATTCCTAAGTATGTTAAGGGTTATGTTGTGTATTGTAATGATTGAGATTCTTAATTGGGGTGTGTGTTAATACAACGTGACCATGTTATAGAATATGAATCTCACTATTTTAACCCACATGAGAAGAATTACCTCATTCATGACCTTGATATGGAAACATTGATGCATGATCTGAAAACATAGATCCACTATCTTTTCAGGGAGTGGGTTATAATATATTCATATTATAAGGGTCAGAATTTTTTTTCACCCAAAGGGACCTGAATATTCATCATAGATACTAGGTGTAATATATCAATAGTTTTAACTTCAGCATAGCTTATACCCATGGAAAGGGGAATGTGTTAGCCAACACCTTGAGAAGAATGCTACCAACCAAAGTAGTGAGGGAATTAGAAGATGAATAGTTCCATATGTTTTTGTTTACTAAGATGAATTTGGATATGGAATAAAGAGATGTGTATGTGTTCCTGACTTGTGTACATGACATGTCTTCCTTGGATGATCAGATCCATCATGGGAAGGCATTAGACCCTAATTTTAATTCAATTATTAGAGTTTTAAATGGTGTTGAGACCTCATCCGATTGGTCTCAGTATCCCTATAATTCCATTATATTTTGAAAGAGTATTTTTAATCCCTTTTCCTTAAGGAATGATTTTATGGAGTGTGGTCACTGATATAGTCAGGTTGTTCACCCCTTGGATACCTAGATATTTTATGATTTGAAATATTGGTATTAGTGGTCCATGATAAGGTAGTAAATCACTGATATTTTATCCCAACACCTTACTTGTAAGAGGGTTAAACATAAGAATTAGAGACCTATAAATTTATTATATCCCCTTAACATTCCAGTGTGTAAGTGGGATAAGATTTCCAAAGATTTCAGAATAATATTTTCTCAGACTCCGAGTGGGAAGGATGTTATTTTTGTAGTTATCATTCAGTTGACTAAATTGACCCATTTCCTTCCTATAAAAGAGTTGATAAAGGTGGGGGTTTTCAGACACGTGAACGTCTGATAGATCATAAATATTTATTGAATTCGTTCAAAAAAATTTTATGATTGGGATCCAAATTTTACTTCTGGGTTTTGTAGGACCTTAGAAGGTGATGAGTTATCAGATAAAGTTAAGTATGATATATCATTCTCAGACGAATGGTCAAATAGAGTATACCATATAGATCCTTAAGGATACGCTTTGAGCACACATGATTTATTTCAATGGTTCCTTAGAGAATCATGTTTCATTGGTTGAGTTTTCTTATAAAAATAATTTCCAGTCTTTGATAAATATGGATAACTTTGAGTCTCTATATGTGTAATCATATTGATCTTCTCTCTATTGGATGGAATTGGTTGAGTGCTTCCTATTGGGTCTGAGTATCATTTTGGAGAAAAAAGAGAAGATGAAATTGGTCTAAAAGAGATTATTAATAGCTCAAAATCATTAGAATTATTATATCAATCATCTTCATCATCATTTGGAGTTTGAGGTTGGTGATCATGTGTTTTTAGGGGTTCTACTCATTTAGTCCACTATTGTATGGGGAGACAAGGTAAAAACTCACTGTGTTATATTAGATCAATTGATATTGTGGAGTGGCTTGGGGAATTGGCATACTGGTTAGACATAACACCTCATATGGTGTTTATTCATGATGTATTTTATGTCTCCCAATAGAATATGTACCATCCAAATCGGTCCCATGTGATCGAGTGGGTAGATTTGTAAGTGTATCCTAACACCACAATTTTTAAGAAACTTATTCGTATCATGGATTTTCAGAACAAGATGTTGTTTGGTAAACCAATACTCTTATTTTGTGTATTATGGAAGTATAGTGAATATATTCAAGAGACATTGGAGTATGAAGCATTGGTGAGGGATCAATGACGTTAATTTTTCATGGATTCATAACCTCAAATACTTTAGGTGGGAAGAAAGTGTCATGGTAGAGGGAATTGTGACATGTTTCGAGCAACTAGTAAGTATTTATTTTATATTTTTCAGGAGTTAGGGGTTTAAATTTATGATTTTTGAAATAAAAAAAGTGACCACATTTAATTCACTATTATTACTAACTATACATCTGGTTATGCGAGGGGGGTGAGGGATTCAGGATCTATTTTGTATAGTTACTATACAATTTTTCTAACTATATATAATCTTCTAGGTAACCGATTATCCTATTTTGTAGGGGTCACCTGCATATTTTGTGTATGGTTTTCCTAACCATGCTTCGGAACAATGTGATCTACCTAGATTACTAATAAAGTGGAATTTACTATTTTCCCCTTATGATTTTGTAACCCATATTCTCACCTATTCCTTCTATTTTTGTGAACCTACCCTATCTAGTAATGGAGATTCTTCTCACATTTCCTCCTTGGTGGATTTCCATCAATCTTGGTGGTTTATCTTGAGGTAAGACTTGATATATTATGATTTCTTCCCATCTTCTTAATCCCTTCCATTGTTCTTTATTTTTCATTGAGCATTAGAACCATATAAATTCATGGGAGACAAACCTAGGGTTAGGGATGGGTTATTAATGAAATTTATTTTTTGTATAGGCTTGTGGGGATCCGTTTCTTCAAATTTTTATGGTTTTAGTTGAATTCAATAATATTTATTCATATTTGAGGTAGGTGTCTCTACCTAATGGATATTTTCCATGGAACACCTTTGGTTCTTGGTTTTCCATTGGTTAACTTGATAAATGATAATTAATATGATTTATTGTAGTATTTTGTGTGATTTTTTACATGATTATTGGATTTTAATGGATTAATTAGTGTTTTCAAATTGGTTTCCTTAAAAATAATATTTATGCCTTAAATGTGTTTGATAAATTGTTTCAGTGAGAGTCTTGAATCCAAAGTGATTTGAAGGCATGATTTTAAAAAATGGGTTTCCATTTTTGATGGTTTATTGATTATGATAATGATTCCGAATGTGATTTAATTCATATTGATAATGGTTTAATTGTTGGATGCATAAGGGAGACCTTGGGTGAGTGGGAAAAATAGACAAAAGTATCCCTAATTGTCACGAACTGTCCCCCCGAGGCCCATGCCGTGACTACCCCAAGCCCACCTTCCATAGGACAGAAGCTGAAGACTAGCGCCAAAAAAATTGTATCCCTATAATGGGAAGGCATTTCCTTTAAACCTATACAAACACACAATCCAAGAACACAACAAGAAGAAACCACGAAGTAAAATGTTGTAGTAAAAAGTGTACTAAAAGTAAAGGGGCCAGAATATAAGCCCAACTGAAAAGTACAAGTACAACTGAAAAGAGAAAACAACTCCTGGACCATCCACCTAGGATCCTACCTGAAGGGTACATACAACTCACAATTAGTAGTCACTGCAACATGTCATGTAAAATGGTCCACCTCTGAGCATCGTCTAGTCTTAGCTCCCTCAGCCTCGATCAATGTTGTCCATCGTCTGCACAAGACACAATAAGGTGTGGGTGTAGCCCATGCAGGGGTGAGTATAACAATACTCAGTAGGGACCTCGAGACCCCCGAAGGTATCCTAGAGTTCTACAAAGGAAAAACCACAAATAAAGACCTCAATCACAAAGCACGAAGTAGTAGTCATAAATTATAATTAGGTATATGCCCATACATATACCTAAGTTATCAGAATATACTCATCTCATACATGAGGAAACATAAGGCTCCAACTTTTAATCATTTTCAAAACTGATCCATGAGGGAAGAATACCACAAAGGTAACACCACAAAGGTAACACCACGAAGGTAAAAGTACCACAAAGGTAACACCATGAAGGTAACACCATGAAGGTAAAAGTACCACAAAGGTAACACCATGAAGGTAATACCATGAAGGTAAAAGTACCACAAAGGTAACACCATGAAGGTAACACCATGAAGGTAACATGATGAAGGTAACACCATGAAGGTAAAAGAATCAGCTCACACTAGGTATATAATTCAAGTACATAAGTACAGATGATTAGTCTTAAATCTAGATCATCTTATTCTGTCTAGAGGCTCTACTGTTGACCGACACAAGATTGATAGATGCTGACCCACACATGATCTCTAGGAACTCACCCACACAGGATCGATAGATACTGACCCACACATGATTTCTAAGTGCTAACCCAAACAAGATCGATAGATGCTAACCCACACAAGATCAATATTCTTTCTTCACGTTACATCCAGACACGAGATTCTCGCACTAAGCACGCTTGATTCTAGGAGGATCCTCTCCTTAAGACATCATTCATACCTCAACCACTAATAAGTTCCATGAAGAAGTATCCCAAAGGACCTCTATGTTATAAGGGTTCCAACATGACAGAGGGCGCATCAATCGGACGCCCAGTCTGCGACTTATAAGCATTTTAGTACCAAGGGCCTGGTTGGATTCAAGTTTGATCCAACCCGTCCATACTCAAAATTTCTATAAAACTCAAGTGGAGTATATCAAAAGTACTATATCACTCCAAGGATTCCAAATCTATAGACGGTTCTTCAAACGAATGCTTTGTTCACCAGTTATGGATCTTTTAGCGAAACTGGGCCTGGAAGGGTCCGAGTTCGGTCTGACCCGGTCATACCGACTTAGCCCGACCCGATCTAGGCCGAACCCACATAGTTCGGGTTGACCCAAACTATTCTAGGTCTGAATTGACCTGGTTGGGCTGGGCCGTGATGGGATCGACCCACTGGGCTGGTGTGACCTGGTCCACGGTCTGCTGGGCTGGCGCAGTATGGTCCGTAGAGGGCGCAGCCCACTGGGCTCGCACGGCTCGGCCCACGGAGGGCGCAACCTGCTGGGCTCATGCGGCCTAACCCTTGGTGGGGTGAAACCCTCTAGAGGTGTGTCCTTCTAGAGAAGGCCCCGTCCTAGCTGGCACAGGGGGAACGACCACCTGGTTTTCCCAAATGGACTTAGCCATTTGGTTTGTGTGGTGGCACCTCGTGGCACCACCTGGTCTCCCGTGGGACTCGTAGGGAGTGGTTCCCACTATCGCAGTGTTAGAGCCACGACCAGCCTCTCTGGCGGTGCACCGTTGCACGCCGATCAGTCTCTTATGGCCGGCCGGTGCCAGCCACTCCCTGCATCCACCCAGTGCCAGCCGCTCCTTGCGTCCGCTAAGGCTGATGAGCCGCGACCACCTTCTCCAACGACGTATGTGCACCACCCCTTCCTCCGCGGCTAGCCTGAGTCAGCCTCCGTCTCCACCTGTTGTGGCTTCGGCTGAGGCCTTCTCCACTGACAGAGTGTGTCAGCGCACCTCTATCTTCTCCGCAGTCGGCTGGTGCTGGATGTTTCCATCACCTCCTCTACTGGCGCTGGTTGCCTGCAGTCTTCCGCAGGTCACTAAGTGAGCTCTAGTGGCCCGTTTTTCCATCTGAAGGTGCCAATAGACTCCTCTAGATTCCCTCATTATCTCTAAACCTATCGTTCTGAGTTTTTTTCAACCCAAATAAATCTATCTCGAAGAACACATCAAATTTCAACAAAATACAGAGGGTATGTGCCTTGTTTGTTTGGCCTATTCCCTCAGTATTAGCTTGATAATAAGAGGGTAGTATAATGATTCAATAACTCTTGAATTTAGAAAATAATTAAACCCTACTTAAATATCATTGGATAACATCTGCAATGAGGAAGAGTCGATGTTCGTCGGTTCGTGATTCGTCGGCACTCGTCACCACTCGTGGGAACCAGTTCCATCCTCCAAGTGGTTGGCGTCGTGGTATTTTACCAGAGCTTCATTTCTTCGTGAATCTGTGCCAACACCCCTCCCCAATCTATATATAAATAGGAGGGGGAAGATGTGGGTAATGCCATTGGGAATTTATGAGGTTCATTTAATAATGAACCTTCCTAGTTTCCAACGGTACAATTACAAACATTGAGGAGTCAATCCAATTAATGGATTGACATGTTATTGGTCCCGCCACCACTTCTTGTCCGTTTAAGGAAAATAAAAAGAGAAATAAAATAAAATTTTCATTTTATTATTATTTTAAAAGTCCAAAATCTATTTTTTCTCCTGACCTACTGCAGTTTAAGTGAAGCCTCCCTTAAGTGAATCCAGGCGCTGTAGATTCAATGTTGCTCTCATATTTTTAATCTGAGCACCAGTTCAAAATTTAGAAAATGTCACCCACACGTTTACTGAACATACCTTTAAAAAAGTTTAGAAATTCATTCTGGGCACACCGGGCCTTAGAATTAGGCACTGTCAATTTTTTCAGACTCATAATAATTCCATATAATTAAAAAAAATTACATGGAAAATCCAGGTCTTTACGTTCTCCCCACCCTAGGGATTTTCATCCCTGAAATCCACAACATAGACTAAGGAAACAAATGGGGGTACTGAGCATAAATCTGACCCTCCTAATCCCATATTCTCTCTTGAAGGTTCCAATGCTTCCAAAGAGCGTGCACTAGAGGGATCAATCATCCACAAAGGACCCGCTCCTATTGATCCTCAATCTCCACTTGAACCTCCGTAAACGTCCCCCCATCGTCGATTTCCAGCTCGCCCCAGTTGATGACATGTGATGGATCATGCACGTACCTCCTCATATGTGACACGTGGAAAATGTCACGCACCCGGTGCATTTGTGGGAGAAGATCTCGGCGATACGCCACCTCACCAACTCTGTTGAGAACCTGAAAGGGTCTGATGAACCTCGGGGATAACTTGCCGCTCTGGAAAAATCTCCGCAAACCTCATTGAGGTGAGACCCAAAGGAAGACATGGTCTCTCTCCTTAAACTCCAAAGCTCTCTGTATCTTGTCAGTATAAGACTTTTGTCTGCTCTTTGTAGTCTTTATCTGCTTCTGGATGACCTACACCTTCTCAGTGGTAGCCTGTACTAACTCTGGTCCCATAAGTGATGACTCCCCTAGGTCTATATAGCATATAGGTGACCTATAAGGTCAACCGTACAAGGCCTCAAATGGTTCCATACCGATGGTGGAGTGATAGATGTTTTTTTATTTGAACTCCACCAAGGGAAATTGATCCTCCCAACTGTGGCCAAAATCTAAAATACAAGCACGAAGCATGTCCTCCAGTATCTGAATGGTCCACTCCATCTGACCATCCGTCTATGGATGAAAGGTGGTTCTCAAACACAGCTGAGTCCCGAATTCCTCCTATAATCCATTCCACAACTGAGATGTAAAACGTGCATCATGTTCATATATGATCATCGATGGAACCCCATGATGTTGTACAATCTCCTGTATGTAGAGGTGTCCCAAACCCTCTACTGATATCTACTATCAGATGGGTATAAAGTGGTATGACTTGGTGAGTTGGTCAATGATCACCTAGATGGAATCATATCCCCTAGATGTACATGGAAGCCCTATCACAAAGTCCATGGAGATACCATCCCACTTCCACTCCAACACCTATAGTGGCTACACTAAACCTGATGGAACCTGATGCTCGTCCTTCACTTGTTGACAAGTGAGGAATCATGAAGCAAACTCTACCACTGCCTTCTTCATCCCTGTACACCAGTACTAACACTGTAGGTCCTGTTACATCTTTTCCACACTAGGATGTACCTCCAGAGGGGACATATGGAACTCCCTCAACACCTCCTCCCATAGCACCACCGGTACCATGGTGTGTCCTTTGAAAAGGATGACGTGCTCCCCACCTTCAGAAAATCAATCAGGTGCCTGTCCTGACGATATATGAGCACATCGGGCCTCGTAGTCAATGCACCAAAGCTATGCCTCTCGAACTCATTGATGAAGTGGGGGAGTGACAGTTATAGATTGGAGGTAAGCTGCTCCATCTATATCCACAATGGATATCTGCAATGTGGCTAGCTGCTCTATCACCTCACTCAGCAGCTGTAAACCAGACCTTCTGCTGAGTGCATCTTCCACGACGTTCCCCTTCCCAGGAGTTTAGACTATCTCAAAGTCATAGTCTTGGAGGAACTCTAGCCAACATTTCTATCTCAGGTTCTGGTCCATCTTTGAGAAGATATACCTAAGACTCTTGTGATCAGAGTAAACAGTAAATCATTTTCCCATCAAGTAGTGTCACCACATTTTCAAGGTGAAGACCACTGCTTCTAACTCTAGGTTATGGGTAGTGAAGTTCTTCTCATGCTGTCTCAACTGTCATGAAACATAAGCGATCACAACTTGCTCTTACATCAGGACACATCCAAGTCCGCTCCCTAATGCGTCACAGTAGACTACATACCCAACGCCCTCTTCTAGTAGCCTCAAGATGGGGGCACTCGTCAGTCTCTGACTCAGCTCTTGAAAACTATGCTGACATCTCTCTATCCATACGATGGTCTGTCCCTTATTTTTCAATGATGACAAGGGTGCCACAACTCTAGAAAAGTTTGGTACGAATCTCCAGTAGTACCCAGCCAATCCCAGGAAACTCTACACCTCGGTCACACTCCTGGGTGGCTCCCAAGCAAGAAATACCTCTATCTTCACTGAATCTACCACAACTCCATCCTCTAAGATAACATGTCCCAGAAAGTGGACCTCCCATATCCAAAACTGGCACTTCGAGAGATTACCATAAAGATGCTGCTTTTAGAGTGTATCTAGAACTATCTGCAGATAATAGGCATGCTCCTCCTCCAACGATGAGTATATCAAGATTTCATCAATGAAGACCGCCAAAAAGCGAATGAGGTATGTATGAAAGATCCTATTCATGAGTCCCATGAACACTTTTGGGGTGTTGGTCACTCCAAATTTCATAACTAAGAACTCATAGTGGCCATGCCGACATATGAAGGCCGTCTTCTGCACATCCTCATCTCATAACCTGAGATGATGATAGCCTGATATGAGGTCTATCTTCAAAAACCATTTATCTCCCTTCAACTGATCAAAGAGATCATAAATCCTCAGAAGTGTATACTTGTTCTTCATGATCACCTTATTTAGGCACCGATAGTCCACACAGATTCTCAAACTCCCATCTACCTTCTTGGTGAACAAAATCAGGGTTGCCCATGGAGAAACACTGGGCCTTATGAACACCTTCCTTTGTAAGTCCTACAGCTGTACCCGTAACTCACGAAGCTCCGTAGGAGCCATCCAATATGCTGGTGTAGATATCGGTGCAATCTTGGGGTACAGGTCCATGTAAAAGTATACCTCTCTGCATGGAGGTAGTCCCAGAACATCATCAGGAAAGACATTGGCATACTGTCCACCACTACAGTATAGATCAGACTCTCAACATCAACTACTCTAAGGGTAAGGATAGCCAACATATGTGTGATTGGTTGCACCCTCCTCCGGGTAAGTCGATACTGTTCTGAAAAGGTTCCCTTCTCACCAGTGAAGGAAAACCTAGTCCCATCCTCATGGACACACCACAATTTACGCCTAATATAGTCAATCTGATCATGGAATGTGGATAACCAATCCATACCCAAGATAACATCATAAGGCCTTGACATCACTACTAGAAGATCCTAGCCAAATATCTCACCTCCTAGAGTAAGCTCACACTATCGACACCAGTGTGTAATCATTGAATCCCCTACCATAGGAGTCTCTATCCATAATGATCGAGCCAAAAGCTCTATCAGAATCTCTAAGCTCCAAATGAGGGTCGTGGTAATAAAAGAGTGACTGGAACCTATGTCTATAAGCACTACAGCTAGGGTGAAGTAGACACAGATCATACCACTAATCATCTCCGGAGCGCCATGGTTGTAGGCCTCAGCTTCCTGGAGCTCAACTCATCCCAATCCTCCTACTCCATGTGGTCAGGGTGGAACACCTGGAGGTGGTGGCAGTAGAACCTTGAATCTCCGCCCACCACCTACTGTATGGCTATATCCTCTACCACATCCGACTGCCATCTATGGACCTCCTCAATTGATTCTTTTCCTCTTCCTTGGCAGTTCCTTGATTGTCTGCTGGTCATCCGTACAATGGGTTGGGCAGTCATGAGCCATGTGTCTATGCCGGCCACATGAGTAGCACTGCCTGCTTCTCATCTGTCCTCCTCTGTCCTGTGAACCCTACACCACCGAACCTGTATCCTGAGGACGTCCACCAGGAGTTCTGTCCCTCTTGGGCCCCTGCATAATCCGTCTACTACCTTTTGAGGATGAATTTTCTACCTGACATCCGGTGGTGGATCTCGCTGTCGGTGCCTGCTCAGCTCAGAACCTCTCCACCAAAAGTGCTCACTCTAGCACCACAACTTGCATCAGAATGATGAGAGATATCATTGATTCTATGATATCCCATAGGAGACCCTTCTCAAAGGCCGGGTCCCTGAATAAAGGGTCCTGTACCATGTCGGTGGAGTAGCGGTAGAGATCAGTGAACCTCGCCGAGTACTGGGCCACAATCATGTTGCCCTACTGTAAGTGAAACAGCTCCTGTATACACACTGAGCGTAAGGTCGCTGGGATGAACTTTTCCCTAAAAAGTCCCTCGAAGTCCACCTAGGTGAGGGTCACCTCTTTGTGTAACTGGAGTGTTAGACTCCACCATCTCCTAGATGCTCCCTAGAAGATACTGGTAGCTAGGATCACCATCAGATCAGCTGGTGTCCCAACTAAGCAAAAAACTCTGGCCACAGCCTCCGGCCAATCCTTAGCCGCCTGCGGATCCGTCTCGCCTTGGAACCTCGGAGGCCTATACCTTTGAAACTCGTGCAACATGCTCTGTTGGCATGCACCCTCTATTGGTGGGGATGGTGGAAACACCTACCCAAAGGGTTGTGGTGTTGGTAGTACACCACCCGAATATGCTAACACCGTAAGAGGTCCCTACACTGAGGCCTCATCATTCAGTGGGATTTCATCATGTACTCTCTCAGGAATCCTGACTGGAAGTCTTTGTAGTGGAATCTTGAAAGGAAACAGGTGCACCATGGTCAATAAGTTATACCTGGTGAGCTGAATCAAAGAATTCATAAGAAAAACTTTTAAAAACACACACAATCAGTGTTTTCGTGCACTGAGTCGGAACTCAGAATTCAGGGTCCTAGTGTATAGATATGTCGGCTGCTGCACCAACACTGGATTCCCCAAATTGAAAACCACACTCATAACACAACACTATTTCCAAATAAAAAAGATCAGAGTCCTAGTTCTTGAGTAGAACTAACTCCTCTGATACCACTTTTTTATGACCTATCCCCAAGGCCCATGCCGTGACTACCCCAATCCCACATTCCATAGGCCAGGGCTAGATACTAGCACCAAAAAGGTATATACCTATAACAGGAAGGCATTGACTTTAAACCTATACAAATACACAATCCAAGAACAGAATAAGAAGTAACCACGAAGTAAACTACTGTAGTAAAAAGTTTACTGAAAGTAAAGGGGCTGTAATACAAGCACAAATGAAAAGTAAAAGTACAACTAAAAAGAGAAAACAAATCCTGGATCGTCCATCGAGGATCCTACATGAAGGGTAGGTACAACTCATGATCAGTAGTCACTGCATCATGTCACGTCAAACGGTCCACCTCTGAGCACTGCCCAGTCCTGGATCCCTCAGCCTTGATCAACGTTGTCCGTCGTCTGCACAAGACATAGTAAGGTGAATGAAAATCCAGTGCATGGGTGAGTATAACAATACTCAGAAGGGACCTTGAGACCCCCGAAGGTCTCCCAGAGTTCCACAAAGTAAAAACCACAAATAAAGACCGCAATCACAAATCACAAAGTGGTATTAATCAATTCTACTTAGGTATATGACCATACATATACCTAAGTTATCAGAATATACTCATATCATACATGAGAAAACATAAGGCTCCAACTTTTAATCAATTTTCACAACTGATCCATGAGAGAAGAATACTACAAAGGTAACACCATGAAGGTAACACTATGAAGGTAAAAGTACCCAAAGTTAACACCACGAAGGTAAATGTACCACAAAGGTAACACCAAGAAGGTAACACCATGAAGGTAAAAGTACCAAAAGGTTAACACCATAAAGGTAACACCACAAAGGTAAAAGACTCAACTCACACTAGGTATATAACTCAAGTACATAAGTAGAGATGACTAGTCGTAAATCTAGATTATCTTATTCTGTGGAGAGGCTCTGCTGCTGACCCACACAAGATCGATAGATGCTGACCCACACAGTATCAGTAGGTTCTAACCCAAACAAGATCGATAGATAATTACCCCCACAGGATCACTAAGTGCTAACCGACATAGGATCGATAGATGCTGACCCACGCGTGATCGATATTATTTCTTCACGTTACAACCAACCACAAGATTCATGCACTAAGCACGCTTGATTATGGGAAGATCCACTCCTCAAGACATCGGTCATACGTCAACTACCATGAGGTTCCATGAAAAGGTATCCCAAAGGACTGATATGTATTAAGGTTTCCAACGTGGTAGATGGCGCGTCAATCAGATGCCTGGTCTATGACTTATAAGCATTTTAGTACCAAGGGCCCGATTGAATTTGAGTTCGATCCAACCCGGATGTACTAAAACCTTCTCCAAATCTCAAGCGGAGTATACCAAAAGGACCATCTCGCTCTAAGGTTCCCAACACCATAGATAGTTCTTTAAACAGATTCCCAATTAACAAGTTATGGCTCTTTTAGATAAACTGGGCTTGGAAGGGTTCGGGTCCGGTCCGACCCGACCAGACCGACCCAGCCCAACCCAGTTTGGGTTGACCCAAACAAGTTTGGATCGACCCAACCTAGTATGGGTCTGGCTTGGCCCGCTAAGCCGTAGACCGGCTCAACCTGCCTGTGCGGTGCGGCCCGCTTGGCTGGCGCAACCCGACCCACGAAGGGGCACGAACCGCTGGACTCGCGCGGCCCAACCCGCGAAGGGGCATGACCCAATAGAGGTGTGGCCCATCCTAGATGGAATAGGGGAGTGCCCCCCGATTTTCCCCAATGAAATTAACCATTAAGTTTGTGCGGGGGTGCCATGTGGCGCCGCCTGGTCTCTCGTGGGACCCGTAGGGAGTGGGTCCCTGCTACCGCGACATCAGAGCCACGACCAACCTCTCTAGAGGCGTGCCATTGCGTGAATCTCAGTCTCCTGCGACTGGCCGGTGCCGAATGCTCCCTATGTACACTGCGGCTGATGAGCTGCAACCACCTTCTTAGATGGCGCACGCGCGCCTCCCTTCCTCCTTGGCCAGCCCGAGTCAGCTGCCATCTTCACCTACCTTCTCCGCCAGCAACGCGTGTCGGGACGCCGCTATCTTCTTCGCGGCTGGCCGGTGCCGACCACCGCCATCACCTCCTCCACTGACATTGGTTACCAGCAGTCTTCCGTGGGTCACTGGGTGAGCTCCGGTGGCCCGTTTTTCCATCCGAAGGTGCCAACAAACTCCTCAGGACTCCCTCTTTGTTGCTAAACCCACCGTTCGAGGTTTCTTCCAACATGAATAAATCTCTCATGAATAATAGATCAAATTTCAACAAAAGGAGGAGGGTATTAGCCTTATTTGTTGGTCCCGTTCCCTCCATGTTAGCTTGATAGCAAGAGGGTAGTATACCGATTCAAGAACTCCTGAATTTAGACAATAATTAAACCCTAGTTCAAGATCATTGGAGAAAGTCCGCATTGAGGAAGATTCGGTGTTCGTCGGTTTTTGATTCGGTGGCACTCGTCACCGCTCGCTGGAACTGGTTCCATCCTCCAAGTGGTTGGCATCGTGGTATTTTACCATATCTTCGCCTCTTGGTGAAGTCATGAAAACACCCCTCCCCAAGATCTATATAAATAGGAGGGGAAAGAGGTGGGTAATGCCGTTAGGAATTTATGAGGTTCATTTAATAATGAAACTTTATAATTTCAAAAAGTACTGTTACAAACATTGAGGAGTCAAGCCAATTAGTGGATTGACATGTCGTTGGTCCCGCCACCACCGCTTGTCCGTTGGAGGAAAAGAAAAAGAGAAATAAAATAACTTTGTTATTTTTTTTATTCTTTTAAAATTCCAAAATCTATCTTTTTCTCCCAACCTAATATGGTTGAAGTGAATCCCACCTTAAGTGAATCCCGATACTGCAGATTCAGTGGTTCTTTCTGATTTTTAATCTGAGCACCAGTTTAAAAGTTAGAAAACGCCACCCGCGTGTTTACTGAAAGTACCTTAAAAAAGTTCAGAAATTCATTCCGGGCACACTAGGCCTCAGAATCACGTGCCGTTAATTTTTTCAAACTTGTAATAATTCGATATAATTAAAAACAAATTACATAGAAAATCTACGTCTTTACACTAATGTAGATTGTGTACTGACTAGGGAATGTTTCCTAGTTATACCAAGTGATAAAATAGGATGCATTGTATTTATCAACAAGGATGAATTATATTTTTTGGTTAGTCTAAGCGGATTTCTAGGATGATAACAAGTTCATGTATGTTGTTTATCATTCTTACAATGAGTCCTATCTACCTTTACCTCATAGGTTCAACCCGATGATGAATGTATGGATGTGAATTGAGATGTGTCATTGTTCATTTCCCATATAATAATTGGATTTTATGATATATCTATATATATTTTATGTTTCCATATATTTATTCAGGTTTTCCTAGTTCTTTCTTATGTTTATAAATTAGTTTATTTTAAAGAAACTAAATGATATTGATAATTTTTTTTAAAATGAATTGGATTTCAAATATTTTTTCAAAAATTTGAATAATGGTTTTCATAGTGAAAGAAATTATATAGAATCTTGGTGGTATCCTATTGTAATTTTATTACACCCAATATATACACATTGGGTATATGCAGACTAGGTTTTGTGGGATACATGAGAAGGTAAGTGTTTCATGTAGTTTGGTGGATCCTCTTGATTAACATTATCCTTACTTGATATAGAGATGGTGGTGACCATGGTTCATTAGTAGTTTGGGATCATGGGGAGAATTTTTGGATCCTTGGGAATTTTGGGTTATTTCGTATCGATCACCCCAGTATTGATCATGTTTTGGTATCTTTGTATATGGATGTTGGTTTCCATTTTCTTTATTCTTATGGTGTAATTTTTATGAGTTATGGATTATTATTTTTGTGTTATGATCTAATTGTTTTTATTTATATTTAGGAATTTATTATTGATATGCATGGGTTCTCCATACACCAACAAGTCATGTCAAATTCTTAGTAGAATCCTTAATGTGGTTATTAGATTGTAAGGGAGAAACTATTTACAATGGTTTCATTATAAAACCCTAGTACTTGTCACCATCCTGCGGAAATTAGGAACATGCTTCGAGCCTCATGGAAATCTAGGTCAGGTGATAGGACTAGTCAACCTAGACTAGTTTGTTATAGTCTAGTCAAAATCACTAATGTCATAGAAGATACTATTGATGAGTTAATGTAACTAAAAAGTAGAACTATCCATTGTCTCACCACACTCTTTCCTACTTTAACCATCCTAATAAAAAGTTAAACATCCTATTAGGGATCCATATCACTAACATTTATAGTCCTAGTCACTTCTAAATGACCATAACTAGCCACTTCATCCTTAGGGATAACACCCATCATGTCAAGTGACTTCAAATGGAATAGAAATAAATCAAATCTTCTAATAATGTCCACCAGAATATCCATCTTCATATAAAATACCATCATTAATATCAAACAAGTGTGATTATAATGTCAATAAATCTTATATACTAAAAGGAATAAATATAATAAATGCCTTGAAATGCATATGATAACACAAGATCAAAGTCATCTACAACATCTAACAAGTTTTTTCCCAATAGTACTATGATGATCTCAATCCAAATATCTCATCATGACATCTCAAAGTATATTGAGAGTGGATATATTTGTTTTTAATACTCCAGTAAGTTCTCATGAAAATGAGTTATTAGATGATGATCACACAACATATTAAGAAAATAAAATAAATCCTCAAACTACACAACATGATTTAAAATTGGAAAGCAATTCTATTACAAAACATATAACTCATGAAATATGTCCATCATCAAAAAAATAAGTCAAATATTGTTAAAACAATCAAAATATACATATCTAAGTAAAATTTCCAATCTTATTATCCAAATTGATCATTATCTACCAACTTCTTTCCAACTTTGAAACAAAATTATAATGAAAAAAAGCATCAAGGGTTTAAATATAATCATTGGGGAAAAAATACAACAAATACCATCAAACCAAGAATCCTATATTTGGAATATGTATAATCCTAACTCATAGGTATCATCAAGTATCAAAACTCATACAATGACTTATCAATATGAGTTATCTTAGTATCCATATAGTATGATAGTAGGTTCTGAGACTTGGGTACATAGATGAACTACTCATCATCTTTATGATCAATATAATGGGACACTATGATTGTAGAGGACCCAATAATAATTATCTCGTAACTTAGGATATAGGTTCCCACATGGAGACACATCATATTCTTAAATAATCTAAAATTATTTATCTATTGATATTGTAATGAAGAGAATTTTTTTTGATATATGATTAGAATTTCTAAATAACCTATTCTATAACAGTTACCCTATCACAAGAAATCATGCACATAAATGATGTTAGGAACACTATGATTCATTAACCAACCTAATTGTATTATTTAAATAGTATTCTAAGTACTCAATTCAGTCAAAAAAGGATCAACTTCACTGTGTAAAAATACATTGGATTTTAAACCCTATAGTTGGGTTACTTGGTCAAACATACTAAACTCAAATTATTATACCGACATTTCCCTAACTTCCCAAACCAAAACCTCATGTGTGACAAAATAAAAACTCAGTCCTTGAGATAAACTCATTCAGATATGAGACTGACATAACCCAACCCCAATGGGGCCCTACTCAGGTTGGAAAAAAGATTAAGTGTGCCTCCCTAATACCACCTTCAATAGTCTATGGGTTGGTTACCAACACTAAAAGGGTATAAAAAAATGGAAGGAATTTTCCCATGAAATATGAAATGTTAAACCACCATAACACTATATATTTAGTAATCATATCCAAGTAAAACTGAAATTCATGAAACAACTTATACCATACACCAGTAAAGAACAAATAATTACTTGATAAATTTTAAAAAATAATATGTAAAATATAATCTTTCAAACAAGGAATAAATGGGGATCACATGAAAACCTAAAGGCGCACTTCAATAAATGGATGCATATTCTTCCAATTAGACACTACAAATAGATACCATCAATCCACCTCTACAAAATGGAACCATCTTCGCCACATCACCATATACTTTTGTAAATAATAAAATGCATCCATGAACACATGTATGAAATAATAAAAGTTCCAATGTATGGGTGAGTACAATAACTTAGTAGTAGATCCCAAGTGTTTAATGACACTAAATCCAAGCTCATGTATTTAAAATAATCAAATAATATGAAATCATAATATATAGTCATAAACTCATAATTCAGTACCAACCAAGGTTATTTTAGGTTAGACATATAATAGAATACTATAACATCCTACAAGTCTCATATAATACTACACATGAGTATAACTTTCTTCATAAGTTCACAAGTAATTAATCATAAGTTTAACTCATCATAGTAATGCATTTTCAATCTCACCATAGGAACCAATCCTCAAATAAAAAATGTCATGAAAAATACACACCAAAAGAGTCCCTTAATACCAAATACACCCTTATTCATGAGGAATAATAATTCACCCAAGTGTAAATGTATTATCATACTATTTTTCATGTCAATGTGGAGGACTCATTCCTCATTGATGAAAATATATCAATCGAGGGGTACTTTACCCCACCAATAGGGGACTTACACCCAATCATAGAATATGATCAATCAAGGTGATACAAAAATCCATCACTAATTTCATGTGAGGAATCAGTGTCCCAGTGAAAATAGTGTAAAACTAGAGGACACATGAACCCATTTACCAAACCCCATATTTTTATTTATTTAATGTGTTGAATAACTTGGTTCAAAACAACACTAAACTAAAATGAATAATACTTTTTTCGTTAGAGTGTAATATTACAACATGAAATTAAATGAAAATTTAAATTAAAAGAAATCTAAATGAAATATAAATTTTAAAATATTAATAAGAATAAAATCATAAGTAAATACAAGAATTATGAGGTTGAAATGTTCATCCTTCCGCTCTCCCATAAAAATCATATCACCAATTATAACTATAGAAATAATGAAAATCATTAGAAATATGATAAAAATTTTGAGAGATAAATGAATGAGCATGATGAATTGTTTTTAGAGAAGTGTGTAATGGTATATATAGGAATGAAAAATAGTAATATGACCATTATATGGGTGTTGGGTTTATATATGACCGCTGAGAAAACATACAACCAATTGGTATATTGTAAATGTTATAATGGGTATATAATACTATTGTAGAAATGAATAATTTATTATAAATAATATATTTAACTTTTAAAATATATATTTAACACCTATTAAATAATTATAGAATTATAATAAATTAAAATATAATCACTCATTACATAAGAAATTATTTTTGTTCAAATATTTTTTTTTCAGTATGATACTTTTTTATTTAAAATTTAAATTTCATATATTAATAGTTTAAAATTAATAAAATAGATTTTATATTTGAAATTATGATTTCCAAATTATATAATAGGGTCAATTTGTATCTGTTTTCAATAAGGCAGGATAAATAAATAAATAAATAAATATATATATATATATTGGAGTTGATGATGCTTTGAGAATTATTATGAAATCACGTGTTGGCATTAGATGTCATGATTGGTAAATCAATCCTCCTGTTAAAACCGAAAATTGGAGAACTATTATTAAAGAATAATTACATGGTATAATGGATTTTAGAGAATTAACCTTTTTTACTACATGAAAAATAAGTTGAGATTCGATGGATGGAGTTTATGAGAAGGCCATGAAAAATATATTATTATTACCTGATGAATATTTCATAAGAAAAATTTTGAGATAAGGAGGTGAACTATTTGTATAAGTGTTTTTATAAGATATTTTTAAATAATTAGGCAATATCAAGTGATGTACACCTTTCATGGGGCATGGAGAAATAAAAATTTATTTTTTCTAATGTAGCACAGAGGTTAACCGGGGTCATCTCACTTGAGGAGTGTTGTAGTCAATCAAACACTAATTTATAATTCACCTAATCTATTTCTTTTTATTGTTTTTATTATTTTAAAAAAATGGATATGATTTTTTGGGTTTTACAAAATATGGAATTAAAATAATGAAATGTATAATTAAAACCTAAATGAATATATAGACAAAATATAGGTTAGGAAATAAAGGTCTTGGTCCTAGAATTGGGTTATGTAGGTTCCTTTATTCTTGAATTCAATTTGATAATCCAACCCTTTTCATACATGGGTTGATATTCCCTACCATGAGAAAGATTTTTAGCATGCATAGGAAACCACTTTGGAACACCAAATTTCACCTCCTCTAGTTATAGAATAGGAATGAATGCGAGTTTCATGTCATGGTTTACTTTTATCACAATCATATAATCCCCTCCCATTAACCCAAAATGGAATTAAATGATTTAAATAATTTAATAATAGTGATTAAAAATGTTATGAAAACTACCCCATGGGAATGCCTAGGGTTAGTCACTTTCCATTGCAAAGTGAAAATATATCTCAGTGGAAGAAGGTTGAGAGGAATAAATTAGGGTTGGGAAAGAGAGAGAGATGTGGAAGAACAACGGGATTAGAAGAAAAAAAAACAATTTAATTAAAATTTGAATGTGGTACATGAGAAAATAAATTGAAAACTAAAAGAAAAATAAAATTGAATACCTAAAGTAGTGGCAAACCTACAACATAGTGCAATGACAGATCCTCAGGAACCAATGATTTTTCAATCCTCCCCAGCCTCTTATTTATAGGATTTTCTAGATGTTTGAGCTATCAAAATAGAATAATAAATGGGTCTTGATGGACTGGTCTCATAATGGGGAGCCGCATCATAAATTACATAAAAAAAATCTGTTTCTCAGTCCGTTTGGAATTTTCTCATTATGAATAGTGTTCACAGTGTGTAATGTGTGGGGCCATGAATATTTTTCACATTTTTTATTCTTTTTAAGTGCCTGGAAGTTGTTTCACAGTGTGAACATATGTTTCACGCTTGATACTTGTTTATTTGGCCCATAAGCCTTATTTTTATTCATGTCATGGTTTCACATATTTTAATGGTTCATGTTTAATGTTATTATAGACTTAAATGATGTTTAATATTGTTTTCTAGCCAATTTTCCTCTATTTTCACCTAGATATTCAGTTTTGAGCCTTAAACGTGGTCTTTTACTTTTCCTTTTTTCATCAACCATATTTTTCTTAATGAGTTCATCACTTTTAATCTTTTTAAAGTCAAAATATATTCCATGTTCTATCTTCAATATTATCATATTAGGACATTCCAATTGACATGATGGCATGGAGTGTATTCATCATGATCAAATCATCACTTTTACACTTGTTTTCAAAAATTTACTATATCTTTCAATAAAACAATTAAATAATTAATAACAAGAATAATCAATTAAATTGTAAAATCATTGTGTTTTATACACAAAAATGCATGCCAAATATGTCCCTTTTAGTAAGACAACCAAGGAACTAACTCAACCACACATGTGGGAACAAATTCAACCATGTGGGAGCAAGTTTGACCTGCCCAGTCTAGGATGTAACATCTTGGCTTGGGTTCTATAAACCGGTGCCCCGAGACGATTTACCACATGACCTAAAGCATGTATCTTTGTACGCCAAAGGCTACCAACTAGTATTGAGGTTCTAATGTCAGTAATGAGGAGACTATACCCTCTTTTACTAGAGTAATACCACAATAGAAATAAAGAATCAATAACTAAATGATATATAATCGTTACCAGGAGAATACCAGTATCACAAAATGACCAAAACTGGAAATAAAATATAAAAAATAATAGTAGATATTCCATGTTAAAGTATGTGCCAAGTGTCAAAATGGAACTCAAAAGTAAAGACACTAATAACTCCCCAAGATGGTACTAAACCACATCTAGCTCCCTCATCTATGCTCCATCCCAACTCATCCATCTAACATAAAGCCTTTTCCCTTATCCTATCTGTAGAGACCCAAAGCTTAACATACATGGAAATTACATTACTTTTGCGGAATACTTAATATATAAAACAAAACAGAAACCAAAGGACCATAATAGTTTATTGTCTTTTGAAACTTGGAACATAATCTTCTAATCTTGGTGAAAGATCTTCAACATCTCCCATAAAGATCTTCCCTTTTTTTTCTTACCTAAAACCTTTATTTATATCTTGGGGAAAATAAAAAATATAAAGGGTGAGCTAAAATTCTCAGTAAGGGTAAGCATTGAGAAAATAAAACAAACCACATACATTTGAACTTCAAAACATGAACATAAATTTTGAACATCAAAATCTTGAGTTGTGAAATAAATCTTGGCAGTATGTAAGGCATAGATCATAAAGAAACATAAATCATGATACAATAGCCTGGGAATAAAACATTTAATTGTGGAAAAACATTAATCACATAATATGATTTCCATAGTAGCCAAGGCATTGCTTCCAAGACCATCTTAGTGGACAAAGTCCCTTACTGAATCGAGTTCACTCCTCGTTCCAGTCTTGTAACACTGAACCAGATTAACTTATCATTCCAGACATCTCTATATCATGAGATATAAATATTTACCCAATGAATTGGAGGGAGATATAGGTTCCACCCATCTCATAATGAAATCATTCTTATGTGTGCCACAACATAAGCATAAATCATTCATCATAACCCAAGGAATAAAATGGGTTTCATAAACATCATCACATCATAATCCATATAAAACAAATGGATATAATTTCATCATAAGAAAAGTGAAACCTTGTAAATCATAGATAAATTACACTTGAAACATACACATATGGAATAATGTCATCTTAGATGGAAAATGGTTTTGATAAAACACTTGATATGAATTCTTGAGGAAAATATCCTTTCTTCTTCAAAATCATTTTTTTCACAAAATGCCATGCAATTTCAAAAGAAAATATTTTTGTTGAAAATATTCATGAAATATTGTAGAGTAAGCTTTATGAAAATAAGGCATTATGAAATCGTAAAATTCCATTCATGCCATATGAGTTAAAAAACATTCTCCTCGTATTTTTAACCGAAAAGTCAAAAAGTACCATGTATGGTAAACAAAAAAAGATTCCTTCCATAACACAGAGTAAAAGTCAACGAGGGGTAAACATGACTTTAAAAATACATTGAATAATATTAAACACTTTATGAAAAACATTTCTAAGGACATGGATGAAAAATATAACCCCATTAAATACTTACGTATAAGCAATCTCGGATAAAAATGAGATTTGCAAAATTATCCCTTACCTTAGGTCTGATATGCTTCGTACATATCTGAAACTCATGTATAATGATTTAAATAATGTCATTGACTTATTACATAATCATATTCATTGTTATGATATCATATATGGTTCACTTATGACCTATATTACCCGTTCTTTTATAAATTCCATGTTAAAGCAACGTTTTGGGTAAAATCGTTTCATTTATCATATGTGTTTGGACTTGTTGTTATTGATATTATTATTACTTATATCATGATTTAATTAATTAAATAATTTAAATAATTATTTATATATCATATATATTCATTATATATATATAATAGATAGATAAATGAATTAAATACACCGTTCATGGAGACGGTAGGCCGTACGTACGCATGAACACTGTTTTCACTTCCTTATTGACTTGAATGGAAGTAAGTAGATGACATATATATATATATATACATAAATCCAGTAGCTTTACCATGTAATATATTTCATTATTATTCATTATACATACTTTATAATCATTCTTGAGTGGTTAACATGGAGAATGAATCTCGTCGCGTCGTGGAGACGGTAATCCGTACGTACGCACGAGCAATGATATCATTCTCATAATTATTGAATTGAATTGGAGTAGATGATATAATGTCTCAGAATTAGTATGATGTTATAATAACCACATATAGTTATTCTTTACACCATTATACCCATCCATGTAAGGTGGTGGTGGAAAAATAGATTACACCACAGTGTGGAGACGGTATTCCGTATGTACGCACGCACAGTGATTTCGTTTTCCGTAGGATGGATAGAAGGTGAAATGGGGTTGTTTCATATTTATAATAACATATAATTATATTATTTATACTTATGTTATTAATTTATAATAAAACAACTAAATAAGAATAAGTTTAAGAAGAAATAAACTTGAAAGAATCGGTAGAAGAGATTACCTCTTCTTCGACGCACCTCTTTTATGCTTCCTCTTAAGGAACTAGATTTGGCCTTTCGAGGAGACCAGAACCTCTATAATGTTTCTAGAGAAGTTTAGAAGGAAAATGGGCAGGGTTTGGTGGATATTCAAGGCTCAAAAGGGCGTGAATAGAAGAGGGAAGGGGTGCCCTTTCTATAAGGGAGGAGAGGGGAACCTTTGGAAACCTCAAAAATATTAATTTAATATAAATTAAAAACCCACTTAAAAACTTCCAAAGTTACTCAAATTAGGATATTAGATAATATAGGGTTTTAATCTCATCAAACAATTAAATTTATACATGTTTTTATTTTATTTTAAACCTTATCATTTTGATTTATCCTTATTTAATCTATTTAGTTTTATTTGTGGTAATAATGTTATAAATTTTATATGATTATAAATACTTACTTATGTGTTGTTAATTATACATAATTTGATACTTTATAACATTTTAGATCATATAAATTTTAATTTGTAATTTTTAAAATATTTTTTTGATTTTTAAACTATTTAATAATATAAAATATCAATAGTGTCAATTTTGACACAATTAATTTATTTGAATTTAAATAAAATACACAGAGAATATATTTTCAAAAAAACCTATTTAATAGATTTATAACAAGTCATATTCATCTAGAAAATTCTTGGATCACATTAATTAGTTCAGATAATATTTATTTTAATATTTTTAAAACCGTTTATCTGGTATTTCAATCAATAAAATAATTTCAACAACACTATTGTGTCACCTTTAATATTAATTATTTAATCTCAAAAAATTATAAATAAATTCACATGGTGTGTATAATTTTATTATATTTATGGATACTATTCATGTTCAAAGTTTCATGAATATTATCACTAAATTAAAATTATTATACTTATAAGATTTAAGAGAGTGACATGTTGTCACTTTCTTTGGTTTTAATAATAATTATATTATTTCATGGTAAAAAGTCCATGAAATTAATCTAGTCAGACCCTTAGGTGATATTGGTCGACTTTTATTCATCCAATAGGATTTTGGAAAGTGTTAGGGTAATTTTATAATCTAATTTTTACCCTTAATTACCAGATTTACCTTTAACTGTAGTAAATAAAAATTACCGTAGTTATTATTCATAATATCAAAAAAAAGTAACCTATTAACATAATTTGGACCCACTGAATTCAGATATGGAATCCATTTTTCAATATTCAAAACATAGAAGTTGCAGTAATTAATTTAAAATTAATCCCGTTGTTAAGAAAACGGGTTTTAAAAGTTAAAACATTGCCAAAGATTGAAATGTTTTTACCTATGAATTCAATGTAAAATTAATGGCAATGACATAAATTATATTAAATGGTAAAAATATATTCTCTTTATACTTTAAAACCATTCAATATTATAATTTAACCATATAAATTATTGACATGAAAGAAGTTGTTTTTAATTAAAATATAGCGTGTTTTTAATATTCATTAAAATATGAAAGTTATCAGAATAATATGAAAATTTTATCCAAAGTAAAATTTTATATCATGATTCCAAACAAGAATTTTATTTTTTTCAAATTGAACTTATAAACATGTCAAAAACTAGATTTAAAGTGGGTGCTCCATTAAAAGGCGGCAAAACTACATTTTTTGAAAAATACTTATTTTACCTGAAAAATTTATCTTGTTCTCATACCATGTTCTAAAAAATGTGTAAGATGAATAATAATGTTATAAAATTAAAAATGTAGTTAATACTATTCATAACGGCCAGTCCATAATAATATTATAACTATATATCATTGTTTAGTGAAACCTGGTATTGCGTATAACACACGCTATCGAGGAAGGTCGCGATTGCGTGTAATGCGAGCCAAGTCAGGGTTTCGTGTAGTGCAAGACACCTTTGTTGTTGCGTATAACAAAATCCAACCATATTTCATTTATACATTGAATATATATATATATATATACACTCAATGTTGTGAACTTGAAATTGTGTGTAACACGATCCAAGAATAGTGTTGAGTATACTGCAAGCTAATACGGTGTTGGGTATAGTGCAAGATAATCTTGGTGTAGCGTACAACATAAGATATGAAAGAAATTAAAAAGAATATATCTCATAAAATCTAGGGGTGTTACATTCTACCCCACTTAAAATGAATTTCTCCCTCGAAATTCGTTGGGGTTATAAATCATTTACCGCTTGTAAGTTTCTTTCATATAAACCCACATCATAAAAAGGAATACCAAAACTTAATTTTAAAAACTAAAGTAAGATATGCAACGGTTACCCAAGTTAACTCATTACTGGGTTTCCATATAGGATAACATCAGTGAAAATATGGATATAGAAGAGAAATCTAACCATCAAGTTCTGATGGAGAGTGGTAGAGAACATGGATATGAAAAATCCAACAGTCACAAAGACATAAATTTGTGATGATCTAAGGTACCATCTGATTCATCAGCTATAAGGGCACTAGGACAACATTTTTGGTTTTCAAGATCATTCCCCTAAAGTTGAAGAATTTTAATTAGAAAAAATACTTACTTTATTTTGGTAAAATCTCATCGTTTTTTGTGCCTTGAACAATTTCCACTTCTTCTCTTAAAAAAATAAAGTTGAATTTGTCATTTGTGAAGTGTTAGCAGATCATGTGATAGAATGATAGGCCATTCCATCTATTCTCAACAAAAGGTTAGAACATTTTAATATAAGTCCACCTATAGTTTGATAATAAATTAATCTTAAAAAGAAAAATAACTTATACTATCCATAAATGGATAACATTAAAATCCTTCCAAAAATTAAAAAATAATTTAAAAGGAGGTGAACTAAATCCACTTAACATTTGTCTCCCATATCTCATAAGGTAGTTCTTGATTGTCACATTCCTTAATCATGTATTCTCTTGAAACATTAATTACTATATAACCTTAGTAAAAACATGAATTCTGTCAAAAGTTAACTCTTTCCGTATACCAAAATCCCAAAAATTCTATATACTCAAACCATGATATCACTTTGTCCTTATATCAATCATGAGATCATGAATACTATCAAACATATTATTTTCTCCTTATCCCTTCATTATGCGCATATCATCTATTTTCCAAAGATATTTCAATCACTTTTCATGGTTACCCGTACCATAAAATTATTAAAAACCAAAATAGACCAATACACAGATATTCCAATATTCCACGATACTATAAATGAGATTCCACAACATTATTTTGGATTCCTGTTACATAAACACATTATCAGTCCACCACATCGTTGTCATACTCAACATCACCAATAGTGATCGCATGTTACTTCCATTTGTCCTTTTCCTTAAGAGGTTGTTGATGTCTATCGTCATTAACCCTTGGATTAGGGCATTGGTTAGCATAATGCCCCATTTCCTTGCACTTGTAGCACTGAAGTGTTGGTGGATCGTTCTCTGTAGTCTTTTCTCTGTTCACGTCATTAGAAACCTTTTCCCCATTACTTTTGCACTTAGCTGCTCGATGAACTTCTTTTCCACACTTGAAACATTTTCTAGTACCTTTTAGACAATCTCCACCATGCTTCTTTCCACACTTTCAGCATAAATAAACATTCACTTTCTTTTCACCATTGTTCTGAGATTTTTCCTTGAACTCCATCTTTCGTTTCTTGTCAAAACCATAAGATGGATATATAACACCATCTTCCAGTTCTACCTTGATAGCACAACATACAATTTATTCATAGCTACTGAAGTCTCTTATAGCTAATTCCCTTCGAAGACTTGGTTTTAAGCCACTGAAGAATCGATCAACTTTACTTTCAGGTGGAATGATAAATCCAGATGAATACCTTGAAAGCCTTGTAAAATTCGCCTCGTATATACCAACAAATTCATCATCCTTTTTCTTAATCTTAAGGAACTCCATTTCCATCTTTGTTCGAAGAATACGAGGGAAATACTCATTGAAAAACATGTTCTTGAACTCGTCCCATTCCATGGATGCAATTTTATCTTGGGGACTTGTATTCTTAATTAGAGTCCACCACTAGTATGCTTCACCTTCTAAACAGTAAACAACTAAAATGATTGTTTCATGTTCTGAACAGCGAAGTATGGAAAATATCTTTTCAATGGTACTGATCCATTATTCAGCAACAAGTGGATCTGAAGACCCATTGAAAGAAGGTGGACGTTGCCTCATGAAGGACTCAATAGAATATTGTTCCCTTCTCTTCTCATTTGGAAGTCCAGAATGATTCATAGCTTGTGTAAGTATAGAAATAAGATTTTTCACTCCATCTCCCATAACATTGGTTTGTTCAGTAGGACAATCATTGGATCATCCATTAAATTGATCAACACGGTTCCTTCGGGTTCCAGCAATCGTCTAAAACCCAAAAAGAATAGTGTGAGAGGAAAAAATCATGCTAGGAAAACAACATAATAAAGGGGGATTACCTTCAATATATAACATCTTAAGTTTAATTCTAAGATCGTTACGGTAATTCTAGGACTATTACCTATATTTATAGTTAACCTTAGAGACATCCCTAGACATACCTTATAAATATCTCTAGGGATTTCTCTAAAGTTTTCGCATCCTAGTTTCCAAAGGTTAACTAAACATCTCTTTGATACCAACTGTAGAGACCCAAAGCTTGACATACATGGCAATTACATTAATTTTGTGGAATAATTAATACATAACAAAAAACAGACACCAAAGGACCGTAATAGTTTAGTGTCTTTGGAAACTTGGAACATAATCTTCTAATCTTGGTTAAAGATCTTCAACATCTCCCATAAAGATATTCCCTTTTTTTCTTACCTAAAACCTTTCTTTATATCCTGGGGAAAATAAAACATATAAAGGGTGATCTCAAATTCTCAGTAAGGGTAAGCATGGAGAAAATAAAACAAACCATATACATTTTAACTTCAAAACATGAACATAAAGTTTGAACATCAAAATCTTGAGTTGTGAAATAAATCTTGGCAGTACGTAAGGCATAGATCATAAAGAAACATAAATCATGATAAGATAGAATGGAAATAAAAAATTTAATTGTGGAAAACCATTAATCACATGATATGATTTCCATAGTAGCCAAGACATTGCTGCCAAGACCATCTTAGTGGACAAAGTCCCTTACTGGATCAAGTTCACTCCTCGTTCCAGTCCTGTAACACTGAACCAGATTAACTTACCATTCCATCCATGTCTATATCATGAAATATAAATCTTTACCCAATAAATTAGAGGGAGATATAGGTCCCACCCATCTCATAATGAAATCATTCTTATGTGTGCCACAACATAAACATAAATCATTTATCATAACCCAAAGAATAAAATGGGTTTCATAAACATCATCACATCATAACCCATATAAAACAAATGGATATCATTTAATCATAAGAAAAGTGAAACCATGTAAATCATAGAGACATTACACTTGAAACATACACATATGTAATAATGTCATCTTATATGGAAAATGGTTTTGATAAAACACTTGATATGAATTCTTGAGGAAAATATCCTTTCTTCTTCAAAATCATTTTCTTTTCAGAAAATGCCATGCAATTTCAAAAGAAAAGAATTTTGTTGAAAATATTCATGAAATATTGTAGAGTAAGCTTCATTAAAATAAAGAGTTATGAAATCATAAAAATCTGTTCATTCCGTATAAGTTAAAAAAACATTCTCCTCGTACTTTTATCCAAAAAGTCAAAAAGTACAATGTATGGTAAACAAAAAAAGATTCCTTCCATAACACAGAGTAAAAGTCAACGAGGGGTAAACATGACTTTAAACATAAATTGAAGAATATTAAACACTTTAGGAAAAACATTTTTAAGGACATGGATGAAAAATATAACCCCAGTAAATACTTATGTATAAGCAATCTTGGATAAAAATGAGATTTGCAAAATTATCCCTTACCTTAGGTCCGATATGCTTCATACGTATCCAAAACTCCGGTATAATGATTTCAATAATGTCATTGACTTATTAAAGAATCATATTCATTGTTATTATATCATATATGGTTCACTTATGACCTATATTACCCGTTCTTTTATAAATTCCATGTTAAAGCAACGTTTTGGGTAAAATCGTTTCATTTATCATACGTGTTTGGAATTGTTGTTCTTGATATTATTATTACTTATATCATGATTTAATTACTTCCAGAATGTAAATAATTATTTATATGTCATATATATTCAGTATATATATATATAATATATAGATAAATGAAATGAAATACACCGTTCATGGAGACGGTAGGCCGTACGTACGCTTGAACATTGTTTTCCTTTCCTTATTGACTTGAATGGAAGTAAGTAGATGAAATATATATATATATATATATATATACATACATCAAGTAGCTCTACCATGTTATATATTTCATTATTATTCATTATACATACTTTATAATCATTCTTGAGTGGTTAACATGGAGAATGAATCTCATCGCGTCGTGGAGACGGTAATCCGTACGTACGCACGAGTGATGATATCGTTCTCATAATTATTGAATTGAATTGTAGTGGATGATATAATGTCTCAGAATCATTATGATATTATAATAACCATATATAGTTATTATTTACACTATTATACCCATCCATGTAAGGTGGTGGTGGAAAAACATATTACACCACGACGTGGAGACGGTATTCCGTACGTACGCACGCGCGGTGATTTCATTTTTCGTAGGATGGATAAAAGGTGAGATGAGATTGTTTCATATTTATAATAAAATATAATTATATTATTGATACTGATGTTATTAATTTATAATTAAACAACTAAATAAGAAGAAGTTGAAGAAGAAAGAAACTTGAAAGAATCGGTAGAAGAGATTACCTCTTCTTCGACACACCTCTTTTAAGCTTCCTCTTAAGGAACTAGAGTTGGTATTTTTAAGAGACAAGAACCTCTATAATGTTTCTAGGGAAGTTGATAAGGGAAATGGACAGGGGTTGGACGAGCTTCAAGGCTCAAAAGGGTGTGAAGAGAAGAGGGAATGGGTGCCCTTTTTATAGGGGAGGAGAGGGGAACCTTTGGAAACCTGAAAAATATTAATTTAATATAAATTAAAAACCCACCTAAAAACTTCCAAAGTGACTAAAATTTGGATATTAGATAATATAGGGTTGTAATATCATCAACCAATTAAATTTATACATGTTTTGATTTTATTTTAAACCTTATCCTTTTGATTTATCCTTATTTAATCAATTTAATTTTATTTGTGGTAATAATGTTATAAATTTTATATGATTATAAATACTTACTTATGTGTTGTTAATTATAAATAATTTGATACTTTATGAAATTTTAGATCATATAAATTTTAATTTGTAATTTTTAAAATATTTTTGTGATTTTTAAAAAATTTAATAATATAAAATATCAAAAGTGTCAATTTTGACACAATTAATTTATTTGAATTTAAATAAAATACACAGAGAATATATTTTCGTAAAAACCTATTTAATAGATTAATAAAAAGTCATAATAATCTATAAAATTCTTTTATCACATTAATTAGTTCAGATAATATTTATTTTAATATTTTTAAAACCGTTTATCTGATATTTCAATCAATAAAATAACTTCAACATCACTATTGTGTCACCATTAATAATATTTATTTAATCTATAAAAATTCTAAATAAATTCACATGGTGTAGATAATTTTATTAGGTTTATTTATACTATTAATTTTATAAGTTTCATGAAGATTATCACTAAATTAAAATTATTATACTTTTAAGATTTAAGAGAGTGACATGTTGTCACTTTCTTTGGTTTTAATAATAATTATATTATTTCATGGTAATAAGTCCATTAAATGAATCTAGTCAGACCCTTAGGTGATATGGCTTTACTTTTATTCATCCAATAGGATTTTGTAAAGTTTTTTGGTAATTTTATAATCTTATTTTTACCCTTAATTACCAGATTTACCTTTAACTGTAGTAAATAAAAATTACCGTAGTCACTATTCGTAATATAAAAAAAAAGTAACCTATTAACATAATTTGGAACCACTTAATTCAAATATGGAATCAATTTTTCAAAATTAAAAACACATAAGTTGTAGTAATTAATTTAAAATTAATCATGTTGTTAAGAAAACGAGTTTTAAAAGTTAAAACATTGCCAAAGATTGAAATGTTTTTACCTATGAATTCAATGTAAAATTAATGGTAATGACATAAATTATATTAAATGTTAAAAATATATTCTCTTTATAATTTAAAACCATTCAATA
Source organism: Viscum album (assembly GCA_963277665.1). Taxonomy (NCBI): domain Eukaryota; kingdom Viridiplantae; phylum Streptophyta; class Magnoliopsida; order Santalales; family Viscaceae; genus Viscum; species Viscum album. Next base: position 1,963,375,826 of record OY728155.1, on the reverse strand, counting down.
TTAAAATTTAACCATATAAATTACTGCGATGAAAAAAGTTGTTTTTAATTAAAATATAGCGTGTTTTTACTATTCATTAAAATATAAAAGTTATCAGATGAAAAATTTATCCAAAGTAAATTTTTATATCATGATTCCAAATAAGAATTTTATTTTTTCAAATTTAACTTATAAACATGTCAAAAACTAGATTTAAATAGGGTGCGCAATCAAAAGGCGGCAAAACTACATTTTTTTAAAAAATACTTATTTTACCTGAAAAATTTATCTTATTCTCATACCATGTTCTAGAAAATGTATAAGATGAATAATAATGTTATAAAATTCAAAATGTATTTAATACTATTCATAACGGCTGGTCCATAATAATATTATTACTATATATCGTTGTTTAGTGAAACCTGGTATTGCGTACAACACACGCTATCGAGGAAGGTCGTGATTGCATGTAATGCGAGCCAAGTCAGGGTTGCATGTAGTGAAAGACACCTTTGTTGTTGTGTATAAAAAAAATCCAACCATATTTCATTTATACATTGAATATATATATATATATATATATATATACACTCAATGTTGTGAACTTGAAATTGTGTGTAACACGATCCAAGAATAGTGTTGCGTATACTGCAAGCTAATACAGTGTTGCATATAGTGCAAGATAATCTTGGTGTAGCATTCAACATAAGATATGAAAGAAATTAAAAAGAATATATCTCATAAAATCTAGGGGTGTTACACTATCCCGTAACCATTAAATATATTTGGGTACCAATCAAGAAGCCTGAGTAGAGTGTGAGTACAACTCAGTAGGCCATCACTAATGATGTCTAAAACAATATCCAGAGTCTGAACTATTCCCAAGGGATATCATAACATAAAATTCCATTATTACCATTCTTTAATTCATACTTAAATACCCATGTTACCATTTATATTTCATAATTGAACAACCATGTTACCATTCATAATCTCACGATTCAATGACCACATTACCATTCATAATTTCAGACTTGAATGACCATGTTACCATTTATAATCTTACAATTGAATAACCATGTTTCCATTCATAATTTCAAAATTGAATGTTCGTGTTACCATTCATAATCTCACAATGTAATTACCATATTACCATTCATAATTTCAAAATTTAATGTCCATGTTATCATTCAACAACACATAATTAATTCAATAATTAATTATCCTCATACATTTTATTACTAATTCAAAATTTATTTCCTCACATAAGTTTATTTAATGAATTTCCCAATTAATTCATCACATCAATCCCATTAATTAAATCACACATTAATTAATCAACATTCTCCAATTCAATATCCCATAATTAATTCCAAAATTAATTATATCAATTCTCAAATCTCAATATCTTATAATTAATTCATCAATTAATTCTCTCAATTAAAAAAACTCAATATCTCATAATTAATTTATCAATTAATTATAATAAGTCAACAAACTCAATATCTCATAATTAATTCATCAATTAATTACCGCAAGTCAACAAAATTAATATCTCATAATTAATTCATCAATTAATTATCTCAATCAAAGATATAAATATCTCATAATTAATTCATCAATTAATTATACCAATAAATAACCTCAATATCCTATAATTAATTCAATAATTAATTATTCAAATAAAAAATCTCTATATCTTATTATTGACTCAATAATTAATTATACAAATCAACAATATTGATATCTCACAATTAACTCAATAATTAATTATCCAATTTACCATCTCAATATCCCATAATTAATTCAACAACTAATTATTCTGATTCACAATTAAATATTTCATAATTAATTCAAAAACTAATTATTCCACCCAAGTCCCATAATTTCAATACCTTGAAAATTAATTCAACAACTAATTATCAAATTCACTATTTCTAAAATAATAACGATCCATTAATTAATTCAAAAACTAATCAATCCAAGTCAATAATCATAACATTACATCCATCAATTAATTCACCAATTTATTATTCACATAAATTCCTATAATTAATTCCATAATTAATTAATAACATTCAATCTATTCAATTAATTTTCCAATTCATTGCCCATGTCAATTCCATCAATTAATTAACAATTAATTACATTACATTAATTAATTAATTCATCAATTAATTAATCCCATCAATCCCACAATTTAATTCAACAATTAAATAATCACATTACTTCCATTAATTATTTCATCAATTAATTAGTCCCATAAATCCCATTATTTAACTCAAAAATTAAATAACCACATTACTCCCATTAACTAATTCATCAATTAATTAATCCCATAAATCCCATTATTTAATTCAAAAATTAAATAACCATATTACTCCCATTAATTAATTCATCAATTAATTAATTCCATCAACCCCATTATTTAATTCAAAAATGAAATAATCACATTAATTATATTAGTTAATTAATTAATCAATTAATCACATCAATCCCAATATTTAATTAAATAATTAAATAATCACTTTAAATACATTAATTAATTCATCAATTAATTAATCATATCAATCCCATTATTTAATTCAAAAATTAAATAATCACATTACTTCCATTAATTAATTAATTCATTAATTAATCCTATAAATCCCATTATTTAATTGAACAATTAAAAAATCACATTACTTCCATTATTTAATTAATCAACTAATTAATACCATAAACCTCATTATTCAATTCAACAATTAAATAATCACATTACTTTTATTAATTAATTAATCAATTAATTAATCCCATCAATCCCATTTTTAATTATAGAATTAAATAATCTCATTACTTCCATTTATTTAATTCATCAATTAATTAATTAGATCAACAATCACCAAAATTCTCATAATTAATTAAACAATTAATTATTCCAAATCAAACAATTCAATAACCACAATTAACTCATCAATTAATTGATCCATATTAATTAATTAAATATCCCCAATCAATTCAACAATTAATTGTTCAATCTTAATCAATTAAATGTCCCCAATTTATTACTCAATTAATTTTTTCTGTCTCAATCAATTCAATAACCCAAATTAATTCATCAATTAATTATTCCATCTTAATCAATTCAATAACCCTAGTTAATTCCTCAATTAATTATTCCATATCAATCAATTCAATATGACAATAATTAATTCAATAATTAATTATTTAATTTTCAATAATCTCAATATCTCTATAATTAATTCAATAATTAATTATTCAACACCTATAATCCCATTATCCCTAATTTCATAATTTCCTCAATTAATTAATTCACAAAATTAGTTAATTCAATCAAGAAATCAATTGAAAAACATTAAATAAAAATTATACAATTACATATATGTAATTGAAATCAAGACTTTGGGATTTGAATTATACACCACCTACCTCAAGATTGATGAAAAATGGTCGCCAATGGATATCCCCAATTTGAACTGAATAACAGCATATAACAAGATCTAGAACTGAAACCCTAATTCAAGATTGAACAATAAACATCCCTCAATTATAGATCTAGATCCAATAATCCTAGATCTAGATCCTATAATACATATGATATCTTCCCTCTAAAAGTTGAGGTAAATACGAGAGAGAAGAAGGAAACCACACTAGATTAGATCCTCTTACTGGGTGGAGCACATATCATCAATTTTCCCCTAAATTCTCTAAGAATGGAGGCCAGGAAGGCTTGGAATCTGTCTAGAGGGATCCAAAAACAAGAAAGATAGATTATGGTCACATTATGGTCAAATAGGGGTTAAAATGGGGGTTTGGTAAAATTTTAAACTAATTTTTAGGCTAATTAAATTCTCGCACACAGTTTCCCCTAATTGTGGGCCTTAACTGTGTACATCATTCAGGGGGGGGGGGGGTTCATGGTTTCTCTTTTTTATGGTGCATGGTTTGGTAAACTATGCACCAGAAATGAAAATCCTCTATGTCTAGGGTTTCATAGTTTGCTGGGCCATGGCGCACGGTTCGGGAAAACTGTGCCCCAACCGTGCACTGCAAAAAATTATTCAAAAAATTCTCAGTTTTCACCAAGATGCACCCCAAGATAAAACCAAAATGAAAAGTACTCAATACAATACAAAATAGTACCTGTAAATGATCCCAATAAATCTCTAAAATTTTTTGGGTTCTTACAATATACCACCATATAAAAAATCATCCTTGAGATGTACTCCCAATAATTTCTAAGATTATGAGTCCAAAATATTGGGCCACTTAGCCCTAATATCCACTTCTCTCTCCCAAGTTTCCTTCTAATCACATTCATGTTGCCACAATACATGATCTATCAGCATGATCTTTCCTTTCAACACTTTATCACTATGATCTAACACACGTATAAGATTCTACTCAAAGAACAGGTTAGTATCAAGCTCAATTTCCACAACATACCTAATGCGTTTCCCAATTCACTATTCCCAACAACCACAAGAACACCATTAAACATTGGCACATACAATTTCCATCAAAACTGCCTGAACATGATGTACATCCACCACTACCAATGCCCACCTGACCTCCCCCCTAGGAATTTAAACATTCTTCTTACAGTTTTCTCATTAAAAAACTATCTATGGAATATCCCTCACCACCACTCTCCACATATACTACTTCATAAGTATAGCCTATAGAGGGAACCATATCCAATCAAGACACATTTAGGTAGCTATAACTAAAGCTAGAGCTTTCTCAGTGTACCTAGGACTGTGTCAAGGTAGGTGACATGATCATCACTAATTAAAAGTACACTAAGAAGTCATCAGTGAACACCACCTCAAATCCTCCATCACTGATGATATCTCCCACTATAGAAATACCTTAATCTTTCAAATGACATAGACTTCCCTACCTGCCAATATCTCACCACACCAGTCCACAACCAGATAATCCCCCACACAACCTAAAACCGAGTTCTCAAACTAAGGAATTATCACTTCAAAAACCACCCACATCAATGGCCAAATAAACAGAACAAAGAATTATCATTTGACCATGTTAACAAATTTATCAAGAGAGATTTACACAAATCATAACAAGTCTTTCCCCATTTTTCCCGCCACATGGTTAAAACTGAGGCACTATGACTACCCTTAACCATCTTATCTCTATGAAATGATTAAAAATGGGTAAATTCATTCTCATTATTCAAGTATATCATTAGACACACATTTATTCTATCTTTCATCATTTCAAAATCTTTCTCAATTTGATATTCGACACCATTTTGAGTTCAATTTCACAAGAAAGTAAAAACAATTCAAGTTCAAAAAAATACCCATAATCCATTTTCCCATGCGTACATAATATGATGCATGTCACAATAATCCTAAGTGCCTAATATAATGATAAAACTCAACTCTGATTCCATACTGGGCCACGAGTCAAATATCAAAAAATATTTGAAATAACAATCACATCACACAACAAGTGTGTCACCCAAGGTGATATAATATTCAACTATAATAGAAAAAAATAATAAAAATAATCCCACATTGGTTACTTGGGTTCTCCTCTATAGATGAGTTAGCAACTAACATGAACAAGATCATAACCAAGGCTAGAATCATCAAATTATCATGTCTAGATTTCCTAAATATCAATACAAAATAAAAAGAAAAGAAAACCTCATTTTATAACACTTTGTAACATCCTAGACCGGGTTCCACCTACTAGTGCCCTGTGCAGGTTCTCCACATGACCTCAAGTGCGCCTCCCCACATGCCAAAGACCACCGAATAAAAGGAGGGTATAATGTTAGTCCTGAGGATACTATACCCCTTTTATTAGAGTAATACCACAACATAAATAAATAATCAATAATAAAATGGCATATAATCATAACTAGTAGAATACCAGTATCACAAAATGACCAAAAATAGAAATACAATATCCAAACTAATAGTATATATTCCATGCTACAGTATGTGCCAAGTGTAAAAATGCAACTCAAAATTAAAGAAACTAACAACTTATCAAGAGGGTCCTGGTCCACGTTTGGTTCCCTCATCCATTCACTATCCCAAATCAACAAACTAATATAGGAAATTTTCCCTTATCTTGTTTTAAAACCATTAAATATATTTGGGTACTAATCAGGAAGCCCGAGTAGGGCGTGAGTACAACTTAGTATGACACCACCAATAACATCTAAAACAATATATAGTCAGTAATATTTTATGTAGTTTTATAAAGAAATAATCATAGTTCATAAGTAAAAATTTATCACATTTTAAATTAGTATTTATTTAACCACATAAACCCATGGGTTCTCATGGAAACTCGTATCTCAATACCCACTTTAGCCTTTGCTAGAGTCTGAACTATTCCCAAGGGATATCATAACTCATAATGACATTGTTACCATTATTTAATTCATACTTAAATTCCCAAGTTACCATTAATATTTCAGACTTGAATGACCATGTTACCATTCATAATCTCAAAAATGAATGACCATGTTACCATTCATAATTTCAAACTTTAATGGCCATGTTACTATTTATAATCTCACACTTAAATGACCATGTTACCATTCATAATTTTAGACTTGAATGAAAATGTTACCATTCGTAATCTCACAATTGAATGACCATGTTACCATTCATAATTTCATAATTGAATATCCATTTAACCATTCACCAACATATGCTAAATTAAAAAAATAACCATCCACATATATTTCACTACTAATTCAATAATTAGTTAATCACATAATTCCCCTTAATTAAATTCCAAATTAATTAATCACATTAATACCATTAATTAAATCACCAATTAATTAATTAACATTCCCCAATTCAATACCCAACAATTAATTCCACAGTTAATTATCTTAATTCTCGAATCTCAATATTTCATAATTAATTCATCTATTAATTCTCTCAATTCATCAAACTCAATATCTCATAATTAATTCACCAATTAATTATCTCAAGTAAAAAAAATCAATATCTCATAATTAATTCATCAATTAATTATCTCAATTTAAAAAACTCAACATCTCATAATTAATTCATCAATTAATTATCTCGATTAATAATATCAATATCTCAAAATTAATTCATCTATTAATTATGTCAATGAAAAATATCAATAGAAAATAATTAATTCAACAATTAATCATCCAAATCAGTAATCTCAATTTCTTATAATTAACCCAACAATTAATTATCCAAATCAACAATCTCAATATCTCATAATTAACTCAACAATTAATTATCCAATTTACCTTCTCAATATCCCATAATTAATTCAATAACCCAAATTAATTCCTCAATTAATTGTTCCATCTCAATCAATTCAATATCCCTAATTAATTCCTCAATTAATTGTTCCATATCAATCAATTCAATATAACAATAATTATTTCAATAATTAATTATTCAATTTTTAGCAATCTCAATCTCACCATAATTAATTCAATAATTAATTATTCAACAACTATAATCCCATTATCCCCAATTTCACAATTTCCTCAAATAATTAATTCTCCAAATTAATTAATTCAATCATGAATTCAATTTCTAAAAATATAATAGAGTTTATACAATTAAATACACATAATTTAAATCAAGACTTTTGGATTTTAATTATAGACCACATATCTCAAGATTGACGAAGAACGGTTGCCAACATATATCCCTAGTTTGAACACAATAACGATGTCAAAGGAGATCTGAATCTGGAACCCTAATTCAAGATACAATAATAAAGATCCATTAATTCTAGATCTGAATAAAAAAATCCTAGATCTAGATCAAACAAGATAGAGGATATCATCCCTTTAAAATATGAGGGAGAGATGAGAGAGGAGAAGGAAACCACACCGGATTAGATCCTATTACCAAGTGGATCACATATCTTCAATATTCCCTTCAATTTATCCAGAACAGAAGTCGAGAAGGATTAGAATCTATTAGGAGGGCTCCAAAAATGTGTAAAGAGGTTATGGTCGATCTAGGGTCCAATAGGGGTTAAAATGGGGGGTTGGGAAATTTTTAAACTAATTTTCATGCTAATTGAATTCCTGCACACAGTTTGTTGGGCTGAGGCAAACTATTACCCCTAACCACGTGACTTAACTATTCATCTCTTTTGGGGGTGGGGGTGAATAGGTTCTCCTTTTATGGTGAAAAGTTTTACAAACCATGCGCCAGCTATGGAAAACCTCTTTGTCTAGGGTTGCATGGTTTTCTAGGCTAGGGTGCATGATTTGGGCAAACCATGGGCCAGCCATTCACATCTCAAACATATTAAAAAAATTATCAATTTTCACCTAAACACATACCAAGGTAAAACCTAAATTAAAAGTAATCAATAGAAGAAAAAAGAGTACCTTTAAACAAGCTCAATACATATCCATAAAAGTTCAGGTTCTTACACAGGCAGTATGGTAGAGCATGGAAAAACAAATGAGTGAACAAATGAATAGATCATGTGAGAATGGGGGTTGGTTTGTAGGATTCAATTTTGGTTATAATCACATATTTTGGGTGGTATGAGAGAACATATGAGACCATTGACACTAGTGGTACTTTATTTAGTCAATGGGAGAATGTAGACACTTATTATGTGAAAAAATGATAAAGTTTTTTTTGATATAGGATCCTGAGACGTGGAGTAATTTTAATCTATTTAAAAATATATGTTAACATCATGGGTCATCTGATCCAATAAATCATTATTGTTCAATAAAACCAAGCATCATCTTCTTCTTTAGTCTATTCAATAGTTTCCTGCATGTGAGGTTTTCAGAAATCGAGTTACCATGACCATAATAAGTCAAAAAGATGTATGAAATACACCATACAAGGATAATAAAATATTAAAAAGGATGATATGATATTGATGATATGTTATACTATGAAAATATGAGTCATACCAATGAATTAAGGTGGAGAACGCATATATAAGATGATAAATCATTATCTTTAATCTACCTCAAAATAGACATGAATCAACCGTGAGATTAATATAAGAAACCACTTGAAGAAAAAGACCTACCATAAGTGATGAGTTCAACCAACTGTATGATGTCATTTCACTGACTATATAATGATCTGATCACTTAACATTTTACCACAATCTCTAAGTGACCATGAGTGCCAAAATATATAGACATACCATATGAAGTATCATCCATGCATAAATCCAAGATACCATGAATTAAAATGAAAGAAACTGTTAGGTGAGATGTATTGATCAACTGTTCCATGCAGGGAGAAGATCGACCATGTGTACCTACTATGTGTGAAGAAAAAGCTATTGTATTACCTATTGTGAGATAATATGATTAATCACATGAAGGAAGTAGTTGTGTGATACAATTTTAAAAAGAATGCAATAATATTTCATAAACCTTGATATTTTCATGCTATCATCAAAGCCATGTACAACATTGAAGAAGTCTGAAGAAAGTTTGAATGCTGGATATAAGTAATATTATACCTATATAAATGTCATCATCCCACATAAAAGTGAGTTTATTTTTCACATAAGGGTAAAATTCATATTTAGTAATATGTGTAAAGATAATTTCATGTGGGTTTCATGGAAAATAAAAAAATATTTAATATTTTATGAAGTGGACACAACAAAATTTCTAGAGTGATTTGTTTGAAGATAAATGAGGATGAAAATATTTATTAACTTAATGAAGAAGGAATATAAACCATGATTTTTAGGAATTTAATGGGGTTTTTTTATTTAAAACTAAATATTCAAATCAGTTTTAAATATAAATATATTATGATTAATTATTAAAGAAAGATAAATTGAAAAAATTTCTTGATTTATATGGATTTGAATGCTAAGGATCATGAAGAATTTTGAAATATCATAAAACTTGGTAATTCAAAATAATTAGATGAAAAATTATTTTCAATGATTCTATTCCTCTATAAGGATATAGTGTAGGTATCAAAGATTATGTGATGAAAATAAAGAGAATATTGAGAGCCTAATAACTTTAATTTTTGAATTGTGAGAGAAATCTGAAGTTGGGAGATCATTTACTAGAGAAGAATAATTCTTTCTGAAGTGTCTATATGAATGAAGAGGGATCAGATAACTTATTAATTGAGTGAGTTTTAATACCAGCAATGTAAATCACTATTGGTTTCTTCTGTGTCCATGAAGTATATACACATGAATACCTTATAATCCGTTTTCTCATAGATGTGGATTATAAAAAATTAGTGCAAGTATTTGTTTGTTGTATCATTTTTGAAGAAGTGATGACTCTTCCAGTGGATTCTGAAATCCATGGGAACACATTTAATTCTGTGTTGGGAGGAAAATGTTGATGAGAATATAGTGGACTATATGTTGATAATATTTAATTACCCTCAGTTGTAAAAAATGGAAGATGATAGTGGAGAATCTATGTGGGGGGGGGGGGGTATAACCAACATGGAAAGGAGGGGGATTTCAGAATGAACCTTACAAAAAATATATGATGATATCTTTTATTTATTTATTTTACCTAATGTGTGGTCATGATAATTCATTGAGTGGATCAAGAACTTTAACAAGTTTAAGAGTTTGAATTTAAAAGGATAATAATTTATAAAATAAGAGTACTGATTCACCCTACTTTCATTAGTCTATTCGGCCTAGGGTATTATAAGTAGAATTAGAGTATTGGGTTCCTTCTTAAGATCAATTTTTTAAAAAAAGTTAATCTCTATTTCATAAAAATGAAGGAGTAACTGTCTTCAATAGCACAAATTATCATATTCAGAGGGATATGATACTTCCCTACATCCTTTCACTTGTCCTAGACATTAGAGATGCTTCTAAAATAGAATTTTTACTTATTATTGAAGGTTCTATTGTGACCCATGATAACAATAGGAATATGGAGATTGATGGATAATACAAATATTAAATATTTATGTATCTATCATAAAAAGTATATAAAAATGTAATGTTTTTTAGATCTGTTAAAGAAGTTTGTGAAATTTTGATAAGTAGCTATGAGGGAAATATCAAAGTAGAAGAACCAAAACTATAAGTTTGGATGAGTAGGTTTGAAGAAATAAAAATGGATTATGATGAGAATATAGATGATTATTTCACTAGGGTAAATTAAATAGCCAATAAAATTTGAGGGTTTATTGAGAAGTTGGAGGATTCAACCATTATGAATATTATTATGAGAAATTTTCTAAATAAATTTAATTCTAAGGTTTCAACTTTATAGGATAGGGAATACCTAACATTGGATGAACTTCACAATATTATAATAGCCTATAAAATGAGGAAGTATCCAATTTTCAAATGGAAATAAATAAATTAAATGAACCTAAATCTAGGAAAAATGATAAAGTCAAAGAAGAAGAATATTCTAAATCAAATGATACAGATGATGAGGAAGCTGGTGAAGATATAAACTGAATCATAGATCTTTTATAAAACAGATTCAAGAAGGGAAAATGGAAATGAAAAGATATGAAATTTATAATATGTTTTAATTATAATTTTATTGGTAATATTGAAAAAAATGTCCAATGAAGTAGGTTGAAGAATCTGAATTAGATAAGAATGATGAAAAATAAAAAAATTATAAAAATAAAAAAATAAGGACAAGTGGTTACTTAGAAAAAATAATGATATTTAATGAGAAATAAGGAACAATAAACCTCAATTTTTTCATCATATGATGATATAAACTTATTTTCTAAAGTTAAGATATTATTTGATTCATTAAGTAGTGATTGTGATAGAGAATAAATGATTGAGCTTGAGTGGGAGTTGAAATAAATGTTAGAATATTTTCTTATTTAGATTACATAACTATAGAAAGATAATAAGAAGTTAGAGAAAGAGAATAAGATGTTACCTACTGAAAATGATGAGTTTGAGAAAAATAAGGAGACTAATGAAAAAGAGGATTTGGATAGAAAAGAGGTAGCCTATGTTGATGAGATCATGATATAAAAATTAAAGACAACTGAGCAATAAAAATCTGTGTTATCTTGAAGAAAGTTTTTCTATTAAAATATAGGATATTTTTTGATTCAATCAATATATCTCATTATTCCGTATGAGTTAAAAAAATACAAGGAAAAATTTAGAAAATTAATAGATATTGTAGGAGAGGCTTCTCAAGCGATTGAGAAGTAAGGTCTAAAAAAACAAGGTAAATTTACATATAATCAAATTAAAAAAAATCTATCATTTCTAAACATGTATGTGTTAAAAACAAATATAATGAGTTTTAGACAAAAAATAATGAGAAGAAATATTTTAAATCAAAGGAAGGTGGAAATAATCGAAGAAAACCACAACCCTTGAGAAAAAATAAGACTTAATTTGAAGGAGGACAACCCCAAATTTACTATAGGTAGACTATCTATCAAGATGGAAGATCACAATTCAGAGGATAATTTTGGTGTCATGTATAGTATAGAAAAAATTCTTACTCTTTTTGGTTTAATATATCATTACCAAGGAAGAGGCAAGAGTTAAGGGAATCAAAAAAGTTAAAAATTTAGAATAATAAATATGTGACTAGAGAGACAAAAAAAATTCATCCAAAACAAATTTTATTCTTTAAATGAAGTTCTTAGTAGATGTGGATGAAAAGTTTACAAGAATGAAGAAAATATGACCAGGTTTTCATGAGAATCTACCTATAGTAAAAAGGGAAAGGAAATACAAAAGGATAAGGTAGATAAGCCCAAGAAAGTTGAGAACACAATGAATGAATATCAACTTGTTTGGATAGACCAACTAAAAATGGATAAAAAATAAAGAAAGATCAAGGGAATGTTTAACCAGAAGGAAATAAAGTGGTTAAGTAGATGAGGTGAAATATGGTGATAATTCATAAAAATGCAATGTCTTGAAAGTCTACGGAAAGACTTGTGAGAGATGTAAGCAAGATGGACTTTATTAAAAGGACTTTATGACTATCCTACTAGTCCATGAAGAAATCATGAAGAGGATGATGAAGGTATAAGGTAATAAAGTTTCCTTAACTTCCAAAGTGAAGAAAACTATTCCAAAATAGGAAGTTGTTAAAGGAAATAAGATGAGAAAACAACATGTTGGAATGATTGATAGGAAAAAGAATGATTATCTTAGAAAGAAAAAGACAAGTTTGAGTGGAAACTCTCAACCAAAAATGTTTCATATATAGGAATAAAGATTCCCCCATATTCCATATTATTATTTTTTACTTATGGAAACTTGTAGCTAATTGAAAGAGATAATCGAGGTTGTCACTACTATAAAAATATGAAGAAAAAATTCTCATGTAGATTCCCAACTACCATGAAGAGAAGGAAATTAGAGGCGTCCCTTAAGGGGCTTCTTACATGAGATAAATCTATAAAATCACGCATCTTGTAAAATTTGTAATTTATAAACAACTTTGAAAACTAGAATAATAAGGTATGAATGTTAAACTTCCATCCCTTTATTATGGTTGTATTTAATGAAAATTTCAAGGGTAATTTTTGGTTGATAAAATGACTAGATGACGAGATATTTTATGACTTTGAAATTAATTTTTTTGATTTGTTTGTTGAGTTGTGTGTAGATTACATATTTTTCTTGATAAATATGATTGAAAATACCCATAAAATGATATTTTTATAATGGTATCACATGAATGTGTATTTATGGAAAACATTGATCACCTTGGTTATACACTCTTTTTTTATACAATGGGATAGCCCATATAGAATTAGAGCTGTCTAGATAAATATTCTTTGTTAAGATGTCATGTGATATTCTCTCTTTATTTTATAATGTAATAATGAATAAGAGAAAATTTTATTTTGATAATTACTGAAAAATATGAGATGATGAGACCCCAACATTATTTCTTTTCATTTGATTTTCAATAAGGTGGTAAAAAAATCTCAAATTTTAAAATAAAATAATACTTTGGAGGTATTTTACAATAAACATGAAGGGATAGATTGTTGATCCCAATGACTAAATTTTATTTATTATAAATAAGGTAGGATTCCAATATGTATTGAGGGGTTGATTATTCTTAGATGATTGTTATGGACTGATGAATTAATATTGGATGTCAGGCTTGATGAATTAATCCTATATTTATATTTGATGGTTAGAGAGATATTTTTAAGGTTTAATGACATGTGATAAGGGATTTGGGATAATGAATTTCATTTTCAACATGAAAAATATATTGATATTTTATGAATGGAGTTTATGAGAAGGCCATGCAAAAATATATTATTTTTTCATGAATAATATTTTATGAGAAGAATTTTGAGATGGTGAGTTGGGTTATTTGGATAAGTGTTTTTTTAAGTGCATGTTAAAAAATTATACAACAATAAGTAAACCAAGGAACCATACCAATGACACATGTGGGAACATATTCAAACATGTCAGTGTCAGTATAACATGGCCAACGTAGGTGGCATGGTAGAGCATGGGAAAGCAAATGGTTGAACACATGGATAGAAAATGGGAGTACACTAGTCGGTATGCAAGTGTTAGTGATGGTTATACAATCCTGTGTGGGGTAGAATGAGAGTCTATAAGTGAATATAAACACCTGTAGGACTTGATTGAGTTGATGGGAGAACACAAACACTTATTAATTAGAGAAATTATGATGATGTTTTTGACATGGGATCCTATGATGTGGATTACTATTACCCCATTTAAAAACTTACATAGATATCAAGGTCCATCCAATTTAATCAATATTTTCCATTAGATAAAACAAATCATTTTATTTTTACTCAAGTTGTTCGAGGGTTTCCTGTATGTGTGGTTTTTAGACACTAAGCTACCATGACCATTATAAGGCAACAAGAAGAATGAAATGCACCATATAAGTCCAAGAAAATCATGAGAAGGGTGATACATGACTAATGATGTTTTCTATTATGAAAATATGAGTCGTAATAAAGAATTATATTGAAGAACACATACATGATATGACGAACCATGAGATTTGAACAATTGAAAGAAGGTTATAAATCAAAATTTAGCATGGTATAAGCTTTTGAACAAAGAAAAAAACCTACCATAAGTGATTATTTCATTCAATAATATAAAGTGGGTGCATCGAACATTTTATGAGCTAATCATATCATGATCAACCACAAGCCCTGAGTGACTGTGACCACCATAGTATATGGATATACTATATAAAGGATCAATCATGCATAAATTCAAGATACCATGAATTTGAATGTCAGAAACTATGAGGTGAGATGTGTGGATTGACTATAACTTGGATAGAGAAGATTGACTATGTGTGCCTATCATGAGTGAAGAATAATCTACTGTATAACATACTCTGAGATAAGATAATCAATCACATGATGGAAGAAGTCACATGATACACTTTCATGAAGAATATAGTAAGATTTCATGAACATTTACATTTTAATGGGATCAATGAATCCATGAACACTATCTAATAAGTTTTATGAAATTTTGAATATTGCATATAGGTAATCTCATACCTATGTAAATGTCAGAATACCGCATAATGGTGAGTTTATTTTTCATGTAGGTGTAAAATTTAGATTCAAAAAGGAATGTGGTGATAATTTCATGTGGAATTCAAGGAAAATAAAAATAAATCTTGAATATTGAAAGATGTGGACACACCCAAATTTATAGAGTGATTTTTTAAGAGAAATGAAGACATAATTACTTATTAACCACATGAATAAGGAATATGACATAAGAATTTTGGGAATTTAAATAGTTATATTAGTTATTTAAAAATAAATATCATAATAGTTTTAAATATGAATATTTAGTAGATTGGTTTGAAGGAAATATAAATTAAAAATATTTACTTGATTTAAATGGATTTAAATCCTGAGAATCATGAATGATTTTGAATTATTAGAAATCATGGAAATTCAAAATAATGAGTGGAAAAATAATTTTTCATGTTACCGTTCCTCTATAAATTTATAGTGTAAGTATCAAATATGGTGTGATGAAAATAAATATACTATTGAGAGCCAGATAACTTATGTTACCGATGAGTGAGAAAAATATGAATCTAAGATATCATTAAATGAAAAAAATAATTACAGTATGATTATTCAAAATAAGTAAGAGGACTCAAATCATTCAAGATTTGAGAATGTTTTGAGACCAGTAGTGTTAATAAATATTGGTTATTATTGATGTTATTGAAGGTTGTACATGTGTAGACCTGCTAATCCATATGCTCATGGAGGGAGAATATCATAAATAGGTGCAAGTATTTATTTACTGGATTATATTTAAAGAAGCTAAGTCTCTTCTAGTGGATTCTAGAAGTTGTGGAAACATAGTGTATTTTGGGCTAAGAGTAAATTATTAAAGAGAACACAATGGAAACTATGTTTATAGGACCAGGTTGCACTTGGTTGTAAAATATTATTTAATATAGTGGGGAATACATATTGTTGGGTATAACAAACAAGTAAAGGAGTAGTCTTTCAGAATGAACCTCAAAAATATTGTGTGATGATATCTTTTATTTATTTACTACCCACAAGTTGAGGTTATAATGATTCATTAAGTGTATTGAGAACATTAACTGGTTCAATAGGTTAAATTTAAAAGGATAATAATTCATAAAACAAGACCACTGATTCACCCCCTAGTGGTCTATCCAGCCTGGGGTCCTGTAATTTTTGATGAAAAAAATAAGTTAATGGGGGGAATAATAAATTAAGTTAGTAAATGGTAAAAACAATAGAAAACCATACATGGTAAACATGATGTGTAAAACTTATAGAAAAAAAAAATAAATGTTAATAATTTAAGGTATATTGGAAACCATTTTTTCCACTTATGGACCACTTTCCATGTTAAAATGACCTTCCTTACGAAGGTTATGAGCAAAATAGAAGCACATGTTATGGTTTTTAAATTAAAATTTCTTTTAATCTAGAGTTTCCCAAAACCAATAGAGGATATTTTCATGTTAAATTTATAATTAATTTATTTAAGATTAGGATAAATGTTTACCTATTTTTAGAAAATTTATCTGATGATGATATTTATCCTCCAAAAAATCCTTCTCGAATTACATTCATTGTGTTAGGAGGATCCGAGTATAGAATCCATCTAGAAGTGACCCACACATTCTTATTTTATCCTTAAGTGATACCAATTTATTTCTGGGTGCTAGTAAGGTGAATAAATTATATTTAATTTTTCATTTTTATCACTTTCCATTCCTTCAACCTTGAAGGAATCTCTCTAATGATTTTCATTCTTGAGAGGAAGAGAGGAGGAGTAATGGAGAGAGATTTACATTGTGTGAAATGGTTCTCAAATCTTGATTAACCCTACACAATAGACATAACCATCTATTTATAGAGATAGGGTATAGCTTATAATATTATTTAATTTAATACCAACCATTAAATAATATAATAATCCTTATTAGACCCCATTTTAAATAATAATAATAATAATATTTTACGGCGTGTGATGATGCTCTCAATGATGAAAATTATTTACCGGCTTGAAAATAAATATTCACCGCCAGACACGATCTTAGACCACTCCAATTCCTCATCATTATTGAATACTGAAATAAACTTTTAATTAAATATTTTATTCATTAATAAATAAAATAAATATTTTATTAACAATCTAGTGAATACATATTTATAAAATATTATCAAAACAAAATAAATTATTTATTACCTTGTGAATATTAGTGTTCAATAAAACATGAATAAAATAATTCCTCAATCTTGAGAATAATATTCATTCCAATTATTAAATTAAAATAGAATTTAAACAAGTTCAATGGAAACACTTAGTGTATAACCCTCAAGGATTCTTTCTTGTTGGCATTAGGAATGATTTCCTAATGTCTAATATTGTTATCTAACAAAGTTTCAAGGAACCCAAGAAATTGAACTTAATTTTAAAATGTCTAAAACCAAATAAGAACACTTACTATGTAAGATAATCCCTTTAAAACAATATATTATCAATAATGTTGCACATCTATGTCATCAACCTATATGTTTGATATGTATTTCTTTAACTATATGAAATAAACCCATCGTTACACCATGGTCATGGAATTTAATGTGATGGTTCTATTCCAATCAAAGGGTAGAGATATCAACATCCATAAAGATAGAAGGAAAAAAAATACTTGCTTGACTTATTATTAATATCATGTCATTCCTTATGTACCCAACATATCCAAATTCATCTGGAACTGTTATCATCATGGTTTATAACATACATCTAAGTGTGTGATTCATAACATTTATTAATAAAAATATTAAAGTATAAGGACCATTGCACACACTTTCATATCTAAATATCTGATGAAATCAAAAAAAATATAGAATTACTACAGGTGTATATGTTCTCATAATCTCCCATCTTGTATATTACCAAGTTCAAAATTCCAGAGATGAAGCCTAATCCTCTTATGAGTACTCACACCTGATAGTCTATGTACTATATACCCAATCATAGTTTGTTATCCAACTATAGAACTATATTTAAGAGATATTATCATAGCATTTCAAGGTTCCCATAAAATTAAGGAACTTATATGACCTTATCAACATGAAATATATTGTGGGACATTATAAAATCAATGTTATATAGAAGAAAAATCAATATGTGATAAGATATTTATATTAATATTCACTTCTTTGAATTTTCATGTAATCCAATGTACAAATTAGTTGGTTCTAGGGAACCAACTATAAAAAACTCCCACTTTTACTAGATCCAACTTCTAAAAACTAGTTATTCCTCACAGGTTAAACATGCTTCTATAGGGTATGGTTATAGTTGTTAGCCATACCATTTTCCCATGGAAAGGTTTGGTTAATCCATATTCTTATGTGGTGAATCTGTTTACATAAATAATATTATCTAGAGAAAATCCCTTAAGAAGTGATATAACCATGTATCCACCTTTTTTACTATCTTAGAATCCTAACATCCTGACTAAATACATATTCAATTCTTATCATAAAATGATAAATATTTTTATTTTTTTATAACCCAAAAATAGAATTGGACATTGTTAAACCATTTCTTAATCTATATAAGAAGTTTTAACATACTCTAATATTGTATATATTTCAACCATTGGATATAATAAGTTTTTCTCGCATATTACCCTAGCCTTTTCTATGATACTAGATAAAATTGAACCAAGTGTACACAAGTGTTCAATTCCCTTGATTACTAGTATTCTCACTTCTCCAGACATCCATAACTCAACCAGTTTTATTTTTCAGAGTACTGTTAGATAACTCTAACTACAAGTCGATGAAATTATGTTGGATATCTTTTGTATTCATGTAATATTATTTATATAATATTAATATCAGATTTTAGTACATATCATATCATATTAAATGAATTACTACCTCTTAAGGTAGTGAAATTATTTCCATAACCATAATCCGTTCATATGCCCATGTATGTTCTACTAGAAGGATTATATGACAATAATAGATTGGTCTTGAGTTTTTTCAAATTTTATTTTTCAATACTTTATTAATATATGTACTATGAATAAATTTAGTATACCCATGGATTTATTTTTTAGATCTTATTCCCTAGAACACATTTTTTATTTTAAGTCACACATAGAGAAATTTCATTCCTTAGTCTTATCAAAATGGTAAGACATAAATTTTTTTCTCTATATGTTATTAACATATCTATTTGGAAAACTTTTATCACTTCCACCAACTATTTAGAGACACATTTCACCCATTCATTTCTAAATGAATTTTTTTATGATCACTATGCATGATTGATTCATAAATAAATGTATATAACTCACATATCTTATTTGTATTTATTGATGTCACCAACAAATTTTAGTTATTTCTAGTAGAAATATACCATAGGTTTTCCTTTTTGGTAATGTCAAATTGAAATATTATATAAGGATTCTTCTAAATTAGGTATCCATGAAAATCAATATCCCAACATGATGATCATAGAAATATGCATTGACTAGTAAAATTCAAAAATAATATTATTCATGATGAGTTGTGAATAAGTTTTTTCATAGACTAAACCATTCAATAATCTATCACATTATAATGGTGCCATATTGTACCATCTAAGTCCAATTTCTCTTAAATACTCACTAGAAGTATCAAGTCTTAGAAACACTTAAAATACAAAGTCCCTGGATCACGATACATAGAGTCCATTACTTGAATATATACATACTTGTTAACATTGGCATATTAAAATTTACTTCTTATTTTTAATAATGTTTATTATGAATGTATAATATATGCATCACCCACAAAAGTAAACATAAACCACCTCTTTAGTTATGCATTTCAATAAAATATGTGTCTTTGGAACTACTCCTTCCACTAAGCTTAGTGGATTCCAATATTCCTATGCCAACTCATGCACATTAGAGCCTTAACCCATAAAAGTTAATTTTTCTCCCACTATCATCAAGTAGATAAGATTCCTTTATAGAAATATAGTTAATCTTGACTAGATGTTAATATCCTTGGTGAATTTAGGATCATTAACATAGATACACCTTAGTGTTTTAATGTTCACTTGTATCTAAGGGAAACTTTTAACAAAATGTTATGAATAAAAACTTATGGTAGTTTCCTAATATATTATTATCATATCGCTACTGATATGATATTCATTAGAAAATATAGTTGGAATATGGTCAATTGTTTCACTTATATTTTCAAACCATGCATTCGATGGTATAATGGAAGATTTGAAATATATTTAAGACTCATCATTGATATTCCTTTTACTACCATCATTGTAATATCAATATTTTAAAAATGTTAATAAAAACCCTCTTATGATAAAATATTACTATCTTAATTGATAAAAAATGATTTATCAGTGAAATAACTTAATAACATGTTAATGGTTGGGAATAAGATAAACAACCCAGTTAACACTTTGAAATATTCAATTGAATATATTTGGAGTTAGACACTAAGTTAGTGTGAGATTCCAAGGCTTGTAAATCCTCAATTATGACAGAATAAAAATATTAAATATAATATATTAAGCATGTACACTTTTTTTAACTCCAAAACGGCACATCATATGAGAAATTTGAGACCACCGATAGGTCTGGGACATGGTGTTTACTGTAGGAAATGAATAAAATTTTCATGTGTTGGGAATTTGGATTCCTTGATCACGAAAATAATTTATTTATTAATTTTTATTATATTATTTTTGAAAATAATTTAATATCTCTAACATGGTGCATTGTATGGGAAATATGAGACCACTGTTAGGTCTGAAACGTGGTGTTTACCCTATAAAGGGTCTAATATTTGTTTGCATTGTACATTTGAATGTCTCAGTCATGATAATAATATTTTTATATTTAATTAATTATTTAATAAATTTTTAAATATTAAATAATTAATATCTCTCAAATGGTATGTCATATGAGAAATTTGAGTCCACCATTAGGTTGGAACATGGGGTTTTACCTAGGAAGAGCATAAATATTATGCGCAATGATCAATTGATGTTATTTATTTTTTTATATAAAATAATTAATTTAATTTAATAATTAAATCTAAATTTCATAATGAAATTCGTTTTTTTATTTTCTCATCTTCTTCAACATGTGTGACCACCATTTCTGGATGTGGTGTTTATTCAAAACTTTAGATCTTAATGAATATTGACCCAAAAATCATTGTTATTACTTAGTCGGGTAAAACTAATAACTCAGCATCCAACTTTAGGATGAATCTAGGATTTGAAAAGGATATTGAATATGGGGTTTTCAAGGCTGTGTTTTTAGGATTTCTAAAATGGATGAATTCCTTTTAATTATTTTTTAGTCGATCTCATCAAGTTAAAGCAACCCATATCTTCCTTGATTGCGGTCATGGGGCCTCAGTTCCATGTGAACGACCTCCTTGTTCATACTTAAGGTGTTTTATCTCCCTAACTTGTGAATGGTGATCATCCTGGTGAGTTTATCTTTTTAATTTCATTTTTATCTTCTTTCCAAGGTACATTTCAATAAATTGTCATCAATAATTTTTTAGAAATTATTAGAAGATAATTATAAAAATATAATTAAAAGATAAATTTTCAAATAATTAAAGTATAATTAATGAAAAATTGTTAAAGGATAATTTTTGTTGTTACAAGAATAATTAATGAAAATTATTATGAAATTTTATCAAAGGATAATTTATAGAATAAATTATCAAAAAATTATTATAAAATAAAATTTATAAGAAATTATCAAAAGATAATTATTCATGAGGAGAAAATAGATATTGCATGATTTGACCAAAATTGATAATTTTAAAATTATTTAAGAGAGATAAAGTATCATCACATGTGATATTTTATTTATTTTTTAAATAAAATAGTTATTTTGGTTTTAGGAAAACCTTGACATACCTCGAGCATCGATGTGCCTATATCTCAAGACTTTAATGTATTTCTTTTGACAATAATAAAGTTGTGAATAGGTTTTTCCAACTTTCATAGTAGGAAGTTCCTTATTCCTTGGGATCTCATTTACACATGTTTTCCATATTTGATTTATGTGTTGGATTATTTGAGATTATGCTTGATTGTGATCGCATGTGGGTGTGTGTATAGCACATTTGACATGTTGTGATTCCATGAATGGTATTAGTATATCCTTTTCCATATTTGATTGTCATCACATGATGTTATATTTGTTTATTTATTTCTCAGGATGATATATTATGATATTATAGTCATTTTATGTTATATCCTATATGTATACTGCCTTGCTTTGGAGGTACCATTTTTGGTGCTCGGAATAGGTGGATCATGGTGAAATATTTAATCCTTAGAGGGAGAGTATGCTCAAATTTCATTGTTTTAAAATGATGGACCTAAGAAAATGGTGGAGATACAATGTAATGTCATGTTGAAGCTATACTTGATGCCTAAGTATTAGGCTACTTGATGCCTAGTTGATTTTCAAGGAACGCACTTGATACCTAGTTTATTTTTGAGTAGCGTGCTCGATGCCCAATTTATTTTCTAGTGGAGTACTCGATGCCTAGTTGATTTTTGGATAGTATTCCATACTTGAGGTCAAATATATGATGACCATAGAGTAGTGTTGAATATATAATGAGAGCACTGGAAGCTAAGTATCGGGTTTCTTGATTTCTAGTGGATGTGCGAGTAGTGAACTCGATGAATAGTTGATCTACAAGTAGTATGATTTATTCCTAGTTGATTTGCGAGTGGCACACTCAATGCCTAGATGCTGAACAACATGAAATAATTAAGGCCCAGGGTGAACTGAGTTGCATGTACACATGATATCGTGAGGTTTTCAAGAAACAATGTACTAGTCTGGTGACTAGTTTTGTTAATACCGACTTTTCCGAGAGATAGATTTTGAGTTCCATGAACTGGTCCATGCTCTTTGAAAAGAATTCCATGATTATATTCTAGTATGGAGACAAAGCAGTTATGTTCGGGGGTTTGTGGTGGCTTGGTTAGGGCAGCACCACTTGATTTTTTTTGTATGTATATATTCTTGTTACACATTGATTATTATTATGAAATACACTTGTACACTTGATAACACTATGTAAGGAAGCATTAGTGGTGTCCTACTAAGTCTTTTACTCACACCATACTCAGGAATTTTGATGTGATTTTAGATTCCATAGGAGATACGGTAACATGTAAGGGCCATGTGGTGGATTACTAACCAAGTGGAGCACGAAGCTGGAGGAGATCGGGACAGACCTTGGAGGACCCCACTATTCTTTTATTTATTATCTTATTTTTATTACACTATTTATTATTTCTACTATGGGAGAAACATTATTTTTATGACATGTATTGTATTTTTACCTTTTTTCATTTTACTCTGATCATTTATTACATTAGCTATTATTGATTATAAATTCTATGAATGATACTAAGGGTATATTATCCCCAATAATAGTATCAAACCCTCGCTTCTAGTTAGTATCCTCTTGCATACGGGGAGGCATTCATGAAGTTATGTGCTGTCACACCCCGACCCGTGAGTATAGATTTATTTACTTATTTTTGGCCTTAAATAAATTTTGTTGTGGTTCAGGTGTGTCCCGGATGAATTGTTTCATTGGGTTATGTTAAAATGTGCGCTATTTGGCGTCGCCGTCATCGGGCACACAAGCGGAGGGTGAATTTGGAGCCGTACGACCACGCCCTAACAACTGCGCATCCCGTTTTCATTGGAAAATTGAAATAAAGTGTTTTTGTATTTAAAATGCGCATTAATTAGAGTGTCGTTTAAATTTTTATTGTGTTAAGAATTTTGTTACTATTTAAATAATATAAATACTTTTATTATTTTAATTTTATTATTATTTATATTATTATTATTTAGAGAATTATTATTATTAGTTTTGTAGAACAAATTTTATATAACGTTTTATTTTCAACTTCATTATTATTATTATTATAGTTTTTCCTTTCTTTATTATTTCATTTTTATTTATTTTTCTTTCTTGATTTTTTCCTCTCTAAGCCCAGAGGCCCCCATTTTTATTCTTTTTCTCCCTCACCCTCGGCCACCTCCCATCTCTCATCTCCTCCCCCTCTCTCCGCACGAGCTGCCACTTTCCCCTGTTCACTCTAACACGAGCCATCCCAACGCCCCTACCTTCTCCTTACAGCGCCCTCCATGTCTGGAACCCCCTGTAGTGCCGCTCCATCTGCATCCCAACCCCACTACTACTCCAGCACGTGGCTCCTCCTTTCCTCGGCCTCCTGCTTGCACCACCCTAAAACTCCTCACTCCCTTGGTTCAACTCCCCCTACAACATCTCAATGGGCCCCAGTGATCCCTTCCTCTTGTAGCGCTTGAGAGACCCACTGCCACACCTCCTCAGCCCCTCCGCCTTCCCATCACCAGTGCCCTCTATGCCAGCCGCCACCCCATTATGACCTCCCTTCTATCCATCCAGCACGACATCCGACACTGCTTCCCCCTCCTTAAGTGGCCTCCTACATCGCTTCCTCTGGCACAACCCACTGGTGTCAGAGCTCTCTCCGAATCACTGCCTCCTCCTGCCCAACCTCCCAACAGATCCCCTTTCCCTGCCATCTGCAATACCGACTACCTCCCCTATCCTAGTTCCTCTTCTACTCGGTGTGTAGTAGCCACATTCGGAGCACCTCACCAATGCAACCCTCAACCAGTCCTCCTCTAGATGGCAAAACCCCTGGCTGAACCGCCCCTTTTTTTCTTGTGAGTCTAACCTGCACCGTGACCTTCCCCCCATTTCAGCATTGGCCCCCTTGAAGCATTTCTTTTTATATTTACTTCTATTATTATTATTATTATCATTATTGTTATTTTTATTTTTATTATTCTTATTATTCTTATTATTATTATTCTTATTATTATTATTCTTATTCTTATTCTTATTTTCATTATTATTATTATTATTATTATCATCATCATCATCTTACTCTTGTTGGTTTATGGGTTTTTAGTTGATGGTGGGTTTTTATTGGTTGGTTTAGGATTTTTAGGACCCACACAGGATGTTTTCGAGCGAGCGTCGTCATCGCGCCTTGTTTTCGATGTTTCCTTGTCGTCGCACCTTGGTTCTGAGGTTTCATTGTCTTTGCACACCAATCTGGAGGTAGGTTCCCATTGCTCTGCTTTTAAAATTTAAGTTACATTTATTTTATGCTGTTTTCACCCTATATATATATGTGTGTGATAAATATTATTATACAACTTAAGATTAATTCATTTAGTATGAAAATTTTTAATTCAATTCTTGTGGTGTAAAAATGGTGTCGTTTTTGTTGTGTTTTCACCTTCCAATTGTTCGATTAAATATTTTATTAATTTTAATAAATATTTAATAGTATTAGATAATTAATTTTTAAATGATTACATGATGTAAAAAGGGATGTTTATTTTATACCTGACACTTGAAACATTTTCTTAATGAGAGGACGCACAATAGTGAAAGAACGCCTATTTGGATTTTAAACATAATTCATGAAATTTCAAGTAGAGTTATAGTTTTAATGATGAATGATTTCTTCAGAAGTGTGGACAAGAATTTTGGTTCTTTTTAAAGCGGTGATTGTGAAATGTATTTAATTCCCATTTGGCACATTATGGAAAACGATGAAAATGTTTTGATAAAAACTCTCCTAGGATAACTCTCCTGACTTGGTTACAATTGATTTTTTGGGAGGCCACGCTTAGAGGCTCCCAGGTGCTTGAGTAGTTTAAAGGCAAGAGGTTGTCCCATGGAGTGGCTCGAGGTGATGCTTGTTGTGGTTTATATATATATATATATGATTGGATGCTCGGTTGGTATCGGTTGGCTCACCCCCTTTCCAAACACCTGAGACATGGGAGTTTGGCATATTGAGAGAATATTCTAAGAATGATTAATGCACTGGTAGGTTATGGTACTGACCAGTGGCCCATAGTAGGTGGATATATTGGGTTTATTACTATGGGATTTTCCCTCAGCCTACCTGAGTAAGGATGATCGAGCATATTGAGCGTTTTGATTTCATCGTGTGTGACATGTCAATGAGGATGATATCTCATGTATTTGTGTCTTCTAGTTTATTCTTGATCTCCTAGGTTCACCCATTTCTGTTGGATTTCAGTTACTTGTAGTGATGTTTTGGTACTTTTATGTATTTTTACATTTCCCTTGTTGTGTACTTACTTTGTGCATTGTTTTCCTTGGAAAGTGATAAATTGGTTTTTACTTGGTTTCTAATAATGGTTTTCAAATGAAAGTATTTAATCCTCTTTGTAAAAATTTAAATATGTAAACTTCACTTTCCCTTTGAAAATACTAATGTCTTACTAAAACAATGACTTGTGTTTTCGGAAATGAATAAGGGAAATGACCCGTACTTTGTTTTTGAGTAGCATGTAGAAAACCCTACTTTTATAAATTGTAGTTCAAACTTGAAATGATGTTTCTTTTATTTTTAGGGTAGTTCATTGGGAATAGATATCAGGCTAGCCTACTGAGTTTTAATACTCATGCCTATAGTTCTTTTCTGTTTTTAGTGTTTGTGCAGGCCACAGCTTGAGTGCGCTCACCTTGGTCGACGCTTGATCGTTGAGTCGGAGAGTGACCTGCGAGGTCGCACGGAGTTAGTTAGGCCGTCGTGTTTGGTTAGTTTTATTTTTATTCTGCTCCTATTTAGTCATTTTATTTGGTTTATTTTTTTCTTGCGCTGCTCTATATTTTTTATGCTGCTTTATTTATTTATATTGGGAGAAATCATTCCCACAACCTCTGTTGATTCCCTGGCGCTTGTCGCCAACCCGAGAGGATCGAGAACGCCTCTTGGGACATGTTGCGGACCAGCTCGGGTGACCGGTTTAGGGTCGACCTGGGTTGGTTCGTGACAAAATGGTATCAGAGCAAGTCAGCTCTAATCGGACCTCTCTTTTCAGAGTTCCCTTTGTTATTTGGGATGTCAGGGTAGATGAAGTAGGATTGTCGGGACTCGAGGGGTAGGAGCAGGAAGAGCGTCACAAACTCTTTCTCCTTCTGATCCTAGGGTTTCCATGGGAAGACCGGTTTAATTTGTTTATTTGGGTTTTTATGTAAATGTGTTGTGATTGGGATACGACAAAGGGAGTTTGGGCTAATAGTACTCCTAAGCCGCACAGTCTGGCAAGCCATGTGGAGCTAGGGGAAGGGTCCAAAGAGGCTCTCCGTGTCGGTGACGTGTTTGGAATATGGCCGCCAACCATATGGTCAAGTCACCCACTGACGCTAGTTCAATATTTGAGTTGTTTTGGGTTTCCATCGATTTCTGAAAGTGGTTTGAATCAGAAAAGTTGGTTTTGAAGAAAAAAGTTGTTTGAAATGACATGTTTAATTTGTGGATTGTTTTAAAATAAGTGGTATGAATGATTTGTTTTTAGAAAATGAAGTTTCTTTGTTTTGGTCTTGGTGTTCCTATGGGTGCTCACATACATAGTGGTACGTTGGAAATGTGGACAGATTTCTGGTATGGTGGATGGATGCCCGTGGTGGTATGAATACATGCATGTGAGTGAGACTCTAAATAATACCAATGGAGAGGGTTTAACCCAACAATAATGTTTTAAATTATAGATGTTTTCAAAGAGAAAAGTTTTTATGTTATGAAAACTTGTTTTCTCATGTTTCGAGCTTGTCACCTGCGTAGTGTTTGATTTTGAGATTTTTATTCAATCATTGAGTTGGTCTTGATTGGTTTTTTTACTTTTCCTTGTCCAGTGGTTATCCCTTTAAAGCTTCGATGGGTGATCATAGTACGGTTGATCAACCTAAGGTTATGCTTGAGTTTCAGAAGCTGGATCCACCTCTCTTTTATGGTCAAGCAGAAACTTCTGTAGCAGAGGAGTGGATGTGAAATATTGAAAGGGACTTTAACCTCATTGAGTTGCCTAAGTCATTGAAGTTCAAGTTTGTGACCTTCATGATTGAAGGTTCACCGTGGATGTGGTGGAAGTCAGTATCTCGGAACAAGCCCCATCAAGAGCTTACTTGGGAGTTTTTCAAGGCCCTGTTCATTCATCAGTATTTCTCAGAGGAAGAAAGGGTGAGAAAGAGGATGCATATGTGTTGTTTGCAGCAGGGCAACAGATCTATGTTGGAATATTTCTAGTGCTTTGTGGAGCTAGTCCCTTATGATTCAGGGTATGCCACAGACGACTCCATGAAGGCTCGACACTTCGAGGTGGGTCTCCGCCCTGATCTACAGTCGAAGGTGTCGGTGTCCAACCTAACTTCATTTACCGATGTGGCGAGACAAGCTTTTCACGTCGAAGCCATGATGGTGGGAGTGCTCGAAGTGGTCCTCCCTCCTTCAATTCTTAGGATTAGTGGGGATACTTCCAATGAGAAGATGAGTAAGCGATCAAAATGCGATGGAGTAGGTCGTGGAATCAAGAGGCCTCAGGATCTTTCATCAACCTCTTCGGAGTGAGAGATCCTTGTGTGTTATCAGTGTGGAAAGCTGGGTCATAAGAAGACGTCATGCCCAATTGCTCTGAAGCCCTGCCAGGCATGTGGATGCCTGGGTCACTTGTAACGATTCTGTTGAGGTGTTGCTAGAAAGCGTTACAGAGGATGTTCACAGAAGTGATGTGATGTTGGGTTTTTGTTTAAAGTTTCTTATGTATGTTTCCCTCCAGTGTAAGGGATCTTTTATCATTGTAGTTTTATTGATGGTGTTTTGGGTTTTGACATGTATGGGATGTCGTGGGTCTTTTGATGAACTTCAGTTTTCAATGCCAGCATAGTTATATTTCAAAATTATATCCATTCATATATAAAATCAAAAGATGTTAGTTTCTTATTGGGATTATCAGAACCTGACTGTGAGGTAGGAGACACTTCATCCATCAGAGCTCTAACCAAAAGGCCTCAGAGTGAAACCAATTCATAGTCAGGAACCCCGGGGAAATTTTAAGGAGTTTGGTTAAGGTTGTGCCTCTATCGTGTGGTGAGACAGTTTTGGTGTTGCTGCTCTGGCTTCTCTGTCGTTGTAATTTTTCCTCTTGTCACAAAGTGCTCGATGGACTTATCCCTCACGTAATGTCAAGAATTGTGCCTTTTGGATGTAAATTTCTGATCAGTGACCTTGTGTGGGCCACTGATGTGAACCGATTACGGCTTTGGTTTGTGTCCATCCCGAAGTGGTGAGTCATGAATAATTTTCCGTCCAAGTTTCAATGATCTAATCCTTGGGCCCTCCCTCCCCACCCATGGGTTAAGGGTTTTTGGTTTCCACAGACTTTTCTGATCAAATCCTATCCCTTTAGGACGGGAGTGAGTGGTTTAAATGTATTGATGTGCTTTTTATAGCTTGAGTAAGGCCCAGTTTTGGCCTAAGTTGGATTTCTGGTTGGTCGCTAATAGGTCGGTCCTATATGGTGGGGAGACCCACCGTGAGTCTCTTTGTATTTTCTCTTAAGTCGTTATCGAAAGCTAGTCGATTTCTTAGAGTGGGGATCCCATTCATGCCTCCCCTCTATTGATGATTTATTTTGGGAAATGAGGTTTAGTCCTGCTGGTAGTCAGTGTGATGTCCTTGGGATAAGAGTTTGGATGGTGTTGTGTGGGATCCTTAGGTGTTGATCGACCGACTGGATGGTGTTGTGGCTTTCTGGGGGCGGAAAGCATTATGGTGGGGAGAATTGTCACACCCCGACCCATGAGTATAGATTTAATTACTTATTTTTGGAATTAAATAAAATTTCTTGTGGTTCGGGTGTGTCCCGGATGAATTGTTTCATTGGGTTATGTTAAAACGTGCGCTCTTTGGCGTCGATGTCATCGGGCACATGGGCATATCGTGAATTTGGAGCCGCACGACCACGACCTAACAAATGCGCATCCCGTTGTCTTTGGAAAATTGAAATAAAGTGTTTTTGTATTTAAAATGTGCATTAATTAGAGTGTCGTTTAAATTTTTATTGGGTTAAGAATTTTGTTACTATTAAAATAATACGAATACTTTTATTATTTTCATTTTATTATTATTTATATTATTATTATTTAGAGAATTATTATTATTAGTTTTGTAGAACAACTTTTATATTAAGTTTTATTTTCAACTTCATTATTATTATTATTATTATAGTTTTTCTTTTATTTATTCTTTCCTTTTTCTTTATTTTTCTTTATTGTTTTTTTCCTCTCTAACCCTAGCGGACCCCTTTTTATTCTTTTTCTCCCTCACCCTCGGCTATCTCTCCTCTCTCATCTCCTCCCCCTCTCTCTGCGCGAGCCGCCACCTTCCCCTGTTCACTCTAACGTGAGCCATCCTGGCGCCCCTGCCTTCTCCTTACAGCGCCCTCTGTGTCTGGAACCCCCCCTGTAGCACCGTTCTATCCTCATCCCATCCCTACTACTCCTCCGGCGTGCGGCTCCTCCTTTACTCGGCCTCCCGCTTGCACTGCCCTACAACACCTCACCCACTTGGTTCGGCTCCCCCCCTGCAACGTCTTAGTGGGCCCCAGCGACCCCTTCCTCTTGCAGCACTCGAACAACCCACTGCCACACCTCCTCAGCCCCTCTGCCTTCCCATCACCAGCACCCTCTATGCCATCCACCTCCCCATCGTGACCTCCCCCCCATCCATCCAGCGTGACATCCGGCACTGCTGCCCCCTCCTGATGCGGCCTCATACATCGCTTCCTCTAGCACAACCCACTCGTGTCGGAGCTCTCTCCGGATCACTGCCTCCTCCTACCCGACCTCCCATCAAATCCCCTTTTTCTACAATCTGCAATCCCGACCGCCTCCCCTATCCCGATTCCTCTCCTGCTCGGTGTGTAGTAGCCACATTCGGAGCACCTCACCGATACAACCCTCGACCGGTCCTCCTCCGGATGAAAAAACCCCTGGCCGGCACCGTCCCTTTTTTCTGGTGAGTCCAACCTGCACCGTGACCTTCCCCCTATTTTAGCATCAGACCCCCTTGAAACATTTCTTTTTATCTTTACTTTTATTATTATTATTATTATTATTATTATTGTTGTTTTTGTTATTATTATTATTATTATTATACTTATTATTCTTATTCTTATTATTATTTTCATTACTATTATTATTATTATCATCATCTTACAACTGTTGGATTATGGGTTTTAGTTGATGGTGGGTTTTTATTGGTTGGTTTAGGATTTTTTAGGACCCATTCAGGACATTTTTGAGTGATCGTTGTCATCACGCCTTATTTTCAAAGTTTCCTTGTCGTCGCACCTTGGTTTTGAGGTTGCATTGTCTTCTCACACTGATCTTGAGGTAGGTTCCCATTGTACTGCTTTTAAAATTTATGTTACATTTATTTCATGATGTTTTTGCCCTATATATATATATATGTGCTAAATATTATTGTGCAACTTAATATTAATTCATTTAGTATGCAAATTTATAATTCAATTCTTGTGGTGTAAAAATGGTGTCATTTTGTTGTGTTTGCATCCTCCAATTGTTCGATTAAATATTTTATTAATTTTAATAAATATTTAATAGTATTATATAATTAATTTTTAAATAATTACTTGATGTAAAAAGGGATATTTATTTTACACATGACACTTGAAACATTTTCTTGATGAGCATACGCACAATAGTGAAAGAACACCCATTTGTCTTTTAAACATAATTCACAAAATTTCAAGTAGAGTTCTGATTTTAATGATGAATTATTTCTTCGGAAGTGTGGACAAGCATTTTGGTTCTTTTTAAAGTGGTGATTGTGAAATGTATTTAATGCCCATTTGGAACTTTATGGAAAATGATGAAAATGTTTTGATAAAAACCCTCCTAGGATAACTCTCCTGCCTTGGTTGAAATTGATTGTTTGGGAGGCCAGTCTTATAGGCTCCAAGGTGCTTGAGTAGTTTAAAGGTAAGAGGTTGTCCCATGGAGTGGATCGGGGTGATGCCTGTTGTGCTTTATATATATATATATATATGATTGGATGCTCAGTTGGCATCGGTTGGCTCACCCCCTTTCCAAACACTTGAGACATGGGAATCTGGCATATTGAGAAAATATTCTAAGAATAGTTGCTGCACTGGTAGGTCATGGTACTAACCAATGGCCCATAGTAGGTGAATATATTGGGTTTATTACTATGGTATTTGCCCTCGTCCTTCCTGAGAAAGGATGGTCGAGCATATTGGGAGTTTTGATTTCATCGTGTGTGACATGTCAACGTGGATGATATATCATGTATTGGTGTCTTCTAGTTCATTCTTGATCTCCTAGGTTCATCCATGTCTGTTGAATTTCAGTTACTTGTAGTGATGTTTTGGTAGTTGTATGTATTTTTACATTTCCCTTGTTGTGTACTTACTTTGTGCATAGTTTTCCTTAGAAAGTGATAAATTCGTTTTGACTTGGTTTCTAATATTGGTTTTCAAATGAAAGTATTTAATCCTCTTTGTACAAATTTAAAAATTTAAACATCACTTTCCCTTTGAAAATACTAATGTCTCACTAAAAGAATGACTTAGGTTTTGAGAAATGAATTAGGGAAATGACCCGTACTTTGTTTTTGAGTAGCATGTAGAAAACCCTACTTTTATAAATTGTAGTTCAAACTTGAAATGATGTTTCTTTTATTTTAAAGGTAGTGCATTGGGAATAGATATCGGGATAGCCTACTAAATTTTAATACTCACGCCTATAGTTCTTTTCTATTTTTAGTGTTTGTGCAGGCTATAGATTGAGTTCAATCACCTTGGGAGATGCTTGATCGTTGAGTCGGAGAGTGGCCCGTGAGGTCGCACGGAGTTAGTTTGGACGTAGTGTTTGGTTAGTTTTATTTTTCTTCTATTCTTGTTTAGTCATTTTATTTGGTTTATTTTTTTCTTTCACTGCTCTGTATTGTTTTTGCTGCTTTATTTATTTATATTGGGTGCAATCATTCCCACAACCTCTACTAATACCCTGGAACTTGTCACCATCCCGAGATGATCAGGAACGCCTCTCGGGCCATGTCGCGGACCGGCTTGGGTGACCGGTTCAGGGTCGACCCGAGTTGGTTCATGATATGTGGCATTCCGGATTAGATCCAGTGGTTCAAGTTGGGATGTTACAAAATGATATCAGAGGATAAAGTTTATAACTAACTTTTTTCTCTTTCTTGGATTGGGATAGGTTATACATGAGATAGTACATTGGGACTCAGGTAGGGGAACTATGTCAGTTTCTGGACAACACTGAATAGTGGACCTTTGAGTGTCCTTAAAGTAGAGAAGTTATGTTCTGTTGTTACTATTGATTCACCTTGGGTGACACACATGATGTTATATGTGATTTATGAGATTTCCCATATGTTTATAAATCATGAATAGACACGCAGGTTCACATTATATATATATACCTATTGTTATGTCCTACAGTAGTTCATTAATTAAATTATTTGATATATGATTTCTATTTGAGATAATTTATCTGTATTATATATATATGTGTTTCCATGCTGGGTAATATATCTTTTTTGGCATTAATTAGTTGAACATATAATGTTGTTATGTTAGTATGTATATGATGATTGTGACTAACGTGTAGGGATGAAAACACGAGTTAGTGCCAGGAAGGGTAAACCTTATGTTAAGTGTAGACTCTTAGAAAAACCTTGTTTTGTCCCATAGACTATTAGGACTTGTTGTGTTTTTTATTCTCCTTTTGTTGGAGAGATGCTGCCTTAGAGATGTTTGATGGAACCACCAGTTGTGGAAACCTAGGATGCTTCTGTTCCACCACCTATGGCACAGGGGGATATAACCCAGCATGGTCCTATACCGACACAAGTAATCCAGGCTGTAGAGTCTTCTCAACCAAGACTTTTTGAGTTGGTTCCTATCTTAGGTGGAGATATTCAAAGGATGATGACCAACCTTGATAAGGATTTCTAGCTTCATCATCCTTCTACATTATAGGGTATTGGTGTCCCATAGGATACAAATTATTTGATAGACTATATCGAGGGAATTTTTGAGCTAGTGCAGACCCTTGAGGAAGAGAGAGTAATTTTGGAAACCTTTATGTTCCATAGACCCTCCAAGAGATGGTGGAATACTATGAATCAAGTTGGGAGATGATAAGGTCCTAAATATATGACCTTTAAGATTTTTTCCTCGAGTAGTACTTATCATAAGTAATGAAGTTGAAACATGCCTATAATTTCATGGAATTACGACAAGTTTCTATGACTGTATCTACTTACTCTGCACATTTTACAGAGTTGCTTCACTTTTCTACTTTGTTAGCTGGGAATGAGGCACAAAAATATTGGAAGTTTGAGTTAGGTTTATAATTTGAGCTGTGACGCATGGTTAAGGGATTTGACCTGATTACATACTCTAATGTGCATTGCAAGGCCCTAACCTTTGAGATAGGTGTACAGGATGTGTTCCATGTTTCTCAACTTCAGAAGAACATGACTGATCCTATGCATATTATAGACTATAAGGATTTTGAGTTGATACCTATTACATCTTATGATGAGTATCCTCTATAGATTATAGATCGACATGAGAAAGTAATTTAAGGGAAAATGATAGTACTAGTCCAATTTCAGTGGTTGCATGGATGGATCCAAGAAGATATGTGGAAATAGGATTTTGATGTTTGAGATCTATGGTATGATTTGTTTGAGAAATACCACTAGAGATGCTTCTCGAGGAATAAAATTAGATAGAGGTGGAGAATTGTAATATCCTGATTTTTACAATGTTAATAAAAACCCTCTGGTGATAAATTATTAATTTCTTAATTGGGAAAAAATGATTTATCAGTGAAATAACTTAATAATGTGTTAAAGACTGTGTATAAAAGAAAAATCCTAGTTAACACATTGAAATATTCAAAGGAGTATTTTTAGAGTCATACACTGAGTTATTGCAAGATTCTAATGCTTGTAAATCCTCAGTGAAGACAGAATAAAAATATTAAATATATTATATTAAGCACACACAATTTTTTTAACTCCAAAATGGTGCATCATATGAAAAATATGAGACCACTAATAGGTCTGGGATGCGGTGTTTACCCTAGGAAGGGTATAAAATTTGTATGTGTCAGATTTTTTGATTCTCCACTTGTGAAAATTATTTATTTAGTAATTTTTATTATATTATTTTTGAAAATAATTTAATACATCCAAAATGGTGTATTGTATAGGAAATATAAGACCACTGTTAGGTCTGAAACATGGTGTTTACCTTAAAAAAGATATAAAATTTTTAAGCACCAGATGTTCGAATTCCTTGCTCTCGATAATATCCTTTTTATGTTTAATTAATTATTTAAACCGTTTTTTGAATATTAAGTAATTAATATATCTCAAATAGTGTGTCGTATGATAAATCTAAGTCCATAATTAGGTCTATAACATGTGGTGTAACTTAGGTGAAGTATAACCTTTATGCACAACTGGAATTTAATGTTATTTAAATTTTCTATTAAATAATTAATTTAATTTAATAATTAAATATGAATTTAATTATGAAATACATTTTTTTTATTTTCTCATATTATTCAACATGCATGACCACCATTATTGGATGCAGAGTTGATTCAAACCCTTGGATCTCAAAACATACTGGTCCAAAAATCATTGTAATTACTTTGTTGGGTAAAACTAATAGAGTTGATTCAAACCCTTGGATCTAAAAACATACTGGCCCAAACATCATTGTAATTACTTTATTGGGTAAAACTAATAACTCTGCATCCAATTTTAGGTTGAATATCAGATTTAAAATGGATATTGAATTTAGATTTCTCAAGGCTGCATTTTTAGGGTTCTTAAAATGGATGAATGCCCTGGTCTTATTTTTTAGTCGATCTAATCAATTTAAAGCAACCTAGATCTTCCTTGAGTACGGTCACAGGGCCTCAGTTCCAAGTGTGCGAACTCATTGTTCATCCTCAAGGTTCTCAATCTCCCCTTATTATGGGTGGTGAGCTTCCAGGTGAGTGTTTTTATTTAATTTCATTTTTTCTCTCCTTTCCAAGGGACAATTCAAAAAAAATTCATCGATAATTTATTAGAAATTATCATATGATAATTATAAAAATATTATCAAAAGATAAATTATCAAATAATTAAAGTATAATTAATGAACAATTATTAAAGGATAATTTTTTTTGACAAAAGAATAATTTATTAAAATTATCATGAAATTTTAATCAAAGGAAAAAATCTTATCAAAGGATAATTTATAGAATAATTTATCAAAATATTATTATAAAAGATAATTTATTAGAAATTTTGAAAAGATAATTATTCTTGAGGAGAATTATAGAGAGTGAATTCTTTGAACTAAATCGAAAATTTTATAATTATATAAGAGATAGAAAGTATCATCACATGTGATGATTTATTTATTTTTGAAATAAAATAGTTGTTTTAGTTTTAGGAAACCCTTGTCATACCTTGACCATAGATGTACCAACAACTCAAAATTTTGAAATATCACTTTTTTTTATAATAATATTGTGAATAGTTTTTTTCATCTTATAAGGTAGTAAGTTCCTTATCTATTGGGCTCTTATTTACACATGTTTTCCGTATTTGATTTATGTGTTTGATTATTTGAGATTATGCTTGATTTTGATTACATGTGGGTATGTGTGTAGCCCATGAGACATGTTGCGATTCCATGAGTGATTCTAGTGTATCCTTTTCAATGTTTTATTATCATTTCATGATGTTATGTTTGATTCTTTATTTCTCATGATGATATATTATGATATTCTAGTCAATGTATGTTATATCTTGTATATATGTTGCCTTGCCTTGGAGGTACCATTTTTTTTGCTTAGAACAGGTGGATCGTGGTGACATGTTTACCCATTGTAGGGGGAGTATGTTCAACTTGTGTTTTTTTGAAATTATGGACTCAATCATAGGGTGGAGAACAATGGAATTCCATGTTGAAGCTGTACTTGATTCCTATGTATCAGGATAATCGATACCCAGTTGATTTTCAAGGAGCACACTTGATGCCTGGTTGATTTGCGACCAACGTGATCAATGTCCAGTTGATTTGAGAGTGTATTACTCAATTCCTAGTTTATATTAGATTATTATTCCATACTTGAGGTCAAATATATGATGATTGTAGAGTAGTTTTGGATATGAAATCAGGGCACTGGAAGCCAAGTATCGGGTTTCTCGATGTCCAGTTGATTTTTGAGTAGTGTACTCAATACCTAGTTGATATGCAAGCAGTATTCTCAATGCCTAGTTAATTTTATAGTGGCACACTCGATACCTAGATGTCAAACAACATGGCATACTTGGGGCCCAATGTGAACCGATTTTCATGTACACATGATATCGTGAGGTTTTCAAGAAAAAATGTACTAGTTTGGGGACTAGTTTGGTTAATATAGACTTTTTCAAGTGATATATTTCTAGTTCCATATGCTAGTCCATGCTCCTAGAAAAAAATTACATGATTATCTTCCAGTATAGAGCTAAAGCAGGAATAGTTGGGATTTTATGGCAGCTTAGTTAGTGCACCACCGCTCAGTTTTGTTTTGTATGTTTATATTCTTGTTAAATATTGATTATTTTTATGGAATAAACTTCTACACTTGAGAACATTGGGTAAGGACACATTGGTGGTGTTATACCGATTCTTGTACTCACACCCTACTTGGGAATTTTGATGCTCTTGTAGATTTCATGAAAAACCCAGTGACAGGTAAGGGCCCTGTGGTGGATTATTGACCAGGTGGAGCATGGAGCTGGAGCAGGCCAGGACAGAACTCTAAGGGAATGCAATTATTTTATTTATTATCTTCTTTTCATTACACTAGTTATGCTTTACACTTTGGTAGAAACTTTATTTTTATGACATATATTCTGTTTTTACCTTTCTAAATTTTTCTCTAATTATTTATTATAATAGTTATTATTGATTATTGATCCTATAACATGATACTAAGGGTATAGTCTTCCCACTAATAGACTCAAATGCTTGTTTCTAGTCAGTAACCTCTTGCATACGAGGAGGTATGCATGATTTTACATGGAATTTTAGATCAGAATCAGTGGTTTGGGTTGGGATGTTATAACCATAATGTTGATTTATATAAGAAAGTGTGTGTTAGGGATAAAATTTAATCTTTATAAATGATCAATGATTTCTTGGATAAAATTTTCTCTAACAATCTAGCTTAAAGATTCCTCAATCTTTTCCAAATGCACTCATTTACTCTACTGAGCATTTCTAAAATTTCTCAAATAAATCTCATGAAGTATATAATGTTACCTTTAAATTTAGAATAGTTCACATGGAAATGTTGAATTAGGTCTAAATGTTTTTTGGAATAACTTTATTCATATAGTTTTCTTTATCTAAAACATAATAAGTAGTTTTCTTGTTATCCATTATCTTATTTCAATGAAGAAAAAAATACTTTAAAAGGAATAAACATGTAAACTAATTCCATTTTTATTTTAAAAATAATTATCTTTGAAGAACTAGGTAAGAGTATTATATTTTATATTCATCATTCATTGTAATGTATATTTTTAATTTAAGATATATTGAACCTTTAGTTTACTATTAATTTACCATAACAACATTTATTCCAAAAATGAAACAATGTATCATTGTTTCAATTTGGAAACTTAGATTAATGTTTTTGTAACACTTATTTCAAACTTAAATCAATCCATTTGGAAATGAGAAATAGCAAGCTCCCCTTGGTTGATATAGGAATCTCCCTTTTTCAGCTAATTTTGAGTTTACTCTATAAATTTTTTATTCTTGCTCATTTCCTACATTCTAATACATATGTATTACAAGGATATTTTATTTAATACAAAAGCAGGGAATAAAAACTTGATGAATATACCAAAAGTGGATGCAACTTCTTACTTCTTCAGTTTATTGTAATTTCTATTCTAATATCTATTATTTCACATAAGAATCAAATAACATCTTATACATTCTTATAACTTTGAATATTTTGTCTCTTTGAATGATTCCATAAAGGATATTTTGGATTTAGATTATCTATGGGATCATCAGACTTTTCTTTCAAATTTTTAGTCAAAAAGGGATAGAGAAATGGGTTTTAACCAATCCTTATCTTTTTGGTGAAGTATTGAAAAAAGTTTCATGAGTGACTTATCCTTTTAATTTATCTGAGTTTGGATAAATAAGGATAATCTTGGTGGTAAGTACAATAATATAATATTAATAAAAAATTTATTATCCATGTGGAAGCCCAAATTCAATAACCAATTACTACACCCAAACAATTTGATAGCATGATAATTATCTAGATTTCCATCTTCCAGTTTACACTGATATAGTGCATTGAAAAACTAATTTATTTCTAGAATTTCCTTCTATTTATCAATATAATGGAGATAAGATATTATGATGTAATCATCCATGTATTTATATAGTGTCACAAACTCTCTGGATATAGTTGATAATATAATAAAATAGACAAAGGAAGTATCCTCAACATATCTCTAGTATCTTCCTTTTCACCTTCTCACACCTGTTGGTGTGGTCAAACAGGAATATGGGATTCCAACACATAATAAAAACATGCTAATAATAATTAATCACATAATAAATTGTATCATATCCAAAAAAAATTATTTTTAAGGATATACCCCATGTTAAAAAAACTATCACACTATCTTCTTGGTTTTTATTTCCATTTTCTACAATTAATTAAAATCAATTATTAGTAATTTAATTGATTACTAATTATGTGAGACATAATAATTTTAATTTTATTAAGTCACCCATTATTTTATCAATTATTAATTAACCTCACTATTGAACTTATTATTCCCTATCACACAAGACATTATAGTTTCAAGGATCTATATTTACCTTTTTATGATCCATAATTTTTCCATGAAAACCATAAGAAGGTATTTTGGTAGGAGGCCTTTCAAACTATGGGTTTTTAGTTCCTTGATCCATTTAGTGGACCCCCAATCTATAAATCCTAACTTGGATTTCCTCAACACTTTTCTCTAAATTTTTATTGAATAGACGTTTTCTATTAAATTCAATACAAGTTTGGTTAAGTCAACCCAAAACCCTCCTGAGAACTCCTTGATAATAGAAAGTGTCCATACTTTATCCATGAAAACACTTTTTTCTATGGTTACATTCCCAATCAAGTAATGTAAGAACAATTCTGAAAAAATATATATTTTAGGGATTCTAATTTTTTATATATAAATTTTATCTTATTTTATACTTTACACATCTTGTTAATATTAATTTGATTTTACTTAATTAATTAACCATGTTAGATTAAACATTTATGTCTAATACATTTATTTATATTCCATATTTTCACATTAATTCATTTAATTATGCGATCATGGTATTGAATCCATAAAATAAATAATTTATAATATAGAAATAAATAAATGATCTGGACAAGAGTTTATCTAACCGTATATTTATTGATCAGATAAAAAATCAAACTTTGACTTAGGGGAAATGACTCAATGTTTTGGTCTTGGTATGGGTTGTAACATCCCACCTATCCACCTATGTAATTCCTAGGTTGGTAAAGACTTTATTCCATCTTTAAATGCCTCCAATCTCTTTAGGATACTCTATTTATTACATTTATTTATTACTCACACACAAGTGAGGGGAACTAAAAGACTGGATAAGGGGAATTACATAAATAAACTTGCACTCATAGGTCCTATATAATAATTGAAGTAGGGATGAATTATCATACATCATATTTAGTTTAATAATTAATAATTGAAAACCCGTGCAATATATTATATTAAAAAAAGACAACATATACACAGGTCTTGGTCAAGCTGATGAATGGGCATACACATGCAACAAATATGTAAAAGTATAACTAGTTAAAATTCATTTCTTATTTGTTCCTTAATTATTAAGATAAATGCACTTATATTAATTAATTAATTAATTACCTTTTATCTTAATGACTATCTGGATTCACTTGGAGATACCCAACATTAAAGAATTCATGGAAAATAAAAGGCATGACCCATAATTATAACTAATTAAAATAAATTAATTGATCATTTAATAATTCATTAAAACTATTATTTAATTGTAAAAAAATTATGGTCGAATCAATATAATAAGGTTTTAATGTTAAAATTAATAATTTACTGTAATTTTAATTATATCCTTTATTAGGAGACTACATGGATTGTAATTATGAGCTACATGTCGTGTATCTCAATTTCCATGTACCCAAGTTACACACATGGGGCTTCAACATGTTCCTTGGCCAGACCACACAGTGTGTACAATCCAACTACATTTAGTGTATCACTCTTTCAATGTGTCCACTTGACCCATCGAAATACTCAGCATGTTTATAAAAAATGGAACCACACAATGTGTACACCAACTACATGACATGTTTTCCACTTTCTGTGTGTCCTATTGACTTTCCAAATAGCTCGACTTGTATTTAGGATGCCTGAATTGATGAACTATAAGGCATGAACAAGACATATACACATAGTGTATATCATTATTACTCTAAGATATCAGTCTCACGTAGTTATAAATTTGTTTATGAAAACATGAGATATGAGAATTTCAACACAAAACCGTGTATACTACACAATGTGTATGCCATCTACATGCCATGTAATCCAATAAGTTGTATTCTAGGTTTTCCCAGTCTACACGTGTTGTGAAATAAATTTACCACGTGTAGTTACTATTTGAAATTCTATGTATCTCGTGACACATCTGATATAGTGCACTTTGCTACATGGTGTGTACTCTAGATATATGTTGTTTAACCCAGTCTTACAGGCCATAAATCTTGGCACTTCCCAATGAAGTCTCTGACCATTCTTCATCTATTCTTAGACCTTTAAGAAAAAGAAATCATGAATGATAAGAATTAAAATGTCAATAACATTAAAATTAAAATTGGATTAAAGAAATAATATTATAGAAATGAAATATCTAACCTCTAATGCGTATATAGATCAATAATCAAAGAAATAATTATAAATTTGAAATGTGAGTCCTCTGATACCACTTATAGGTTTCAGGCGCAACATAAGCACTGTTGTAGGTGCTAAATTAATATTTATTTTAATTTAGAGTTTCCTAAAACCTAATATTGGATATTTTCTTGTTAAATTTATAATTAATTTATTTAAGATTAAGAGGAATGGTTACCTCATATTAGGAAATTTCTTTGATGTTTTTATTGATCTTACAAAAAACCCTTCTCTTATTACCTTCATTGTATTAGGAGGATCCAAGTGTATAACCCCTTCAACTATGATCCACATGTGCACCTTTGAAATTTTAGTGATTCCAATTGATTTTATATTTATAGCATGATGAATCAATTGTCTTGTATTGTCTGTGTTGATCATATGTCATTCCTTCGAGCTTGAATGAATCTCTCAAATGCTTCCCGTTCTTGAGAGGAAATGGGGAGGAGGAATGAAGAGATAATTTTATTGTGTGAAACATTTCTCAATTCATGATTAACCCTAAAAAATAGACATAACCATCTATTTATAGAGATAGTTTTAAGGTTATAATATTATTTAATTTTCTACTATCCCTTAATAATATAATTATCATTATTAAACCCAATTACATATATTATTATTATTATTTTATAGTGTGAGCTAATGCACACAATGATGAATATTATTTACTAGCATGTAAATAAATATTCATCACCAGACACAATCTTGGTCCACTCCAATTTCCTCATCTTTATTGAATACCCGAATAAATATTTTATTCATCAATAAATAAAATAAATATTTTATTCACAATCTAGTGAATAAATATTTATTAAATATTTACATAATAAAATAAATTATTTACTAATGAATAAATAATTACTTATTACCCTATGAATGTTAACAGTTAATAAAACTTAAATAAAATTATTCTTCGGTCTTGAGAATAATATTTATTATAATAATTAAATTCAAATAGAATTTAAACACTATCAATAAAAACACTTAGTATGTGACCCTCTAAGATTCATTCTCATTGGAATTATACATTCTTGTTTAAAGTAAAAGATTACTTTCTATAAATGGGTCAAGGTACCCAAGATAAATAACATAATGTCACAATGTCGATAACCACCTACAACTTATCACTATTTAATATAGTCCCTTTGACAAATATCTCATAAAACATGATGAAAATATGTGTCACCAACCTATATTCTTTCTACGTATTTCTTTTACTATCTAAAAAAAACATAATCATTACACCAGGACCATGGAATTTAATTCGATGGTTCTATTATAATGAAAGGGATGAAATATCAAATTCCATAAATATGGAAGGGACAAATCCTTCCTTAACTTATTATTGATAACATGTCATTCATGACACACCCAAAATATCCAACATCTCCATGAACTGTTGTCATCATGGTTTAAGAAATACATCTAACTGTGTGAGTCATAACATGTATTAATAAAAGTATTAAAGTCTAACTACCATTATATATGTTCATAGATAGAAATATATGATGATACTAAAATATGAAAAATTCATACAACGATCTTGTTCCCATAATCTCACATCTTGAAGATTACTAAGTGTGAACTTCATGAGAAGAATGCACATATTATTATGAGTAATCACACCTTACAGTCTATGTACCACGGGCCTTATCATATTATGTTATCCAAATATAAAACTGTATTTAAGAGATATCATCATAGCATTTAATGTTTCTCATAATAGTGGGAAACTACTATAACCTTATCAATGTGATAGATATTCGAAGACATTATCACATCGATGTTATGCAAAAGAACAATCAATATGTTATAAGATATTTAAATTAATATTCACTTATTTGAATATTTATGTAATCCAAAGTAAAAAATTAGTTGGTTCTTTAGATCTAAATCCAACACCTTAACCATTGAGGAATGATAAATTGAAAATATGCCTCTCAAAATCACCTATAAAAACTCTCATCCTATACCTATTACAAACAAATTATCTTGTATGATTTCATATTGAATCACTACCTAAATTTCCTCTTATAAATTAATCTATCACTATTGAGAACTTTTAGTCATAAGAAGGATTCCTAAATGTGACATTATTATGGAATTCATGATAAGAAGGAGAGATTCCATCAAAGTAAGAAACTAATTATTATCTATCATTTTCAATTATCCTTTCATGTTAATTATTGATAAATATTATTCACCACTATAATAATGTATTTTCATATAAATATTATTCTATAAAAATTATATTATAATAATATAACTTTATATTCTTACTCACTCATTCTT
Organism: Viscum album; assembly: GCA_963277665.1. Classification (NCBI taxonomy): domain Eukaryota; kingdom Viridiplantae; phylum Streptophyta; class Magnoliopsida; order Santalales; family Viscaceae; genus Viscum; species Viscum album. The sequence goes on along the minus strand of OY728155.1, from coordinate 1,963,330,982 downwards.
ATAGCATGTTCTTGATTGGGTCAGCTGGACCACCTACATAGATAATGATATAATATATTCATAATTTTCATCACAGATGAGTATAAAAACATAATTAATGGAAATATCTAATATTAATGAGTGATTTATTCTATTATCATGGTTATAAAATTTCAACACTCAAATGAATGTTCATAAGATATTATTGTTGAAGTTACCCAAAGCATGGGTATTGTCCATTTCATTCTCCTGAATCATACATGTACCTTTTATCAAATTAACATGATACTTTACAAATAATTATAGAAATATTATTATTATAGTATATTTACTATTATATAGATTATTAAATTATGAAAAAGTAATTATAATCAATACCATCATACTAAAAAAACATTGTACAATTGAAACAATTAACTTTTGACGATCAAGAAAAATATGGATAACTAATATATAATTATAAATTAATATAATTTATCAATATAAAAGGTAATAAGTACAAATAAGTTTATAAAATATATTATCAAGAAGTTTATTTTGATTATATAGTATTTTAGATCACACTCATGAAAATTGGGAGTAAAGGTAATGGGTTCTCTCCCAATCTCATTTATTAATTGAGATTATCTATATCTAAAATTATATGGTGAAATTTATATTTTATTTAATTTTAAATCAATATTTTTATTCTCCTATTATTATTTTATAGTATTTACATATCTTTATATAATTTTCCTCTCATTGATTCATACTTCATTTATTATGATTGTTGTAAGGGGGACTATCTTTATCTCTCTTTCCAGTTAGAATATTTTTCTTCCATATCTATGTTCTTTATAATATTTAATGGATTTAATATTTGTTATTATATTTAACTATATGACTTATTATGGTTTTTTATTTAATTTTACTTACTTATGAAGCTATTAATGGAATATTTTTTATCTCTCTTCCTTTATGTTTCTTGATCATTATCTGTATCCCACAATTTTATTCAATTTTCTTTATAAAGATTTTTTATTAGTTTTCATTATAAGTAAAAGTAATTTTTATTTACTTTCTCATAATTTTTTAAACCATTTATTTAAATTTTACTTCTTTACAAAATGTTATCATAATGAAAAGAAAATTTATTCTTATTTTATAAACAATATTTTATCGTACTTTGAAGGGATTTTTATCCTTTTCAATATACTTTAATGTTTATTATATTTTTATAGAGGTATGTTTTAATGTGATAATTCAATTTATTTTTATATATTATTCATTTTTATGACTTGTGAATTTTTTTAACCCTTGTTATTCTCACGTGTTAATTACATTGTGGCTTTTTTATGATTTTTTTTTGTTTTTATGGAACACATATGTATGGTTATATCATTATGTGATGAGTGAGTCCATAATTATATAGCCCTATAGTCCACTATTTTGTGGTACAAGGGGGGTTATCCTTTTTTACTATGTTATGGGACATGGTTTTCCACTATGTGATGATGTTATTGGTTAGAGATCCTTGACATAAGTTATGATTTTATTTTCTTATGTATGTGGCACATTCCTATTTTATTCCACAACTTTATGTTATGATTCATGTTATGTTCCATGGTTCTTACTCTATTGGATATGATTTCATCATTATGTTCTTATACCTATATGTTTGTTTTATGATTACTCATTTTTTTTATATTTATTATGATATCATATCTAAATTTGATTGATATATCTTATTTTCTACCCCTTATTGTGCTTATGATCTCATTCTTTTCTTATGTTTTTATTCCCCAAGTATTGAAGGAGAATATTACTTATGATTTGTATTTAAGGGATTCAAGTGTGATGTATTTGTGGAATAAATGTGCATTCTGTTGTAAAATAATACATTTATATTTGGGTCATCTTAGTTGGTATTAAAGAAGTGTTTAGTTAATTTTAGGCATCATGTTACATAGAATAAGAGGATTATACCTAAAGAAAACTAATATGAAACTTATGTTTTATAAGTTGAAATGAAGGTGTCATAGGTTAAGAAATATAAGAATTTATTATCACTATTATATGGTTTTTCACCCTGGATATTATTAATTAATACTCATGATAACCATTTTTATCTTAGTCAATGGACGGAACCAGGATGAATCAAGTAAAAAATGAATGTGATGGACAATGAAATTATTGTACCAATGAGAAAAAAATATAATAATATCTGGTTTGAAATATATAATGGCTACTTTAACCCAACTATCTCATTTTATGAATAGTAATATAAACTACATCGAGCTCCCAAATTCACAAAAGAAGAAATATCTCTCTATTTATTCCTTCATGCAATAATGACCACCATCCTTTAGAAGTTCTACTAATCCACTAATTATTGAGAAATGGATTAACACAATATTATATTTTCTAATATTCAATGTTTTGGTCACAAAAAAGTTGATTTTATCTATTTTCATTTGGAATTTGTGGTGTATCAACAATGTAATATCATTAAGAACATGAGGTAAAATGAATAAATTGAATTTATGGAATGAGAGTAATTTATGAAATTATTTTTCAATAATTATTTCTCCTGAACTCTTCACATAAAATATAAGAGCTAATTCATTAATCTGAAATAAAAATATGATGAATCCAATAATTCTTATGAATAAAAATTCACAATACTTGTAAGGTATGCCTCCAGTTTTTTCATTGACACTGAAAGTAAAATTGATTGATTCTTTAGTATCTCAAAACCATGTCTCTAAAAATAATTAGCTTCAAATAACTTTTTTAGATATAAGGAAATTATTATATGCTCTCTCAAGGTTGAAATGGAAAATTATTACTCTCATTATAATCATGGATTTTGGAAAGAAAGAAGAAAATATAGTTTCATGAAAACTAAAATGTTAATTCTCTTGGAAGAAAGAAGATTCAACTTCCCACATGTTAAAATATTTGGAATAAGTTCCTAATAAATTTCTTAAAAACATGAAAATTCTTTAAATATGGAATATAAGCCTTTAATCATATAAATGTTGTAGAGATATGAAGAGGTAGATCAACATAATATATGAAAATAAAGATCAACCTAATGCACAACCCACACTTCATTATTTCAATTATAAAAAATTTGTACATTGTGTGAACTAGTGAAAAAATAAAAGGGTTAATGAGGATGATCAATTTTATATACTTATAAATCTAATGGTTAAAATGAAATATTATGCAATCAGTATTACCAAAGTGGATCTTGAAAATGAAGTGGTGAAAGGTACATTTATCATCCACTAAAGAAATATGAAAATATTATTTGATTATGTTTATATGGAGTCCTTTATATCTTGAAAGTTATTTAATAATATTGATTCATCACCACAAAGATAACATATTTAATAATCTATGAAAACACCTAGTGGTTTGATGATTCCATATCATGTATACAACTCTTCTCTTATTGAAATTTATGGTAAGATACATCCTGAATGTCTAATTATTCTCCATTTAGTTGAAATTGATGTGATATTGGGTATGTATTAGATCTCTATACATAGACCCCTCCTCAATTTTTGGGAGAATTAAATCAAATTTCATATCCTAAAATCATCCCATGATAATATATCAATTCAAGGATGACTATGAACTCTATATAGAAACTACACCCCTTATATGATTCTTAATGCAGAATGATGAGGGATATTTGGTTTAAATGGTCGAGGGGAACTGAATATTAAAGACATAAAAATCATGAAAAGATATTTTTATGAATTTTTTAAAGATTTTCCTGGTTTTCTATTAGATCACGAGGTATAGTTTTTAATTGACCTCTTACCTAGTGTTATGCCAATATCAGAGAGTATATATATAATAACCCCTACTTAATTTGAAGAATTGAAGAAGAAACTACAAGAATACTGGGAAAGGGTTTTATATTCCCAAGTTAATCACCATGGGGTGCACCAATAATGTTTTTTAAGATTACGGATGTATCCATGCATATTTACATTGATTTTCACGAGCTTAATAAGATCACAATCAAGAAAAAGTATCCACCACCTCATATTGATGACTTTTTTAATAAACTTAATGGGGATAAATACTTGTTAATGGAGGTCCTTTGAATCAGATATCATAAACTAATGGAAAAAGAGAGATATACCCAAGGAAAAATTCCATTCAAGATACAGACACTATAAATTCATAGTGATACCTTTTGGTCTTAAAAATTACCTTGTTATATTTATAAATCATATGAATAAAGTCTTTAAAGATTACCATGATAAATTTGTCGTAGTATTTATAGATAATATTCTCATATATTTCAATAGTATGGAAAAACATATAGACCATTTTAATAATGTGTTGGAGACCTTAAGGATAAAAATGCATACAAAATTAAATAATTGTAAATTTTGGATACACAAAATATAATTTTTGGGTCATGTGATCCCAAGAAAGGGTATATATATGGATCCTTAAAAGATAGGGTTTATTGAAGTATATCCCAAAACAAATACTATAATATATATCTACAGTTTTCTTGGATTATATGAATATTATTGGCACTTTGTGATAAATTTATCATGACTGTAAAATCCACTAACCAAGTTAACTCATAAGAGATTCAAGTTTCATTATATAAAAGAATGTGAAGATAGATTCAAGGAGATTGAGAAGAGGTTGGTCACTGCACCTTGTATTTATATAATCATTTATTGTATAAGGGTATGTGATATACAATAATGTAATAAAGAAGGGATTGGGGTGTGTACTTATGAAAAATTATAAGGTGGTAGCTTATGCCTCATGTCAATTAAAGTACCATGAGAAAAATTATCCAATGAATGATTTAGATCTAGAAATGATAATATTTTCATTAAATATTTTGGGGAATTATCTATATAGATAGAATATATATACTAATTGTAAAGGATTAAAGTATATGTTCACACATAAGGAGTCAAACATGCACCTAAGTAGATAGTTTGAGTTGATTAAGGATTATGAATTCTCAATACATTACCATCCTAGTATGGAAAAAATGTTGATGATGTTATAATAATAAAGAACTATTCTAACTTATCTAAGATGAGGATTAAAAGAGACCAAATCTTTATATACATACAAAGGATGAACCTAAAAATAATAAGGGTAACGGTGAAATGCCACATTCCCCAAATGATTTCTCAACCATATATCCAGGAAATGATATAGAAGGAACAATATTATATAATGGAGATACAAAATATGGTTGAAAATATTCTAAAGTTTAAACTTTATAAAGATGAAGTTACAAGACTTAGAAAATCAATATTTGTTCCCTTAGAACTATAACTGAATAATGGGATTTTTGATGATACAAATAACTTGTAATTATATATTCATCTAGGAAGTACAGAGAAATATAGAGATATTAGGGATAACATATAGTGGGATAACTTGAAGGGATAGATTTCAGAGTCTGAATCATGATGTCTAGTCTGGGATAAAGTTAAGATTCAATGTTAGAAGTCTTAGGGGATTATGAACCCATAACCCATACCCATATGAAAATTAGAAAACATTACAATGTTTTTTTAGGTTTTTACAAGACCTAAAAAGGAAACAATTACATTTAATGCATGGTTAATAGACTTATAAGTCATCTCACTTCATTTTTATTCAAGAGAATTTCTCACTTGATCAACTTTCTATGATATACATAAAGAAAGTTGTAAGTCTAGATGTAGCACCGCTTTAAATTATATGTATCCAATATATGAGGTTAATCTATAATTTTTGTAGGAGTATTAAATCATAATGGAATATTAAATTGATATTTTACACTATAAAAATAAAATTACAATAATATAACTTTATATTCTTACTCACTCATTCATATAACATGTTTTTTTAGGTCAGTTCAACTACCTACATGAAAAATTCTATACTATATCCATTAGGGATAACTATCAAATAAAAAATAATGGTAATAAATGATATTAATGAGTAATTTATGTTATTATTATGGTTTTTAAATGGTGACACTCAAATGAATGTTAATTACAAAGTAACATATTATAATTGAAGTTACTTGAAGCATGCTCATTGTGACTTTATTTTGTGCTAACTATATCAATACCTTACATCAAATGAACATGGGAGTTTATAAATCATTATAATATTATGATTATATTAACATTACTATTCTATAGATAATAAAATTATGAAAAAGAATGATAATCAATACCACCTTACCAAAACAAGCATCATACAATTGAAACACCAAACTTCTGATAATTATGTAAAATGTGACTAACTAATATATATGTACTGAATGAATAAAAAATTATCAATATAAAAGGTATTAATTATAAATAATTTTCTGAAATAGATTATTAATAAGTCTATTTGGATTATATAGGGGGTTAGAATTTATTTTGAGAAAATTAAGAGTAAAGGTAAGGGGTTCTCTCCCAATCTCTCTTCTTAATTGATATTATCTATGTATAAATTACCATTGGGGAATTTATATGTTAATTATATTTAAATAACAATTTTTTATTATCCTTTTGGGAGATTTAAATTTATTTCTACCATTCCCCCCGCACTGATCTATACTTCTCTGATTATAACATTTTAAGTAGAATTATCATTATCTTTGTTTTCGGTTCGAATCATATTCTTACATATCTATGTTATTTATAATTATTCATGGATTTATTTTATATTATGATCTACAAAAACATGATTACTTAATTTATTTTCTATTAACTTTTTCCTACTTAAAAAGATACGAAGGGAATATTTTTATCTCTCTTATTTTACGGTTCTTCATCGGTCTCTTTCTCACACAAATTTCTTTGGTTGTCTTTACAAATATTCCTTTTCAAGTTTCCATGATTTTTAAATGTAATGTTTATTTAATTTTTCATTATTTTTTAAAAAATTTATTTATAATTTATTTCTTTATAAAAATTTATCAAAATGAAAGGATATTTCCTTATATTTTCTAAAAAAATTACTATCTTCTTCGAAAGGGATTTTCACATATGTCAATATCCTTTAATATTACTTATCTTTTATTAGGGGTATGTTTTAATGATATTATATACTTTATTTATATAGATGACATAATTTTATTTCTTGTGAAATTTTTTATATAACATATTTTATTCTCATGATGTTGTGATGGTTTTATAATTGTTTTCAAGCTCATATGGTAGACAAATTTATGTTTATATCATTATGTGACTGGTGAGAATGAAAATATATAGCCATATAATGTATTTGGTAAAGCTTATATCACATTATATATCAAATTATGGGACATGGGGGGTTATCCAAAATAAAAAACACTATTTAGAAATGTTTATAAACATCGCAAATTTATTTACCGTTGTTTTTTAAAAACTTCACTAAAAGACATATCGTTAATTTAGTGACGTTTACAAATGTCACCCATTTAGAAATGTTTATAAATATCACTATTTGGAGATGTTTGTAAGTTCCACTAATTTGGCGACATTTGTAAATGTCATACACTTCCCGTCCCGCTTGGTTTTCCCATCCCACCCCTCCCGTCCCGCCCGATTTACCCATCCCACCCTCACACCCCTCCAGTACCCCCGTCACATGTCACGTGCATCCAGTACCTCCCTCGCACCCCCATATTGTGTCTCGCACATCCAGTACCTCCCTAACACCACCCACCCCTCTCTCATCCAGCCAGTACCCTCTCCACACGTCGTCCACCTCGTCCACCCTAGCCCCCAGTATGCCGGCCTGAATAGACCACACCTCCACGTCCCTAATAAAAAATCGCCTTGCATAGAGTTTGATCCTTGGATCTCTACTAACCTAACAAATAGATAAACCAACGAAGTTGTTTTAGTTTTTATAATATAATTGTATTATGTTGTATTTATGAATATATAAATAGATTTCAGTATTTAAAAAAATATTATATATATATATATATATTTACATAAATATATAAATATTTGTTTATAATATATTATATATACATATAAGTTTATATTTTACATATATGTTTATATATTTTTATTTACATATAAATTTTATGTTTATATATATTATATATTTTTTTATATTTTATATATATGTTTACATATATGTTTATATTTTATGTTTATATATATTTTATATTTTATATATAGTTTATATGTTTATATATACGTGTATATATTATGTATTTATTATATCTTTATATATATATGTGTGTGTGTGTGTGTGTACAAATGTGTGTGTATATATATATATAATTAGCTACATTTTAATATGCTGGTAAAAATAGTCTCATTTTCTTAAAAATATGACTAAATTTAAGATATTTAATTATATTATATGTATATATATAAATACATTTCTGTATTTAAAATTTAATAATATATATATATATTTTTATATATATTAATATATATAGGTTTATATTTTATGTTCTATGTTTGTATAGATTTATATATATATTTATATTATATATATATATATATATGTTTCTATTTTAGATATATTTTTATATTATATATATATGTATGTTTATATTTTATATTATATATATATATATATGTTTGTGTGTGTGTGTGTTTATACTTTATATTTTAGAGATATATATGTTTATTTAATATTTATATTATATATATATATATGTTTATAATTTATGTTTATATATATGTTTATATTAAATATAAATATATATATTTATATGTATATATGAATATATTAAATATTATATATATATATATATATATGTTTATATGTGTGTGTGTGTACGTGCGTAAATATATATGTGTACATATACATATATATGATTATATATATATAATTAGATTCGTTTTAAAACAATGGTACACATGTCACTAAAATGACAATGTTTTCTTAAAAATATAACTATATTTAAAATATAAGTATGTTTTTATACAAAAATATATGTATATATATATATATTTATATATGTGTGTGTGTGTGTGTTAATATATATATATATATGTGTGTGTGTTTATTTATATGTCTATGTGTTTATATATATTAATATATATATATATGTTTACATGTTTATATTTTATGTTTATATTTATATAGAAGATTATATTATATTATATTATATTTTACATATATGTTTATATTTTATATTATATATATATGTTTATATTTTATATATGTGTGTTTATATTATATATATATGTGTTTATATTATATATATCTATGTTTATATTTTATGTCTATGTATATATATATATGTGTGTGTGTGTTTTTCATTTTATATTATATATATATATCTGTGTGTGTGTACAAATATATAATTAGGCACGTTTTAAGATACTGGTAAAAATGTAACTAAAATAGCGGTGTTTTCTTAAAAACGTGGCCAACTTTTAAAAATATAAGTGTTTTTATATATAAATATGTATATTTATATATATGTGTGTGTGTTTTTATATATATGTTTATATATATGAATCTGTGTTTATATATATTAATATATATATATATATATGTCTAAATATATGTGTCTGTGTTTATATATGTTTATATATATGTGTTTGTATTTAAAAAATTAATATTATATATATATATATATATATAATTTTAAATATTAATATACATATATTAATATATATATATATGTGTGTGTGTTTATATTTTATATTTTATGTTTATATATATATATATAAGTTTGTATTATATTATATATATGTGTTTATATTTTTCATATATATATATTATATTATATTATATATATATATATATATATTATATATTTATATATTTATATATCGATATGTTTATATTTTATATTAACATAAAATATAAACACACACACACACACACACACATATATATAATTAGCCACGTTTTAAAGCAGTGGTAAAAATGTCACTAAAATAGCAACGTTTTCTTAAAAATGTGACTAAATTTAAAATATATATCTATTTATATATATATTAATTTATGTATATATATATATATATATAAATTTATAAATGTGTATATTTGTATATATATATATATATATATTTATATGTATGTTTATATATATGTGTCTCTCTTTATATATATATATATATATATATATATATCAAAATGTATATTTACATCGTTGAGGAGAAATTAGCTATATAAATATAAATATTTTTAGGGATGTTTCCTAAAAAACATTGCTAAATTAGAGAATTTTTCACAAAAGGTCTCTAAATTAGAGATGTTTCATGAAAAAATTCACTATAATTAAAATTTAGCGATGCTTTTAAAAAATGATGCTAAGAAAACATCACTAAATTATAGTTTTTTTGTATTGATCCTAGTTCACTATGTTATGGGACATTGGAGGTTATCCAAGTCCACTATGTTATAAGTGATATTTTTCCACTATGTGATGATGAACTCAGTAGAGAACCTTAACATAAGTTATGATTTTATGTAATGTATATGACATACTCCTATGTTATTTGATAGATTTATGTTATATTGTATGGTTATTACTCCTTTGGGTATAATTTTATCATTATGTTATTATACACATATGTTTTTCTTATGATTACTCATTATGATCTTTATTATGATCACCTATGTGGACTCGATTAATATCTCTTATGTTCTATACTTAGCATTTGATCTTACCCTTTTCTAATGTTTTCATTCCTTAGGTAATAAATAAGAATATTAGGTATAATATTTCTAAAAGGGTGTCAAGTGTGATGCATCTGTAAAATAAATGTACACGATGTCGTAAATTTTATGTTTATATAGATAATATTCAAAAAACTAAACATTTAGGTCCTAAATATGTGATTTAATTTAGAGTTTTAATGGATAACAATGTATTATGATTTATTATACATTAAAGTTATGGTTGGGTTAAATCACCATCTCTCATTGAGGACTTACACCGTATCAATGAAAATGTTAACCCGTGTAGTACAAAACTCCATGCCTATTATAAAGGACACATGCCCCACTGAGGAAGATATCAGATGATGTGATACCAAAACCCATATTTATTTCCCAATCTCAAATCATGGACTACAGAATCCCCATTAAAGTGTTAGGGTTGGACTAATAACAAATCTCTAGGTATTGGTCAATCACAATGTAATCACTAAAATAACATGAGATGAATCATGATTCATACATCAACCCATTCTCAAAGTTATTACTAAGAGTGAAAATATGAAATATTTTCGTCCATCATCTATCAATTGAATTAAATAGTATTCACATCATCACATGATCATCTATGAAAAAATTTCATGAATATCATGAAAAATGTCATCCATTCAGTAAGTAGATAAACACATCATTACAGGAAGCATCTTAGGAGATCACACTTACTATCCCATATCCTAAATTTAATCATGTTGTTCAAACAACTAATATTTTAAACAATTCCATTTGAAAGTTAGATATACCGTCATATTGTATATAATACCATCAGATAATTCCCACAAAGTATAAACTGTGTTGGCTTCATGCATGGTGTAGGTTCACTACGAGTGTGTAGGGGGGGATCAGAAAACAATATTATATTTTTTTCTGTGATTTATTATGAAATCAACCTTTGTGACTTGTTAGAGTGATCATATCATTGATTAACTCACACACACTGAAGAAAGAAAAAAAAATGATGTATAAGGTTCACAACTCAAAATGGGTATATAATACTTGTTATGATCCTAAATCACCCAAGATAATATAGTCCACAAGAATCACAATAGTGGATAAAATGAGTAGGGTATATGCTTAACTTGTAATATGATAATACAAAAACTATATCTCCTGAAATGTCTCCAAATAAGTTTCATAGTTTTTTAATACTTTTATGAGATTAGGATTAACCTTTTCCTCTAAATGAATATCTCCCAAAAATTGTATAGTTCTCTCAAACTTCTTCACATTGTAGAACCTATGTAAACATCCTTCTTCCTCAACACACAAAATAGTTCTGATGATCATACAAAAACCAAGTGTGTACTCTTCTTCTTCTTTTGTACACTCTTTTATGCACACACTCCCTCTGAAAATACTTAATTTATTCTTTTTAATACTTTGTAACATGATAAATAATATTTTTAGAGTAATACCTTGATTCTCCATGGAATTCTGGGCCCCATGGAGTCTCGGTATTGATATACAAAAAATAATGAATTTAATATATCACACACGTTCATTTTTCCATAAATATTTGAATATATCTAAAATGGATTATTTTATTGAAAAAATGATACCAATATTAATTCTATAATGTGGGTTTTACCGTAGGTATGACATAATTGTTTTTACGTTGGATGTTACGTTTAACTGCAGTCGCAAGAGAAATAATAGATGAATAAATTAATTAAATAATTTATAGTCTATTAAATTCATAAAACCTAATAATACTCTATTTAATCATAGTTATATCAAAATAATATGGTTAAACACATAATCCTAGATCTTTGGTAGAGATCAACTGTGGTGGAGAACTCCATTGGCGATGAATGAAAAAGAGGAATCAGGAATCATAAAAAATGAGCAGGTGATGAACACTTCAAATCTCATTAAAAAAACGATGTTGATTATCTATTCATTAGTGATTGATCCATTTTTTAAGGTAGGTTTTTTTTTGGTGGTTTATTTCTCCATTATCTGTTTTCCATGACGAACACGAATTAATTATTTTATAAAATAATTTATAGATCATTTTTGTCAAATTACCATTAATTATTTCCTTCCTAGAATTAGAAATTTATTATTTTTTGAATCCCCATTATATCAATAAATTTTCATCCATCAATAAATGAAGTCCAATATAATAATTATTTCTCACTTTTATGTTTTGTTCCTTTCTCCCTCCATTCTTTATTCCTTATTGACATTCAATTTGGCTGGTGATTTGACTATATTTAGGAACTCATTTCAAAGAATTATTTTTATTGATTTTATGGATTGGCTATATAGTTTTTGTGTTCATATTAGATATTTGATGGAGGAATCATAAGGAAAATATAAGATTGAATGTGGATTGATGGAATCCAATGAAGTGGTTCTTGGCATGTGGGAAATATGCTGTGTGATAGTGCTCAATTTCCAAGCTATGGGTGGTCAAAATCTAGCCACCAGTGACAACATGGGTTTAGTTAATGTGATTATAAGAATTTATGGGATTGTATGATGAACGAAATTATTAAAGGTGTGAAAAATTCAGAAAAATCATCGTGGATTAATCTTCTATGAAATTCGGAACTACACGGTGTGTAGTTTAGAAGAACACTGGTTGTGTGGACCCATCCTTACAGTATTGGTTTTTCATAATGAGAAAAAAAAATCATATTGGAGTTTACTTAGTCTACACACCATGTGATCCCTAGGAAATTAACTCAGAGAGTACCATCTAGGGTACATAGGCCTGAACATGGTCAGTGTATATGGACATGGGTAGAGTACACAAACTCAGGTAAGACCAGACAGAGAGGGACACATCGTGTATCCATAATACACGTCATGTACACTTTTTAGGGTAGGTTAGATCACTTTATCCCCTAATAACATCTTTAGTTTTATCATGAGTGCACTTCCTCTTTCTGTTTCAGTATTAGTGATTTTCTTTATTCTAGTGTGAGTTTCTTCAGTTTTCTCCCATGTGGGTTCATTGTTTCATTTTTTTCTAATAATCGGATGTAATATACCCTCATTGTACTTGAGCATGTATCCCTCTATGAGACCCATGGTTGGATCCTCCTTCCCATAATCCTTAACAGGTAGAATTAGGTATCATGCAACCAATATACAGGGAATTTGATCCCATGTTTAGTGGGTTAATCTAGTTAGGGTTATGTGTCCCCCATTGTCCTAGGGTGTGATCCCCTATCTATGTATCAATATCTATTGTATTTTGATGAGGTTTGGTATTATCACATATGTGTACCTGATGATCCCTATCAATTCCTTCATACTTTAGCATGGTAAGGCTCAACGATTACAGACTCTTGGATGAGTTCTATTAGTATAGAAATACTCGATGAGTGGGTTATCTAAGATGAATATTACATTGGTTCCTTGAGTAGAATTAATAGTATGTAAGTAAGAACATACCTAAACTTAAGACTTGGAGTCTTCCTTGATCATATTTGAGTAATCCTGTCTGTCCTCCTTTTATTTTAATTTAGAGTTGACACCCTCTTTTTTTCTTTATGTTTGGTGATTTTGGAATGTCCAAATGGGAATGTTTATACTTAACCTAAATTTGGATCTACCCAAATGTGTCATGTATTATGAAAATGGTTGGTATTTTTATGGATTCCCAGGTGGACCAAGAGTTGGTGGAGCTTAGTTGGACTAAATAGATCGTAGATGGATCCCAGTGTTGTAGTCTGGTAGTAGTTCCCTTTCTTTAGCAGGTAGGACTCCATTACAGTATTGGTGGACTTGAATTTTTAAACCCTTTTCTTTTCTTTATTATTTTTCCCATACTCTGATGGGGGAGTAGATTTTATGAATTCATTTATAGTATCATTTATTTACCTTATATATTATACTTGTGTATGGAGATGTGTATTTGTGTACATGTACTTTCAGTTAAGGACTTCCATGTGTGTGAAATACCTACTTAGATCTATTCACCAGTCCTTGGCCTATTGAATGTAAGATGGGGGGTGTAACTATTATATTACTACCATCTAGGTGGTCCTTAGTGGGTCATGTCATGATAGAGTGGTATCAAATGGGTTGTCTTAGGACTTGATTTTGGAAATACTATAGATATTGGATTGTTTTGGAAACTAGGGAAATACTTTAAAGGTGACTCATGTTTGGATATAAAGTTTAGGAACCTAGTGATTGTGTGATGATTAATGTATATATTCACTAGAACTTTGATAACCTATTTTTTGGATCAGTACATGTTGAAACTGAATGTAGGGAAAACATTTGTATATTCATCATATAGGAATGGGTTGTGGTTTACATGTACTTCTTGGTTCAGATCCCCAAATATTCTATCTTTGACCCCGGTTCATCTTAACTATTTCAATATTCTTCTACAATGAATACTAGTTGGGATTCCACTAGAGTATCATGTTGATGATTCTATTACTGATGATTCCTTGATATAGGGGCATGTGTAGGTGGTGGTTTCTTTGGGTTGATTTTCTACAGTACCTCCACACATTGAGTAGCTGATGTTTTTGACCATACTGGAAAATTATTAACATTGGATGAGTTCATTTCATGAGTTTCATAGGTAAAGAATATATAGGTTTTAGGGTGATCCAGACCCCCATACAGTAAAGTAATGGCTCAAGGTAGCAAAGTGAGTTTTTTTCCTTCTTAGAACCCCTCCTAATTAGATGTAGGTCCTAGAAGTGAGCCTTCTCCATGAACTAGAAGGATGATATAGGGTCTTGATGATACATACACTTGATGAGGTGACTATCACTAAGATATAATTAGATCACCTCTTCAGATAGGAGTTTTATCTAGTGGATTTGTAGGCAATATGTATCCAAGGGATTCTGGATCATCAATAGGGAAACATGACAGTGCTAAGTGTGCATCGATGTTCACTAACCTCTCACTATATTCTATGGATATGGTTAATGATAGATAATTTCAATAAAAGTATGTTGAGCATGGCCTTCATCATGATATATGAGTTTTATTGGTATCTCTTTGCATCCATTTTTATCCTAGAGTACTGAACATTCCTTGGTAGTGGAAATTTTCTTAGTAATGAAGTCATTTTCTATTGGTTCTGGAAGTGGGAACCTTAGAGATAAGACCTTAGTAGCTGGTAGTAGATGTTTGACTCAAGGATCTACGAATGTGAGGTATTTTTTAAGGAAGCCTCAGGATAGAGGTTCAGCCGCTTGGGGATTTAAGGCAGGTTCCAATCAGCTTAGGGATAGGTGGTGCTACTCCTGTGATGGGAAAGGATATATTGCATGGGATTTAATAACCCACCATGTAGTAGATATAGAGATAGTCTATGAGAAACCAAGGTAGAGGAATCCACTTGATAACGGAGGCCTTTAGAGTGATAAATGTGGCAGAGGAGCTGGGAGAGCTATGGGAGGCTACCGAAATTATGATTTGTTCCCACTGATACCACCCTAGGTGGTCCACAGTAGGCTTAGGGATCATGTAGTTATAGACATGGAAAACTAAAATTAGTATAGTACTAATAAACATAAGTTTCATGTATGATATGAGGTACATTTTTTTTGTTTTTTTACTTTAGATATAATTTTGATTGGAATAGGTGTGAGACACTCTTTACTTTCTACATACCTTGTTTGAGACATGGAGCTTCTCATGGTGCCCTTAGCACAACCATTATGATTAGATACTACTACCAGGGAAGATTCTTTGATCACACACTTCTTTCAATAATGTTACCTCACTCTTGGAGGAGAGAGTTTCAAATGGGATCTTCTTATAGTCATGATGAGACCTTACGACATCATTCTAGGTACGAGATAACTCTCTGAATTACATGCATAAATTAAATATTTGAGGAGGATGATGTGATGATTTAGGGTTTATGGGTTGAGATTGTACTTCATTGGAAATAAATAATATCTAGTAGAGTTGGATGGGCTCATAATAATGGATATATAGATGATTTATCATCAGTTGGCTTGTATAGCCATTAGAGAAGCAAGCACTATGAGATTTCAATTTCCTATAGTAGTGGAAAAGTACAAGGATTTTTTTTATTAAGATGTGTTAGTATTACCTACTCATTCAGAGATTGATTTTTTTATAGAAATTTACCTAGGGACTACCCCATTATCTACACCAGCATATCAGTTGGCCCCCATAGAGGTGGGAGACCTATAGGTATAGTTAGAGGATCTACAGATAAAGGGATTTTTTAGATCCAGGGTCTCCCTTAGTCATCCCTAGTGTTGTTAACCAAGAAGGTGGATAGTATTTTGAGGTTATGCATGTATTATAATTACATAAATTAGGTGACTATAAAGAATAATTATCCAATTCCTAGAACCAAAGGCCTCTTTGATCATCTAAAAGGGGAGAGGTGGTTCTCAAAGATTGACCTCGTGCTAGGTTATCACCATATCCAAGTTCGAGAAGATGATATAATGAAGATGAAATTAAAATGCATCTATTGTCACTATGAGTGATTTCTGATACACTTCAACATGATGAAAATTCCATCAATGTTCATGGGAGTCATGAACCAGATCTTTCAACCCTTCGTAGACCAGTTCGTGGTAGTCTTCATAGATGAAATCCTCATGTATTCAGTGTTAGAGGAGGATCATGAGAGACATTTGAGATTAGTTCTAGACATACATCAGGAGAACCAAATTTATGGTAATCTCTTGAAGATTCAATTTTGGATTTGAATGGTTCACTAACTAGGACATGTCATCTCATTGGAGGGTGTGATAGTGGACCTAACAAAGATCGAGGCAGTGATAACTTGGGATACACCCAAGTGAGTGGATGAGGTGTATAGATTATTGAAGAACCTTTGTGGTATTTTTTAACAAAGTTTTGTATTTTTTGATAACTAATATTTTTGTTGAAGAATGTTTTTGAGTTAGAGAAAGTTGAAGTTGTTGGTTGCTGAAGATTTCCTTAAAGAAGATTATGTTGAAGAATAAGAAGTCAGAAGTTAAGAAAGTGTCTCAAACTTTCTAAACATAATCAGATGATGATTTTCTAATCTTAAAGTTCTCACAATCATGAAATGTTTCATGATAAAAGCTGCTGAAGAAATGGTGAAGAGGATTGACAAAATTCTGAGAAAATTCGGAATCAGTTTTCCTGAACCAGTTTTCCTGAATCTACTTCCTGAGCCAGAAATTTGGAGTCTACTTCGTAAGCCAGAAATTCGGAGTCTACTTCCTGAGCCATAAATTCGGAGTCTACTTCCTGAGCCAGAAATTCTGAGTCTACTTCCTGATCTAGAAATTCAGAGTCTACTTCCTGAGCTCGAAATTCTGAGTTTACTTCCTAAGCCAGAAATTTAGAGTCTACTTCCTGAGCTAGAAATTTTTATTCTACTTCCTGAGCCAGAAATACAGAGTCTACTTCCTGAGACAAAAATTCAGAGTATACTTCTTGAGCCAGAAATTTGGAGTCTACTTCCTGAGCCAGAAATTCAAAGTCTACTTCCTGAGCAAGAAATTTAGATTCTACTTTTTGAGCCAGAAATTCAGAGTCTACTTCCTGAGCCAGAAATTCAGAGTCTACTTCCTGAGCCAGAAATTCGGAGTCTACTTCCTGATCCAGAAATTCGGAGTTTACTTCATGAGCCAGAAATTTGGAGTCTACTTCCTGAACCTGAAATTCATACCTCATCATTTCGAGGAAGATATGAAGAGTTCAAGAAAACCTAAATTTCAACTTTGCATAAATCTCAGAGAAATTTAAGGAGATTGGAAGAAGTCAAAGATTGAATATTAAATGCGAGAGATTTGTGGAGTTTTTGAGATTTGAGGAAGCAGGAAAGTTTTTCAAGATTCCCGCCTTTGTTTTTTGAGTTGCCTATAAATATGTGCTCAGATCATTCATTTATTTACAACTTTTATATATACAGAAAAGGTGGAGCATTGGATAATTCTAAGTTAAAAGTTCCTACCTTCTTGAAGAAGTTTCCTTGGGTGTTTGAGAAGAAAATAATCCAGATTGTATATTTAGTGTGAGCATTTGTGCGGAACCATCATTATCTTGCTGAGAAGACCGATTTCAGAATATCAGATTCAAGGAAACCGGATTGAGAATTTAGAGTGAGCATTTTTTCAGAACCATCATTATCTTTCTGAGAATATTAGTTTCAGAAAATTAGATTCAAGAAATCATATTGAAGATTGGGAGTGATCATTTAGAGTGAGCATTTGTGGAACAACTTATCAAAGTTCTTATTCTTGTGTTTGGCTCATTTTTTCTTTAAGGAAACATTGTAAACTGATGGGAGTTAGTATAATCTTTCCTATCGGGAGATAGAAGGTGTCCAAATGGAGTTGACACAAGTTGTATTCACTTCTTCATTATAGTGGATTTCTATAGACCCACAGGAGTGGCTAAGGCAAGGACATAGGTTCTCTTATTAAGACTGAACCTTGTAAATCTTGTGTGACTTTCTTGATTTTCCTTTCTTGCGTGATTGAGTATCTTGCTAAAGGTTGATAATGAAATAAATATTAACAGGTTTCAAGGGTTAAGTTTCTTAATGTCTTGAAACTTATAAAAGTTAAACAACTGATTCAAGCCCCCTTCTCAGTTGTCATTCAATCCTTGGAACATCAAGTGGTATCAGAGGGAGGTTCCCTTGTTTAATTCTTATAATAGAGAATATCAATTCTGTCAATAGTAGAGGAATTCCTACATTCAATGGCAAGAATTATTATGGATTAAAAAATAGGATGATTCCTTATCTCCTATATCTTGTCCTTGAAGCTGTTGATGCTGATACTACTGGCTTTCCACCTATTGAGAAAAATGCTCCTATGACATTTGCTGACAAGAGAAACATAGAAGTTGATGGAAAGGATAGAAATTCTATTCTCATGTACTTATCAGAAAATTTTTATCTGAAGGTGATGGGTCTCACAACATCAAAAATCATGTGGGACAAGCCGGAAAGTGTTTTTGAAGGAAACACAAAAGTCAAGGAGGCTAAACTGCAAATCTGGCGTAGTAAGTTTGAAGACATCAGGATGTGAGATGATGAAACAATTGATGAATACTTCACTAGAGTTAATGAAATTTTATGCAACATCAGAGGATTTAGAGAAAACTTAAAATATTCCACAATTGTGAAGAAACTTATGAGAAACTTTCTAGATAGGTTTGATTCTAATATTTCAGCTTTAGAAGATAAGGATGATTTATCTCTTGATGAACTGCATAACTTTCTTGTTTCCTATGAAATGAGGAAATCTACAATCTTTAAGAAGAAGATGAAAGATGAAATGGATTTTGAATCTATGAGAAAGATGAAAATCTAAGATGATGAAGCAGCTGACCCTTGTGAGTCTGTTGATAAGGAAGATGAAGAGTTGAATGAAAAAATCATGTCTCTCATATCTAAGAACTATCAAAGAGGAAGAGGAAAGTATGGAGGGAAACTTCCTCTCAAATGTTTTGAGTTTGGTGGAATTAGACACTTTGCTATAAATTTCCCTAATAATAAAGTTGGAGAATATCAAGATGTTTCTAATGCGAATTCTCGGTGGAAGAAGTATAACAAGAATGAAAAAGAAGAGAAGAATTCAAAAGAATTCAAAAATAAGTTTTTAGGAAAGAAAAGAAGTATGTTGAGCAAGAAGTGTGAATCAGAATCATCTAACAATGATTCCTTAGAAGATTAAAGTAAAGAAGGATTCATAACCTTCATTGCAAAAGTTAATAAAACAAATGTTTCCTCAGAAAGTGAAGAAGGTGGTGAAGAATCTTACAGAGAATATCAAATAAGATATGAACTCCTTGCATGTCTTGATCAAAACAAATATCTCAAGAAATAAATTTGTGTGATGAAGAAAAATCATGAATATGTTCATGATGGAAGTAATGATGTCACCAAGAAGGAAGATGAATACATTCAATGAATGAAAACTTCAACAAAGCTACAGAATTAAAAGCTGAGACCTCTAAAAATGTTGTGAAGGCTCATTACGAGAATTAGGTGAAATCTTCTCTTACCAAAAATAGTGTTTCATCTGATTCTTCTAACATTTCAGGTTTTAGAAGAAGTGTTAGTAAATCTTGGGTGGAGAAAGGATGTAAGAAATTTATCAATCCTATAAAAGTATAAGACTTGCTTAAAAGAATAGATGGCCTACATTCGGAGTTTTCTAGAGCCGAAAGAAAATATCAACCTCAAAAAAGCTTCTATAATGAAAGATCATTCATTAATAGAAAATCAAGATTTGAAGGATATTTCTGGTGTTGTGTAATATATGGGCATGGAGCTTATAATTTTTTCCACAATTTATCTCTACCTGGAAGAAGGTTTGAGAAAAGTGGAAGAAATAGTGAAAGAAGGACGAGTAACTCTCCGTACTCACAGAAAGTTGAAAAAGTGAATTCTCAATATATTAGAAACATTCCCATAAAGAATCAATTTGAATGTTTGGAAGAAGTTTGTGGAAGATGTGATCAGTTTGGTCATCATTCCGAAAGATGTATGACACTCCTTCCAGAACAAGTTTCTTATGATAAGAAAGAAAAGAATGCTGAAAATAAGAAGGTTGATGAGAGAGATTTTGTTATTGAGACAACTTTGAAAGCATTTAAGAGGAACATACCATGGATTCATTATAGTGGTTGTTCTTCACACATGACATGTGATATAAAAATCTTAGAGCATGTTTAAAGTCATGATGGAGGAGTGGTTACTTTCGGCAATGATAGTTCCTTAAAAATTAAGGGAATCAAAACGGAAAAGATTGAACCAGAGAAACTGAAATCTAAAGAAGTCTTGCTTGTTGATGGGATAAAACATTACTAACTTAGTGTAAGTCAAATTTGTGATGATGGAAAAGAAGTTTTCTACAGAAAGGATTCTTGTGTCATCAAAAGTTTGAAAAATGGAAAAGTGATTACAAAAAGAGAAATAACCAGTGGGAATCTCTTTCAAATCGGAGAATCCAATAACTCTTATGATTTGAGTGCTGAAGATGAAAACAAGTTGTGGCACCGAAGACTTGGCCAACTTGGGCAGAATAACATGAGTAAAAGTTCTAAAGTTGATGCTGTTAGAAATTTTCTAGAACTGAAAAGATGAGATGAAGATGTTTGTATTACTTGCCAGAAAGGAAATATGACTAAGAAAAGTCACAAAAGAGATGAGATTCAATATTAAAAACCACTTGAGCTTATTCATTCCGATCTGTGTGGGCCGATGAGACATCAATCAAAAAAAGGAGATTTATACTTTATCACCTTTATTGATGATTTCACCCGGATAAAAAACATCATGTTCATGAAGTATAAGTCATATGCTATTGAAATGTTTAAATTCTTCAGAAGAGATGTTGAGAAAGAATTAGGAGTTTCCATAATGAAGTTGAGAACAAACAATGGTACCGAATTCACAAGAAATGATTTTGAAACTTATCTAAGGAAGCATGGTATCAAATATCAGTATAGTGATCCCTATACTCCACAACAAAATGGAGTAGCAGAAAGGAAAAATATAAGCTTGGTGGAAATGGTAAGAAGTATGTTATCAGAATACAAACATTAAAAATTATTTTGGAGAGAATATGTTAGCACTGCTATACATTTTCAAAATAGATGGTTGTTGATACCAAAAACCAACATGACTTCTTACAATATGTGGTATAAAAGAAACCTTCTTTTAATTACTTCAAAGTTTTTGGAAGTCCATGATTGCTCAAAAAAAATCCGAACTTAGGAAAGTTCGATGAGAAAGATGAAGAAGGAATATTTATGGGTTACTCACCGAATGGAAGAAGTTACACATGATGGAACAAACGTTTGCAGAAGTTGGTGGAATCATATGATGTAAAGGTAATTGAAAATCCAAGTTCCTTCACAAAATTTGTTACGAATACTGAGGAAGATAAATCAGAGAATCTCCACTAGAGTGAAAGTGACTCAGATGAGTCACATGGGGAAGAAAGTGATGCTGGGAAAGGAAATGTGAGTTTTCCTACATTAAAAAACATGTTGTATCTGAAAATATTATTTAGGATCAGAAGGCTCCAGTTCAGACAAGAAGGAAGTTAAGATTAGAAAATCAGACTTCCCTTATCTCAAAATTTGAACTAGAATTAGTTTCAGAAGCTATTCAACATAAATAATGGGTGGATTCTATGAATGAAGAACCGGATCAGATTGAGAAGAATTAAACATGGGAACTTGTTCCAAGTCCAGCAAATAAGAATGTTATCGAAACCAAATGGGTTTACAGAAATAAATTGAATGAACATGGAGAAGTTACAAAAAACAAAGCAAGTCTTGTGTGTAAAGGTTATGCACAAGTGGAAGGTGTGGATTTTTATGAAACCTTTTCCCCTATTTCAAGGTTGGAAACTATTCGAATGTTTCTTGTAGTGGCTGCTCATCAGAATTACAAGGTTTATCAGATGGATGTAAAGTCAACTTTCTTAAATGGTGAGATTGATGAAGAAGTTTACATTGAACAACATTGTGGGTTTTTGCTTGATGAGGATGAATTTTTTTTTCAAATTGAATAAAGCCTTATATGGGCTAAACAAGATCCACGAGCATGGTATTAGAAGCTTGACACTTCGTTGAGAAAGATGAACTTTTCAAAAGGAAAGGTTGATATAAACTTGTATGTAAAAGATGTTGACTCCAGAACTTTAATTGTAATCGTTTATGTGGATGATATAATTTTTTCTAGAGATGAAGAAAAGTCCTGTGAAAAGTTTGCTGAAGAGATGAAGAAATTTTTTGAAATTTCAATGTTGGGAGAATTAACTTTCTCTCGCGTTTTTGCTCTCGCATCTGTGAAGATGCCCTAGCTCGACGATGACTGTAGATCCGGCCCCCTCCTCCCCGGCGGGGGGAGGGGGGTTTCCTCCCACGGTGCTTCGGCCTTTCATCCCTTTCACCAACCCAGCTTTTCTCCCCCCCTTTCCGGCCATTTCGCTTAGCCCTAAGGTCCCTGACCTCCACGAAGGCTCTCCTCAGCTCGCGATTTCGCTCAAGGAATTCAACGCGGCGTCGGATCTGCACAGATCAACGCTAGTGGCTCGTTTCAGAGGTCATCGTCCCTCGGTAGATGCCTTCGACCGCTTCGTCTTTGGTTCTTGGGGTTTACAAAATCGAGCGGTGGTGGGTTTGCTCGACCGGCGTCAATTGATGATTCGTTTTGAATCTGAGGAGGACTTGGTCGTTGCCTGGTCGAGCGCGCCGCGAGTGTTTGATGGGTGCGGCTTCCTCCTTCTACGATGGTCGTTCGACTTCAACTTGAACTGCGATCCGCCGTCGGCCGCGATTTGGGTTAGCTTTCCCGATTTGCCTCTTCCTTTCTAGAATCCCTCTATCATTTGTATGCTTGGGAACTTGATCGGCCGGTATCTCTATTCTGATCATCGAACCTCGGCGGTATGTCACCCTATTATGCCCCGTGTTTGCGTGGAAGTTGATATTTTGAAACCCCCTACCGAGTGGCTATGGATCTCGGTTGGAGAAGAACTGAGATGGAAGCAGCGGGTGGTGTTTGATTCTTGGCCCGCATTCTGTACCGATTGCAGTAAGATCGGCCATGACGTTTCAGGATGTCGCCGCGGGAGTTTTGACAGGTCCTCGAAGGTGTTGGTGGCTCCTGAGGCAGAGGACCAGCCATGCGCAAGAGTGGATCCGGGTGTGATTGGTGTGGCGCGCGGGGAGGATCCAGGGGCGACGAGGGTTCTCTTGAGTCCTGTGAGGATTGAGAAACCTAGGCAACTCAAGGAGGTTGGCCCGAGGGTTGCAGATGTTTTTTCTAGATTGAGGCATGATCTGGGTGTTAGGGGCGATGGTGTGGAGAGGTCTGTTGTGGATGTGGGGCTTCATCCTGTATTACCCAGCCAAGCCGAGGAAGTTGAAGGCAGTGAGGCTCATGGGGCTGGAAGCTCTCCTGGTAGAGGTCGGGGTGACAACCATCATCTGCAATTCATGTGTCGGGGAAATGACCAACCCATGGGATCGGCCTTGGTTCCGGGGAAGTCGTTCTTGGCTGCTGTTACTTCTTCCAGAGAACAGGAGAAGTTGGCCAATGCCAATATCTTGAAGGCACTAGATCCTAACACCCTTGGGGATCATTCGAAGGTTGGGATTGGGGGGAAAGATAAGGTCATGACGAAGAAGGTAGATCTGGAGCATTCACTTTTCAAGCCGAGGCCTCTCTGCGAAGGCATGCAGTTATCGTTGGGGAGCCGCTTTGTTGGATTGGAAGTTCAGGATCCCATATTGTCTCCGGAGGATGATTTTTCAGGTGATGACAGTTATAGTACTCCTTCAATGGACAGCATGGATCAATGTAAAGGAAAAGGCCCTCATAGCCCTCGGCAGAAGAAGGGGAAAAAGTCGCTAGAGATTCTGGAAAATGTATTGTGGTCCAGGGGAAAAAGACTAAGAGTCGCAAGGATTATTATCATCTTCCAAAACCAATGGAGACTAGGTCAGCCAAGAAGGGAAAGATCAAAGTAAGCACAACCCTTCAGGAGGGGGAAAAAGAAGGAACAAACAAGCCTATATGTGACAAAGAAGAAGAGAATGGAGAGTGCTTGAAACTCATCCTGCACTCCAAGGAAGATATGATTGAACAAGCCATTCGTCCTAATGTTTCAGAAGAGGATCTCAACAGAATTTACGCACGAAGGCTGCAAGTTGATGCCACAGAGGAGCAAGAAGTGTGGTTGGATAAACAGGATAGAATTCTGGCCCGCGGGTTCAATAAGGGAAAAATCAACTCAGAGGAATTTATTCAGACGATGGAGAGGATGATTTCCTACTTTGAAGAGCTCATCAGAGAGGATCCTGACATCCAGGTTGGTATGCTACACTGGGAGCTCTTTAGAGCAGCAGAGTCAAGTAACTTAAGCCTTGTGTTTCACCACTTTGTAAGCTCTTTCAGCACGTAGTGCTCCCGTAGTGTACTCTGGTTTTTTCCATTTTCCTTAAAATGGCTTAATAAAAAAAAATCTAATTTGGAAATAACAAGAAAACTATATTTTCTTTTCCCAAGAAAAGTATACCAAGGAATTGTTAAAGAAGTTTGGGATGGAAGAATCAAAAGAAGTTTCAACTCCTATATCAGTGAGCACAAAGTTGAGTAAAGACAAGTTAGGGAACAATGTGAATCAGAAAGACTTTATAAAGTTGATAGGAAGTCTACTTTATCTTACAGCTTCAAGGCCTGGTATTGCTTATGTTGTGACTCTCTGTTCTCGATATCAAAGTAATCCAAAAGAATTACACATGTTGGAAGTTAAGAGGATTCTGAGATATGTTAAAGGAACAACTTCACATGGGCTGTTATATAAGAGAAACAATGATATGAAGTTTTGTAACGACCCAATCTTTTTGAGTAGTATATTAACTTACTCTTAATGATTTAATAAGATGTTAATGGTTAATGCAGAAAGAGGAGGCGATGGCTTCATCCAGTAGACTTGAACCTTATGAAGCCCACTTATCAGAGCTTGGGAAGGAGGTAGCATCTGTGGGCTTCGCTTTGGACCAAGCCCAAGCCGAACTCCAGCGTGTCAAGCTTGAACGGAAACGCCTACGGGAGAAGTTCAAGTTAGTATAGATTACTACTAGGGCAATGTTATCTGAACCTCCCTCAGATTATCTCACCATAGCACACCTTACACTTAGGTCTTATGCCGGTGTTATAAGGGGCTATGTGACGAGAACCTAGCTTCCTTGTGTAATCCTTTCGAGTGAATAAATTGAGATTTCTTCCTTTAATGATGTTTGTGAAATTTCAAATGTACAGATAATTTTAGAATGTATTTTATTGATGAATTTTGAAAAAAAAGGATATTTTAAAATATTTATGAAAACCCTAAATAACTAATGATGTGTAATGATTTTCAAAAAATGGTCTTCTAAAAAAGTGTTCAGTAAGGAATTTGGAGTCAAATAAGATCAACTTAATTTTTGATGAATAGTAAATTATGAATAGTGATTTTATGCTTAGGATTAGTAATGTGACCAAATGGATTAGTAATTTCACTCAAAGAAAGTTTTAATATAATTTAGACACCTAGATTAAGTAATGTGATTCAATAAAATGGGTAAATAACGGTTTCATAAATTATTAGTCAAGTGTTAGTTTTATCGGATGAATAGTGTTTTTTAATTAAAAATTTAATTAAAAATAATTATAAAATTATTTTTATAAAAATGACTTTATTTTTGAACTCAGAGCATCGATATTATGTTATGGTAATTTTTGGGGTTTTTTCTGAAAAAAATGAATTTTCGATGAATAGTGTTTTTATTTAAAAATTAAATTAAAAAAATTTAGAAAATTATTTTTATAAAATGGATTTCATTTTTAAAATCAGAGCATTGATATTTGGTTAAGGTGAAATTTTGGGATTATTCTGAGAAAGTTGAATTTTCAGTGAATAGTAAAAATACAGTTTTAGGGTTTCGGTATGTTTAATGACATCATAACTGTGTCATGATGATGTCATGAGATATTTCAATGGTTGGCCGGCCAAGGGTGATGAATTATTGTTTTGGGGGCCCCATGTGGCCTAACTCCATGATAAATTCCAAGGGAGAGCACATGGGTTTGAGAAAAGCACATGTGAGGTGTCCCTTGGCCATTAATGCCTCGTCCCCTCACTTTCCCTATAAATACCCACCCTTTCCTCCTTTATTTTTCACTCCCAACTCTCCCCCAACGAATTTCTGGTCTTCTTACCTTCCAAGGAGTCCTCCCAAGGTGCCCCCAAGCCCTCAAGGTCCAAACCATTGAGTTTCAAGAGTCACGTTTTAAGGTAAGGGATCCGACCCCTCTCTTTCTTTTCATGTAATCTCTTTTATGTCATTCCTTTTATGATCCATGTTCTTATGTGAGAGGATGTTCTTTTATATTCCTCTTACTTCCCTTTTCATTCTTATATGATGAGAGATCCCCTCTTACTCTCATCATTTCATTTTATGAATGTTTAAGTGATGTCGTTAGGCTGCCGAATTTTTAAGGGATTCTTTCACCCTTCTCATTTTTCAAGTTCGATTTTCATGTCAAGTATTTCAAGTTCCTTTTTATTATGTTGGGGTATGATCTCTATATCTATCATACTAATCTCTTATGATCATATGATTAGAGACCCTATTTGATCTTGTCAATTCATTTTTATTGAAGTTTAAGTGACGTCGTTAGGCTGCCGAATTTTCATAAGAGAAATCTAATTTTTGTCTTCCTTCCATGTTTTTCATTTAAAATGGTATGTCCTTAAAATTTCATTACCATGTCCATATATCCATCTTATTCTCTCCCCCTACTGTTTTATGGATCATTTATGAGTGGGTGACCCATGTCCCCTCTCTTTTCAATGTTTTCTAAAACCTTGTAACATAGCCGTTATGCTGCAGAATTTTCATCTCAAAATGCCTCTCTCTTTTCTCAAAAATTATTTTATGTTATAAAGTGAATACACAAAGCTCTTATTTCTACAAGGGTATTCACATATATATCAAAATGTTCCATTTTAAATTCTGGGATTTACATACATGAGACCCACTTTCCCTTTTCGTGGGTTTAAAGTGACGTAAAGATCATGTCCTTAAAGCAGTTTTTAAAACGTTATGATTATGAAATGAAACCCATTTATTTTATGCTATGTGGGTTATTTATGAAATGTTTGATGATGATATATGTGGCTCACATGATAATAAAGGCAAATTTAAGGGTGCGCCCTGATAGCGCTCCAATGCATTGGGTAATGATGTAACCACTAGAGATTACAATTTTCACGATACCTTGGTGAATAACCTTGGTAATTTTCAAATGACACCTTGGGGATGGACCTTGGTGATATGTTCATGATTGTCTATGTTAAATGATGTATCCACATCTTCAAGTTATAAAAAATGTTATTTTTATTATGAAATGCCTCATGATTTCTTTCTCATGCCTTAAAGTTCTTTTCATGTCCTTATTGAAGTATATCAAGTTCACATGTAAAATGTTCCTCTTGTTTCCCTTACTGGGCCTTCTGCTCACCCTTTCTTTTGATGTATGTCCCCATGTTATGAGATGCAGTAATGAACCTAGGATGAACTTAAGGAGAAGCCTTTCAAGTGTTTAAGAAGAATGATTTATGTTGCTTTCATGTATTTTGTTCCTGGTTTCCAAGACACTAGACCTTAAAGATCCTCAGTTTTGTGTAATGTAATGAAAGTTTATGTTATAAAAAGGCGGGATGCTATAAGTTTAATGTTTATACTGATGCTGATTGGACTGATGATTGTAATGATAGAAAATCAACATCAGGAGGAACATTTTTCTTAGGGGAATGCTGTGTGAGTTAGCACAGCAAGAAACAACGTTCAGTAACTTTAAGTACCACTGAATCCAAATATGTTGCAGCTACTCAGGCTTGTACTCAAATGATGAGGATGAAAGTTCATCTAGAAGATTTGAAAGTGAAAGTTTCTAAACCTTTGAAGATACTCTATGATAATCAAAGTTCCATTGATCTTTCCAAGAATCCTGTTCAACATTCAAGATCAAAACACATTGATATAAAGTACCACTTTTTAAAAGAGAAATATGCTGCTAGAGAAGTCTTGATGGAATATATTTCAACAAAATATCAGATTGCTGATATTTTTACAAAAGAAATGTCAAAGGAAAGGTTTGTTGAATTGAGGCTGCAACTCCATGTTCAACCTCCTCCCATGACTTCCTAAACCTCATAAGGAAGTAACCCCCACCGTGCCTTGGATTATGTTGACAAAGGGGGAGAGTAAGTTTTCATTTATGAATCTAAAGCTATGGTTATCATATAATGGGGGAGAGAGAAAGAAAAATGAGAGAGGAAGAAAAATGAGAGATGAAAAGAAAAGTGAGAAAGAAAAAGATAAAAGTTGAGAGGGAGTTTGAGTAAGGTGAAGTTTATCTTTACATGGCTGAAATTTTTTATTGTCATCGAGGGGTGGAAATCCTTAAAAAACAATGCTTTATCCAGTAGTGTAGTGTCAGGACACTCTTTTTGAGAAAGGTTATGTTTTGGTAAAATTCAAGAACTTGAGATATAAAATTTTTGAGAGGTCAAAAATTGTTAACAAGGGTTGCCAAAAAATATAAAGGGGGAGATTGAAGAACCTTTGTGGTGTTTTGTTTAACAAATTTTTGTATTTTTTGACAAATAATCTTTTTGTTGAAGAATGTTTTTGAGTTACAGAAAGTTGAAGTTGCAGGTTGCTGAAGATTTCCTTAAAGAAGATTATGTTGAAGAATAAGAAGTTAGAAGTTAAGAAAGTGTCTCAAACTTTCTAAACTTAATCAGACGATGCTTTGATGATCTTAAATTTCTCACAAATCATGAAAAGTTTCATGATAAAAGATGCTGAAGAAATGGTGAATAGGATTGACAAAATTCTAAGAAAATTCGGAATCAGTTTTCTTGAACCAGTTTTCCTCAATCTACTTTCTGATCCAGAAATTAGGAGTCTACTTCTTGAGCTAGAAATTAGGAGTCTACTTCATGATCCAGAAATTTAGAGTCTACTTCTTGAGTCAGAAATTCGGAGTCTACTTCCTGAGCCAAAAATTCAGAGTCTACTTCCTGAGCTAGAAATTTAGAGTCTACTTCCTGAGCTAGAAATTTGGAGTCTACTTCCTGAGCCAGAAATTCGGAGTCTACTTCCTGAGCCAGAAATTCAGAGTCTACTTCCTGATCCAGAAATTCAGAGTCTACTTCTTGAGCTATAAATTCAGAGTCTACTTCCTGAGCCAGAAATTCGGAGTCTACTTCTTGAGCCAGAAATTCAGAGTCTACTTCCTGAGCCAGAAATTTGGAGTCTACTTCCTGAGTCAGAAATTCGGAGTCTACTTCCTGAGCCAGAAATTCGGAGTCTACTTCCTAAGCCAGAAATTCATAGTCTACTTCCTGAGACAGAAATTTAGAGTCTACTTTATAAACCTGAAATTCATACCTCATCATTCTGAGGAAGATATTAAGAGTTCAAGAAAACCCGAATTTCCACTTTGCTAAAATATCGAAGAAATTTAAGGAGATTTGAAGAAGTCAAATATTGAAGATTAAATGTGAGTGATTTGTAGATTTTTTGAGATTTGAGGAAGTGGTAAAGTTTTTCAAGATTCCCACATTTGTTTTCTGAGTTGCCTATAAATATGTGCTAAGATCATTCGCTCATTTACAACTTCTATATACACAGAAAAGGCGGAGCGCTGGAGAATTCTAAGTGAAAAGTTCCTACCATCTTGAAGAAGTTTCCTTGAGTGTTTGAGAAGAAGAGAATCCAGATTGAATATTCGGAGTGAGAATTTGTGCGAAACCATCATTATCTTGCTGCGAAGACTAATTTCATAATATCGGATTCAAGGAATCTGGATTGAGAATTTGGAGTGAGAATTTTTGTAGAACCATCATTATCTTGCTAAGAAGATCGGTTTCATAAAATCAGATTCAAGAAATCGGATTGAAGATTTGGAGTGATCATTTGGAGTGAGAATTTGTGGAGAAGCTTATCAAAGTTCTTATTCTTGTGTTTGGCTCATTTTTTATTTAAGGAAACATTGTAAACTGACGGGAGTCAGTATAATCTTTCTTATCAAGAGATAGAAGGTGTCTAACTGGAGTTGGTACAAGTTGTATTCACTTCTTCATTACAGTGGATTTCCATAGACCCACGAGAGTGGCTATGGAAAGGACATAGGTTCTCTTATTGAGAACGAACCTTGTAAATATTTTGTGCCATTCTTGATTTTTCTTTCTTGCATGCTTGAGTATCTTGCTAAAGGTTGATAAGGAAATAAATCTTAACAGGTTGCAAGGGTTATGTTTCTTAAAGTCTTGAAACTTATAAAAGTTAAACAACTGATTCAACCCCCCTTATCAGTTTTCATTCAATCCTTGGAACTTTAATTATTTAGAATGAAAGGATAACATCTTAGATTCATGTCCAATTTCTCCAAGATTGAGGAACCTTTGACTAACTTGACCTGAAATGTGTAGCCTTTAATCTGGATGGATAAGTTTCATCCAGCTTTTTAGGACCTACAACTGAGGTTGATGAGTGTCCCCAACTTGAGGTTGTCAGAGGAGTGTGTTGAGTGCATGGTGTTATGTAATGGATATAGATTTAGTCTTGGATAAGCTTTGATGCAGAGAAAAGTATTGATTTCTTATGGGTCCTATTAACTGAGTCCCCATGAGTAGAAATACACGATCAATAATTTAAAGGTGATATCCGTAGTTTTCTCCCTAAAGTCATAGCAACACTATTATATAGGAGAGTGGTTCATTGTATATCCTGAAAAAAAATATTATCAAGTATATATTCTCATAGAAAGATCTTAAACTGAGGAAAAGGTGATGGTTGGAGTCCCTACAGGTCATTGATTTTGAGATAGTCAATACTCATGGGAAAGGGAATATCGTGAAAAATACTCTCAGTAGGAAATACCTTTCACAGTTCTTGAGTGAGGAAACAAATTATTTGGCCTCCTTGTAGTTTAAATTTGTTAATGTTGGTTGAGAATTGTATCACCAGTCAATTATTGTGACCCTAACACTTCTCTAAAGTGTCAGAGAAGCACATTTTGGAGATATCTATTACGAGGTCTTACATGATTCGATATTCAAAATACATTATCCTGATGCATTTTATGAAGGTGGAAATAACATAATCCGTTTCCGAGGAATGGTGATGGTATCAATCATGATATGATCATAGGTGTTTATGGAGTTTTATAACAACCCCTTAGTAGTAAATCCAAAAATAGAGAAGTTGTACCAGGAACTTTAGCACTAGTTTTGGTGGATAAGGATAAAGTGGAGTGTAGTTGAGTTCATCTCTCAATGCATCACCTTCCAAAAATTGAATGTCAATCATTAGGTACCAGTGGGTTTAGATCAACCCTTTGAGGTACCTAAGTGGAAGTGGGATGATATATCCATAGATTTTATGATAAGGATTCTATGATCAAGTAGAGTTCAAGATGCTATCTAGGTAATCATAGACTGGATCACAAAAGGTAGCCTAATTTCTAACTATCCAATATTAGAATTTAGAGTAGAGTTTTGGATGCCAACATGTACATTATCTAGTCTTAATCCATATAGTTAACTTAATGATTATTTCAGAATATGATTCTCACTTCACATCCTGATCATAGAGATGATTATAGGAGGATTTCATGACTCAATTGTGAAAAATCATGGTGTTCCACCCCCAAATAGATGGATAGACTAAGTAAACCATTTAGGTTTTGGAGGACATACCATGAGATTAAATGTTCTATTTCAGTCATAAATGGGAGTATCATATAACCTTGGAGGATATTTTTATAAAAATAGTTACCAGTACACCATTGGTATGGCACCATTCGAGGCCCTCTATAGAAGATCATGTAGGTCACAATTATACTGAATAGAGCTAGGAGATACAGTGCTTATGTGCCCAAATTTGGTTAAAGAGATGATAGATAAGGTGAAAATCATCCCAGAATAAATGGGGAATACCCAAATCTATTATAAGTTTTAAGAAAACTGATTATAAAGGAATTTAGAGTTCAATGAGGGAGACCATGTGTTCCTGAAGGACTCACCTCAATAAGGGATACATAGATTTAGATGAGGTGAAAATCTATCCTTGAGGTTAATTATCCCATTATAGATACTATATAGGTTTGAATAGGTGTCATACTTTTTAACCTTACCGCCATAGGTAGACTGGGTGCATGATATCTTCCACGTGTTGTAGTTGAGGAGATACATGCACAATCCATTGCATGTTATTGATTAGGGTGAGCTAGGTAATAGGGACAGAGTTACCTTTTAATGGTACCCAATGTCCATTAAGGATTTACAGGAGAATATCCTTCATGGGTGAGTGATTCTCTTAGTATGTGTTCATTAGAAACAGGAGAACCTTCATGAGAGCAATTGGGAGTGGGAGAACCATATGTGAGCTCAGTACCCTCATCTATTTACATTGTTTTTTTATTTTCAAGAAAAAACATAGAGGTGGGGATAATTTAATAACTCCATTTTTACTTTTTAATTAACTTTAATATTTCAAATAGTATTTTCAAAGTAATACATGGAGTCGGTGAAGAATTTCGGGCCTCATGGAGCCTCGATATTGATATATGAAAAATAATAACATGAATATATCATCCATGTTCAATTTTTTAGAAATAATTTAATATCTACCAAATGAAATATCATATTAGAA
Source organism: Viscum album (assembly GCA_963277665.1). NCBI lineage: Eukaryota > Viridiplantae > Streptophyta > Magnoliopsida > Santalales > Viscaceae > Viscum > Viscum album. Next base: position 1,963,297,145 of record OY728155.1, on the reverse strand, counting down.
ATCAATAACTCCATTAATTTATGAATGTAGGTTTTAGCCTAGGTGCGACATAACTTTGGTGCATGTCATACGTTACGTTTAAGTGCAGTCATGAGAAAAATAATAGAAGAATAAATTAATTAAATAATTTAGTGTCTATTAAATTCCTAAAATCTAATACCCTTATATTTAACCATGTTTATTTCGAAATACTATTTTTATATTCATAAACCTAGATATTTGTAAGAGATTAATCATGGTGGAGAACTTCATTGGTGAAAAACGGAGAGGAGGAATAAGGAAGGATGAATGATTAATGGGTGACAGAAGCATCAAATCTCATCAATGAAAATGATATATATTTTTTATTCATCAAACTTTGATCTTTCTCTAAAGGTAGGTATTTTTTTTTATTTTTTTATTTACCCATTATTGTTTTTTTATGATGAAAGTGAATTAATTATTTTTTAAATTTACTTGAAGATCCTTTTAGTTAAATTTATGTTCATTATTTTATTCCTAGAATTAGGAATTGATATTTATTTTCAATCCCCATTGGATTATAAATTTTTATTACATCAATGAATGATGGAAAAACTGAACAATTTCTAGTTTTTTTTTCTCAATTTTAGGTTTTTTTTCCTTTCTCCCTTCATTCTTCTTTGATCTTCAGAATTTGATTTGGTCAGTGATTCAATTATATTCGAGAATCTATATCATGGTAATATTTTTAATTGTCTTTATTGATTGATTATGTGGGTTTGGTGTTGGAATTAGAGACATGATGGATTCATGAAAATAATAAAAAATCAACAAATGATCAATGGAATCTAGTGATGCGTTTCATGGAAGGCAGGTTTCATGCAGTGCAATGGGGTTTAATTTCCATGTAAGGGGTGGATTGAATCTAGCCACTGAAGATGATACTAGTTAGGTCAATGTTATTAAGATCATTTATGGGTAATAATCATAGTGTAAATGGTGAAAGGGGTGATGGATTAGTAAAACACGTTATGGATTAATATTTTTTGGAATTCCGATCTATACGAAATTTAGCTTTGAAGAACACAAACTATGTAGACCCCTCCATGTCGTGCCAAGGTTTCGCTATGACAAAAATATCACAAAAATGTGCACATGATATACACACAATATGATCCCTAGGCTACTATCTCAACGCGTACCATCCAAGGTACATGGGGAGTGTACATGGACACATGAATAGTATACAGACATAGGTAAAAATGGACATAGAGAGACACACTATGTGTACCTAGTACACACCATGTAGTAATTTTATCATATATTAGAGGCCTTGATCCCCTTATTAAATCTTCAATTTTATCGTTGCTTCATCCCATATTTCTGATTTAGTATGGGTGAGTTTCCTTGTTCCAGGGTGAGTTTCCTCAATTTTCCCCCATTTGGGTTCATAGTTGCATTTAGTATTGAGCATTGGATGTAAGATCCCCTTGATGGACTTGAGAATGTATCCCTCCTTGAGACCCAAGGTTGGATTATCATTCCCATAACCCTCCATATGTATGGTCAGCTACCACGTAACTAACATACCATGTATTTGATCCCATACCTCATTGGTTAATCCAGTTAGGGTATGATGCCCCCCATTAGCCTGGGTGTAATCCCCTATATATTTATCAATTTCTATTATCTTCTGATGAGGTGGGGTCTTATTGATTAAGTATCATGGATGATCCCTCTCAGTTCCTCCATACTTCATCAGGGTAATGATCTATGAGTACGATATCCTATATGAGTTCCATAATTATAGAAAGAAATGAGAAGTGGGTTCTCTCAGAAGAATGTTACCTTGGATCCTAAAGAAGAATTCCCAGGCTGAAAGTGAGGATAGACCTCACCATGAGACTTTGAGTCCTCCTTGACCATATTTGTTTTATCTTGTTTATTGTAATTGATTTTTGGTTTATAGTTGAATCCCCATTTGATTCATTATATTAGGTGATTTTGGGGTTTTCTACTAGGTCTATTTATACTCACCCAGGAATCGGATATTCCCACATGTATCACGTCTTATGAAGATGACAGACCATTCAATGGAGTACAAGGTGGATTAGGATTAGATGGAGCTTATTTGGGATAGATGGACCAAAGATTGATCCTAGTGTTATAATTTGGCTACAGTCCCATTTTTTAGAAAGTCAGAATCCTTTATAGTATTAGTGGTCTTGTATTTGGACACATTTTTTTCCATATTATTTTCCCATACTCTGATGTGGGATTAGATGTTACGCATTCATTTTATGTATCATTTATTTACCTTCTACATTATACTTGTATATGGATATGTGTGCTTGTGTACAATTACTTTAGGATAAGGCATCCCATGTGTGTGATATGCCTACTCAGAGCTAGTCACCAACCCCTAGCCTATTAGAGGTTGGCTTGGGGTGTAACTCTCATCTTACATCTATCTAAGTGGTTTCCATTGATTCAAGTCATTAAATATTATACTCTTTCTTTTCTTCCACAAACTATCTCTTTTATCACCTCTTCCACACTCTCTTTCTACATACATTCAATAACCTTGTTCTATTTTATCGTGCACAACAAAAATATTTTTTCCCTATTTAAATTTTAATTTAAAATTTAAAATTTAGACATATAACTATTTTCAACTTCTCTTAAACTTCTCTCACTTCCACTTCATTCTGTTGGATATGCCCTGGCCATCACAATGTCACTACACAATTTTTGACATGATAAACCAGTATTACTTAGCTACTTCTCCAACTTCTTCTTCCTTTGATCCATGAGAAAATTCTATACAGTTCAAGTCTTATATTATTTTCTCTATGTCTTCATGATTTCAATGTGATTCCAAGAATCTTGCAACAACACCCTCACGTACATCAAAATTCATCCTATGATATGACATGACATTCTCACCCTGACATGACTATCTCTCAAATCATAGAGGAATTTTCAAACCATAATTCATATGTAGATTACATCATGACTTAAACTACCATCTTCATAGTGAAACCCTTATTATCTAACTACTTATATCATGATTTATCTATATAGTATTTAATTCATAAAATAACATCCTCAACATCATCATATTTAATTTTTCTGAAAGTTTGGGACCATTTCGTATCACTCTATATTATAGAGTTACTCTTATATATCCTAGTGAAACTTTAGATAACATTTATATATTATATGAATGTCCATTATGTATTGTATTTACCTCAAATCAACCCTTACATATTAGTAAATCAAACTTTATGTATTGTATTTTCTCTAAACAAACCTTATATATCAACAAAAGTCACTTTTACACATGAACAAAGTTATCTTTACATATTGAGGACATTTCCAATTTTTTTATCTAGCCTTCTCACCAGCAGAGTAACCCCTATATATGAGAAAAGTTCCTATTATTTAATGAAAAAGTTACTTTTATGTATGAACAAAGCTACCCTTACATATTGAGGACATGATAATTTTTTCAGACTTCCTCTACTCAACACTGAAGTAAATTTTATGTATTGAGTGATGTAACCTTTATGTATCAATATATAGAACAAAGTGACTATTATGTATCACCCTAGAGTAACCTTTACATAATAAGTAATTTTCCAATTTTGTAGTCAGAGTCTACTTAGTAGTACCCTTACATTCCTCCTTAACCATTGTATAATTCATATTTAGTGTTTTGATTCCATATTTAATCTTACATAGATACTGTATGAACTCAATTAATCTGATCTAGAAGTACTTTATGAACATATAATTCTTACATGGCTCTGTATCTTAGGTATTAATCTAATTTGGTTCCAACTTTTTCTTACACAGTGCATTTCTTCCAGAATAAATCATACATTACTACTATAACTCATAAATCTTATTCTGATGAACCTTTGAAAGATTCAGAGTTATTATTCTATACAATCATGTTAATCCAATATAGCTAATACTCTATCAAATTTCCATGAACATGAAATTTGGGACATCTGAATCTCAACTTTAGTGATTTTTACAATTTCATGAAATCATATCCTTCTACATCATTTAGAATTTCACATTTTTAGAACTATAATTTTACCTACTTTAATATGAAACAGACCTTTAAAAATTTATTTACAAAAACCTTTCAAAATACATATATTCTGAACAACCTTCACCTCACAATTATTTTATGTGATTTTGAACATGATTTATGTGTTAAAAAAAGACAACACAAGAACCATTTCCACTTATGAATATATTCTTCATTTATGGAATCAATATAAACCATGCTATATATATCAAATTAACCAATTATATCAATGAAATATTTTATAAGTTATAATTATAACATATGATGTCACATTGTACCACCCACTAATGCACCAATCATTTCTCAAATCATGTTTTTTTGTGTATAAGACTATAATGCATGTCTTAAATACTGTAACACTCAATGAAGAATCATATATTAGTGGAACCACCAATAATGTATCACAATTTTACAAAATTGAGAATATTTTTCAAAACATCATGACATTCAAAGAAGCCATTCCAAATTAATTCTTATATTCATACCTACAATCATAGTTTTATTGGGAGATCCTTGAGTGTAGTAGTAATTAGAATGGTTTTCAGACTACCCACATATACATCCAGGTCCAAAATATTCTTTTAGAAAAAATATAGTCTTACGAGATCCAAATAACCCAAAAGATGTAATTATTGTGTTTTACTCATTAAAATGAGAAAAATGATACCCATGGAATTTCGGTGGGATAAGTTGTTGATAATTTCAGCATCCAATTGTTTAAAATGACAAAAAACCATTTAAATGACCTTAATTTATCTTAAAACCATCTTCATTATATTTTATGTTCAAAATAGAAAAAATATATGATTCATTCATTGAAAAAACACTAAAAAAATATACATTTTATCAAAAATTGGATGTGAAAAGATCACACAGTGGTCCTAGAACCCACATTATGAATAGTAATTACATATAACTTATATTCTTGAATAATTTGTCACAATTTCATGATCACAGTTTCAAAGAAAGATCATGAATCTGATATCATAATGAAAAGTTATTGATGAAATAAAAGTTATAAAAAATAACAAATAATAATACTATATTTTAATTTTAATGTAGATTATATATATTATATATCTGATTAGGGGGAACGGATCACCTAAAGGTGTGAAAAAATTTAGATCAATTCAATTTAGAGATAAATCTCACCCAACCAATACTAGATGAGAGAGAAAAATTTCAACCAATATTGAACACTTAAACTTGAAATTTCCCATAAAACTCAATATGGAAGGTTAAGGCTAATTAAATGGAGAGTCAATTTGGGTTGGAAAAAAATTATAATAATTTATATAAATATATAAAATTTTTAATTCATGAAAACAAATAATGTCTCAACTTTAATAATTCTTTCAAATATTATATTATAAAAGTAATTATTTTTTAAAAATTCATCTGTAGCTGTAATCATTCAACAAAATAATATTTCTCACACCCAATATTAGTTATACTCAATTAAATTTTATAAAAAAGATAAAAATTGAGAATATAAAATATTTTTGTGGTTATGGAAGGAGGGTTGGGTCAACCCAATTAAAAAAATAGCGATTCGACCACCCGACCCGACCTAACTTTAACAAACAAAACTGACCCATCTTCTTTGAGTCGGTTTTATGATTTTTCAATTTTATGAGAGTTTCATATTTGATATGGTTGCTATTTTGGTTTTCCAGTTTTATTGAACACCCATAATCCATGAATTTGTGGCCTCTATTTTATTTCATGCATTAACGAAATTAAATAAGTGGCTCGCTTTCATTTATTATTTTTTATAAAAAATCACACAGTCACTACTTCACCCAATCTATGGTAGCTCTAGCTCCCAAACATAAGGGTTTTGCACAATTATCTCAGTACATAGAGATAATAATAATGAAAATTACCTTTTTCAAAGGATTTTGGTTCTCGAGGATTGTCCTCATCAACAATTTAGTTTGAGTTTTTTTTAAAGTAAAAATACTAAAAAACATATTAGGGTTAGATGTATTTGAGAAAATGGAACATTGGAACTATGAACCTCATTCACACTTCTGTTTTGGCCAAAAAGTATGAACGGTGTTCACGCTTCCTCCACTGCCCAGGCAAGAGGCATTAACCCTCTTCACGCCACTTCCTATTTTTATATTTTATTATGTTTTTATGTTTATATATATAATAGTTAATGAAAAAATTAATAATTAATAATATAATTAAAATAATTATTAATAATACATATTTAATTATTAAAAATAATTAAAAGATAAAATAATTTAAATAAAAAATGTCTGAAAAAATAAAAATTAATTATTTAATAAAACGATTTTAGTAATTTTAAATTAATAATATAATTGATATATTAAAATAAAAACAATAAAGTTATTAATATAATTATCAACTAATAATATAATTAATATAATTAATATAATTAATATAATTAATATAATTAATATAATTAATATAATTAATACAATTAATACAATTAATACAATTATTAATTGTTAACATAGATAATAATAACAATTAATAATAAAATTAACTTAATTAAGAAATAATAGTCACTAATATTAATAATTATCTAAAAAAATATTAATAAATAATAAAAATAACACAAAATAATATTGTAAATAATTATAATAATAATTATCAAATTAATTAATTAATAATTGTATAATTACTCCCATTATTTATTTTATTATTTACTATGATAAGTAATTGTATTAGTAATACATTATAAATTACATGATAAATTATAATTATTAACTATTAAATATGTTGGTAATTATTCTTAATAAGAAATAATTATTCATGATATTTTTTTAATTATGTTAATAAATTAATAATTTAAGTAATTACTTTGATGATTGTTAATAAATGTAATGTATTTTTAATTATTAATTATCTTATTTAATTACCTAATCAATTATTAATTATAAATTTATTATTAATTATATTATTTAAGTAGTTATTATTATTATTATTATTAATAATACTTTAAATTATTAGTTATATTAATTAATTATAAATTATATCTTTTAAAATAATGTACAAGTAAAAATGCAACAAATATATAATATATATTTCAATTTAAAATTTATGAATAGTTGAAAATATATCATGGTTGTCTATATCACTATATCATATGCTCTTTAATGCCATAATCAGGCTTAAAGTTAGTGTGCTCATGCCATATTTGTTGATGTCTATACCATAGAGTATGCTACTCCTACATATAATCTACTACAGTTTCATCTATATCATCATATGTGATAAGTGGTGAATACAATGTCCCCTCACTTGTACCCTATTATACCTAGAAGGAAGATGTTTGATTGAGAGAACTCTCTCCCACATATGAAGAATAATATTTCTAGCTAAAACCTTCTCCCACATGGGAAGAAGATGGTTATTATTCCATAAGCATCTGACTACTGGGGGAAATGAAGAATCACATATGTTCCAGTCACCAACTATCATGGAAATGTAATCTAATCAAGTAGGGGAATAAACGATAAAATCACTAGTAGAATTTTCATGAACCACTATAATCATAGCCTAAAACGTAACTATTGAAAGATGAATCTCTATATTCTAAGTAGGAAATGTATTAGGAGGACTAAGATGAGGTTATGGATCATCTATAGTAGCAATTGGAGAAGCATCTGAATGATCATGTTGGACACCTTTCTCATGTGATACATCATCTTATGGTACATCTAGATGAGGCTTATCACCATAAGAAACATTGACCTAGGGCTCATTATTTTATGGAATATCAAAGAAAATCCCTTTATAAATCTCATCCATGGGATGACACAACTTTTCCTTGGATATATGAAAATATCCCTAGTCAAATGTGAATCCCTCTATAGGATTAGTGATGTTTAATAGGCATGTGTACATGCATCCTATAAAAAAATTATGTATTTAATTATAGTTAATAAAATAACTAATCAAATGGGGAAGAGTTATTACAAAATCATGATAGCCATTCCCATATCGCGTAAGATATAACCACAAGTTCATATGATACCAGGGCTCATAATCCAATTGTTGTGATAGATGTATGCACACCATGTGCAGACCTATAATCAGAACTCCTAACATCTTCCCCACGCCTCAATATATTACACATGATATAACCTCCATTCAAAGTCTTACATCCCTGATATATTTAATGAACAAAGTGAATCCAAATGACTGCGTGGTGCAAGAATGGGTGGAAGGAGCATAAACTAACTCATAACTCAATCAACATAGTACCACTCGACCTTGTAAACATGAATATGAGGTGCCATGCATGTGTAGGCAGCAAGCATCATCGTGAAGTAAGATGGGAGACTCTAGAGAACAAGCCTTTCATTTTTCATTCATGAAACAAAAATAACCTAAAATGATTAAAATTAATAAAATGATTCATTTATGACAAAGTAATAATAATTTAAGTATATAATTAATAATAACGTACATCAACTGGATGAATAATATCCAACATAAGTTTATAAGTGTGGAAATCATGTCTGGATGTATTTAAATGTCTATGGGTCTGGCTCTACTGATACATAACATTATTACAATTATAGTTTCATAATATCAATTTATATATTTGACATTCACATAAAAAGGATGGATAAACATACCATTTTACACATAGTTAGTCCAACGTAATATCCATAGGCAATGGCATGCGAACAAGTAGAGTGAAGAAAGGGATATGATCCTGTACCCACATCTAAATAAAAATAATGTATGATATAATCTATAACTTATAAATGTGGAATATCTTGCATAGTGCTCTATATTTATATGCAATACATGATTTATCTCCTTGTTTGGTTGAACTCCTCAATTAAAGGTAAATACATAAGATGGATTAATGTCATAGAAGGATTGAAAAATATTGTTCCTCAAATAAGTGATATAATGTATGCATATAAAAATATCAAGATAGTGATCTTGTCTGTGTCACCATCTAGATGAGTGAAGTTATTTTCTATCCAGGGAATGTATAAAATACTACTGATGATGGAACTACCATTATCCTGAACCTCTATGCCTTATAATCTCTATACCAAATCAAACTAAATTCTAAAAACTCAAAATATCATTGACACACCCTCAAAAGTGAGTCCTAACATAACAGATACATCCTCAAGAGTAATGGTTATATCTCCCTTTGGTAATTGGAAAGTATGTGTCCTTGAAATCCATCTTCCTACAACTACTATGACGAGTCTACGATAAAAAAATTTGAAGTTACACAATTTTTCACTATAGAAACTTGTAATTTGAAGATGCGGGACAATCATAGGAGGAGGATTTGATGTGATGTAAGTTTTGTAACCTCCACACACTCAGAGGTGGAGTGAGAAAACCCTCTAAGACAACATGGAAAACATGACTACCTTAGAGGGTTAGCAAATCAACATCCTTCATATCTATATATGATATAATTGTTACTATTTATACTCAATGGAATACATTTTCAAAATATTTTTTTATGAAATATAAGTTAAAAAGAAAGGTATAAAAACAATATTCACAATAAAAGATAAAAAAATCCAAAATATAATAAAATGATTATGAAATAGGAATAAAATACATAAAAATGTTCAATAATGAGGAGATTTGGAATTCATTCCTATCACATTGGGATATTTTTTATATTTATGATCATTTTGATGAAATTTGGTGCATCATAGTCCCACTCCCCATTCTCAAGGCTAGTCCATATAATTTCTAATTCGACTAGAATTGGTCCTTCTATGAGGGTGAATCTTGGTAATATCATGGATTGTATTAGGCCGACCAGTAGACAAGGTAAAATGATGAAAATCACCAGTATGCATCCAAGGAAGACTCTAGCTGTCAACCAGAGTGATTAAGTGATATAGTGGATCAACATTGGTTTCCCAAGATAAATTAATTAATGAAAAATTTCTAATGACACTTTCACATGAATACCTAAGTGTCTTGAAATAACTACAATCATAGTACCTATAATGTAATAAGAACACTAGCACCTGATAACTATTTCTTATGAGTGGGTTGTGACACTTTCAAATACAAAATTATGATGCATCCTATAAAATATTATCAATGTCTCTTTAGATATTTCAACCAAATGCATCCCTTGTTACATCCCATGATAATCTTGTTAGGATTGTTTGATAAAGCACCCCACACATAGATAAAATATCCTATGTACTAATATTTTGATCAATAGTTTATGAACTACCTTAAAAACCCCATTTATGCACCCCAAAATATTAGTAGTCATGTGGCTATATATTCTTCGACCATCATATTCTAAGGACCATTTCTCCTTTGAAATCCACATCATTTAATCATACACATACTAATTTCCCTTTGAATTACTTATATTCACTCATTGAATTTTCCCTATTGTGGCTCATACATTAAAAAAAGTTAAAAGGATACTAAAAATTATTCAAATAGATATAATTTTATGGAAACATACCCAACTTGATCATTTCTATATTTATTGCATCATCTAAAAAATGATTATGTATATTATTGGAAATATATATGATGAAATATCAACAATAAGAATTATGTTTTATATATGAAATTATATAACATTTAAAAACATTTATAATGATGATTAGATATCCAGAATACTCTTTATATTTTCATAAAATCGGTTTTTATACAATCTAAGAGCTATATCACACACATGACCTCATTTTTAGGTATTTTATGTGTTATTATATTTATTTTAGGATTAGTAATAGTAGAAAAAAGTGATTTAGCATCATATTTTTAACGTTAGTTTTTTCATTACCAATGTTAAAAGTGAAATAGAAATATTTTAACATAGGTTTTAAAAACAATCAACCATAAAGTGACTCAGAATGAATTTTAACATTAGTTTTAAACCAACATCAAAATCTATACTGAAGAACTTTTAATGTTAGTTTTTTCTAAACAAATATTAATAGATTTTAAAATATCTAATTTTCATATACTTCTCCTCATTTTTTTGATGTGATATTTCTAAAACCCTCATCCTCTCAACTTGTAATGACACCCGACCCATGCTCAATATTCTAAATTAATTAAATTTTCTTACTTTTTTTACATTGTTTCTCTTAAATCTTACATTTTCATCCCTCTTACATGAACATAGACATCATTCATTCCATAAAATCCCTAATTTTATAGACTCATGACCATGATACAATTTTTTCAATAAAATTTCTACTTCCTTTTTTCAAACATTTATCATTAATCTTGTACCATTTTCCCTATTTCCACCACCCTTGAGTGCATTCATCAGAGTTCAATAGTTATTTTCCATCTTTGCCTCTATATTTTGTAAGTTATTTTTTAGTTATAAATTTCATCCTTACATTCATTTTTTGTATGTATATCATTGTCAATTATATTTTTTTTTGTTAAAATTATTATAATATTTTTTTTGTGATTATAAATTATTTATGGTTATAATTTGTTTTTGTTTATAAAGGTTTGAATTTTTAATTATATATATTTATTAAAAAATTTATAATTTATTTTTGGTTGAAATCGTTAATTATTAATTTTTTTCATTTATAATTTTTTTTATTAAAATTACTTTTGGTTATATATTTTTTTATGGTTTTAAATTGGTTTTTAGTTTAATATTTTTATCAGATATGAATTTTTTGTTAAAGGTTTTTTCATGTTTATATATTTATATTATTAAATATGCTAATTTTATCTATTTATATATATATATGTGTGTGTGTGTTTAAATGTTTATATGTATTAATATATTATTATATTATATATTGAATTTATGTAATTAATGGATCTTAATTAGATAAATGCATTAAGAACTAGTGATGAATATGGAAAAAGGAATGAAAATTTCTAGGTTTTTTTAAAGGAAATATTGAAAACAAATAACTTATTTTTTTCTATGCATGAAGTGTTTGAATATTAGTAAATTAGAGCAAAGAGAAATAAAAGACTTTATATTTTTCTATAGTTTTAGTCATAATTATAGAAACTGGATTCAGTATGGTGAAATAAAAAACAATTCAATATCCAATGATGATGAGGATATTCAACGTGATACGAAGGACCATCTTGAAGAATTAATTCATGATATATGTGTTGAAACAATTAAAAAAAATAGGTGTTGAATGACCGTACTGATATGCTAAGAAACCACTTTTCTTAGGTTTCACTAAATTTAATATTTTATCAAATATGATGATATTAGTTAAATTAAAGGTGAGAAATTGTTGGAGTGATAGGAGTTTCATTGAATTTATTGAACTTTTAAAAGGGCTGCTCTAGAAGGAAACAAGCTTCCAAATTACAATTTCATAGAGAAAAATATTATGTCAAATGGGTTTGAGGTATAAAAATATATTTTCTTGAGCCAATGAACATGTATCTTAAAGTATGTAAAATGAAAGTTTATCAAAATTTCCTAAATGTGGGACATCATGATATAAAATTAATGAAAAATTAAACTATGATTCATTCTCCTAAATAGGCACCAAACCTCCCACTAAATAAATATGATATCTTATAATAATTATGCAATTGAATTATTTATTTGTAAATTTAAATGATGAAAATAGGATATGATGGAATATAGATGACTGAATATTTTATGGAGACCTATGTCACTTTGTTGATTCACCATAATGAAAAATATTTGATCATAAATTTTCTAATTTTGGAAGTGAAGTTAGATTTATTATAATGGGATGGTGCATACATGCAATGATTGTGTATTATAGCCCTAGTTTCCAACATAATTTGTGGTCTTTTATGTTGTTTTTCTATAAATTTTCTCCATAGGCATGCATGAATAGGAAATATTTGTTGATGAGGTTGATGATTTCTAGACCAAAAAATCAAGGAAATGATATTGATGATTTTAAATTTTTATGGGAGGAATTTGTTACAATACTTAATACATACATAAAAAAAGTATCTTTTATTATGTTCTATGAGAATGTTCACCATAAACAACTTTCCTAGATATTAAAACATATCTGTATATAGTGTTAAAGTACCTAAAGCTTTTCTATTTTATTAGGAGGTTACTTCACATCATCAATTATTGAATGTAAGAAATATAATATATATGGGATATCATATATTTTTAGAAATGGATCATTCCTATGGAAGATCACAAAAAGAATTTAATGTTTTACAAGAGTATGATTTTTTACCACAACCATTGTTAGCTGAATAATATCATGATAAGGTGAAAAGAATCAATGTCACATTAGAAATAAAGGAAATTTTAGTCGTCAAACAAATACATGGAAGAAATGATCCATTTTATTCGATCTACCTTATTAGATGTTTTTGGAGGTAAAGCGTAGGATTGACATTATGCATCTTGAGAATTTTTTTTCATAGTATGTTTGGAACACTATAAAACCTAAATAGAAAAAAGATGTATTTTATGGAATATTGGACTTAATAACCATGAGAATATGTTTGTAGTTAGATCCCATAATGAATGGAAACGAAATATATTTTTCTCCTTCATGTCACACATTAAGAAAGAGTGAGAAGATTATTATTTTTCAATATCTACAAGGTATTAAACCACCCAGTGGGTTTTCAATAAATGTGAATAATTTAGAATCATTGAAGGATTTAAATTTAATAGGTGTGAAATATCATGGCTGTCATGTATTGATGAAATAGTTTCTTCTAGTAACATTGTGTGGCATATTACCGATACCTTTCAAATATTCTCCAATTATGCTATGTTACATTTTCAATTCTATTTTTATAAAAATCATAGATCCATATTTGTTCGATGTGTTATATAATGAAGCTTTCCTCATTATTTTTCAACTAGAAATATATTTTCCACCATCTTTTTCTAATAAAATGGTTCATCCAATGATTTATTTCGTGTGAGATATAATAATATATGGGATTGTTTATTGATATTGGATGTATCCTTTTGAAATATATATGAAAAGTTTTAAGGGATATGTTATGAATCCACATTGACCATAGGCCTCATTATTCAAAAATATATATAAGAAGAGGTTATTGAGTTCTATGCATATCATTTTTCTAAATCGAAGCATGTTTATCTCCCTTTTTCTTAACTTTTGATAGTTGATAATGAAGGTAAATGTATCTATGATTTAAAGGTAAAGTTAATTACACATGATGTAGTGAAGTATGCACAATTATACAATTTTGAACAACTTAGGTGTGGTTCAACCATACATCATCACATACTGTTGGATTGGAGGTACAATATCTGAGAAAAAATGAAAATTAGTTGAACAATGAACATAAAAACACATTTTTTTTAAGTTTTAAAGAGAAAGAAAGCACTGATTTATCCACATTATAAATATTGAAATGGTCAGTAAGTTGAGAAATTGTTACTGTGATCATGAAGTTTGGTTATGATATTAATGGTTACACATTTTATAAAAAACTTGGATGATAAGATTACCATTTAAAACTATGGAGTAATGGTCTTCACCAAATCAATTCATTTCTGAGTTCCAAATATTAAAATATAATTTATATATCAAAAAAAAATTCGAGCTGTTGAGGATATATGGGAGATTGATTATACTAAATTTCAGGTAATGGTGTAACGACCCAGAATTTCATTAATGTAAATCCATCTTGATCTAATTAAATGTCTCTTTATGTAAAATGTTTATATAAAATTTCAACTTCTTTGGTCTTATGTTAAGAATTGTGATTGTTTCTAATATAGCCGTTGAATAGTGATCACATGATTAGTATAAATATAGGTCTTTAAAAATCCAATTTACTTAGGAAAAGAAAGCGATGGCCTCATCCAGTAGACGTGCCCCATACGAATCCCATTTGTCAGAGCTCAGAAAGGAGGTTTCTTCATTAGGATTCACTCTTGACCAAGCCCAAGCTGATCTTGAATATGTTAAGCTCGATCAGGAATGCCTACGAGAGAAGTGGAAGTTGATAGAGATTACCACCCAAGCAATGTTATCCGAGCCACCCCAAGAGTCTATCAACATCACACACCTTAATCTTCGGTCTTATGCGGGTGTTATAAGGGGTTATGTAACAAGACCTTAGAACTATGGTTATGTACACTATTTTTGTATACAATAATGAATATACTTTCATTTTAATATTGTTAACTTGTAAATAGTTTTTAAAGCACAAATAGTATTTTTAGTTAATGTTCAACTAAGAAATATATTTTGATGAATTAATGGATTTTTGAATTAAATAATATTTTAATAAAATATTATTATTGTTATTAAATTAATTTTCATTAAATATAAACGATCGTATAATTTTATGATTATAATTGTAATTTTTATTAAGGTTTGAAAGCTATTTTTGTCAAAACCCTTGAATTTTCGATAAATAACTGTTTTTATTTTAAAAGTAAAAATTAACATATTTATAAAATTATTTAGATAAAATGAATATTATTTCTGGAATCAGGATGTCAAAATTATCCAAAGGTGAATTTTTCATAATTTTCTGAGGCAGTCAAATTTTTGGGTAAAAATTAAATACCATTTAAATATATTATGTGTTTTATGACATCATAATGACCTAACAGTGATGTACTAAAATACTATAAACTTTATGTTCGGCCAATATATGTTTTAAAATTAAAATAATGTGATTTTTGGTTTGTTATATTTATTTTACAAAGCTTTAGTGGACCCTTCAAGACTTATTAAACATTTTGTATTTTTAAATTGTTTTTCTTGGGATTGTGACTCACCTCCACATAAGAAACCCCATTATTTTAAGAATTTAATACTTTGGAATTATAAAATATTGTTTTCCACTCCCCTTTGGCAAAAACCATGGGCAAAAACCATGGTTTGGTTTTGTGGTTTTGATTAGTTTAATGTGAGGTGTCCCAAACCTAAATAATAAACAATTCCCTCTCCTTTCCTATATAAACCCACCCAATATCCCACTTCCTCATCACTCAAAGCCTTTTTAGTTCATCTGAACTCTACCCTCATCTCTCTATAATCCTCCCAAGGATCCACAAGCTCTCAAGAATCCTCTCTCAAGCCTCTCTCAAGCCTTTGGAATCACACTTCCAAGTAAGAGTTTTTCTTCCTTTCTCATTTTTGTCCAATATTATTTAAATTATTATGCCCTTTTAATTTCAATTATAAATGTTGGGGTATGGTTTAGAACCTATCCCATACTTCCCTATTTATGTTTTAATTATGGTATACCCCTTTCTATCTCATTAAATGCCTCCCATGTACACCCGTTACTATGCCGAAATTCCGAAAGGAATTTATCTCTCCTCATTTACATTCAAGCAATTCATTTGTACCATTAATATAAATTCCATTAAATTTGTTGGAACATGTATCTATATGACCCCCTTACTGTCCATGTCATGTAAATATTATGAGACACCCCTTTCTCTCTCATCAACCAATTTTATGAGTTCTTATGTCACGTCGTTATGCTGCCGAAATTGCACCGTGCTTTTCCAAGCCAAAGTCATTGTGCAGTGAATACCATTCCCATTTCTCTATCAAGGGTATTCTCCTTTATGCATATTTACTTATTGTTTAAATATTCTCATGTATTTATTACAAATTCATTTATAGTGGAATAAATTATTATGTTGAATGATTCAATGTTTTATGATCCATGTGGCACACTTATGCATGAAATGAAATGTTTAAGAAGGGTGTGCCCTGATAACGCTCCAATGAATTGAGTAAAGTATAATATCATGATATGTCATGTTAAATGGGTGTTTACTCATGATAATTCAAGTGAAACAAGGGTTTACTCGTGCTTCATGTTCAATGAGGGTTTACTCATGCTCCATGTGCAATGAGCATGGGCTCATGCTAATTCCATGTTAAGTGTTGTTGGCACATTTCAATGTTATGATCATCATGATTTACCATGACTTTATGTTTATGATTCTCTTTTGCTCTATTGATATTCCTATTTTCTAACATGTATTGTATTTCTCATGTTATTCCATGATTAATCCCTTACTGGGCTTTATAACTCACCCTTTTTTATGCATGCCCTCAGGTTATCCCATGCAAGGCTAAGTACGAGGGAATGTAGTGGTCATGTAAAGGAAGTTTTCAATAAAGATGTTGTTTTCCATGTTTTAAGTTATTATGTAATGAAACAAATCCCCAAAGACACTAGACCCCTCGATCTTCTATGTTGTTTCAAATGAATTTTATGTAATAAATTATGTTTAATTGTGTAATAAAAGATCAGGGTTGTCATAGTTGGTATCAGAGGATAGGTTTAGTTATTTTTGGTATTAGGATTAGAAAACCCTAGTAAAGCCTTATAGATAAGACTAAGTATAATAAAAACATCCCAAAGTTTTGGTGAGTATTGAGTAAGTGGTTTATCAAGAAAATATGTCCATGTCTGGATACGAGCATGTAGAGGTGACTCTGGCACAAATGTATCCTAGGGGTAAAACCTGAAAACACCACTTTGAGCTAGACTCGACCAAGAACTGGTGAACAACAATGAGACTTGCTGCACTCTTGGTTGCAACACTCCCGGGGGATATGATTTGGTAAATTCACAAGCTTAGTATGAACCATTATTGAGGGACTAAAAAAATTCCCTAAGAATATATGTTAGAAAGTAGATCATAGATAACATAGACTGAAGCCAATAGATTCATATATTAAGGAAATAAAAGTTATTTATAAGTCATCAGTTTTGTCCTTGGATTACCCTTTATGTGTTACCCCTATCTTTCCTTTTACTCCAGCCAATGGCCGGTAATAGGAGGACTCAGGCTAACAATCAATGTAAAGATCAATGCGATGACTGTACTAATGAGATTCCCAATCCAATGGGAGTGGGAATCGAAAAATTTGTGATGATTCTCTCTCATATAACTCAAGATTTGAATAGAAACATGGGTCAAGAGGAACGTTCAACCCCCTAAGAAAGAACAGGTTACTATCGAGAGCTTAATGAGACAAAGGCCTCATAATTTTAATGGATCATATGATCCCTTAATCGCTGAACAATGGATCAAATCCATTGAAAATATCTTCTCCATCCTTCAATGTTATTAACAAGAGAAGGTTATTCTAGCTGCTTATCGTATGGAGGGTGAAGCTGATCAATGGTGGACGTTGATAAAAAACATGAAGCCTGAGAAGGAGATCGAGGCGTTGGAATGGAAAGATTTCTGGAAGATGTTTTTCAATAAATATTTTTCACGCACCCTCCGGATTAAGATGGAAAGGGACTTCCATGCCCTTAAGAAAAAAATGACAAATTTTTTGGAGCGTACAAGGAAAACTACACAAGACTTGTACGATACGCTTCTAACATTGTTGTTACCCCCGAATGCAAGGTTGACCACTTCTTTGGTGGGCTGAAACCTAGCCTACGGAAAGCGCCGATGATTCGTGACTTCGACAGCCATGAGGAAATTGTTCGATGTGCCCTCAAGGTAAAAATGAAGATATGAGAATCTCAGGGGTGTCATGGGGATAAGAAGCATAAGGTGGAATTCAATACTGGCAGTCTGATGGATAAATCCAATGGTTCTAAGAATATCCAACACCCCACTTGCCAAAGGTGGGGAAATAAGCACCCCAAAAATTGCCTGAAGGGGATGAGGAAATGCATTAGGTGTGTAAGAGAAGGGAACCTGGATATTAAGTTTTAGCAAGAAAGACCCGTGACTACAGTAGAAGAGAGTAACTCTCCATTCGAACCTCAATGCATGGTTCATTACTACAAATGCAAAGAACTAGGGTATCTTGGAAATCAATTCCCTAATCCAAGGGTTTTCGGAGGTAACTAACAACCTCCAAGGCAGTAAGGGTGATCGTTTTCCATCACTACTGCCGAAGTGAACCCTAAAAACGAAGTGGTGTAAGGTACTCTAGTTATTCATTCAAGAATAGAGAACATACTTTTTGATTCTAGTTCTACGCATTCTTTTATATCTTTAATGTTTAGTAGAGCAATCTTAATACCACCAAAAATCATGGAAATGAATATTTCAGTGAGTACGACAAATGGGGCAATCATTGCATCCCATGAATATAACTCCTCCACTATCATAATATATGGATTAAACTTCCCGACGTACCTCTTCATACACCCTCTAGTGAAATTTGATGTGATTCTTGGCATAGATTGGCTTTCCTTATATAGAGCTAACATAAATTTTCGGGATAGGGAAATCACTCTCCATGTGGATAATCGACCCCCCGATTCTATAAAAGTGCAAGGAAGAAGATGAATCTTATTTAGATCCATCATCTCAAGAGTGGATATTACTTCCCTATAAGCATGCATATCTGGCTCAGATGATTGAGTCCAAGAAAGAAACCATCCTTGAATACTTGCCTATTGCGAGGGAATTCGTTTAAGTGTTTCCCGAGGAATTTTCTGGTCTTCCTCCTAGAAGAGATGTTGAATTCTCAATTGATCTTATACCTGGGGCATTTACAATATCCAAGACTCCATATATAATGGCTGTTTTGGAGCTTGAGGAGCTAAAGAAACAACTACAAGAGAATCTAGATAAAGGGTTTATACACCCAAGTGCTTCACCATGGGGTGCACTAGTCCTCTTCGTCAAGAATAAGGATGGGTCAATGTGGATTTGCATCAATTATCATGATCTCAACAAAATCACGATAAAGAAAAAGTATCCTATCCCACAAATTGATGACTTTTTCTATCATCTTCGTGGAGCACAATACTTATCCCTGGTGGATTTTTGGTTGGGATATTATCAAGTAAGGGTGAAGAAGAAAGATGCCCCCAAGACTACTTTTCGTACAAGATATGGGCACTATGAATTCATAGTAATACCTTTCCGAATCACTAATTCTCCAAAAATCTTCATAGAATTGATGAATAGAGTCTTTATAGATTACCTCAACAAATTTTTGGTAGTCTTTATAGATGATATTCTAATATACTTCAAAACTAAGTAGGATCATTGGGATCATCTAAGAACTGTACTAGAGACATTGAGCAAGGATAAGCTCTATGCAAAGTACAACAAGCGTGAGTTCTGGTTGAAGGAGGTATCATTATTGGGCCATATCATCACAAGAAATGGGATATCTGTGGATCCCTCCAAAACAGATGCAATTGAGGGATGGCCGAGGCCAATATCAATAACAGATATCCATTGCTTCTTGGGGTTAGCTTGATATTTTCGACGATTTGTGAGAAATTTCTCACGATTGTAAAATCCTCTTACCAAGATAACTCATAAGGGAGTACAGTTTTCTTGGAGTGATGAATATGAAGAAAGCTTTAAGGAGTTTAAAAGGAGGCTTATCACTACACTTGTTCTCACTTTACCCACAAGTGGAGAACTTTTTTTGTTATTCAGTGATGCTTCGAAGAAGGGCCTGGGATGTGTGTTGATAAAAAATGACAAATTCAATGCCTATGCTTCAAGGAAATTGAAAGTTCATGAACAAAACTATTCAAAACATGACCTTGAGTTAGATGTAGTGATATTTGATTTGAAAATTTGGAGGCATTATCTCTTTGGGGAAAAGTGTGAAATATATACGGACCACAAAATCTTGAAGTATAAATTCACACAAAAAGAGTTTAACATGCGCCAATGAAGATGGTTAGATCTGATCAAAGACTATGACTGATCAATCCATTACCACCCTAGGAAAATGAACAAGGTAGCATATTCCCTAAGAAGAAAGGACCTAGTGATTCTATCATTGATGAGAATTGAAAATGATCCAATCCTCTTAGATTTGATGAATATGGACACGAGAATCATAAATAAGGGAACATCATCAATCCTTTCACAAATGATTGCTCAACTTTCACTTTCGGAAAGGTTAAAGGATGCTCAAAAGGATGATGTGGGAATTTAGAAAAAAGTGGAAGCTATCGGAAAAGGGAGATCCTCATAGTTTAATATTAATGAAGAATGAATTGTGAGATTTGGGAAAATACTATGTGTTCCATCAACTTCGAAACCGAAGAAGGAACTTTTGGATGATGCACATAGTTCAATTTTATCTATTCACCCAGGAAACACAAAGATGTATCGAGATCTCCAAGAACATTATTGGTGGGATAATATGAAGAAGGAGATCGCTAAATATACATCAAAGTGCCTGGTGTGTTAGGAAGTGAAAGCAGAGAGGCAGAAGTCTAATGGGATGATGCAACCATTGCCCATACCAGAATGGAAATGGGAGAACATCACCATAGACTTTTTCACTGGACTTCTGAAGAAATACAAAGGCAAAAATGAAATTTGGGTTGTTGTGGATCATCTTACAAAGGTTTCACACTTCATTTCTATTCAAGAGTATTTCTCATTGGATCAACTGGAATGGATATATATCAGGGAAGTGGTAAGGCTACATGGAGTACCACTATCTATTGTGTCCGATCGAGATCCAAGATTCACCTCTAATTTTTGGAAGAGTCTTCAACATGCTATGAATACTGAACTAAACTTCAGTATGATCTATCATCCTGAAACTGATGGCCAATCAGGGCGGACTATCCAAACACTTGAGGACATGTTGAGAGCGTGCTCAATGGACTTTAAAGGAGGATGGGAATAACATCTTCTTCTGGTGGAGTTCTCTTATAATAACAGTTTCCACTCGAGCATCCAAATGGCACCATATGAAGCCCTTTATGGGAAATAGTGCATAACACCAGCATTTTGGGATGAGGTCAGTGAGCGTAAGCTTCTTGGACCAGAAATGGCCGAAGAAATGGTGGAGAAGGTAAAAACCATTCAGCAGCATATCAAGGTAGCCCAGAGTCGACAGAAGAGTTATTCAGATAAAAATCAACGAGACTTGGAGTTTAAAGTTTGATACATGGTATTTCTATATATATCTCTGTGGAATAAGGTCACGAGGTTTGGAAATAAAGGAAAGTTAAGTCCAAGGTACATCGACCCCTTCGAGATTCTTGATCATGTTGGGGATGTGGACTATCGACTTGCACTTCCACCTACCATGGCCAAAGTACATGATGTCTTTCATGTATCCCTCTTAAGGAAGTACAAACCAGACCCTTCACATGTACTATTTTCAGAGGTGGTACAGTTAGAGGATGATTTTTCTTATGAGGAGCAACCAGTGAAGATCTTAGATCATAGAGAAAAAGTTCTACGAAATAAGACAATGCCCCTCGTCAAGGTGTTGTGAAAAAACTACAAGTTTGAATAAGTGATGTGGGAATCAGAGGAAATAATGAAGTAGAGTTACCCACATCTATTTTAGTGTGGGAAAAGGAAATTTTGAGGGTGAAATTTCTTAAGGGGGAAGATTGTAACGACCCAAAATTTCATTAATGGAAATACCTATTGATCTAATTAAATGTCTCTTTATGTAAAATGTTTATATAAAATTTCAACTTATTTGTTTTTATGATAATAATTGTGACCATTGCTAATATAGATGTTGAACAGTGATCACATGATTAGTATAAATATAGGGCTTTAACAAATCCAATTTACTCATAAAAAGGAAGCGATGACCTCATCTAATAGACATGCCCCATACGAAGCCCATTTTTTAGAGCTTGGAAAGGTGGTTGTGCCTTTGGGCTTCGCTCTTGACCAAGACCAAGCCGAGCTTGAATATGTTAAGCTCGAGTGGGACTGCCTACGAGAGAAGTGGAAGTTGATAGAGATTACCACCCGAGCAATGTTATCTGAGCCACCCCAAGAGTCCTTCACCATCACACACCTTACTCTTCGTTCTTATGTGGGTGTTAAAAGGGGTTATATAAAAAGACCGTAGCACTATGATTATGTACATTATTTTTTATATAATAATGAATATACTTTCATTTTATTATTGTTACCTTGTAAATAGTTGTTAAAGAACAAATAGTATTTTTAGTTAATGTTCAACTAAGAAATCTATTTTGATGAATTAATGGATTTTTGAATTAAATAATATTTTAATAAAATATTATTATTTTTATTAAATTAATTTTTATTAAATATAAATGATCATTTAATTTTATGAATGCAATTGTAATTTTTATTAAGGTTTGAAATCCATTTTTGTCAAAACCCATGAATTTTCGATAAATGTCGGTTTTTATTTTAAAAGTGAAAATTAACATATTTAGAAAATTATTTAGATAAAAATGAATATTATTTCTGGAATCAAGATGTCGAAATTATCCAATGGTGAATTTTTCATAATTTTCAGAGATAATAAATTTTTTTGGTAAAAATTAAATACCGTTTAAATATATAATGTGTTTTATGACATCATAATGACCCAATAATTATGTAATAAAATACTATAAACTTTATGTTCTGACAATATATGTTTTACCAATAAAATAATGTGATTTTTCCATTTTTTTATTTATTTTACAAAGCTTTAATGGACCCTTCAAGACTTATTAAACATTTTGTCTTTTTGAATTGTTTTCCTTGGGAGTGTGACTCACCTCCCCATAATAAACCCCAATATTTTAATAAATTATGACTTTGGCCTTATAAAATATTATTTTTCACTCCCCTTTTGGAAAATACATGGGAAAAAACTGTGGGATGGTTTGTGGTTTTTATTATTTTAATGTGAGGTGTCCCAAACCTAAACAACAAACAATTCCCTCTCCTTTCCAATACAAACCCACCCAAGATCCCACTTAATCCTCACTAAAATCCTTTTGAGTTTGTCAAAACTCTACCCTAATCTCTATAGAATCCTCCCAAGGAGCCCCAAGATCCCAATAAGCCTCTCTCAAGCCTTTGGAAGCACACTTCCAAGTAAGGGTTTTTCTTTCTTTCTCATTTTTGTCCAAAATTCTTTAAATTGTTATGCCATTTTAATTTCAGTTATAAATATTGTGGTATGGTTTCTCACCTCCCCCATACTGCTCTCTTTATGTTTGAATTATGGCAGACCCCTTTCTCTCTCATTAAATTCCTCCCATGTACACCCGTTACTATGCCGAAATTCCGAAAGGAATTTCTCCCTCCTCATTTACATTCAAGAAATTATTTTGTATCATCAATCTAAATTCCATTAAATTTGTCGGGACATGTATCTATATGAAAAAATTACTTTCCTTGTTATGTAAATATGATTATACACCCCTTTCTCTCTCATCAACCATTTTTTTGAGTTCTTATGTCACACCGTTATGCTGTCAAAATTGCACCGTGCTTTTCCAAGCCAAAGTCATTGTGTAGTGAATACCATGACCATTTATCTATCAAGGGTATTCACCTTTATGCACATTTAATTATTGTTTAAAGAGTTTCATTTATGTATTCCATATTCTTTTCTCATATAATAAATGATTATGTTGAATTATTAAAGGTTTTATGATCCATGTGGCACACTTATGCATGAAATAAAATGTTTAAGAAGGGTGTGCCCTGATAGCGCTCCAATGCATTGGGTAAAGTATAGTATCATGATACTTTATGTGAAATGGGTGTTTAATCATGCTAATTCAAGTGCAAAAAGGGTTTACTTGTGATTCATTTGTAATGAGGGTTTACTCATGCTCCATGTGCAATGATCCTTGGCTCGTGCTAATTCCATGTTAAGGGTTGTTACCACATTTCCATGTTATGATCATCATGCTTTATCATTCCTTTTTGTTTATACTTCTCTTGTGATCTTTTGATATGCCTATTGTCTAACAAATATTGTATTCCTTATGTTATTCCATGATTAATTGCATACTGGTCTTTATAGATCACCCTTTTTTATGCATATCCTCAGGTTATCCCATGCAATGCTAAGTACGAGGGAATGTAGTGGTCATGTAAAGAAAGTTTTCAATTAAGATGTTATTTTTCATGTTTTAAGTTGTTATGTAATGATACTAAGCCCAAAAGACACTATACCTATTGATCTTATATGTTGTATCAAATTAAGTTTATATAATAAATTATGTTTAATTGTGTAATAAAAGATCAGGGTTGTCATAAATGGTATTTAAGTGTAACAGGGTTTATAGTAAAAGTGGTGTGCAATGTGATTAGTATGGATTTATAATTTTTGATTTTAAAAGACTTAGTTATATGGATGAATCATTTATCAAAACAATATACGATATATATATATATATATATTATGTTGTCAACCTATCAAATAATCAATTGTCTGTTGTTTTTTAAGGGAAAAAATTCATTTAGGTGATGAGAATATTGATGATTTTGAATAATTATGTGAAAGTTTTTCATTTATTTCATGATTAACTGAGGATAAAAATTAATATGATGTGGAAACAATCCTTGTAACATGAAATGATCATGTATAAGGGATGTGGAAGAACACTCCATTATACTTATAATTAATCTAGTATATATAGTTTTTTTGTGAAATTAACACTGTTTGAAACTTTATTTTTTAACTTCGTTATTTAAATATATATATATTCAACAATCCTACCATTTTTTAATATTTTTTATATTCATTAGATTCTGATATCGATTTTTTTTAAAAAGTATGCCTTCATAATTTTGTTATGACTATTTTATTTATATTATTACTTTTCTAGTATTATCTTTTTTTCAAAAAAATATTCATAATTTTCTTCATATTATGAACTATCAAATTTTTACTTTTAATATTTATTTATTTCTAATAAAACATAGGTACACAAAATTACACTTGTTTAAATGATAATAATTTCTGTCATTTTTTTTGTTAATTTTTATATTCATTAATTTTATTTAAATATTTTTTTATTTGAAAAGTATAACCTTAAATATTTTTTCTATTATGAACATTAAATTTTTTATATATTATAATTATCTAATTTGAATAAAATTATGATACACAGACTCTAATTGAAATAACATACATAGTTCTAAATGATAGACATTGAAATATAGGAATCACGATATGTACATTTCTTCATATAGATATATCTTTTGAAATTAAATTATTTAATTAAATTAAACTTATATTTCTTAAAATTATATTCAAATCTTCTTCATCTCTAGATAGGATAATACCTAAAAATGGTAGGTGTGGGATTACATGTTTACCAAAACTTTCACTTTCACACAGATAACTGAGGTTGATAATTAAGTTTGATGATAATGACCACCAAACTAGCCCACATTCCACATAGTTTGGGACTTACCTAGATATATAAATTTATTATAGGATAAGAATTTTATTCCTTAATTAGAGGAGCATTGAGAAGTTGGAAAAAGATATGTTATGAGAGTATATAGTGGTAAAAGTTATAAAATTATTTATTTAGTTTTCTAATGAGTTAAATATTATATATTTTATATGACTAATAATTAATCTATTAAATTTAAAATTACATTTAACTATCAAGAGATGAAATAAATTAAGAAAAAGTATCTATCCTTTATAGCAACCTAATTCTGGGATTTTAAGTCAAATTTGAACTCATTTTATATTTTTTTAGAGTAAACATAATTAAGATCCATTCCTTAAGTATGAATTTATAGATATAGAGACATGATAAGAGTTTTTCTAATTGGAAGAAGAAATCCCTTATGGTATGTTTTTTTTGTAAAATTTATTTCTTAAATTAATTTTAATTACTTGAAAAACATATTTAATTTTTATTATCTAACAAGCCTCCAGGAAAACTCTCTAAGAGATAAATTCCCAAAATTTAGACCATTATACATTTTCGTGCAGAGGGTATTCTTTATTAGTGGATACAATTATTAGCATAAAATTTAATTAATTAATATCCAAGTCAAATAGAGGCACCAAATAGGTTCTATAGGACCCTCTATCTATAACCCCTTATCATGAAAAATGGTAAAGGTGAAGAATGAAAAAAAGGGGAAGTATATTACCGATACAACAAAGTAAGTATCTAATAATATTCTAAGTAACTAATTATTAATTTTCATTAATATTTCTATTTTATAAATTTATCTCACTAATATAACATTTGAAGATATTATTTTTGGATTCCCTTTAAGAGAAAATGACATATGGGAACTTGTAACTAAGGATAGTGTGACATCCTAAAACCATATTTCAGGTACTTTTTATCCCTTTTCTTTGATCACATTTTGTTTGGTCATTATTTCATGTCTTTTATAAAGTTTTATTGATCTAATATATAGTTTTATAGGGAGATACACCATGGATAAGAAGGGTTGTGGCATGTAGGGATGGGCTGTGTCATAGACGAGATGACTCCCGAATGGAGTCTTTGGTGGTTCTTCTATTTTCATAAAATATGAATCTTGGGCATAGTGGAAATGTAATGGAGCCCTGGGATGTATTTTTGGGGCTTCTTCATTTTTTTCATTTCTATAACATGGATGAGTGGCTATGAAATATCACCTTATTGGTGGATAAGTTCTGTATTGTTGCATTTCCCCCGGTATCGTGTTCTCTTACTTGGTTTTCTAAGTCTATGATGTAGAGCTTACTGTGTTTCTTAGACACGATTTTGACCATCCCACTGTAGCATGGTCTCCTACACTACTTCATGGATTATCCCTTTTGTGGAACTTCTTTAATATAGTTTTGTGGTCTATTCCATGGTATATTATTTTTTAGAGTTTAAAATCTTGAACCCCCATTTTATATTCCAAACTCCTATTACTCAAATATTATTAAACCCTTTGGCTTTTGAAGGCTCTATAGAGAGTATTTTGGTTTCTCCAACTCCTTTACTCTTAGATTGAAGTTCTAGTGAATGTGATTGATCTTTCTCTATTAAGATAAATATCCCTATTCTGTAATTCCACTTTATCCTCTTCTCTCCTTCTTTGAGAGTCATGAATCCTCATTAAATTCATGTATTGTATCCATGTTTTTATGGATTTTGATTTAAGTCATTCCTCTTTGATCTCTCTCACCTTCAAATCTCTATTGAAGGTTCCCATTCTAGGTGATTCCTTAATCATGAAATTAAAGGTAATTAGTTCTGTAAGGATTTTACCTATAATTAAAACCTTAATTTATTACTTGAATTGAAACGTATTTCTAAATTTTTTATAATCCTTGAATTATGATGATTTCTATGACCGATTCCATAGAAATGAGAGTTTTTTAAATAAAACATATTTTCAATGGTTTTGAAAAAATGTTTTGATTTTGAGAAAACATGGCTTGAAATGATTTGATGTTGATGCTTAAGAAAAATATCTTTAAATGAAAGATAATTTTAAAAGGCATGAACATGATGAAAACCTATGTTTTTTTTGAAATTCAAATGACATATTGAACCTAAAATTAGGCATTTGAACTATGAAAAATGAATTGAATTAAATGGATTATTTTCCCATGATTGATTGATTTATTGAAATTACATGTGAGCCTGAGTAGTTAGTGGGTGATTAGGACAAGTATTCTTGGACTTTGACTCACAAGCAATGGATTTATGATTAAAATTATAACTAAACTAAATTTAACATTATTTCCTTAGATGGGGTATTGATTAATTTGATCTTGATGGCCTTAGACTTAGTGATGTGTGAAAAAACATGAGCTATATTGATTGACTGAGTAGTGTAATGTTTCTATAGTTAGTAACTAACTAATATTAGGGAATATGACCATGGCTATTTGTTTTTAATTAATTATTAAGTGAAATTTTTTATTGAACTAATTTATTCCTATCATTTCCATTATTTTAAGAAATATAATTTAAGACTTTCCTTGATATATCTACCACATAACTGATTTGAAATCATGCTTTGATAGAAATTATAAAGAATATTTTCCTTGACTTATATTTATATAAATAAAATCACAAATGGTTTAATTATTTAGTAATTTCTTATGTAATACTTTGTTAAATCCTAATGTACTATTTTTTCTCACACCCCACCTTTGACTTTGGAATTTGTAGACTTTGTTTTTTTTGGTCCAAGAAAAGGTAAAGTTCCACTTGGAGGTATAAGGTGTGCTTGATTAATGGGACCTTGGGTGATGGTGATGACCAATGGAGTTGTGATCCACTTGGTGCACATAGACTCTTAGTTTCTTCTTGATTGATCTTGTGTTATCTTTTAGATGATGTTTTACACTGAGTTTTTTATATGTATTCTTGTGGTACTCTTTTATCCTTGAGGAGTGTTTGGAATACTGATCATGTATTGTTTTCTCTTCCCCTATTCTATCTTATTTGTTTGTTATCATGGAAAATTATCCCTTTTGTCTTCTAATTGATACTATGTTTTAGTATTCAACCCATGGGGATCAGGAAATACCCTCAGTCTATGGCTCTATCAGTTTGGGTACTGATGTACCAGGGTATGCAGGATAGTTAAGAACAAAATGGTATCTAATGTGGGAGGTTTTTCATCTTTCATTGATGTTGTTATAAAATTTGGGATTCATTGGTAGATAAGAGGTAACATTTTCAAGTATTAAGGGTCTGTTATGATTGAGTGAATAGAAAACTCACATCATTGTGAGCCTTAAGTCACCATAGGTGTTTGAGAAAGGCATCCTTGAGGAATAAATGGATCTGATTATATTATTTTCCCTAAGTTTTATTGAGTATTTTAAAATCCCAAAAGTTTGAATTATATCTGATATAATTTATATTCTTATATCTCTTAATTGAGTTGATGATATGAGTATCATTGTTGATGTTTTTTGTTACATGTTGATGTTTGGTAATACCATTCCCCTAAAAATATTTTTAAAAAGACCCTAGGAGGTAGCTTCCAATGAACCATGGTAAATAAAACCTCCAGTTTACCTAAACATTATTGAGATAGTAGTGTGTGTAGTCAAAGCTATATAAAAGGTATCTGCACCTATTTCTATTTAGGCTTCAGTAGTGTAATCTCGAAGGATGAAACTAGGGATCATGTTCAAGAATTTATTTAATATAAACCACCAGTTTTCCAAATCTCAAATGATCCTCAAGAGGAAGAGGGTTTTTTGAAAAGGATTGAGCTTATTTTTGAGTTCTTGGAAATTCTAAACACAATAAAAGTGAAGTATGATACCTTTAAGCTTGAAGGGCCTAGAATAATGTTATGGGATTCTATGGTTACAATGAATAAACATGAAGTCTTAGAGTGGAAAGAATTCAGATCCATATTTAATGAATATTTTTATACATTTTAAATGGTTTTGGGAAAGTTTATGGATTTTCTCAGTCTCCAGCAAAGTGATAGAACCATGAATCATTAGGAAAATATCTTTGATGAACTTGTTCAGTTTTCTCTGAGGTAGTGATGAATGAGAATATGATGGACCATAGTTTTGATATGGGTCTTTGATCTAGTATTTGATCTTAGGTTTTCATGATCAATCTCACTTACTATGTAGATTTACTGGATAGAACATTGATGTTTGGGCTTGACCTAGCCGATAAGTTAGGGTTCATAGGAGTTAATCTTACTCCTAGTGGTTGTTATGTTGATTCCTTTAAATAAAAGAGTAAGTGTGATGAGTTTCATAGTGGATCATGATAACATGCATCATAGAGACCTATTTTAGGTTTTAGTATAGGTACCTTGAATTTATTCTAATATAGAAAGGTTGGGCATTTGAAGTGAGTTTGTACTAAGGAATTGAAGATATGTGGTAGATTCGGTCGCTCAGGCCACCTGCAGATGTTCTGGCTTGTCTTTTATTCCCCACACAGTGGGATGGGCTCATCAAAAACTAAATTTATTATGTTACTATAAGATGATTCATGGTCTAAGGGGTTCTAGACTCAGGAATTTGGAATGAAGATTCATCATGTAGTAGAAGATACTCTAGAGGAAGTTGATGCAAGTCTAGTGATAGTGTGAGGTACCATCCCTATAGCTTAATCTTTAAAGACTACTTTATTTGATACTAATTCATCTCATTAATTTTCATCAACTCATATTTTTAATTTTCTGAACCTTCCTATGGAGCTTATGTCTTATGTGAAGGGTATTTCTATAGCCCTCATAAAAAAGAGGGAGAATAATCATTGATTCCCTTATTGTGCCTTCTCTTTATCGAAGATTGAGATCACCTATAATTTTTAGGTTATCATCATGAAAACCTTATATTTAATTATTAGGATAAATTCATTGATAGTCCATAAATCCAAAATTTAATATTATATTTTGAGGGTCTTCTTTACTTCCCCCAATGCGGAATGTTGTATTTTCCCAGGAGAATGGGACCTAGGATCAAGTAGAGTTGGACCACCACTTTCATATACAAAAAGAGTTATATTATTGTTTTATTTTGATATGGAGTAAGAATCATTGAGTGGTGATCTTCCTCTAGTGGCCATTGAGTTTTCAGATGCGTTTCCATATTAATTTTCTAGCTTGCCACTAGTAAGGGAGGTAGAGTTATCTTTTGACTTAGTAAAAGGTACCCAAACCATATTTATTCCTTCTTACCATATATAACCATCTATATTGAAATATATAAATTATTAGTTGGATGATTTTTTAGATAAATTATTTATTCATCCAAGTGTTTCACCATGGGTGGAACCTATGATTTTTTAAAAGAAATATGATGGAACCTTCCACCTTTATGTTGATTAATGAAAACTCAATCGAGTCATGGTAAATAAAAAGTATCTAGTTCCTTATATATAATTTTTTTGATCAATTGAAAGGAGTGAAGGGGTTTTTGAAGATTGATCATCAGTTTGGTTATCACCAGCTTAGAATAAATGAATTTGACATCCAAAAGACCACCATCCAGAGTAGGTATGGTAATTTCAATTACCTTGTTATGAATTTTGGTCTAACCAATCCTCATGTGGTTTTTCTGGAACTGATGAATAGAATATCCCATGAGTATATCGATTAGTTCATGGTGATTTTTATGTATGATATTTTGGTTTAATCTAAAATTGAGGATGATCATGTGCGTCATTTGAGATAAGTTCTAGAAATTTTGAGAGATCATCAAATTTATGCCAATCTATTAAAATGTAATTTTTGGATTCAAGACATGAATTTATTGAGACAACTGGTATCATAATATGGTATTTCAATTGATCATTAATAGGTTAAGTCTATTATGACATGGAAATAACCATGGAATTTTTTAAATATTCAGTGATTCTTTGGCTTAGTGGGGTATTATCACTGGTTCACAAAGTATTTTTCAAAGTTGGATTATCCAATGAAAGCTCTCACTCAGAATGGAGTGAAGTTATTATGGGATTTTAAATTTCATAATTCTTTTTATGGGTTGAAGAACATTTTTATTTATACCCCAATATTGACTCTTCTAGATATTGGGAAGGGCTATGTGGTCTTTGTGACAAATCAAGATTTTGTTTGGATAACATTCTCATTAAGTTTGATCATGTGGTGGCCTACTGTTCCCAAAAACTTAAAACACGTGAGAATTACTATCCTACTCATTATCTTGATATTTATATTACAATGGATGTTCTAAAGATTTAATGGAATTAACTTTTCAGATAAAGGATTACCATGTTTTAGGATAATAAAAGTAAGATTTATCGCTTCTCACAATAAGAATTGAAAATCTATTAGAGATAATGGTTAGAGTACCTAAAATTGTTTGATTTTGAAATATCCTACACCCTTGAAATGGAGAATGTTGTTTCTGAGGCCTTGAATAGGAAACTTATAACCCAAGATGTGAAAGAATTGTTAGAAGAGTTTAATTTTATGGCTCTCTTTTCTAATATGCACATGAGAGTCTTGGGGGAAGAGACCAAGATTATTTTGGAAATCGTAAAGTTTACCTACTCTCTTCATGAGATGATTCTTTAGAATAAGTAGCTTTATGATGAATTAAATGGATTTAGGGACTCTTTTTATGGTAGAGAGAGAATCGTTGAGTGGTTATTCACTTATGAGGAAATTTTATGCATCAAAAACTCATATGTTATACGATTTCCCATGAGAGAATATGTGATGAGTGGTTTACATAATTCCTATTTAGAGGTATTCCCTTGCACTAGGAAGATATTCTATAACATGAAATGATGATTCTAGTGACCAAGTTTGAGAAAATTTATTATTTATTTTATTTTTTCATTGTTATACTTTACAACAGGTCAAGGATGAGAAATAATAACCATCAAGTTTTCTTCATACCCCTTGAAATCTTGGAAGTGGTATAAGATTTCCATGGATTTCATGATTGGGTGGCCTCGTACCCCTTAGGGGAAGAATACAGATATAAACATAGATAAAATCTCAATCTTAGTTAGTTAGGTAGTGATGAGGTTCAGTGATACTGATGTGTAATTAAATTCATGACTTAATAAAACAATGACATGGTCATCAAGAAACCATGTTGTTGTTTGAGGTTAGTGTTTTTATAAAACTCTGTTTATTTGACATTCCATGGATGATTTAGTTTTCTAAAACTTAAATTTTATTCATTATCAAGTTATATAATCCAATATTGAAGATGCTAAATAGGATCACATTGTACTGATGTTTTCCAAGCTCAACATAAATCATTTTTCTATTGGTTTCTATTTTTACACATGTAGACCAATTTGGAGTATAGTTTATATGTGTGATAAAATACCTAAGATGCTATTTTTTAAGAATTTTTAAACAAAGTGATGTTTCAATTTTCTAGTTGATTTCTAAATGGATCTAAATAATATATTTTTTTGGATTTAAGGGGATTCCTATCAAAGGGTGATTGGATGTGGGTTGAGGAATACGATTTAATGTGTTTTATGGGTATTATGATATAACTTATGATATGATTCTTCACTTCTATTTTCTAGTTTCATTGAAACCCTAGGTATCTAGGTGGGAGATCATGAAATCGTTGTTATCATAGTCATGATGAGACTCATACAAGTATCCTATTATAAATGACATGCTTAAGATATGGGGTGTTCCACCCAGTGAGGCTATATTTGGTAAATTCGAGAGGTTATTTGTTAGGAACTTCATCAATAGGTCATTAGATACTTCCAGATAAGTATGTATTGGATTTTATCACTAGAACATATGGTATTTACCATGATATAAATTTTTTTACATGTATTCCTTATTGGGGTGGAATTGCTAATGGTTTAGAATAGTCATGTATTCCATCCGACCTTCTCTATGACCCAAAAAAGTGATAGGTTAACTATGATCACTCATTTTACACCTTTCAATCATCTATTCACTTGATAATGAGAATATATCTTGTTCCCATATCAAACTATTCGGTTCCTAGAAATATAATCAACTAGGTATTCCTTTGATAATTAGGATCTCTACTATTATGAATCTAATGAAACTATTTCTAACTCAATATGCTCATCCTGAATACTCTAAATTGTTCTTCATATTTATCAAGAATTATATTAACCTTATTATGTCTAACTAATGGATTAGTTTTACAATGATCTACTAATCTAGTGTAAGCCCCAACATTTCATTAACTAATTTTCATCACCCATGCATCAAGTCATCCTTCCCTCCATCTAGTTACCAATAGATAGAGGAAAAATAAAAACAGACCTCTAAACTATTTTAGGCTCAAACTAGAAATGTCATATCTTTTATAAGTCCCACACTACACCAATATTGTAACCCCATTCATGAAGGACCTATTCATATGACATTAATGTGTAAAACACGATAAATTATTCAATATGACATTAAAATGATCATAATAAGTCCTAGGAAAATGACATTCAAATGAAAATAATTCATTATAACTTCACTAACATAAAATGTACCAAAATAGTCCTTATTAAATGACCTTAAAAAGGAATGGCGTTACTCTCTTAAATAGTAATGAACATTTGGTTTATTTTCCCCTTATAGTGTTATGAAATATTCCCATTTCATGGGATGAATTCCAATTCCATAATAGAATAAATTTTATATTGACTAGTTTTACTACTTTAATCCATAGAATAATTAACAAATAATAATGATAATGAACCACTTATTCACATAGCATTTTGAAAAATTAGTAGTAGTAATCGATTTCGTTCTTGAAAATGGTATCTTGTATTATCACTAGGAAGGATTTTTATGAATACTCTTAAATTCATAAGAGATTTTTGGACTATGAAATAATATCCCTAGTGATATGGGAGAAACTTAGATCCTTTTATAAAAAAAATCCATATTCATTACCAAAGGTGATTTATAGGACACCCACCTTTAGAATGTGGGAGAATCACATGAGATCTGAATAAAAAAAATATGTCTTTGAAAAAATAAATCATCATAAACAATTTCCTTATAAAATTACCATAATCTAGTTTAAAACACCAAGATATATAGATTTTATCTCTATAAGTACTCATATAAGTCTGTTTTACCATTACATGGATCACATAGAACAAGGTATATATTTATTCTAGGGGAAAATTTGTGGGATATGAGTTTATCATACCTAATTGAAGATCACTAAATTACCCCAAACCATTTATCATAAATTCAAGTTTATATAGTATCAATTAAATATAGGTAATCAATAATGAGATTGAAATTAATTCCTTAACTAAAATATCAAATAATAGTGGTATTCATTCCTTGAAATCATATTAAATCACCCAATTAATCATACATTACTATCATGATAGTATGATATAAATAAACCAACACAACCTACTTAAAACCATTCCAAAATAAACGTTTATGAAATAAGAGGACAATGACTAATATACAACTTCTATAGGAGGAAAATGTATGTGTGTGTGTGTTTGTATCTATACATGTCTATTTTTAAATCCATATCAATCCTACCATGTAAGTCTATAGGTTTATTGAATTTATACTATATTCTATATAAAACATATATCCAATGATTGATATGATCATATTGAATATGAAAACATGAAAAGTATTGGTGTATTAAGAAACAATGTCTACTTATTGTTATTGAAGTTGGAAGACCACGAGATTGATCTTGAACATTTTTTGAAGTGTTTGAGAAGGATGAGGGTGTTTTTTAGATAAATATTAAGGTATCTACATGGATCACAAAACTTATAGTGAGTGAGACCACACCCATTGAGTGTAACCACCTAAAGGGTTGAGTGATCGTGCGATGGAACATAGTGATTGCATAAAGGGGCCGAGTGACCGTGTGGTAGAACACATTGACCACATGTTAAGATGATACAAAAACACTACTAAAAAAACCAAAAACATTTAAGAACTTAATATGTATGTCATAAGATACATCCATATGAGTATGTCTAGTATTGTCTCACTCGAACCTATGTTATTTCCCATGATATACAAAATTTGACATGTCTTTCTTATTGTTGAGTGTTGATTACTTCTTTGGTTAATTTATTTCTATGTTCATATTACTTTACTATGATTTTAATATATTTAATATAGTCTTTTACAATTTTACTTCCTTTATCAATGATATTTCTTCATTATCATATGAAATTAATTATGATACTTGAATCTTTTAACATTATTTATTTACTTATGTCATGTTTTCCTTGGTTTAAGACTTTGTTTACTTTTTGGTGTTTTTTTTTTATTTTTTATGTTTTATTTTTATCATATTTTTGTTTTTAAATAGTTTATTTATTTAAATTAAAGACTAAATATTTGAAATAAAATTATCCTTTTCTTTGGTTTCTCTTATTTATCCACCCTTTGTGCATGTCTCTTGATATTTTATTTTTTTCATGTTACATATATATATATATTATAGTATGATTTTTTCTACTTATTATTATATCAAAAATTATTTATTTTGATATGGATGGAATTATAATGTGTTGATGCACCATTCTATAATTTTATCATTATATTAATGCTTATAATTTGATATTGGTCTTATTTTTTCTTTTTAGGGATTTAGTTTTTACAGCTGCAATTATTTTTAAATATCACTGTATAGTTGTGATTCAAACCTCCGCTATATTTGGTCAACATTTTTTTAGTGTCAGTTTAAAATTCAATAATATTTGTTCGAAAAAAATTAGTAGTGGTTTAAACGGAAGCTATATATTATTAAGTTTAGCAATAATTAAAACTATTGAAAAATCCTCAATATTTTTTGAGATGAAAACCACCGCTAAAAACTAAATAAATACCACTAAAAAGTGTTTCATGACACTTCCTAGAAACTTACACTAAATTGAAGTAATTGACACTATTTGGATGCCAATTCCAACTTTAGAGGTGGTTTTAAAAAACCATTGTGGAGCCACCGCTAAATAAAAAAATAATCGCCTATAAGTTCCTAATATATTGTTGTGGCAGTGATTGATCGACTGACTAAAACATATCACTTTATACCTATTCATGATAATATCAAAGTTTAGGACTTAGGAAGTCTTTATATCAAAGGGATCATCAGATTCCATAGAGTTGTTTTTTTTAATAGCCCGAAAGCTTAAATTTTTTATTAATTTTGGATAAGTCCCCTTTTAAGAAAAAAATGGGGAACCCTTACATGACTTTAAGGAAATAAAAACATAAACATAAAATGAATGTCAAAGACAAAAAAACTACTAAGAAATACCCCTACCCATCATCATCATCAGTATAGAAAACCCCCACCAGTGCATGGACGTTCAACAAGATGTCTTGTGTAGATATGCACATGCCCAATACCGATAGCAGATCCATACCCTCTCAAACTACCAAATTTGAAAGGTCTTACACAGTGAAATCACCTACTCTAATCCTCATCTGGAGAAAATCCTAGTTTAAAGTATAGAAGAAGCATCCAAAATCTAGAAAAACTTCTTGATCGGATCCTCTTACACTATAAATAGCACCAGAACATCGTATCCATGGAAATAACATAATTTTACAGATCAATACATCCTTCAGCCAAACAAAACACTGCATCACCTTTACTGATCAACGTAAACTGCACATCTGATCACCTGAATGCTATCATCTCAACAAATAAGAACAACATCCAGAAACAAAAGTTCACAAAGACCAAATCCCAGCATCAATCAGCCACTATTAGATCCAAATCGACAACCAAAACAACCAGAAGTGAAGCAAATTCCAAATAACATACATCCAACCAGCACCAAAACCTCATCCATAACATGAATCAAATCCTACGCACAAATATAGATGCACCCCAAACGAAATATGACTTCAAGAAAGCAAAAAAAACATCACCAGCATGCCAAATGGTAGACCCACAACAAGACATATCTCATCACCGCCATCCCAGTCGCACACGGAGAGCATGAAGAACTAGTCAACACACTTGAGGAAGACGAGGTGGCACTCTCAGGCCACTGAAGCTGGATCTAAGCCATGGAACAACACTACACTGCCTTGAGAAACCCTATCTAGCAAAGAAGGAGTTGGGCAGAGTGAGGAAATAAGTGGTGCAAAAGGTTGAGATGTTCGAGTCCAAAAAGTCTTCAACGCCATCAAAACCAAGTATCTATTGCCCCAAAACGCACTAAGCATGAGGAAGGAGGAATTTTTCCGGACCTAGGAAAAGGAGGTGATGGGATCCCAGGTTAGACTTATCACATTATATCATCCATAGATTGATAACAACATAGCTTAAGTTATATAGATCTTGGAATACATGATTTTTACTTACATTCTTAACTTCGGTGGAGCTTGGGATAACCACTTGGGACTATTTGATTTTCTTATAACAATAGTTACCAATCAGATATCAAAATGGAGAATTTTGGGGCGTTGTATGAAAAAACATGTAAATATCTATTGTATTGGTCATATATTGGTGAATATTCTCTGGTTGGTAAATTTTATTTCAATATATTATATCCAAGATTCAGTTGATTCATCAAAGAATATTGATGGCTCAGTGCCGATATAAATCTGATTCTGATTTTCATAGATTTCTATTCAAGTTTACAGTTGGTGGCCAAGAATTTTTTATAGTTTCACCTCAATTGGGTCACTGAAGTCTTAGAAAATAGGGAAATATTTCACTGAGATATGTGGTAATATTTGAGGTTGTTGAGAAGATTTTTAAGGTGTATTAATGTTGGGATTTTCCACCTCATTTGATGTCGATTCATAACGTTTTTCACATGTTGCATATTATAATGTCTCTCTCCAACCCATTCCATGTTTTTATCTTGGGGGACCTTAACATTGAACCTGCTTTAATTTTGAATTAGTAGCTAATTCATATTATTGATTTTGATATGAATGTTTTTCATGGTATTTTCATACCTTTGGTTTGAGTGTTATGGAAGCATGGTTATGATTCACATGAGACATGTGAGTGTGAGGCACATAAGATAGAGTAGTGCACTTATATGTTTGTCATGGAATATTCTTGATAGTAATTATATAAGAAAAAATCATTTATTATAGGAAGATTATAATATCTTATTACCACATTTCAAGTATTTTTTTCACATGTGTTTGATCACCTTTTTTCTATATTTTTTTGAGTATTGTTTGGAGTTTTTAGAGGCAATATGGAGTTTTATAGGTTATTTCACCACATATGATAAGGGACGTGATTTTTAGAGGATATATGTCATGGAGATGTGATGTATATGGCATGGAGTCTTTTGTGGTTCTGCTATTTTTGGCATAGTAGTGGAATTTTAAAGGCGGTTGGGGTGTAGAGGCTTGGGGAGTGTTTTTTTGCCTCTTACTTTTTCAAAAATGTTGTGGATTGAATAAAAGGTTATAGAATATCCCCTTATTGGATGTCAAGTTCTATGGCATAGAATTTCCACCTACATTGTGGTTCTTTTCGTAGTTTTTCCAATCTACGACATGGATCTCACTATGTTTCTTGGATGCAGTTTTGACCAGCCCCACTATGGCATTGCCTCTTACACTACATCATGGTATAGTGCTCTTTTATTACTTTTCACTATAGTGTTGTGATCTATATCTTGGTATTCGATTTTATAGTTTTTAAAATCATGAAACCTTGTTTTATATTCCAAAATCCTAAAAATCAAGTCTTATCCAACCATTTGGCTTTCAGAGGCTCTCTATAGAGGATTTTGGCTTTTCTAACCCCTTTACTCTCAGATCTAAGTACTGGTGAATTTAATTTATCTCTCTTCAATAAGTGAAAAATCCTTGTTCTAGAATTACACTTTCTTATCATATCCCCGTACTTGAGAGAGTTGAATTTTGATGTTTTTGATGTATTAAATCCCTTTTTAATGGATTGTGATTCTTGGGATTTCTCTTTGATTTCCCTTGAATTCAACTCTCAGTTCGAAATTCTTATTTTGGGCGA
The DNA here is from genome assembly GCA_963277665.1 of Viscum album. Lineage (NCBI taxonomy): Eukaryota > Viridiplantae > Streptophyta > Magnoliopsida > Santalales > Viscaceae > Viscum > Viscum album. The sequence goes on along the minus strand of OY728155.1, from coordinate 1,963,257,032 downwards.
TTCCTTGATCATGTGATTAAGGGTGTGTGATTCTATAACGATTTTAGCTATAATTGAAACCCCGACTTCTTGGTTGAATTGAAATGTATTTTCAATTATTTTATAAACCTCTATTTGTGATGATTTTGATGATTGAATTCAAAGGCATGATATTTTTTAAATAAATTATATTTCCAATGGTTCTAAAAATATGTTTTTATGTTGATAAAATATGTCTTGAAATGATTTGATGTTGATTCCTAATAAAATGGATTTAAATGAATGATGAATTTTAAAGGCATGAACTTGATGAAAACATTTAATTTGGTTTTGAAATTAAAATGTAATGTTGAAACTAAAATTGGGAATTTTAACTATAAATGATGAATTTAATTAAAATGAATTATTTTCCCATGATTTATTGATTGATCAACTTAATTTGTGAGGTTGAGTAGTTATTGGGTGATTACGACAAGCACACTAGGAATATGACTCCCTAACAATTGATTTTTTTTATAACTCTAGCTGAATTTAATTCAACATGATTTCCCCATATGGGGTATTGATTGATTTTATCCTGATGGGATGAGCATTGAGGATGTGTTCACACACTTGATCCATGTTGATTAACTGAGTAGTACGAGGATCCTAGATCCATAAACTAACAAATATTAGGGCTTATGACTATGGTTCTTTATTTTAATTTGATTATTACAATCTAATGTTTATTGTTTGTCTTTTATTTTTGTTTTTTACATTTTTTAAGAATTCTCACTTAAGCCTATCCTTGATATATCTTACATATAACTTATTTTAGAGCATGTTTTGACTAAAATTATGAAATTGATTTTCAATTCCATATCTTTATTTAAAATGAAGAATAAATCATTTAATTTTTGGGGAATTTATTATCGAATATTTGGTGAAATCCTATAGAGCTATTTTTACTCACACCCTACATTTTCATTTGATAATTTATAAATTATGTTTTTCCAAGACCATGAAAATGGAAAGCACATCTTAGATGTAGTGAGTGTGTTTGTTTCATTGGAACTTTGATATTTTGTCATATTTTGGATAATGTTTTACTTTAAGATCTTTATCTTTATACTTATGGTACTCTTTTATCCTTGAGGAGTGTTTGGAATACCAATTATCGATTGTTTTCTATTTTTTTGATCTATCTTTTTTGTTTGTTCTCATGAAAAAACCTTTCCCTTTGACTTCTTGTTGATTATAAGTGCTAGTTTCCAACCCATGGGGATCATGAATTCTCCTCAGTCTATGTCTGATCTGGAATGGGTATCAGTGTACCAGGGTATGTGAGCTGGTTCATGACATGTAGGATGTATATTCTTAAAACTTACATAGGAAATATGGAACACCCAAGCCACGTTAGAGGGTATAACAAGGGTATTATTATTAAAATAGTTTTTTCCATTCCCCTAGTGAAACATAGATTGGGGAAGAATTCCAAAAAAATAACTTCCTTCAAGTATAAGTTGTAAATATTGAATGAGTTGATACTGACTAACTGAAAATTACTTTTTTATTATTCAAACACTTTTAAGGAAAAAGTTACAAACCGTACATGACTTCAAAGACAAAAAAAATCAAATCACCACAATACAAAAGTTTAAGAATAAACAACTCGTTCAAGCCTACATAGAAGTTCTCCACCCATCATCATGAAAGAGCATTGTCGTGGGTGCCCTCAAATGATTATTGTGATTTTGGGGTACTTAGATGCAGCAGAGTGGCTGACCAAGGTCGTCTCTCAAAGGAGGAAGTGAATTTAACAACTTATTAAAGGTATTATAATATAAAATAAAATAGAATAGATTAAAAACACTACTTTAAAGGATTGGGGTTTGTTATAGTTTATGAATCTAGAATAATTTTTCTGGAAGAAGATTTTATATTTTTTTCTTTTTAGTTTTGAAATGAATTTTGATTAAAATGACACAACAAGAAGATGTTTTTTTAAGAAATCTATTTTAAAAGGCGTAATCGATCCAAATCTACCTATTAATTTACTTATTAATAATTATCATATAAATCAGTATCCACTTAATTATGATCCCTTAATTTGTTATCCCTCTAACCCTATTAGAGTTAACTTAACCACAAAGATGAAATTACTTAAACCCTAGGCTAGCTTCAGAACACGCAATCGCAACACCATTCTTTGATTGTTGTTCAAAGGATAGCTTATGGTAAGTGGTTAATTATAGCACATATCCATTCTGGAAATGAGGATGAATTGTTTTTATGGATTATATTTGAACTCTACAAATTTATCCCATGTGGTCTTGTATTACCGATTAAGATCGCACTCTCACAATTTACACAAAATCTCGACCTCGCGTGTTTTGTATTAATTGTTCAATTGATTGCTTAGTTTCTTGTAATTTAAAAACACAATTCATGGATCATATTATGTGAATTACAGTAGCTCATTTATTCAAAATAAATTAATGAATAAGGATAAAGGTCGATTGATTACTAAAAAGAACTACTCTTCCATGGGTGGCGTAATCATCGTAGAAGCGTTTTGCATGTGAAAAGGTTTATAATGGGTATAACCCAATAACGTTTCTACTCAATAATTCCATCCCAATTATGAAGATTAAGAGAAGAAGAAATTTAAACAAAACTGAATAAAATAGAAGAAATAAAAGAAGAACAAAGAAGTTTATTACACAAACAAAATCATTACAACATGAAGGAGAAGAAGAAGGCTTTGTCGAAGGGATCCTTGCTTCAAGAGCTACCCTTATTGAAATGGTTGGAGAATTGGAGTGAATCCACTTATCCTCTTCCCTCAACTTCCCAATGCACGTCCCAACCCCTCCAAATGAGAAAAACTCCAATTTATAGAGGGGATGGGACGAGAGGTTACAAGTGGTTTCAAGTGTGAATGTTGAAATTAGGCCAAATATTTTATTCCAACTTGCACCGCACATTTGACCATCAAAAACGCGTGAATTTTCCAGCCTTCCAGAAGGGTAATATGTTCAGATATGGGTCCGATAGGTCCTCTAAACATTTGGGCTTAATCTAGGCCTAGATAAAGGAGTTATGGACGAAATACAGAAGCTTCTCCATTCTGGCGAGTCCAGCCCAACTTTGACTTCATGACCCCTTTTCAACAACCAATGCACTCTTTAGCTCTAGTGTCCTGAATAAAAGTTGTATATAATTAATTTGGGAAAACTGTTACAAAAGTTCAAATTCAAATAATAAATATAAAAATATTTATCTTCGAAATACTACAGTGAACTATAAAGGGTAAAACTGGAATTTTCATCAAATATTCAAATGAATGATCTAATCCCAAATACTTTCTAATTAAACATATTTAACACAATGTGAGGAAATTATATCATTTATTATCAATAAAATATTCAATAAAATATTTTTTTATCAACTCCCCCACACTTACCCTTTTGCACTCCTGAGAAAAACCTCATATCAAGTAAACATCAATATCAAATCAAAACCAATTTTAAAACACATATCCTTGAGATAAATCAATTTCACACCAAGAATAAAAAGATATCATGCCTCATAAAAAATCTTATTTCAAGTTCTTCATTTATATCATTCAATATATTTCTACTTTATTTATCCTCCCATGCACAAAACACTTACCTCACTTGAATTTTCTCTTATCACACAAATGTCAATTTTTTTGCAATGTATTTCTCATCCAAACCCATAAAAGGGTCACTATAGGCTTGATAGATTCCTACATCACTACCCAATGTGAGTCAAGGAGATATGTTTATCATGAGGACTTTTTAGGGTTGTTCTGTGGCTTTCAGTTGGTAGGATTTAGATGTGAAAAATTCTGAGGCTGAATGAGGAGGGCTTGACTCTTTTTGAAGCAAAATTGAATTAATCTAATTTTCACTTAAATTTGGTCTTCTCCTCAATACCTATAGTATCAATTCAGCTCCATCATCATAAAAAGTCATGAAAGGTTTACACCATTCATCATTTTAGCATAAAAAATTTCAATCTTCTCAAAAATGATTTTCTTGAAAGCTCCAGATAGGCACAACTTTCCACCTCAATTAGAAGCTCCAGAAAAGGCACAACTTCACTTGTCATGAAAGCTCCAGAAAAGGCACAGATTTTAATATAATGAATTTATTCAATAGCAAACACATCTCTTCAGAATTTAATTTTCCATCCAAAGTATCAAAAAATGTGGTAGCACAACACAAGAGAGCTTCCGCCACACTTAAGCTCAAATAGATTATGCAATTTCACTTCACGAGTTAGTTGGATAGGGAAAATTGGCTTGTAATGTGGATAACCTAACAGGCTGTGCATGGCTTCTAAGGGATACAAGGATTTAATATTTAGGGTAGGCCATTATAAAAAAAGGATTATTTGAAATAGGGGCTTTAATACCAAACAAATTCCTCAATCATTTAAACATAAATACTTTAAACCCTCAAGTTTTGACAAGAATAGATCAAATTCTGGTTAAATCAATCATGGTTTGGTTCTCTCAAGAAGTGAGGTGAATGTAAAGAATATGAAAATAATGGTTTAGAAGCCTCACAGGAAAGTGATTTCAAATATAAAGACAGTGAGATGTGGCACGAGATTCAAAATTCGGTGTACTTTTCATGAAATTACTAAATATTTGAACTTGAAACAAAGTCATTTCAGCATTCATTTAAGCTTAGTTTCAAGGGGTAAGTTGTTTCACTTATTGATATGGATTTAAAAATGGTGATGAGAATCATTTCAGCTCAAAAGTTTCAAAAACACATAGAAAATTGTAAAATAAACACACAAAATTTGAAAAACACACAATTTTGTTGTTGTTTTTTTTAACAGGAAAGCAATTTAAATTACTAAACTAAAAGGTTCCCTCCCCCACACTTAAAATATTGAATTTTCCTCAATGTGAACCCATGAGATGATATATGCACATTAAATGCAGAATTTTTAAATAGGACAAATAATATAAAAGTGAAAGGGTTAGGAACAGCCTGCTGTGCTCAAGTGATGATGGGGTCATGCAGTGTGATAAAATCCACTGCATCAGTAGGAAGTACCTCAATGTATCTCTTCAAACGTTTCCCATTGACTGTAAAGATCCTTCCAGTGTCCTCTTGTGTGATCTCCACTACACCATAAGGAAAAACATTAGATTCAATATAAGGGCCTAACCATCTGGAACGAAACATACCAGGCATCAGCTTCAGTCGTGAACTGTAGAGAAGGACTTTCTATCCAACATGAAAATCCCTTTGTTGGATCATTTTGTAATGAGATACTTTTGATCTTTCCTTGTAGAGCCTTGAGTTCTCATATTATGACAGTTGAATCTCCTCAAGCTCTTAAATTTACAACTTCCTTTGAATTCCAGCTTGGGACAATTCCATGTTGCATTTCTTTATAGCCCAATATGCCCGATGCTCTACTTCCACTGGGAGATGACATGCTTTCCCAAAAACAATCCGAAATGGGGACATACCAATGGGGGTCTTGTATGCTATCCTATAATCCCACAATGCATCATCCAAGCGCTTGCTCCAATCCTTCCTATTTGGCTGCACAGTTTTCTCCAAAATTTGTTTCAAATCATGATTTGAAACCTCAGCCTGGCCATTTGTTTGGGGGTGGTATGGTGTTGATGTTTTGTGTGTCACCCCATACTTTCAATGGAGGGAAGCAAAATTCCTATTGCAAAAGTGTGTCCCTTGGTCACTGATGATGGCCTTTGGTACTCCAAACCTGAAAAAAATCTGTGGTTTGACAAAATCCACAACAACATGAGAATCATCAGTCCTAGTGGCCTTGTCCTCCACCCATTTTCTCACATAATCAACAGCAACCAAAATATACAAGAAACCATATGAACTTGGAAAAGGACCCATAAAATCAATTCCCCACACATCAAAAATCTCACAGAATAGTATGGGTTGTTGGGGCATCTCAAGTCTCCTAGAAATATTCCCAGCGTGTTGGCAATGAGAGCATGACTTACAAAACACATGGGCATCATGTAATAAACTAGGCCAATATAATCTAGAGTCCAAAACTTTCCTAGCTGTCCGTTGGGGTCCAAAGTGTCCACCACATGCAAGTGTATGACAGAATTGCAAAACAGTCTCAATCTCATGATCAGGAATACACCTCCTAATAAATTGGTCACTACACATGCGCCAGAGGTAAGGATCATCCTACACATAAAACCTAGACTCACTTTTTAATTTTTGGACTTGATGTTTCTTCAAATTCACTGGGATTTCAGAGGCAAAAATGTAATTAACTAAATCAGTATACCAAGGATGCGTACCTGAGATGGTATAGAGATGCTCATCAGGGAAAGTGTCCCTAAGTGGTACCTGGTCCAAGGTGTCACCCTCTAGTGTGTGAGTAGGCCTATTCATGTGGTCCACCACCAAGTTTTCTGACCCCTTTTTGTCCTTTATCTCTATGTCAAACTCTTGAAGAAGGAGCATCCAACGGATAAGTCGTGGCTTTGCATCTAGCTTCTTTAAGAGGTACCTCAGAGCTGCATAGTCAGAAAAAACAACTACTTTAGAGCCCAATAAATATGAACGGAATTTATCTAAAGCAAATATAACAGCAAGAAACTCTTTTTTTGTGGTAGTGTAGTTTGATTGGGCTGAATCCAATGTCCTTGATGCATAGGCAATCACATGTGAAAGTCCTTCCACCCTCTGAGATAAGACAGCTCCAACCACGAAGTTGGAGGCATCACGCATTAGCTCAAAAGGAATCTCCCACCGTGGGGGATGTATGATAGGTGGAGTGGTCAGATGTTGTTTTAGCTCATCAAATGAATTTCTTCAAGAAACATCAAACACAAAATCAGAATCCTTTTGAAGTAATCTTGACATAGGAAGAGCAATCTTATTAAAATCTTTGATGAAGAGCCGATAAAATCCTGCAAGCCCTAGGAAAGATCTAACATCACGCACACATGAAGGATATGGTAAGGATGAAATAATATCTACCTTTGATCTATCAACGTCTATCCCATGTTTTGACACTACATGCCCTAAGATAATTCCATGCTCTACCATGAAATGAAACTTTTCAAAGTTCAGAACCAGATTCTTCTCAATACAACGATTCAATACATTTCCCAAACTATTTAGACATTCATCAAATGAGGATCCATACACTGTAAAATCATCCATAAATACCTCCATGCAGGTCTCAATAAAATAAGAAAAAATACAAACCATGCATCTCTGGAAGGTACCTGGGGCATTGAAAAGTCCAAATGGCATCCTCCGGTAGGAAAATGTGCCAAAGGGACAGATGAATGTAGTCTTCTCCTGATCCTATGGAGCTATAGGAACCTGAAAATATCCAGAAGATCCATCCAAGAAACAATAGTGTGTTTTCCCAGCTAGTCTCTCGAGCATTTGATCAATAAATGGGAGGGGGAAATGGTCTTTGCGAGTGGAATGATTTAGTTTCCTATAATCAATACACACACGCCAACTGTTTTGTACCCTCATTGGAACTAACTCATCTTTATCATTTTTAACAACAGTAACACCAGTTTTCTTAGGTACAACCTGAATAGGGCTAACCCATTGTGAGTCAGAAATAGGGTAAATTATACCTGCATTGAGCAAGTTTTAAACCTCTTTTTTAACAACCTCCAGAAGAGTTGGATTGAGTCTCCTTTGTGGTTGCCTCACCGGTTTAGCCCCATCCTCCAAGAGAATCCTATGCATGCAAATAGATGAGCTAATACCTGATATGTCTGCCAATGTCCAACCAATTTCCCTAATGTTATCTCTCAAAAGATTCAAAAGTTTTTCTTCATGTTCAAAAGAGAGATTGTTAGCGATGATAACAGGTAATCTATCACCACTCAGCTGGTATGCATATTTAAGATTTAGGGGCAATGGCTTGAGTTCCAATGTAGGGGGGTGATGTATAGATGGAGAAATTGGTGCAACAGACATATCTGCACAATGAACATCAGTATCAGAATAAAAATCATCAAAATTAGAAAATAATGCATCAAATCCGTCAGAATACTCAACAACCATGTCATAATTAGAGTTCACATGGTCAAAATCAGAATATGATTCCACTTCAAAATCAAATCTTAGAGAGTCTTGTTCATTAGAAACAGGTGTGGAAGTTCTCTTAGACATTAAACCAGAACCAATACTCATAATCTTTCTAAGTATAGGACAATAAAAATCCATGTATTTTTTACTTGGTGGTTCAAAATGGGAGATAACAAAAGCAGAATGGTCCTCATAGGGGTACTTCATGGAGTCCATAACATTAAATATCACAACGTCATCCCCAAATTCCATGGAAAGTGTACCCTCATTGACATTTATGATAGTTTTTGCAGTTTTGAGGAAGGGTCTACCTATGATAATGGGGGCATGAGAACTTACCTGATTGTCCTCCATGTTAAGCACGTAGAAATCCACTGGGAAGATCATGTCTCTTACCCGGAAAAGTACATCCTCAAGAAATCCTGCTGGATATGCCATAGCTCTATTCACCAACTACACCACTACTCTTGTCGGATTCAACTCACCAACCTGTAAAGAAGAGAATATAGAGTGAGGCATCACATTTATTGAATCTCCTAAATCAAAAAGAGCATCAGAGAAGTGAAACTCCCCTATGGTACATGGGATGGTGAATGTCCTGGGATCCTTGCACTTTGTTGGCATTGCTAGAGTTGGTGTAATGAGTGCTGAGACATTCCTTCCAAGGTTGATCCTCTCATTTCCCTTGAGCCCTCTTCGATTGGTACAAAGTTCTTTTAATAATTTTGCATACCTTGGAATTTTCATATTGGCTTCAAGTAGAGGAATGTTGATCTCCACACGCTTGAATGTATCCAAAACCTCCTTTTTCATTGCTTCTTCAGCCATCTTCTTGGTTTGAACAACCCTGTTGGGAAAAGGAAGGGGTTTAGGAGGAACATCATCAATCTTTTTCTTACCTTTATCTTTCTCCTTGGATTGCTCATCAGTTGGTTTGGAATGCGGCATCTCCGGAGTTGAGGTGAATCCTGGTTGAATTGTAGGTACAAATGTATCGTTCATTTTCTTCCCACTTCTCAATGTGATGGAACTGACATTCCCCTTTGGATTTGGAGTGGGTTGGGAAGGTAGATTTCCGGAATTCTTACTCACAAGTTCATGGAGGGCGGTGGCAGTCTGGCTCATTTGAGTCTTCAACTCCCTCAGATCCGAAATTTTAATCTTCAGCTCATTCTGTTGATTAAGAAAAATTTTCTTCAAAAGATCATCAATATTAGAATCTACCTTTGGTGGAGGATTACCTTATTGCTGACTTTTTGATGTTTGAGATTCAAATCTCCTTTGGGGTTGTTGGAAACCCTGTTGGTAAGGTGGAGGATGCTGGAAGTTTGGTTGAAAAGGGGGCCTTTGTTGTTGTCCAGAGCCATACCTCATGTCCGGTTGATCTTTCCACCCTTGGTTGTATGTTGGAGAAAATGAATCAATCTTATTTTGGGGATATGGTTGTTGTTGCTGCTGAAATGGTATCCCTAGGAATACTGCTGCGCAATCGTCTATCTCTTGTAGTTGTGGGCAACAGTCAGTTGGGTGGCTTGTCTCTGTGCAAATGCCACAAGGCCTTGAAGGAGGGGATCGAGATGTCTTTTGTGCCAAAGAAATTTGCCTCACCATAGTTATCAATTCTTCTAACTTGGTATCAATCAAATGACTCTCAAGAGAATAAGGACTTACCTGATGTACTCCCCTGATATGTGGTGTACCTCGATCACTAAATTATTGGGAGTTTTGGGCCATCTTGTCGATCAATGCACGTGCGACTGCTGGTGTCTTGTCCACCAATGCTCCTCCAGCTGTAGCATCTACCATGCTCCTCTCCATGGGCATGAGTCCTTTGTAGAAGTATTGGATGAGGAGTTTCTCACTGATTTGGTGATGCGGACATCTTGCACACAACTTCTTGAATCTCTCCCAATACTCATACATTGACTCCCCTTGTGCTTGTTTGATCCCCGAGATCTCCTTACGAATGGAAGTGGTACTTGATGCTGGAAAAAATCTCTATAAGAAAACACGTTTCAAATCTTTCCAACAAGTTACATCTTCGGGTTGTAAATAATATATCCAATCTTTCGAAGCTCCATCAAGTGAGAATGGGAATGCTCTTAATTTGATTTGGTCTTTAGATACATTTCTTGGTTTCAAGGTTGAGCAAACCACATTAAATTCTTTCAAATGTTTATTGGGATCCTCACCAGAGAGTCCATGAATCTTTGGAAGTAAGTGAATTAACCCATATTTCAGTTCAAAGTCTAATTCGAGATTTGGGTATGCAATACAATTTGGTTGATAGTTAATATCAGGTGCAGCCAATTCTCTAATGGTTCTATTAAGTTCATTTCCATTATTTTCTGCCATTGGTTCTTCTTTTATGTTTGAATTTGAATAACCCCCAATTCTAATGTTTCCAGAAGAGAGGAATTCACCAACTGGTTGAATATTGAAACTTCCCGTAGACTGAGAGTGTCTGATTCGTGCCCTAAGGTTGCGTTCAATCTCAGGGTCAAGATCTAAGTGATCTTCGGGATTAGTTCGTGTCATCAATCAATGAAAGAATAAAAGAAGGAAAGTGGAATATATTAAAATAAAAATTAGAAGTTTGAGTTGATGGTCCAAAAAGAAGTAGAAGGAAATAAAAGAAGAAGGAAAAAAATCAGATTGGGTAAAGACGGAAGAAAGAAGAGAGGAAGAGAATTAAAATGTAAAATAAAATAAATACCACTAATTGGTTGAAATAATTACTTTCCTTCCCGGAAACGGCGCCAATTTTATAGAACACTGTCGTGGGTTCCCTCAAATGATTACTATGATTTTGGGGTACTTAGGTGCAGCATAGTGGCTGACCAAGATCGTCTCTCAAAGGAGGAAGTGAATTTAACAACTTATTAAAGGTATTATAAAATAAAATAAAATAGAATAGAAAAAAGACTACTTTAAAGGATTGGGGTTTGTTATTGTTTATGAATCTAGAAGACATTTTCTGGAAGAAGATTTTATATTTTTTTGTTTTTAGTTTTGAAATGAATTTCGATTAAAATGACACAACAAGAAGATGTTTTTTTATAAATCTATTTTAAAAGGCGTCATCGATCTAACTCTACCTCTTCATTTACTTATTAATCATTATCATCTAAATCAATATCCACTTGATTAGCCAATAAATGAGGCTAATATTCATTGTTAATATACATAATATTCATGTTCTTTATTATTCATAAACACCATTTTCATGCATTTTACACTTTGAACATCATTTCACATTATGATTGTAATACCTTCTTAAAATGCACTATTATGTGGTACATTTTTTAACATCATTTGAAGTACCCAATGATTCATCTGATTATACATATTTTAATTTGATATTTTTTTAAATTGATCTACACTCCAATATGAACATGTTTAATTCAAGGATCAATGGAGAATTCATGGAAGAAAATGGGGATATTTTGTGATGAAAGGAAGCAATTCTAGAGAAGGCATATTGGACACCAGACCACTGATGAGACGTTGGGGCCCCACATACAGGCCCAATGAATCCCAAATTTCGTGTCATGCTATAAGACATGTAGAGGAACAAATAACGCTTCATGATCAAATGATAATTCTGCCTCCATGGTTTCCATTTAGGCGGCCCAAATTAGAGATAAAATTCTGGTCCAGATTCTGCGGCCCAGAAAAACATTCCACCAATTAAGCCATATATAGAAAAAAATAACTGTTTTTGGGATGATATTTTAAAAGATGTTAGGGGACATCCGTATATTAATTTAAGTCTTATATGTCCCACCAAAATTCTTCCATCTAGAAGGTGTTTCATGCTCCTCTATTTGGTGGATGCAAGATGGATTCCTTTTCGGGTCAAGGGTGGAAAGTCTTCTTTCCACAAACTTTCTACCACCCTAGACCTACCATACTCAAGTGGGATGACTTGTAATGTTAGAGGCTCGACCCAAGGCTCCCAAAATTCCTATTTAAGTCATTGGTGGTGAAGTAGTTTTCAATCATGGATGCATTGTTGAATTGTAATGTTATGCTGCAATTTTGTTGTCTCAAATTTGTCTTTCACATGTAAGTTGTTCAATTCACTTTGGTTTCTTAATAAAAGTTCTTATTCTACTCTTATTCTGTTGTTCTTCATATCAATTTGATACCATTGTATCAAGTTTTGAATTTATTCACACCAAACCTCATGAAATTATTCACACAACGGTGGAGTGATCATTTTATTTTTGTTGTTTTCTTTAATTCTTCATGTCCTCCCTCATGAGTCTACTTTCCGCTTCCATTGAAACCATGGGATCAATGGAGGGCTAAAACACTTTTGGGTTGATCCAAGGGAGTATCAAGGGGATGGATTGGATTTTATTTATCACCTCATTAATGTATAATCACTCCTTTAAATGAGATTTTTATTTGATGATTTTTAAACTCCATCGTCCTTGTTGAATTTAAGGCCACATACTTCAAGTGCTAATACGAACCTTTATCTTGAAGTGCTCAAAACTTTGATCCTTCAAGTGTATAGGTGATTAGTGTTAAGGGTGTAGGAATTAAACTAGTAAGTGATGATGTTGTTTTATCTCCTTAAATGAACCCATCTCAAATATAAGAAATTGAAAACATTAAAAAGTAAATACGTCCAATCCACCCCGAGCGATAACCTAGGATCAACTAATTATTTTAAATTGAATTTACTTAAATATTTTAGATATCTTTCAAACCCATCCAAAATCAATCCAAGTTGGCCACTTCATAGCCGAAAACAGTCCATATAATGTACGTGTCTATAGGTTTCTTCTTAGGTCTCTGTGGATTCGATAACCCAAGCTAAACTATAAGGACCGTCTTACCTTCTTCTCTTGGGTAAATTTGAGCAAGAATCAAATTTTGGAGTCGTTTCCAGGGGACCTAAGTAAGTTATCTTAGACACTATCGTCTTTTTTTTCTTTATCCTACTTCTCTTTTCTCACCCCTCACTCCTATGGAAGTCAATTTTGAACAAGTCCAAACATGGGAAACCTATCCCTAATTTGATCACTCAACCTCATGTATGATGTACAATGACCATCCTAATTTCTACTTGTGGGATCATCAACAACCTAATGAACCAAATTTTTTTTATTCATATGATCCACAATACATTCCAACCTATTATGAGTTCCAATCCCAACAAGGCCAATCAGAACATCCTCCTGTGGAATTCCAACAACTTAATTATCCTCTTGGAATAGACCATCTTTCTCAACCCCTTACCCATCATGATCCACAACCATTACTTTAAAAATTGTGTCAACAAATGGAGATAATGAATTTTGAGGATTCATCATTGAGGTTATAACTACAAAGTATTAAAAATTGTGAGGAACCCATCCCTACACAAATTGTCCCTTCCATGACCTTATGTGAAGTGTCTAGTTTCCCACAAACCTCTCATGAATTTACTAAACAGAAAAACTTTGGATTTGGGGAAGATGAGGAGGATCAAATAATTTTTGATAGGCGTTTAAATCAAGAGGAAACTGATTTTTTGTATTCACAAGAGGAAAATTTGACATCATGGATTGAGTCTCATGAATATAACTCCATTGATGACTTTTCAAAAACACAAATCACTGAACCATTAAGAGAAATCACAAACTTTGAGTGCATACCCATTCCTAACACTGATCTTTCTAATTTTGTGGTTGAATCTTCTATTCAAAAGGAACCAATTTTTTGAGAAATTTAGAAAATGAAACTGAGTTGGATTCAAAATATCAACTTGTGTCTAAATGTCCTATCCAACCTGAGCTCAAAATTATTGTCCTTCCCTACCCTCTAAATAATCCATTCATAAGGTACAATCATGACCTTTCAATTGGAATTCATTCTTCTCTTGAAACCAAAAAATTTGGAATGATCATTGATGTCTTAGGAAAGACTACAGAGGAAACTGGATCAACCATTTTTGATATTCCTTTGATTTTACCACTCATTTTAGAACATAGGTTTATGAATGAAACAAATTATAAACATAGAATCAATCTCAAACTAGTATAATTGGTGAAACATGTGGTCCTTAAAATTTTGAAAGTTGGTATTGGGTAAGTTGTGGGGTTCAAGTCGGGCTAACGACATTAAACAAAGCGCTGCATGGGAGGCAACCCATGGTTTTCAAGTTTCCTATCATTTTGTTGTTTTAATAAAATTTATATTTTAAATAGGATTAAATAATCATTTTTATATTAAAAAAAAGACTGTTGACCTGTTCTTCTATTATGAGTATGGATGGGTATGAAAGGGGAGCACCGTATTCATCTGTGTCACGTGGTGTGATCCCTGAGTAATACCTTACCCAGAAAATTAAAAGAAGACAATGTATCATTAGTTTGATTTAAAAAAAAATAGAAAAATAGGAAAAAACATTAAAATGATGATACTTGGAATTAAATAAGTCATTGTGTTGTTTGTTTTGTCTGGTTCGTTCTTCTTTTTATGGTTCAGGTACTATTTTGGGTGATACATGTTCAATCAAGGAGGTGCCTACATCCCCCAAGAGATCAAAGGACTAAATTGGAGCAGCAAGAACTTCAAATTTCAACTACCAGGTGACTTCATTCCATGATCCTAATATTTCAATTTCCTTATTGAACTCCCCTTTTATTCCTCTACCCCCTTCTAAATTTTCTTTTCTTTAAACACTAGGGATAGTGTTATTTTAAGTTGGGGTGGGGAGATAAAATAAAAAAATGATTTCATGTCAAAAAAAAAGAATGATTTGAAAAAAAATTGTTTAAATGGAAGGAAAAATTCCTTTAACTTTAAACATGGTAATACACATTACACACTTTGAAACTGAATATCAAATAATTTAGCATACCCTGATTCTGATTTTAATCATTGTATAATTTCATGAGCATAGATTTTGGAAAGTGTGGCTGTCCAATGTGATATTTCATTGTTTATATTTTCATCCAAATAAAAAAATCACAATGCACGTCCTTTGGATAGTGGGGTATTAGTTTATGTTCATGGGGTCCCCTAAATAAATAGCATAGGTTTGGTGATCATTTTAGTTTAATATGAGTATTCAAAAAAAAAAATTAAAAAATAATAATAAATTTGCGCGTAGAGCAATGAAATGACCTAATGCTTTGCTTTCGGCACTTGGGGATCGTGACTCCATAGTTTTCTGACCTAGAGTTAGTAATTTTATCTCTATTTTTGGTAATTTGAATTTGTTTTTGACTGAGTTAACTTGATATGATGCCTGAGTATGTGAGATTCACTTGTTTCCCTAAGGTCTTTGAGTCTGGGAGTCATCGGCAAAGTCTCGCTACAGGGGTTGACACTTTTGAGTATAATTTCAATTACTATGAAAAAATTGCAAAAAAAAAACAAAAAAAATATATAATACAAAAAAAAATTAAATACTCATCTTAATATTGAAAGGTGATTCCACCTAGCGCTTCCGTAATTTCCCCCTTGAATAAAGATGAACCCCCATGTCTATTGTGATGCACAACACACTTAATTGGTATTGGATGAAATATGACAATGAATTTGAACAAAAGAATGGGATTGGGATTGAGATCTTCTTATGAAACTATCTTGTATTAAAATATTTTGATGGGTTTTATGATTTTTTGGTATATGGGTTTCTGGTGATCATTGTGTATTAAAATGTTTTTGGAAAAGGGAATTCGAATTTCATATTGTTGAGATATATTTTGCTCGGGACTAGAAAAACTCAAGTTGGGGGTGTGATTAGGCACTAAATGAGGCTAATATTCATTGTTAATATACACAATATTCATGTTCTTTATTATTCATAAATACCATTTTAGTGCATTTTACACTTTGAACATCATTTCACATTATGATTGTAATACCTTCTTAAAATGTACTATTATGTGGTACATTTTTTAACATCATTTGAAGTACCTAATGATTCATCTGATTATACATATTTTAATTTTATATTTTTTTAAATTGATCTACAATCAAATATTAACATGTTTCATTTAGGGATCAATGGAGAATTCATGGAAGAAGATGGGGATATTTTGTGATGAAAGGAAGCAATTCTAGAGAAGCCAGATTGGACACCACACCACTGATGAGATGGTGGGGCCCAATATACCAACCCAATGAATCCCAAATTTCTTGGGATGCTAGAATACATGTATAGGAACAAATAACTATGCATGATCAAATGCTAATTATTCCTACATGGTGTTTATTTAGGCAGCCCAAGTTAGAGATAAAATTCTGGGCTAGATTCTGCGGCCCAGACAAACAGCCCACCAATTAAACCATATCTCGAAAACCATAACTTCTTTTTGTCTGAGATTTTACAGGCTGTTATGAGACATACGTATCTTAAATTATGTCTTCTATGGCCCACCCAAATGCTGCCATCTAGAAGGTGTTTCATGCTCCTCTGTTTGGTATATGCAAGCTGGATGCCTTTTCGGGTCAAGGGTGGAAAGTCTTCTTTCCACAAACTTTCCACCACCCTAGACCTACCATACTCAAGTGGGATGAATTGTACTGTTAGAGGCTCGACCCAAGGCTCCCAAAATTCCTATTTAAGGCATTGGTGGTGAAGGAGTTTTTAATCTTGGATGCATTGTTGAATTGTAATGTTATGCTGCAATTTTGTTGTCTCAAATTTGTCTTTCACATGTAAGTTGTTCAATTCAATTTGGTTTCTTAATAAAAGTTCTTCTTCTACTCTTATTCTGTTGTTATTAATATCAATTTGATACCGTTGGATCAATGTGTGAATTTATTCACACTAAACCTTGTGAAATTATTCACACAACGGTGGAGTGATCATTTTATTTTTGTTGTTTTCTTTACTTCTCCATGTCCTCCCTCATGAGTCTACTTTCCGCTTCCATTGAAACCATGGGATCAATGGAGGTCTAAACCACTTATGGGTTGATCCAAGGGAGTAGAAAGGGGCTGGATTGGATTTTATTTATCACCTTATTAATGTATAATCACTTCTTTAATTGATATTTTTATTTAATGATTTTTAAACTCCATCATCCTTGTTGAATTTAAGGCCACACACTTCAAGTGCTAATACGAAACCTTACCTTGAAGTGCTCAAAAATTTGATCCTTAAAGTGTATAGGTGATTAGTATTAAGAGTGTAGGAATTAAACCAGTAAGTGAT
The DNA here is from genome assembly GCA_963277665.1 of Viscum album. Lineage (NCBI taxonomy): Eukaryota > Viridiplantae > Streptophyta > Magnoliopsida > Santalales > Viscaceae > Viscum > Viscum album. Next base: position 1,963,239,797 of record OY728155.1, on the reverse strand, counting down.
GATGTTGTTTTATCTCCTTAAATGAACCCATCTCAAATATAAGAAATTGAAAACATTAAAAAGGAAATACGTCCAATCCACCCTGAGCGATAAACTAGGATCAACTCATTATTTTAAATTTAATTTACTTAAATATTTTATATAACTTTCAAACCCATCCAAAATCAATCCAAGTTGTTCACTTCATAGCCGGAAACAGTCTATAGAATGTACGTGTCTATAGGTTTCTTCTTAGGTATCTGTGGATTCGATAACCCAAGCTAAAATACAAGGACTGTATTACCTTATTCTCTTGGGTAAATTTGAGAGAGAATCACCACTTAATTATGATCCCCTAATTTGTTATCCCTTGAACCCTACAAGAGTTAACTTAACCACAAAGATGAAATTACTTAAACCCTAGGCTAGCTTCGGAACACGCAATCGCAGCACCCTGCTTTGATTATTGTTCAAAGGATAGCTTATGGTCAGTGGTTAATTAGAGCACATATACATTCTGGAAATGAGTATGAATTGTGTTTAGGGATTATATTTTAACTCTACAAATTTATCCCGTGTGATCTTGTATTACCGATTAAGATCGCGCTCTCAAAATTTACACAAAATCTTGACCTCGCGTGTTTTGTATTAATTGTTCAATTGCTTTCTTAGTTTATTGTAATTTAAAAACACAATTAATGTATCATATTATTTGAATTAAAGTAGCTCATTGATTCAAAATAAATTAATGAATAAGGATAGAGGTCGATCAATTACTAAAAATGACTACTCTTCCATGGGTGGCGTAATCATCGTAGAAGCGTTTTGCATGTGCAAAGGTTTATAATGGGTATAACCCGATAATGCTTCTACTCAAGAATTCCAGCCCAATTAGGAAGATTAAGAGAAGAATAAATTTAAACAAAATCTAATAAAATAGAAGAAATAAAAGAAGAACAAAGAAGTTTATTACACAAACAAAATCATTACAACATGAAGGAGAAGAAGAAGGCTTCGTCGAAGGGATCCTTGCTTCAAGAGCTACCCTTATTGAAATGGTTGGAGAATTGGAGTGGATCCACTTCTCCTCTGATATAAACTTCCCAATGCACGTCCTAACCCCTCAAAATGAGAAAAAATCCAATTTATATAGGGGAGGGGAGTAGAGGTTACAAGTGGTTTCAAGTGTGAATGTGGAAATTCGAACAAATATTTTATTCCAAATTGCACTGCCCATTTTACCATTACAAAGCGTGAATTGGCCGGCCTTCCAGAAGGATAATATGTGCGGATATGGGTCCTATAGATCCTATAAATATTTGGGCTTAATCCAGTCCCAGATGAAGGAGTTGTGGATGAAATACAGAAGCTTATCCATTCTAGCGAGTCCAGACCAACTTTGATTTCATGGCCCCTTTTCAACAACCAAATGCACTCTTTAGATCTAGTGTCCTGCATAAAAGTTGTAGATAATTAAGTTAGGAACACTTTTACAAAATTTAAAATTCAAATAATAAATATAAAAATATTTATCTTCGAAATACTACAGTAAACTATAAAGGGTAAAACTGGAATTTTCATCAAATATTCAAATGAATGATCTAATCCCAAATACTTTCTAATTAAACATATTTAACACAATTTGAGGAAATTATATCATTTATTATCAATAAAATATTCAATAAAATAGTGTTTTATCAACTCACCCACACTTACCCTTTTGCACTCCTCAGCAAAACCTCATATCAAGTAAACATCAACATCAAATCAAAACCAATTTTAAAACACATATCCTTGAGATCAATCAATTTCACACAAAGAATCAAAAGATATCATGCCTAAAAAACCTTATTTCAAGTTCTTCATTTATATCATTCAATATATTTCTACTTTATTTATCCTCCCATGCACAAAACACTTACCTGACTTGAATTTTCTCTTATCACACAAATGTCAATTTTTTTGCAATGTCTTTCTCATCCAAACTCATACAAGGGTCACCATAGGCTTGATATATTCCTACATCGCTAATCAATGTGAGTAAAGGACATATGTTTATCATGAGGATTTTCAGGGTTGTTCTATGGCTTTGGGTTGGTAGGATTTAGATGTGAAAAATTCTGAGGCTGAATGAGGAGGGCTTGACTCTTTTTGAAGAAAAATTGCATTAATCTAATTTTCACCTAAATTTGGTCTTCTCATCCATCCCCATAGTATCAATTCAGCTCCATCATCATGAAAAGTCATTAAAGGTTTACACCATTCATCATTTCAGCATAAAAAAAATTCAATCTTCTCAAACATGATTTTCTTAAAGGATCTAGATAGGCACAACTTTCCACCTCAATTAGAAGCTCCAGAAAAGGCACAACTTCAATTATCATGAAATCTCCAGAAAAGGAAAAGCTTTCAATATAATGACTTTATACAGCAGTAAACACATCTATTCAAAATTTAATTTTCCACCCAAAGTATCAAAAAATGTGGTAGCACAACACAAGACTGCTTCCCCCACACTTAAGCTCAACTGGATTATGCAACTTCACTTCAAGAGTTGGTTGGATAGGGAAAATTGGCTTGTAATGTGGCTAACCTAACAGGATGTGCATGGCTTCTAAGGGCTATGAGGATTTAATATTCAAGGTAGGCCATTATAAAAAAAGATTCTTTGAAATAGGGGCTTTAATACCAAACAAATTCCTCAATCATTTAAACATAAGTACCTCAAACCCTCAAGTTTTGACAGGAATAGATCAAATTATGGTTAAATCAATCATGGTTTGGTTCTCTCAAGAAGTGAGGTGAATGTAAAGAACATGAAAATAATGGCTTAGAAGCCTAACAAGAAAGTGATTTCAAATATAAAGACAGTGAGATGTGGCATGGGATTCAAAATTCGGTGTACTTTTCATGAAATTACTAAATATTTGAACTTGAAACAAAGTAATTTCAGCATTCATTTAAGCTTAGTTTCAAGGGGTAAATTGTTTCACTTATTGATATGGATTTAAAAATTGTGATGAGAATCATTTCAGATCAAAAGTTTCAAAAACACACAGAAAATTGTAAAATAAACACACAAAATTTGAAAACATAATTTTTTTGTTTTTTTAACAGGAAAGCAATTGAAATTACTAAAATAAAAGGTTCCCTCCCCCACACTTAAAATATTTCATTGTCCTCAATGTGAACCCATGAGATGATATATGCACATGAAATGCAGAATTTTTAAATAGGACAAATAATATAAAAGTGAAAGGGTTAGGAACAGCCTGATGTGCTCAAGTGATGATGGGGTCATGCAGTGTGATAAAATCCACTACATCACTAGGAAGTCCCTCAATGTATCTCTTCAAACGTTGTTCATTGAATGTAAAGATCCTTCCAGTGTCCTCTTGTGTGATCTCCACTACACCATAAAGAAAAACATTAGATACAATATAAGGACCTAACCATCTAGAATGCAACTTACCAGGCATCAACTTCAGTCGTGAACTGTAGAGAAGGACTTTATCTCCAACATGAAAATCCCTTTGTTGGATCATTTTGTCATGAGATGCTTTTGATCTTTCCTTATAGAGCCTTGAGTTCTCATATGATGACAGTTGAATCTCCTCAAGCTCTTGAATTTGCGACTTCCTTTGAATTCCAGCTTGGGACAATTCCATGTTGCATTTCTTTATAGCCCAATATGCCCGATGCTCGACTTCCACTAGGAGATGACATGCCTTCCAAAACACAGTCCGAAATGGGGACATACCAATAGGGGTCTTGTATGTTGTCCTATAAGCCCACAATGCATCATCCAAGCGCTTTCTCCAATCCTTCCTATTTGGCTGCACAGTTTTCTCCAAAATTTGTTTCAACTCACGATTTGAAACCTCATCCTGGCCATTTGTTTGGGGGTGGTATGGTGTTGATGTTTTGTGTGTCACCCCATACTTTCGAAGGAGGGAAGAAAAATTCCTATTGCAAAAGTGTGTCCCTTGGTCACTGATGATTGCCTTTGGTACTCCAAACCTGCAAAAAATATGTGCTTTGACAAAATGCACAACAACATGAGAATCATCAGTCTTGGTGGCCTTGGCCTCTACCCATTTGCTCACATAATCAACAGCAACCAAAATATACAAGAAACCATATGAACTTGGAAAAGGACCCATAAAATCAATGCCCCACACATCAAAAATTTCACAGAATAGTATGGGTTGTTGGGGAATCTCAAGTCTCCTAGAAATATTCCCAGTGTGTTGGAAACGAGAGAATGACTTACAAAACACATGGGAATCATGGAATAAACTAGGCCAATATTATCCAGATTCCAAAACTTTCCTAGCTGTCCGTTGGGGTCCAAAGTGTCCACCACATGCAAGTGTATGACAGAATTGCAAAACAGACTCAAACTCATGATCAGGAATACACCTCCTAATAACTTGGTCACTACACATGTGCCAGAGGTAAGGATCATCCCACACATAAAACCTAGACTCACTTTTTAAATTTTGGACTTGATGTTTCTTCAAATTCACTGGAATTTCAGAGGCAACAATGTAATTAACTAAATCAGCATACCAAGGATGCATACCTGAGATGGTATAGAGATTCTCATCGGGGAAAGTGTCCCGAAGTGGTACCTGGTCCAAGGTGTCACCCTCTAGTGTGTGAGTAAGCCTACTCATGTGGTCCGCCACCAAGTTTTATGACCCCTTTTTTTCCTTTATCTCGATGTCAAACTCTTGAATAAGGAGCATCCAACGGATAAGTCGTGGATTTGCATATGGATTCTTCAAGAGGTACCTGAGAGCTACATGGTCAGAAAAAACAACTACTTTAGAGCCCAATAAATATGAACGGAATTTATCTAAAGAAAATATGACAGCAAGAAACTCATTTTTTGTGGTAGTGTAGTTTGATTGGGTTGAATACAATGTCCTTGATTCATAGGCAATCACATGTGAATGTCCTTCCACCATCTGAGATAAGACAGCTCCAACCGCGAAGTTGGAGGCGTCACACATAAGCTCAAAAGGGATCTCCCACCGTGGGGGATGTATGATAGGTGGAGTGGTCAGACATTGTTTTACCTCATCAAATGAATTCCTGTAAGAAACATCAAAAAAAATCAGAAGCCTTTTGAAGTAATCTTGACATAGGAAGAGCAATCTTACTAAAATCTTTGATGAAGCACCGATAAAATCCTGCATGCCCTAGGAAAGATCTATCATCACGCACACATGAAGAATATGGTAAGGATGAAACAATATCTACCTTTGATCTATCAAACTCTATCCCATGTTTTGACACTACATGCTCTAAGACAATGCCATGCTCTACCATGAAATGACACTTTTCAAAGTTCAGGACAGGATTCTTCTCAATAAAACGATTCAATACATTTACCAAACTATTTAGACATTCATCAAATGAGGATCCATACACTGTAAAATCATCCATAAATACCTCCATACAGGTCTCTATAAAATCAGAAAAAATACTCACCATACATCTCTGGAAGGTACCTGGGGCGTTGCAAAGTCCAAATGGCATCCTCCGGTAGGAAAATGTGCCAAAGGGACAGGTGAATGTAGTCTTCTCCTGATCCTCTGGAGCTATAGGAACCTGAAAATATCCAGAAAATCCATCCAAGAAACAATAGTGTGTTTTCCCAGCTAGTCTCTCAAGCATTTGATCAATAAATGGGAGAGGGAAATGATCTTTGCGAGTGGAATGATTTAGTTCCTATAATCAATACACACACGCCAACTGTTTTGTACCCTCATTCAAACTAACTCATCTTTCTCATTTTTAACAACAGTAACACCAGTTTTCTTAGGTACAACCTGGATAGGGCTAACCCATTGTGAGTCAGAAATAGGGTAAATTATACCTGCCTCAAGCAATTTTTCAACCTCTTTTTTAACAACCTCTAGAAGGGTTGGATTGAGTCTCCTTTGTGGTTGCCTCACCGGTTTAGCCCCATCCTCCAAGAGAATCCTATGCATGAAAATGGATGGGCTAATACCTAATATGTATGCCAATGTACAACTAATTTCCCTAATGTTATCTCTCAAATGATTCAAAATCTTTTCTTCATGTTCAAAAGAGAGATTGTTAGCAATGATAACAGGTAATCTATCACCACTCACCAGGTATGCATATTTAAGATTTGGGGGAAATGGCTTGAGTTCCAATGTAGGGGGGTGATGTATAGATGGAGAAATTGATGCAACACACATATTTGCACAATGAACATCAGTATCAGAATAAAAATCATCAAAATTAGAAAATAACGCATCAAATCCGTCTGCATACTCAAAAACCATGTCATAATTAGAGTTCACATGGTCAAAATCAGAATATGATTCCATTTCAAAATAAAATATTATAGAGTCTTGTTCATTCGAAACAGGTGTGGAAGTTCTCTTAGACATTAAAACAGAAGAAATACTCATAATCTCCCTAAGCATAGGACAATCAAAATCCATGGAGTTTTTACTTGGTGGTTCAAAATGGGAGATAACAAAAGTAGAATGGTCCTTAGAGGGGTACTTCATGGAGTCCATAACATTAAATATAACAACTTCATCCCCAAATTACATGGAAAGTTTTCCCTCATTGACATTTATGATAGTTTTTGCAGTTTTGAAGAAGGTTCTACCTAAGATAATGGGGGCATGAGAAATTACCTGATCTTCCTCCATGTTAAGCACGTAGAAATCCGCTGGAAAGATCATGTCTCTTACCCGGACAAGTACATCCTCAAGAACTCCCGCTGGATATGACGTAGCTCTATTCGCCAACTGCACCACTACTCTTGTCGGCTTCAACTCACCAACCTGTAAATAAGAGAATACAGAGTGAGGCATCACATTTATTAAAGCTCCTAAATCACAAAGAGCATCAGAGAAGTGCAACTCCCCTATGGTACATGGGATGGTGAATGTCTCGGGATCCTTGCACTTTTTTGGCATTGATAGAGTTGGTGTAATGAGTTCTGAGAAATTCCTTCCAAGGTTGATCCTCTCATTTCCCTTGAGCCCTCTTCGATTGGTACAAAGTTCTTTAAAAAAATTTCATACCTTGGAATTTTCTTAATGGCTTCAAGTAGAGGAATGCTGATCTCCACATGCTTGAATGTATCCAAAACCTCCTTTTTCATTTATTCTTCAGCCATCTTCTTGGTTTGAACAACCCTGTTGGGAAAAGGAAGGGGTTTAGGAGGAACATCATCAATCTTTTTCTTACCTTTATCTTTCTCCTTGGATTGCTCATTAGTTGGTTTGGAATGCGGCTTCTCCGGAGTTGAGGTGAATCCCAGTGGAATTGTAGGTACAGATGTATCGTTCATTTGATTCCCACTTCTCAATGTGATGGCACTGACATTCCCTTTTGGATTTGGAGTGGGTTGGGAAGGTAGATTTCCAGAATTCTTACTCACAAGTTCATGGAGGGCGGTGGCAATCTGGCTCATTTGAGTCTTCAACTCCCTCAACTCCAAAATTTTACTCTTCAGCTCATTATATTGATTAAGAACAATTTGCTTCAAAAGATCATGAATATTAGAATCTACCTTTGGTGGAGGATTCCCTTATTGCTGACTTTTTGATGTCAGAGCTTCAAATATCCTTTGGGGTTGTTGGAAACCCTGTTGGTAAGGTGGAGGCTGCTGGAAGTTTGGTTGAAAAGGGGGCCTTTGTTGTTGTCCAGAGCCATACCTCATGTCTGTTTGATCTTTCCACCCTTGGTTGTATGTTGGAGAAAATGAATCAAACTTATTTTGGGGATATGGTTGTTGTTGCTGCTGAAATGGTCTCCCTGGGAATACTACTACGAAATCCTCTGTCTCTTGTAGTTGTGGGCAACAGTCAGTTGGGTGGCTTATCCAGTGAAAATTCCACAAGGCCTTGAAGGAGGGGGTGGAGATGTCTTTTATGCCAAAGAAATTTTCCTCACCATAGTTTTCAATTCTTCTCACTTGGTATCAATAAAATGACTCTCAAGAGAAGAAGGACTTACCTGATTTACTCCCCTGATATGTGGTGTACCTCGATCACCAAATTTTTGGGAGTTTTGGTCCATCTTGTAGATCAATGCACGTGCGACTGCTGGTGTCTTTTCCACAAATTCTCCTCTAGCTGCAACATCCACCATGCTCCTCTCCATGGGTGTGAGTCCTTCATAGAAGTATTGGATGAGGATTTTCTCACTGATTTGGTGATGCGGACAGCTTGCGCACAACTTCTTGAATCTCTCCCAATACTCATACATTGACTCCCCTTGTTCTTGCTTGATCCCTATGATCTCTTTATGAATGGAAGTAGTCCTTGATGCTGGAAAAAATCTCTACAAGAAAAGACGTTTCAAATCATTCCAACAAGTTACATCTTCAGGTTGTAAATAATACATCCAATCTTTCATAGCTCCATCAAGTGAGAATGGGAATGCTCTTAATTTTATTTGGTATTCAGATACATTTATTGGTTTCAAGGTTGAGAAAACCACATTAAATTCTTTCAAATTTTTATTGGGATCCTCACCAGAGAGGCCATGAAACTTTGGAAGCAAGTTAATTAACCCAGATTTCAGTTCAAAGTCCGATTCGAGATTTGGGTATGCAATACAATTTGGTTGATAGTTAATATCAGGTGAAGCCAATTCTTGAATGGTTCTATTAAGTTCATTTCCATTATTTTCAGCCATTTTTTCTTCTTTTATGTTTTAATTTGAATAAATTTAAATTCCAATGTTTCCAGAAGAGAGGAATTCACCAACTGGTTGAATATTGAAACTTCCTGTAGACTGAGAGTGTCTGATTCGTGCCCTAAGGTTGCGTTCAATCTCAGGGTCATGATCTAAGAGATCTTCGGGATTAGTTCCTGTCATCAATCAATGAAAGATTAAAAGAAGGAAAGTGGACCATAGTAAAATAAAAATTAGAAGTTTGAGTTGATGGTCCAAAAAGAAGTAGAAGGAAATAAAAGAAGAAGGAAAAAAATCAGATTGGGTAAAGACGGAAGAAAGAAGAGAGGAAGAGAATTAAGATGTAAAATAAAATAAATACCTCTAATTGGTTGAAATAATTACTTGCCTCCCTGGAAACGGTTCCAATTTGATAGAGCACTGTCGTGGGTTCCCTCAAATGATTAGTGTGATTTTGGGGTACTTAGGTACAGCAGAGTGGCTGACTAAGGTCGTCTCTCAAAGGAGGAAGTGAATTTAACAACTTATTAAAGGTATTATAAAATAAAATATTATAGAATAGAATAAAAAAACTAATTTAAAGGATTGGGGTTTGTTATAGTTTAAGAATCTAGAAGAAGTTTGCTGGAAGAAGATTGTATATTTTTTTGTTTTTAGTTTTGAAATGAATTTCAATTAAAATGACACAACAAGAAGATGTTTTATTAGAAATCTATTTTAAAAGGTGTAATCGATATAAATCTACCTCTTCATTTACTTATTAATCATTATCATCTAAATCAGTATCCACTTAATTATGATCCCCTAATTTGTTATCCCTCTAACCCTATGAGAGTTAACTTAACCACAAAGATTAAATTACTTAAACCTTAGGCTAGCTTCGGAACACGCAATCGCAGCACCCTGCTTTGATTGTTGTTCAAAGGATAGATTATGGTCAGTGGTTAATTAGAGAACATATCCATTCTGGAAATGAGGATGAATTGTGTTTATGGATTATATTTGAACTCTATAAATTTATCTTGTGTGGTCTTGTATTACCGATTAAGATCGCGCTCTCACAATTTACACAAAATCTCGACCTCGCGTGTTTTGTATTAATTGTTCAATTGCTTGCTTAGTTTCTTGTAATTTAAAAACACAATTCATGGATCATATTATGTGAATTAAAGTAGCTCATTTATTCAAAATAAATGAATGAAGAATGATATAGGTCGATCGATTACAAAAAAGAACTACTCTTCCATGGGTGGCATAATCATCGTAGAAGCGTTTTGCATGTGCAAAGGTTTATAATGGGTATAACCCAATAAAACTTCTACTCAAGAATTCCAGACCAATTAAGAAGATTAAGAGAAGAAGAAATTTAAACAAAACAGAATAAAAGAGAAGAAATAAAAGAAGAACAAATAAGTTTATTACACAAAAAAAATCATTACAACATGAAGGAGAAGAAGAAGGCTTCGTCGAAGGGATCCTTGCTTCAAGAGCTACCCTTATTGAAATGGTTGGAGAATTGAAGTGTATCCACTTATCCTATTCCCTAAACTTCCCAATGCACTTCCCAACCCCTCCAAATGAGAAAAACTCCAATTTATAGAGGGGAGTGGAGGAGAGGTTACAAGTGGTTTCAATTGTGAATGTGGAAATTTGGGAAAATATTTTATTCCAACATTCACCGCCCATTTGACCATCCAAATGCGTAAATTGGACAGAATTTTAGAAGGATAATATGTGTGGATATGGTTCCGCTATCGCCTCTAAAAATTTGGGCTTAATGAAGTCCCAGATGAAGGAGTTATGGATGAAATACAGAAGCTTCTCCATTCTAGCGAGTCCAGACCAACTTTGATTTCATGTCCCCTTTTCAACAACAAAATGCACTCTTTAGATCTTGTGTCATGAATACATTTTTTATATAATTAAGTTAGGAACACTGTTACAAAATTTCAAATTCAAATATTAAATATAAAAATATTTATCTTCGAAATACTACAGTGAACTATACAGGGTAAAACTGGAATTTTCATCAAATATTCAAATGAATGATCTAATCCCAAATACTTTCTAATTAAACATATTTAACACAATGTGAGAAAATTATATCATTTATTATAAATAAAATATTCAATAAAATAGTGTTTTATCACATCATAAACATTAAATTAGTTTCTACCACTCATCACTTCATGGAATGTAGTCTCGTTTATGAATGCACAGGCATGGAACCGATGGCAAAGCCATACCCTCTCAAACATCCAAATTCAAAAGCAAAAACCAGGAGAAAACCACTACACAAAACCACATCTGAATCCATTCCTATAAGCAAATATAGTTGTGTTGACTCTCAAACCTCAAACCGCATGCCACCAAAAAACCAACCCCATAACGAGTCACTTCACCAAACTCACCAACAGAAATTAGCTGCAAAGAAGAAACCATCTACTTGACTAGTAATCAGAACCAATCTCAATTGGTATAAAAATATCCACCCAGCGAAGTCTACCCATAGAAAAATCAAAACCAAAAACTTCAAATGAAGTGAAAGAATCATGAACTAGTACCTGAGGGCCTCCCAAATCACACCAAAAGAAGACCTCACCGAAGCCAGAGCTGCGTACCCCGCCACTACCTTCAAACCCGCACACATAGACTATGTATATAGTTTCACTTATAAATAGAAATTCAATTATAATATATATTTGGATATCTAAATTTTATTTTCATAGTTATTTGGGGTATGTGCAGATTTTTCATATGCAATCAAAATTCATAATTCAAAATTTTATAAATTCAAGAAGCTGCTGTGGGTGAAAATTTGGCAAAATTCAGAAGCATTCGTGAGTGAAAATTTGACAAAGACAGGAAGAGAATGTGAGTTAAAATTTTAAAAAATAAGGAAGTGACCATGAGTGAAAATTTGAAAAATTCTTGAAGTGACCTCATGAAAAAAAATTGATCACATGTTGGAATAAAGTGTCCACACATTGAATTCAAGTGATCACACAATGAATTCAAGTAATAGAACATTGGATTCAAGTGACTGGACATTGTATTCAAGTGATCGCATATTGAAGACAATTGAGTACACATTAAAAATCAAGGGACCATAAGTACTGAATTACTATGAGTAACCTACTGTGAATAAAAGGAAATATTTTATACAACGCTCTTTTTTATTCCTAATATATTTTTATCATTTTACTAAAAGTCAATTTTTAATGTTTTTGGTTATCTAATGATTTCATAATTCCTTATTAATTATTGTGGTACTAAGGAATATTTTTGAGAATTTCATATGAGATTCAATCCTAATCAAATGGATTAAACACTCGCGATGTTTTCTTGGTAAAACCCAAGTTCCAAATTTTATATGGTTTTAATTTGAAGAGTTTAACTCACATAATTTATGGGAGTTTCTCAAGGAAATTAATATATATTATTAACTATTGTATTAATTTTTTTAAACATGATTCACTATAAAACATTTACTTTATTTTTCAAAATACTTAGAGAGAACTCATTTAGATATTAATTTTTTTTCCATTTATGAAAAATACATGTGATAGATTTATTTGGGTAATAATAATGAGCAGTACAACTATATAAAAAAATATGAATTTCAAATTAGATTTTTTTTATAATATGAAGAGTTAGTCTCACATGTGTTTTGGGAGTATTCTAAGGAATTTATAATAAAATTTTATGGAGGTGTTTTATGATATATTAATTATTTATTTATTTTTATAATGATTTTTTGTATACATAATGTTTTTATTTTTCATAGAATATCAAATCTAATTAAAATTTTCTTCCACATAATGATTTTATTTTTGTAATTTATAAATGATAATCATTCTATTTAAATTAATGAAAATAGATGTTTCTATTTTGGTGTATAAAAAGATTGATGAATGTAGTGAAAATATATAGAGGTGAATTTGATTTACACTTATACACTATATAATTTACTACTATGTAATTTAACTTTACCATTAAACTTCTTGAATAAGTGAACTACTTTTTACCGAAGCTTCATTGTTTTAATATCTTGATGGGGCAAAGAACTTCCTGATCCAAAAACTTGAATCTTCACCAAAAACCATTCATTGAATTAAATTGTTTTATTATTTCTTTATGATGTAAATGTTTTTTATCACCATGCTTAGTGAGTCTTGAATGAGGTTATACTACCCTAAAATGGTACACATGTTTTTAGTCTGTCCCTTGACAAGACTAGGTTTATTATATACCTTTAGAAGACTTGGTTCTACTTAGCCCATAAAAAATAGAGGAAATGACTACTCTTTTAAGAGTTTGAGTTTATTCTATCTCATTAGAAGACTGGGTTTCTCTTTAACCATAACATATAAGATTTTAGGATTTATCCAATGAATGTATAAGTTGGGTCTATACTTATAAAAGTTCGGGTTAGGTTTTCATCCATAAAATACTAGTCTCTTATTGACCCCTAATATAGCAGATGTTTAGACTTAGCCTAGGAAAGTCTAGGTTGGGTCTGCACCTATAAAATACTAGGTTAGTTTTTCACCCATAGAAGACTAGGTTCCCTCTAAACCCTAAAAAAGTAAGAGGTTGGAATTGATCCTATAAAATTCTAGGTTGTATGTTGTCTTGTAAAAGGATGAGTTTTTTCCTGAACCAATAAAAGACATGAGAATTGGGTTATTCCTCTTGGTGTAAAAAATGGTTGATGTAAAGAGTTTTCACTATCCTTAAAAAGCGATATACCATAGTAGATTTTATACACCAGGTGTGTGTGTGAAAATTAGATATAGGATCATTTAGATCTGAACCACTATAAAATTCACGTGTTCATATTTTAATTTATTTCATTTTCTTTTCTGTTTCTTTTCTTATATCAGTGTGGTTGAATTGTTTAATATTTTTAATGTTATATTTTCTCTCTTAAAGTTTAAACATTGATTAATTTAAAAAAATGAAAATTCACCCCTCCCATTTTTCCATTTCCACCAACCCCTCTAGACCTTACACTTATATAGTTGGCTTCAGTAAGAGTAGATGTAAATGATATTGTTGATCCAAATACTCTAGAACCACTACCTATTGAGGATGGTTCTATAGTTGGATAGACTATTGGTTATTTTTTACTTTAGTGAGATAATATATTTTTTCAAATGAACTATGAGGCATGTGTTGTATTTTATTTTTTATTTATCATTACATTAAAAATTTATTATAAATTTTTCCTACATATAACTTATATAGGAGTATCTAAAATAAAAGGAATCATTGAAAAGGAAATGAAAATTTCAGGAACCATCACCTTTATAAAATCCTCAGTATGGTTATGGGGTAAAAAAATTTAACACATGTTTTTTATATGTTAAATAATAATTATACTTTTTCTTTGTGTGCTAATATATTTAGAAGAGATTATTCATTAAATGTATTTGAAAATGTCATCACAGATACTATAAAGGGTGAGGATCTCACTGTACCCATGTTTCAGTTGTTTTCAATGTAAGTAAATTTTAATGATAAATTTAATTTCTTTAAGTAAACAAATGTTATATTGACTAAATTTATTACTTTTCTAATGTGGAAACTCTACACTCTTTCCATAAAATACAATTTAACTTCTCCTTATAGTCTTATGGATCCAGAATACATTTGAACAATTGTGAAATACATGAACCAAGATACTAGAATTGAGTTTATATATGAAATAGTAGAAAACACACACATTACATTTTGGTTTTTTCCATTCCCTAACTGGTATAAACACATATATAATTATGATCTACTATTCATTATACTATTAATAATTATAAATTTCTATATTTTAGTAAACTTTGTGGCGTTCAAAGAAGATTTAAATAGTTGTTAAATAACTAAATATTTTTTATTCTTTTAGTTCTTTTATCTTAATATTTTAATTTTAAATAAGTTTTGATAATTAATATTTGAAATTATAATAGTTCATGGATTGTGTTCAACATGGTTGAAATTTCAATAATGGAACTAGAAAAATTTGAATATGTGAATGTCTAGGTAGATAACTTTTATATTAGTGAATACATGTTTTTTCTTACATATATAGTGTTTTTATTTTAAAAATGTTATTTAATTAATGTAGTTTCATAATTAGTGAGGGAATGTTGAATGTGGATATTATGTTTTACAATTTATTTTTGAGATAATCACAACTAAAACAACAAAATATTTTGAAAAGTTTAGTTTTATTATAATATTTGTAATTAAAAAAATATGTTGTATTTTTAAATTAATAACATTTTATGTTATAGGTTTTTGAAGATGTTTCATTTTATATTCCAAATAACTTGAAACACCTTTGAAATTTATCTGATGTATATTTTATAAGTTATACTAATTATTATATGTAGTTTCATTTAGATTTATTTATGTAAAAATATTGTGATAATTTTTAAAGAGTTTTGTTATTGTTGTTTGTATTGTGTGATGTTATTATTTTATGTTTCACTTTATGTTTACAAGTATTGAATTTTGTATTTTATATTTTTTAATTTTTTTTTATTAAATTTCAATGTCAGTTTTGAGTAAAATTGACTTAGAAATCCTTTCCAGTAGGGCTTCAAATGTCTGTTTTTATTAAAACCAACATTGGAATGTCTTTCCATACTTGTTTTACTGAAAACCAATTTTTAAAGCCAGGTATGATGGATTTCAATGTCATTATTTTAAAACCAATGTTTAAAGAGATCTATATGCCATCTTTACGAGTCCATAAAATGTAAATTCTTAAAAATTGATATTAAAAATTTTAATTTTTATGTTAACTATATTAATATCATTTTTAATTATTGTTGAAATGAAAAAACTTGATGTAAAAGGTGTTTTTTCCACTAATGTATCCTTTGATTTCAAGTTTTTTTTTCTCTTGAAATTGGTGAAATTTTGGGAAAACCCATAACATGGCTGGATGACGGTTACTATAAATCATGTGAAATAATTTAAACACCTTTATAGTTTTAACAGAGTAATTATGCATGGTTGATGAATAGTTTTCCAAATAGTGTAGACCAACCGTGTGAGTGTCCAAGTGAAGTTAGTGAGGTCGACATGATCAGTTCATGTTTTAGAAAACTATTTTTCTTTCCCAGAAACTAAAAATGACAAAATGACTACTTTCCCACTAAAAATAATTTGACCCCCTAATTCTCTTATTCTAATCCTACATAATTTCCAAACCCCCCCCATACATGAAACACCATCCTCCTCTCTTATAGGTTTGGATTGAAGTCATGGTTTTCATGTTTCGTCAAGGTAAAAACCTAATTACCACCTTATATTATATCCTTTAGGTCTCTCATTCATTATTTATTATATTTAAATTTTCCTTAAATCCATGGTAGCCTAAGGCTCATGCCAGCTGATTTTTAGGGATTGGGTTTTGGTATTTATATATTTTATCACCTATCTATGATCCCATTTAGTGCTCTAAGTGGATTCTAATTATATATAGATGGGTTTTATTGGTTAAATGTAGGTGGTTTCATATGTTTTACTTTATTAGTTTGACTATTGATATGTGCCTCTTTAAAATTTGTTTCTAAAGGATTATGATTATATTATACACATTTTTTTTTGAATTGGTAAAACCCTTATGAATAATGAGATTCACTTATACTCTTGCATTGGGAAAAATGTTTTCTTTAGATAGATTTTGGATTTTATTATGATAGTATTGATGAAAATGTGTGTTTAATGGATAGTGTGGTTTTTAAACCAAAATCATGGGAAGCTTCGGTACTTGGGTAGGTTGACTTAGATGCGATGGGTTCCCTTTATGCTAGCCCTGCTAGTAAAGTATATATTATATCTCCACTGGTCAATGATGTGTTAATCATTCCACTAATTGAGGGTATGACCCTAGTTATTGAAAAATTTCTAGGATTAATAGCATTAGTAGTCATAGGGTGTCATCTGTTGAGATTATTTAAAAAAATTCTCTTAAAGCCTTTCCTTATATAGATTATTTTCTTTATTACATATATCATGGTAATTGTTTATAAATTTAAAGGATCTAGTTTATTTTTCTTAATTATGTTTGTACTAGCATGTTATTTCTTTATAACATGAGTTTGATATAGAACACTTAGTAGTATCCTATTAGGAACTTTTCTTAGACCCTACATATACCCCAGGTGTATGCATACCTTATTTTGTATAATGGAAGAAAATTCAAGGCACCATTCCAAGGAAGTGGGTATTCATGTTAGTCTTTTCTAACTTCATGTTGGTGTAATGATATTGGGATGATAACCCATGTCACATGAATATGGGTTTCTTTTTTATTTTTCTTGTTTTTCATATTTTGTAAACTGTGGGCATGTAATTTGCATCATCACCTTGACTTCCCATCCTATATATTTTTTCCTATTTTGGTTGATGGTGGTATTTTTATCCTGATGGTTAGCTTTTTTTGCATCATGATGCAATTTCTATTTACTATTTAATTTTATTAATTCCATGTTTGTTATTTATTTCTATTATTTATGCCTTTTTTATGGTGTTTCTATCTTATTTAGAGCATGACTCACCAAAGTATGGTGAGGTCAATTTAGGTTCTTTTTTCGGACCCTTTTTTGATTTATAATTTGGGAAAACCATTACCAAATGGAACTTCCTAGATGACTAGACATGTTTTCTAGACTGTAGAGATCAGGAATGGCCTTTAAGACATGCTATAGACCATCTTGGGTATCTGGTTCAGTGGAAGCCCATGTATTGTGGATCAAGTGAAAATTAGAATCATCCCTAGAGATTATTATATTATATTCAACCCAATAATATAGTATTGGGATGTCTATTAGTCAAGATCTCATATTTTCAAGACTCTTTCATGGTCGATGTATAGGGGTGTCTAGAAAACACTCACAGTACCCTACCTTGAGTCACTAAGTGATGTTTGGAATGAGTTCCTAATTTTTGATTTAATTTCCTCTTATCATTGGAAAAAATTCATGGGAAGAATACTATGAATAGGGTACATGACTATGGAAGAGAATTGAATTTTTATGTTCACTTGTTTAACTTTTATGTGACTATTTAAATAAATATTTATGGTTTGATTTATAATATTATTATCTATTTTGATGGGTATATTTTTATTTGATTTGTGTAGTGTAATGACTCCATAAAGGCACATAGATCACCCCTAAGAGGAATAAATGAATAAATATTCACAAGAAAACCCTCCATTTGATCAGAACCTGATAGTGTCAATGGTTAGAATGGTTCAGGCTATGAATCGGGGAGTAGGTTAGTATCCTTCTCATGATAAAGAAGTGGGCATAATCCATAATCATAACAAGGATATAAAATTCCTTTGTTCTAATACTTCCTCATTAAAATGAATTAATGATGCTTATGAAGAAAATTATTGGTTTGAAAATACATATAGAGTCTTTGAGTTCCTAGATAATGCTAATCCTTTTAAGGTTATGTGTTCTACATTTATACTTGAGGTACCAAGTAGAAGGTGGTGGGATTTTATTATTCAAGCTAATAACCATGATAATCTTGAATGAAATGATTCCAAAAATAGTTTTTTCATAGATGTAATTTCTTGAGATGATGGATTTAGAAACATATTGAGAGCTATTAAGCATTTAGCAGAGTGATCATATAGTTATGCATTATGAAAATCTCTTTGTTGAGATTATCAACTTATCCACTGAGATTGTTTCAAATGATATATTGAAATATTTAAGGTTTAAAATTTTCCCTCAATATGGTATTTAATTTTGGTATTCATCCTCAGATCCCAACCTATGCATAAGTTGTGGGTTGAGCCCTCATGGTTGAAATTGACCAAGATCACATGTCAGGAATGATGATATCTTCTTCCTTAGAAATTTGAAGTGAAACTAGATTTTTAGAAAAGAGGAGGAAGTGAGAAAACCTAATCAGTACTAGTTTAAAGGGATTTCAATTTTTATCCTAATCGGATTATTCTACTTTACACTAAAGAAGGCCCCCCTTCTGTCATCAGTGTGGCAGGACGGGCCATATTAATTCAATATATATATACACACACTAATGACACTACATAAATTTGGATAAATGGGATATCTCCAAATTTTTTGTAGATAGTCTCCCAAAAATGGGTATAGAGGGGCCCTCATCTCATATAGGATCCCACACTCAGTCTAGGGCACTAAGGTTAATAGGATATCTCTCTTAGGGTAACAAAGGAAGAGGTGGGTCACCTAATGGGAAGATACAAATGAGAGTGGAACCTTAGGCTATTGGTCTTAATCTGGAACAATTAGAGAGAAAGAAGGTTCATGCAGTATACCATGCCTTCAACATTTATTTGGCAGGGTGAGCAATAGTGAGAGGTATCGTTTTTATAGAATCATATATGGAAATTAATTTATTTAATATTGGTGCCTTTCACTCATTGATTTCTAATTGAACTGTGGGTTTAATAAATATTATATTAGAGGCTTTTCCTTACATTATAGAAATATCAAATCCTATGGGAAAGATTAAGGGGCATAGTCCCTAGTGTCCCTATTTCATCATTTTTTCATCTAAGGTGGAAGTGTTCTAGGATTTCCCCATAATAGAGATGGATCTATATTAATATTATCTTCAGGATAGGATGGTTGATGACCTCCAAGGAGAAAATAAAATGATATCATATAAAGGTTTCCTTCATAATACCTAATGGAAAACCTCATTTATTCTAATGTGAATGTGACCCCTGATCCAATAATGTGGGACCGCCACTTACCAATGTGGGTAAACTCTTATGATAGGTCTCTTATTTTCTTTGGGATTCCAATGAGGGTAATATTTAGAGTATGTAACCTCCCATAGTTAGAGATTTCCCCAAAATGTTTCCAGATGATTTTTCAGGTTTTAATCCTATGCATGTGGTTTAGTTCTCCATAAACCTTGTTTTAGGAACCCAAACCATATCTATTCCATCTTACTATATTGATTAGGATGAATTGAGAGAGTTGAAAATAAAGTTTGATGAATTATAGGACAAAGGTTTCATTCACCCAATCGTATCCCCTTGGTCACCCCCTATGTTATTTTCTAAGAAGGTTGATAATTGTATCTAGTTATGTATTGACTACTAAAAGATTAATCAGGTAATGATCATAAGTAAATATCATATTCCCTATATAAATAAATTATTCAATCAATTGAAAGGGGAATATTGGATTTCTAATATTAAAAATTGGTCGGGGTGCCACTAGATCAGGGTAAATGATGTTGATATTTATAAGGAATATTTTTTAAGAAAGTATGGCCACTATAAATACCTTATAATTCCATTTATTCAGAAATATTTCCAAATAATATTTATGTATTTAATGAATCATATATCCTATTAGCATCTTGACCTATTTGTAGTAGTTTTTTGTGGTTGATACCTTAGTATATTCTAATTAGGGAGAGAAACATAGTCAATAACTAATGATATTCTTGGGGAATCTTCAAGACAAAAAATTTTATGTCATGTTTTCTAAATGTAACATATGGATCTAGGAAGTGATATTTTTTGGGAATGTAGTATCCAAAAAAATCATTTCTATCAATCTGAGTGTAAGAACCTGGATCTTCTTTTTTAGGTATGATTCATTTTTCTGGTGTTTTTTAGAAAAAAGAAGAGTTTCTGGAAATTTATTAAGTACATGTCATGTACTTTATGAGTACACGCTGTGTACTTAGTTACCATAGTAGCTAGGTGATGACCGTGTAATGGCCATGCAGACGGTCGTGTGTGGTGACCTGGAGACCACCGAATGTGCGGGCCAGTGAAGGCAAGTACACGCAGAGTACTTATAAAGTACATGTCGTGTACTTATAAAGTAAACGTAATGTACTTTTGTTTTTTTCATTAAACACACCGGGGTCGTGTCTAATTGGAAGAAATACCTCCTTATAGGTCTGGTTCATCCAAGAGTGAGGGTGCGGCCGCAATCCTTCTCCGAGATCCCGATCAAGCGTCTGTTATCTGAATCAACCATCGTCAATTGCATTGGGATCGCCTCGGTAAGCTCTTCCTTCTCCTAGATCTTCATTTCCTGATTCCTCCTCTTTCTCAAGTTATCTTTGGTTGAGCATTTTTAGCATTTTTGTAGATCTACGGTGTTCTAGGGAGATTCAAGTGTTGAGGTTCATGTATATCGATCCTACAACACTGAGGTAGGTGGTTTGTGACTTTCTGTTGAAAGTCTTTGAGTTATCTGTGAAAAAGTGCCCAATACCCAAAATGAGGTATTATGTGTTTACTTTTTTAGCCTTGTTGATTTCCTACTATGCTTGTATGCTTAAATAGAGGTTAATTGAACGATAATAGTGTTAATTTCTATGCTTTGGAAGTGTTTTCTCATGCATGATTTCCTGTTTTGACCGTTTGGTCTTGTTTTTCGGTTAGGTTGTTCACATACCATGCCTAGTTTTGTTAGGATAGAGTGATTGTTTATCTAACATGTTGTTATGATTTATAATATTATCCAAGTAGTTCTTGAGGTTTACTTTGGCCGATACACTTCACTGTACTTACTTGACTTACATAGGACCGTGAGAACCTGGTGTATAGACCATAGGGAGAATGAACGTAAGGAATTTTCTAGAGTGTCTTTTCTACTTACAATGCGAGACCACATGGGTAATTGCCACAAGTTATTCCTCAGAGTGTCTGTAGTTCCTCGACGCGGGCCACAAGGGGAATGTGATGTAAGTGCTTACCCAGAGTGCCTTTAGCTACTGATACGATACTATAGGAGGAATTAACAACAAGTGATTCCTCAGAGAGTCTATACTTAAGCTGAACCAGAGGGGTTAGTCTGAGTGTACTGTCTAGAGGGTTGATTGTGTTGCTAGGTAGAACCAGATGGGATAGGTTGTGAGTACTTCCCAGAGGGTTACCTGTTGTGTTATCTGTTTTATTGTGTTACTAGGTAGGACCAGAGGGGATAGGCTATGAGTACTTCCCAAAGGGTTACCTGTTGTGTTGTCTTCTTGATTTTTTTTGTGGGACCGTAGGGGTTAGGTTGAGAGTACTTCATAGAGGGTTACTTGATTTGTTTAGATGCATACTTGATATGTGTAATTGAATGAAATTGAATTGTAGGAATGTTTACTTTTGATTACTTCCTTGTTTACTGCTTCTATTTTCTTTTTCCTTCCATATATATATCCACTGACTTTTAGGCACAAATATCTTGGTGGTTTCCTACTAGGATTTGGCCTCACACCCTGTTTGGGCCATGCTTTTGGTCCCAAACAGATTATCTTGTTGTAGATATAGATAAGGGAAAGCACCATTCAACTTCAGGTACTTGACTGTGTTGGAGCTGGAGAGAAAGGGACTAAGCTTAGGCTTGCAATGTTGTAGGGAATTTTATTGCTTTTCTTGTACTTTGTTTTAGTACTGTAACACCCCAAGATTCCACGGTACACTTCTCTTTGAATAATATAGTAGATTGTGTTGTACGGAACTTCGAGTTCTAACACACCACAACCAATCAAACTAGCCATTATGGATAGTAATACCCACTTTTTGAAATTTTATAAATTTTATCTTTCAAAATGGAATTCATTTTTGGATTCATAATATCAAAATTATCTTAGGGTGAATTTTTGGTACTTTTCTAATAACTTTCATATTTTGATGAATAGTGAAAATTACTAAATTTTAATTAAAAACAACTTTTTTAATCAAAATAATTAATAGTGATAAATTATGAATTTGAGTAATTTTAAAGTATAATTAGATTATATTTTTACCATTTAATACAATGTTGGTCATAGGACATAATTTCACATTTAAACTGGACATAAGCAAGTGTCAATCCTTTGATAGTTATTATTTCTTAAAAACACGCTTTTTGTTTTGACGACAGGAATTAATTTTAAATTAATTTCTGCCACTTCTGTGTTTTGAATTTGGAAAAATGGATTCCATAGTTGGAATTAGGATTTCCAAATTATGTAAATAGTTAACTTTTATTTTTAGACATTTTGAATAATTATTTCGGTAAATATTTTATTTACCATGGTTAAAGGGTAAATCCGGTAAATAAGGGTAAAATAATAATATTATAATAATATTAAATTACCCTAAAACGTGTCCTAACCCTATTGGTTGATACATGTCCAACGATGGGCATCTTTGGGTCGATTGTTGGACCTCATGGAGCCACTTGTAAGTGATAACGACACTTTATATTAATTAAGTTAAAGTAAATACAAAAATGACATAAGCATATATCTTTTAGAATTTTTTTACATAGGGTTATATATGTTATATTTAAGACTATAAATATTCATTATAAAGATAAAAATACTTCCTACATAATTTTATTTTATTTATAATTTTTAGACATTGAATAATTAAATTTATTTATCACACAATAATGATGCAGTATTTTCCTTATTAATGAAAGAATCAAATAATTGGTATTATAAATGATAAAATAAATATAATTTGAAAGTTTTGATGAAAGACACGAATTTTATAGTTTAATATGAAATGTTATGATTTCTTAAATGAATTTGGTTCGAATTAATAAATTTTTTAAGACTATAAAAAAAATCAATTATTAAATAGTGTCAAAATTGATATATATGAGTTTTTTTAAAACAAATATTATATTATTAATTGATATTATATTCCTAAAAATCTATGGTTCGGCCAAAGGACTTATATAATTATGGGAGTATCATTAATGGACCACTTGGAGGTCTATTGGAAGTATATAGTAAGTTTATTAACTATATAATATAAAAATACAAAGAGACATAGTAAATGTCAAACTATTTAACTAAGAGTTAAATAAAAAAGATAAAGTTAATATAGTGACCCAAACCTATCTAAAACCTATTGGTTATGTGGTTTTCTACCTATCATCACCTTAAACTTTAAATAATCCACTTTGGATCCATTATAAACCAAATATGAATTTATTATAAAATAATATTTCTAGATTTTCCTAAGGTGCCCCTCACCCCTCTTATAAAAGGGCACCCCCTTCTCTATAATTCACACATTCAAAGCCATTTGGCTCAGCCAACCCCTGAAAAAATATCCTATAAACTTCCCTCAATTCATCCTATAGGCCCTCCTTTTGTCAGAAAGCCAACTTAAGGATAACTTTTGATCAAATCAAAAGGAAGAACCCGAAGAAGAGGTAATGATTTCACCACCCTCTTTCAAGTTCCTTTCTTCTTCCACTTCTTCTTTCTTTGTTATTTCCATTATAAAATAATAACCCTAGTATCTTATATATAATTTTATGTTATTATAAATATGTTACAACCATATTCTGTATCCTATCCATCCTTTGAATGACATTTCACCATACGTGTGTACGTACAACCTACCGTCTCCACGTCGTGGTGTAATTGTTATTCAAAATATTATTATTTGGATGGGTATAATAATGATGTGTAATTCGTATAAATAATAAATATAACATGATAATTATTCTGCATATATGATATATCATCCAATTATATATTATTTTAATATCAAAAGAATGATATTGTCGCTCGTGCGTACGTACGAATTACCGTCTCAATGAACGCGATGAGATTCATTCCCCATCATATCCATTCAAGACTAAATTTCATTTTATGATTAAAAATATTTTTTAGAGACATGATATCATTCTGGATATGAATAATATACATCCCATCCATAACAAATATGGCTCACATAACAAAGAATATAAAGGAAAACGAATCCGTTAACACCCGAAATGACGATAATACTAAGATATTATCAACAAATCAATATTAAAAGATCATATATGATATCATATTAATGTATATGATTCTTTTATAATTAAATAACAATTATTTCACCATTATAGAGTAGGTTAAACTACCCTCTATGAAGGAAAAAGTACAAAGTAATGGGTTTTTTATCTCGCTTTTAATTCCGTGAGATTTCCATTGTTCACCACTTATTTATTGCATGTGGTGTGTATACTGCCCATGATTGTATTAATTGTGTAATATCATTTAATTTATAGATATTTACATCATCATTGTATGACACTTCTTTCATGGGTGTATGTTTCGTATGTTACCAAATCGATAAGGGAATTTGAAATTTCAATTTCCACTCATTCAGCTTTACGCATACTTCATTGATTATTTTACTCTGAGATTATGTGTGGAATCACTATTCATTTTCTTATGTCATTATTTCCACTCCCCTTTCTGTGGATATACTTTTGATACACATAATAACTCCATTGATAAATTCTCAAGTCATCGATATGAACTTTATAAGAGTAATTTTAACTCAATCTCCATTTGTTGAGTTAAATATCCAATTCATTGGTGTTGTTTTTACAAGAATATGTGTGAATATCCTATGATTGATTTACACTGAATATCCAATCATATTGAGTGTATTTATATTTTTCACACATAATTATGTCTTTGATTTATCCTTAACCTAAGGATATGGTCTTTATAATATATTTCATCTCAATTTACATTCCATTGATACTTCTTTGTTGTTATACACCAAATCACTTTTATAAGGTGTATATAATGTACTTTGACATAGTATATCATGAATCCATTTATTCTCATGATATTATAATGTTTTTATTACCTCAATTATTTTTATTCAAGTGTCTCTCTTTTGTTTAGGAAATCTAACTAAAATAACATTTTAAATGTTTTAAAGAATTGATATTCTAAATCTTTCTCATTAATTTCCATGTTTTAAAAATGGTTTTAAGGATTTATTTATATGGACTTTAAAGTTTTAAAATTAAAATTCATTTTAAATGTTTCAAATTGGTATGGGACACTTTGATTCAAAAATCTATTTTTAAATGGATTCTTGACAAATAGTGTGACTTTTAAATGATTTCAAGAAAACGGGGGATATTTCTCTCTAATAGTTTTGATGATTATTTTCATCTATGTCAATATCCTTCATTATTCTCAATTGAGGTTAATCTAATACAATACAATCTTCCATAATGTATCGAATGAGTTATGTTTGACTGTGGATATGCTATTTTTATACCATTAATGCTTTATGGTTAAAGTATTGACATTTCATATGCTTGTTTTAATATGAATGTTTATGATATGTTTAAACCTTTTCACATGAGGAATGTATTGGACTTAGTAAGTGATGTGTGGAGGCCTCTATAGCTCCTTGATGCATCGGTAGGTCTCATGAGACAAATAGATGTGGAATTGGCCAAGGCCCTTTCCCAATTTGATATATGGTTTTGGCCGAGGCCTTAATCATTTTAGACGTCTTGGATGAGGCCTTGACAAAATGTTTCAAAATGTCCGGCATTATACATTCCCTCATTATGGAAATAATATTAATGGTTCATGTGGTCATTCGATTAGTAGAATGCCCATGATTATGTTTTATTATGGCATTATTTACTCAGCTCATGTTCTTGACATAAAAGTATTCATGTTTATTATTGGTAAAGAAATGTGGTTTCAATTATTCACCATGATTAATATTTATATCATTTTATTCTGTGTTACTTACCCTTACTGAGCATTTGAGCTCATCCATTTCTTATGTTACATTTTCCTAGGATATGAAGAAGTTAGTTATGAGTGACCTGCAGGCATAATCTAGGAGGCTTGGATGTTTCTAATGAAATATATTTGTGTTGTATTTCTCTTCAAGTTGTAAAGTTGAACTTATGTATGAATCTTGTTTCCAAGGCTACTAAACTGATCGGTCTTTTGAGACATGATTTCCTTGTGATCATTCCAATGATATGTAATAATGCACCTACTCGGGGTAACTAGGGTCGGGGCGTTACAAGTACTGTATTTTAGCATTGTGGTTTTTTTGGCTAATTTCCTAGACATATGTATCATTCATCATTTATATATATGTTCTCCAATTGTTTCTTTCATCAGTCTTCCATTGTTTCTTGTTATTTGGAATTATTACGGCTTCCACTATTGTATATTTGTTTACTTCTGCTGTGTTACTCTTCTAATGAGGGCATTGTTTCCCCACTATCACACCCAATGACCTTGTTGCTAGTCGGTAGCCTCTGGAGTTTGGGGAAATGCGCTTGAGGCCATGTGACCAACCGGGTATGAGGCGTCTCTGGGCAGCTTCCAGAACCAGGACGTTACAAAGTGGTATCAAAGGAATTATTTTCTCTTGAATTACTATTTGGAGCCTATAGACAAGTATATGATAGAATTTGTACTTGGTAATAAGTTGTGCCTAAGAGTAGCTAACCCACATACATGGAAAAGCCAATCTACCTCGTTATTGCAAGTATTTTGGTTTTGCAATTATTATAGTTGATTTGATTTCACCTTGAGTGATTCACATGTTTTGTGCTGTTATTGTTAATGTTATTGAGCTTCTATTTCTATTGAAACCCGATGATATGAGGGTATTCCATATCATGTGTCATATATTCACTTTCTAGAAATCACATGTCATACATTCTTGCCATGCCATTTAGGTTGCATTAGAGATTGCATGTTGTTGTGATAGATGTTGTGCTAGATATGCATGATGTTGTGATAGATGACTTGAAAAAATACCTGTTTTTTGATAGGGTATTGGTTGTGTAAGGTTTTGTTTGAATGAATGCCAAAATTTGGTTCTTGAGGTGTTATGAGTCCTCATGGACTGTAATTTGGTGGATCATTGATCTATTATGCTTGTTTATAACATGTATAAGATTCCAAGCTTTGATTTGCGGGGAGTATGGGCCCTCACAGATCATAATTTGGCACCTTAAAGGTTTGTTTCAGTGTTTTTATTGGTTCCAGAGTTTTTTCTAAGGCTTATTGTTCGAAAAAACTCAGATTACATGGCGTGTAATGTTGAATACATTCCATGTGTTCTTATG
This sequence comes from Viscum album, assembly GCA_963277665.1. NCBI lineage: Eukaryota > Viridiplantae > Streptophyta > Magnoliopsida > Santalales > Viscaceae > Viscum > Viscum album. The sequence goes on along the minus strand of OY728155.1, from coordinate 1,963,212,240 downwards.
TTCGAGAAGAAATAGTTTTTCTTAAGTACATGTTGTGTACTATATGTACACACCGTGTAGTCTCTAACTGTTTCTTAGACTGTGTGTGCAAAGACACGGGGTTTGGAATCTTTGGTAGGACACGTCGTGTACTGAATGTACACACTGTGTTATAGAACTGTGTAGCCAGTCGTTTCACTAACAACATGGGTTGGAGAAGTATTCTTGGTACACGCCGTGTCCATCTGGAACACACCGTGAAGTGTGAGCCGTGTATCCGACCATGTCATTGACAACACAGGTCAGTGAAGGTCATCTAGTACATGCCTTTTATGGCACTAACACGCTGTGTAGTCTTGTTCTAGGTGAACCGTGTGGCCTAGACATGTAAGGGAACTTGGGCAGGGGAAGAGGATTCAAGTACATGCCATGTGTAAGGACAACACGCCGTGTATGGGGTGTTTCATGACCAGTTTTGGCAGAGGTAAATGTCCATGTGAAATTCTTAAGGGAACACGCCGTGTAGGCATTATACATGCCATGTATTCATGTTTTGAAAAACTTTAATTCTTTCTTTATCATGTTCCCTTCTTACTCCTCAAATTTTCAGTCCTTGATAATCTTGATCTAAGGTGTGTGCCTGACCTTATAGAGTCATGCCACTGAGATGTCCTCTAGTTGTATGCCAGTTATAGGGAAATGATCAGACACCAGACATGATTGATCAAGGACTTCCAGTAGATCCTCTAGTTGTGCCAGTCTTGGAACCAGCCGTCATTCTTGACACATGTGATGATGCACAGTTCTGAGAGGGATTTATGAGGTTCACCTTTCGGGGAGTACCGCATCCCTCCCCTTCTATGGTAGAGCTGATGTGGGTTTTCTAGTATTAGTATCCTCCCACTTTCACTGGGGAAGGAGGACCTCAGGCTACAGAGTCATGGTTAGAAGCCATGCTTTCCATCTTCGATCATCTGAAGACACATCCAGAGAGGAGGGTCAAGCTCTCTACCTATATGCTTTGAGATTCCGCCAAGATATGGTGGGATGTGATCTCACATGCAGGATGCCAGAAAATTATGGATTGGGATAAATTCCAACAAGATTTTTATGACTACTTCTATCTGGAGACATTGAGGGACGATCGAGCCCAAGAGTTCATGAGTTTAGAGCAGGGTAATCTTTTTTTTATAGAGTACTCTTCTCACTTCAATGACCTGCATCACTTCATGCCTATTCCAGGAGGTCATGAGTTATTACTAGAAAGGAAGTTTGAGGATGGTCTGAGGCACAAAATTCGATCTCATGTGAACATCTTCAGGTTGACTTCCATCAGTTCTATCATCAACTAAGCACTGATCACAGAGCGTAATCTGAGGGATTCTGGAGTTGTGAGCTAGGGTGGTTCGACATCCGGAGTTAGTATTCTTCCTACTGATAGTAGGAAGTACTGCATGGGGGTCTTTATGTGGTGATCCACAGAGGTGAGACACTTATTTTGGTATCTAGGTAGTGTGCTACCAGTGCGGGAAGAGCGGGAATATGAGGCCAAATTTCCCAAGAGACCCAGTGGAGTGCCGATATTGTGGCAAGATGGGTCATCTTCATTGTTTATGTCAGATCTTCTCACCAGTAGCTGGTGACAAGGGTTCATCTATGACTCCAAGTTCAGGAGAAGTGCCACCAGTTTCTCATCAGTCTGGGAAATGGAGTTCTACCAGCCGTTCATGCAGAAGCGGAGGTTGTGACCATGGTATACAGTCACCAAGATTTCAGTGACAATATGGTGGATCATATCAGGGTGGTCAGGCAGGGTCGTAGGGTCGAGTTATAGATCAGACTTTTGAAGTGGAGCAGAACCATTAAAAGCAAGATCCCAGACCCTCTATAGTTTGAGGTACAATTCTTGTTGCCTCAGTTTTAGCTTCTCCTCTTTTTGATACAGGATCTTCCCATAGCTTTATATTTTTTTTCTATTATGGAGAGCCTTGAGCTCTGTATCTTTTCTTCTACTGATATCTTAATTCTAGACACTCCGTTGGGGACTAGAACTGCTACTGTATGTCAGTGCAAGGAATTCCCTCTAGAGGTTGGTGGGTGTCACTTCTTATGGGACCTTTTTGTCCTAGAGATGACAGGCTATGATATCATTATCGAAATGGACTGGCTAATTCCCTTCCAGGATGTTGTTAATTTCTATCGTCATATAGTGAGTTTCACATCACCAGAGGGTTGATCGTTTGTTTATAAGGGCGAGTGGGATGTCCAAGCGAGCAGAGCAGGACCCGAGCATCATGGGTAAGGAGGAGTTATAGCCCAGTTTGCTAGTCTATATCTGGATGACCAGGGGACTTCATAGATGGACTTTCCTTCAGTGGTGGATTGTTTCAGGGATGTATTTCCAGAGGGAATTTCAGGTTTTCCTCTAGAGCAATAGGTGGAATTTTCTATTGAGTTTGTTCCAAGAGCGGCACCGGTGTCCATTCCTCCTTATATAATGTCTACACCAGAGTTACACAAGATCAAGAAGTAGTTGGAGGATTTCTAGGCTAAGGGTTTCATCAGACCCAATACTTCTCCTTGGGGTTCGCCTATCCTATTTACAAAGAAGGCAGACAGTGCCCTCAGGTTGTGTGTGGATTATTGGAAGTTAAACCAGTTGACAGACAAGAACCGATATCCCTTACCGAGGATTGATGATCTCTTTGATCAGCTTCGAGGAGCCCATGTGTTCTCGAAGATTGAATTGAGGTCCAGTTATCATTAGTTTCATTTTAGACCATTAGATATACCTCTTATAGCTTTCCAAAGGAGGTATGGTCTATATGAGTATATGGTTTTGATGTTCGGTCTCCTGAACGCGCCTGTAATTTTCATGGCATTGATGCACCAAGTGTTCCATACATACTTGGATTCCTTTGTGGTTGTCTTTTTGGATGATATCTTGGTGTACTCTCACCCTCGACACGACCATGCTACCCATAATGAGATATTTTTGAGTACACTGAGAGAGCATCAGTTATATGCTAAGCTCTCAAAATGCCACTTTTGGATGAACCAGATTCACTTCTTGCGTCATGTTATCTCAGAGACAGGATTACTTGTAGACCCATAGAAAGTGATAGTAGTAGTTTACTGAGAGCACCCAAAGAAACTTTTTGAGGTAAGAAGTTTTCTAGGGCTGGCTGGATACTACAGACATTTCATATAGGTCTTCTCACGCTTAGCAGTTCCACTAACGAGCCTGACTAAGAAGGGTGAAAAGTTCTTATGGTTAGATTCTTACGATTCAGCCTTCTAGGAGATGAAAGGGAGGTTGACATCAACACCGATACTAGTATTTCCAGATTCGGGTAAGAGATATACTGTGTACTGTGATGCATTAGGTATCGGGCTGGGAGCTATGCTTATGTAGGGAGAAGGAGTCACTGCGTACGGTTCTCGGTAGTTGAGGCCACATGAGAGGAACTACCCAACGCACGATCTCGATCTAGATACAGTTGTACATGCCTTAATTTGTTGGATACATTATCTATTGGGAGAGCATTTTGTGGTTTTCACCGACCACAAAAGTATCAAGTATATCTTCACTCAGCATAACCTAAATTTAAGACAGCGAAGGTAGGTTGAGTACCTTTAGTATTTTGAATTTGAGCTTGCCTATATGCCTGGAAAAGAAAATGAATTGTCTGATGCGTTGAGTAAGAGGACTCAGATATAAGCATTTCAGGAATCCATCAGTGAGTGATAGCTTATGGATCTGTTCTTTGAGATTCATTTGGAGGTGCATGATAGGCAGGGGAAAACATTTCTTTCTTTTGTAGTTGTTACCTCTACTCTTCTTGATCGAGTGAGAATGAGGTAGCTATCAGATTCTGAAGGCCTAGTCCTATGGGAAAGTGTTTCAGAAGAGGACCCTATTACTAGATGGACCATAGAAAAGGATGAGATCTTGCATTTTCATGGGCACGTATGGGTTCCATCAGACATATGCAAGGAGTTGATGCGGGAATTTCATTCCTCAATTTGGGCAGTTCATCCTGGTGTCACCAGGATGTATCATGATCTAAACCGTCAGTATTGGTGGCCAGGTATGAAGATAGATGTTTCTGGGTTCATCATGAGGTATTCCAACCGTCAATAGGTGAAGGCAGAGCATCAACGACCCACGAGGATTTTGCACCAGTTACCCATTCCCAAGTGGAAGTGGAATGATATCATGATGGGTTTCATGACAGGTCTGCCAAGGTCGCCTTGAGGGAATGATGTTGTTTGGGTTGTCATTGATAGACTCATAAAGGTTGCTCACTTCTTGCGATCAAGGAAACCTTCAGTGTTGATGAGATGGGAAGGTTGTACATCTGATAGATTTTACATTTACGTGGGGTTCCATACTCTATTGTCTCAGACATGGATGCATGTTTTAATTCTCAGGTCTGGCAGGGGTTTCATAAGACCTTGGGTACACATGTACTTTTGAGTACAACTTATCATCCCCAGATAGATGGCCAGTCAGAGTGTATGATTCAGGTGCTTGAGGACATGCTTCGTTCATGCATCCTGGATTTTGGAGGTTCTTGGGAGAAGCACATACCTCTTATGGATTTCTCCTACCACAATAGTTTTCAATAAACTATTCAGATGGAACATTATAAGGCTTTGTATGGTAGGCCATGCCGATCACCCTTATGTTTGATGGAGATAGGAGAGGCAACTATGCTAGGACCTCGTCTTGTCTAGGAGACCACAGAGCTGATAGAGTTGATTCAAAAGAGGATGGCTACTGTGCTGTCTCTACAGAAGTCTTATGTTGATCAGCGGAGACAACCTCTGGAGTTTGAGGTTGGGGATCAAGTTTTCATGCATGTCACATCGAGGTTGGGGAACAAGAGGATTTTCAGACAGGGTAATCTTTCACTGAGGTATGTCAGGCCATTTGAGGTTTTGGAGAGAGTTGGGACGATTGCCTATCAGTTGCAGTTGCATCAGAGGTACCGAGCTATGCATGATGTTTTCCATGTTTCTCACCTTTGATGTTACTTCTCAGACCCATCTCATGATTTTCAACCCGAAGAGGTTGAGTTAGAGGTTGATGCCTCATTTGAGGAGCATCCTATCCAGATTTTAGATTGAATTATGAAGGTTCTCCGTGGATGATCTGTTCCTCAGGTACGAGTGCTATGGCACCACAGTTGAGTACAGGACGAGACTTGGGAGAGGGAGACCAATGTATGATCACAGTGGATGAATCTGTTTGAGGACTCTTCTTCTACACCACCTTTCTAGGAAAATTTGGGGACAAATTTCTTTAATGGGGGAAGTTTGTAAGAACCTGGATCTTCTTTTCAGGTATTTTTCCTTTTTCTGGTGTTTTTGAGGAAAAAGAGGAGTTTTTTGAAATTTCTTAAGTACACACCGTGTACTTTATGAGTACATGTTGTGTACTCAGTTACCATAGTATTCGGGTGTTGGCCGTGTAATGTCCATGCACATGGCCATGTGTGGTGACCTAGAGACCACCTAATGCAGGGGCCAGTGAAGGCAAGTACATGCCGTGTACTTATAATGTACATTTTGTGTACTTTATTTTTTTTCATTAAACACACCGGGGTCACGTCTAGTTGGAAAAAATCCCTCCTTCTAGGTATGGTTTCTTTGAGAGTGGGGGTGCGACCATGATCCTTCTCCGAGATCTTGATCAAGCGATAATTATCCAAATCGATTGTCATCGATTATGTTGGGATCGCCTTGGTAAGCTCTTCCTTCTCCTAGATCTTTGTTTCCTAATTCTTCCTCTTTCTCAAGTTATCTTCGGTTGAGTGTTTTGAGAGTTTTTGTAGATATATGGTGTTATTGGGTGATTCAAGGCTTGAGGATCATGTATATTGATCCTACAACACCGAGGTAGGTGGTTTGTGCCTTTACATTGAATGTATTTGAGTTATATGTGAAAAAGTGACCAATACCCTTGAAAGAGGTATTGCGTGTTTATAGTTTTAGCCCTGTTGATTTTCTGATATGCTTGTATGTTTGAATAGAGGTTAATTTAATGAAAATAGGGTTAATTTATATGATTTGTAAGTTTTTTCCCACACATGATTGTCTGTTTTGACCATTTGGTCTTGTTTTCCTGTTAGGCTATTTACTTACCATTCCTAGTATTTTTTGGATAGAGTGATTGTTTATATGACATGCTGTTATGTTGTAGACTATTACCCAAGTATTTCTTGAGGTTTAATTTGGATGATACGCTTCAATGTACTTTCTTGACTCACACAGGGTTGTGAGAACCTGGTGTATAGACCATACGGAGAATGGACGTAAGGGCTTCTTCAGAGTGTCTTTTCTACTTACAATGTGAGAGCTCATGAGAAATTGATATAAGTGAATCCTTAGAGTGTATTTAGTTCCTTGACGCGGGCCACTGGGGGAATGTGATTTAAGTGCTTCCCCAGAGAACTGTTAGTTACCGATATGAGACTATAAGAGGAATTGACAGCGAGTGCTTCCTTAGAGAGTCTATACTTAAGATAAACAAGAGGGGTTAGTCTGAGTGTACTTCCCAGAGGGTTTCTTGTGTTTCTAGGCAGGACGAGAGGGGATAGGCTATGGGTACTTCCAAGAGGGTTACCTATTGTGTTATTTTCTTGCTTGCGTTGCTAGGTAGGACCAGAGGGGATAGGATGTGAGTACTTCCTAGAGGGTTACCTGTTGTGTTGTTTGATTTCTTGTGTTGTTTTGGTGGGACCAGAGGGGTTAGGCTGAGAGTACTTCCCAGAGGGTCACCTATTTTGTTTAGCTGTTTACTTGATATGTGGAATTGAATGCAATTGAACTATAGGAATGTTTACTGTTGAGTACTTCCTTGTTTACTGCTTCTATCTGCGTTTTCCTTCTATATATATCCACTGACTGTTAGGCACATATCTCTTGGTGGTTGCCTATTGGGATTTAGTCTCACACCACTACCACAAAACTGGGAAAGGCCAGCGCCAACCTTTATCAGTGCTAATGAAAAAGTGCTGATAAAGGGGGGTACTTTTATCAGCGCTAAAAAAATTGCTGATAAAGGGTACCTTTATCAGCTCTAAAAAAAGTACTGATAAAAGTACCCCTTTATCAGTGCTTTTTTTAGCACTGATAAAGGTACCCCCTTTAACAGCGCTTCTTTTTAGCACTGTTAAAGGGTACCCCTTTATCAGTGCTTTTTTAGTAGTGCTGATAAAGATAGGTCTTTTTTCAGAGCTTTTTTTTAAAAGCGCTGATAAAGAGTCTACTTCCAAAAAAAATTTATTAAAAAAATATATTAATATTTAAATATATAGATATAGTTATATTGATATAAATATAATATATATTTTTTAAATATAATTTTAAATATATTTTAGATAAGTATAAATATACAGTTACACTTAATAATAAAAAAGTTAGAGAAAATGGCTTATCAAAAAATTAAAAAAATATTTTTAATAAATAATTTGCTAATTATTATAGAGTAATAGTCATTTAATAACAATTTGAAGACTAAAAGAATAAAAAATATTAAGAAAGATCCAAAATATGTTGAAAACGCAACTCGAACTTTAAACAACCATAACTTTGGATCCGGGTGTTCGTTTGAGCTCTACAACATATCAAATTGAAGCCTGTGACGACATCTACGCGCTAGTGACCCATAAAAAGCCTCTGTAACATTTTTCATGGCCAATAAAGGCCCATAAGGCCTCCAAAACTGAGTTTTTAGTTGGGATAATCCTATTTTTTAACATTTTGTGGATTTTCAGCCTCGTTTAAGGGGGTATTATTGACTTTTTTTGGTGGGGACTGAATTTATTCCAAGGTATTACATTCATATTGATATTATTTATTTGAAATTTTATAATTTTTTTATAATGCATTGCTATTTATAATCAAATATATAACAATATATACATATTTTTTATATATTCAACATTAAAATTTAATTATAAATATAAATAATAAAATATATTTACATATAAAATATATTACCTTTATCTAAATAATAACTAATATCCATTTTATTTAAAATAAAAATATAAGAATACTTATATACCTATATATTAAACTATATATATATATATATTAATATAACTACATATATATATTCATATAACTATAAATATATATATTAATATCACTATAAATATATATATTAATATAACTATATATATATATTAATATACCTATATATTAATATATATTAATATAAATATATATTACTATACGAATAAATATAACTAAATATATATATATAGGGATATCATGAATTGGAAAATAAATCAAAATAGAGGAGTGGTAAGGGCTTAGGCACACAGGGGGGAGGTCTCGAATTCAAAACCTGGGGGAGGCAGGGGCACGCTCATGGGGGCGGATTTGGGGGGGGGGGCTAGCACTGATAAAGGGGTGTAAGGGGGTGCGTGCGGGCACTGGATGGGCTGGAAAGCGCTGTTAAAAGGGGGCTCAAGCGCTGTAAAAGCCCCCCCTAATTTGGTAGGATTTTTTTAATTTTTTTTTAATTTTTTTATTTTTTTTTAATTTTTTTACTTTTATCAGCGCTAAAAAAGCATTGATAAAAGGGGTATTTTATCAGCGCTAAAAATAAAGCGCTGATAAATAACCCTTTTATCAGTGCTTATTTTTAGCGCTGATAAAGGGGACCCCCCTTTATCTTCACTGGCTTTAACAGCGCTTTTCTAGCGCTGTAAAGACCATTTTTAGCACTGATAAAAAGCGTATTTGTAGTAGTTCACCCTATTTGGGCTATGATTTTGGGACCAAATAGATTATCTTGTTGTAGGTATAGATAAGGGTAAGTGCCCTTCTACTTTAATTAATTGACTGTGTTGGAGCTGGAGAGAAAGGGACCAAGCTTAGGCTTGCGATGTTGTGAAGCTGTTTGTTTCTTTTCTTTTACTTAGTTTTAGTACTGTATTTCAGCATTGTGATTTGTTTGGATGATTTCCTAGACATATGTATCATGAATCATTTACATATATGTGATTTAGTTGTTTCTTTCATCAGTATTCCACTCTTTCTTGTTGTTTGGAATTATTAATGCTTTTTCTATTGTATATTTGTTTACTTCTGCTGTGTTACTCTGCTAATGAGGGCATAGTTTCTCCACCATCACACCCAAGGCCATAAATGCTAGATGGAAACCTCTAGCATTCAGGGAAATTTCCTTGAGGCCATGTGACCAACCAGGTATGGGGCGTCACTGGGCAGCTTCTGTAACTGGGATGTTACATCGAGAAAGGTGAAATCCATTATGACTAGAAATATCCCAATAACTTATTTTAAATCTGAAACTTCTTGGGATTAATAGGTTATTATCAACACTTTATTTGGGATTTATCTAAGATGGATTATCCTTTGATAGTTCTCTCCTATAATACTATGAAATTTGTATGGGATCTTAAGTTTAAGGCCATGTATAATTAGATAATGTGGTGTTTGACTTTGACCCCTTTTAGATTCGTCCTAAAACTGGTTAGGGCTATCTAGTTTATTTTGATGCTTCAAATGTGGATTTGGGCAGCATAATAATGTTGAGAAACCATGTCATGGATACGAAACTCAAAATATTTAGTCACATTAAAGACACTATCCTAGTCATTACCTATAATTTTATATATTTATGCATGTGCATAAATGTTGGTGGTAATTCTAATTTGGTGAAAAGTTAAAAATGATTACCAATCACAAAATTCTTGAGTTATATTTTCTCTCAAAAACGAAAACCAAAAGCATAGATTCTAGGTAGAACACATTTAGAATTTTGACTTTGATCTTTCATATATGCTAGGTTAAGGTGATATAGTTACCGATTCTTTGAGTATAAATTTTTCATATCAAACTGATCAAGAGTCTTGAAAGTAGTGGAATCTCATGAGCCTTATTGTTGTGCTACACCTGGAGTTAAAGATGAGAATTATTCTTTGTTTTTGGGAATAATATTGTTGACTCCATCCCTTATTCATCTTATTTATCAATAACATGTATAGTATAATGATTTCCAGTGCTATCAAAGAGATTTATATGGTGGGAATACTACCGAGAAATGGTTTCTTTCTCTATGAAGATCTATATGCATTAGAGGATGCCTTGTCTTCCCTTATTTAGTGAGGGAGTTAGCTATGGAGTACTACCATTGGTCTTTGTGTGTCAACTATCCCAGTGTAAAAAATATTTACTATAATATGAAGTGAAAATTATGGTGATCGGGTATGAGAAGATATATAGCAGATTTGGTGTCTCGATGATATACTTGTCAGTAGGTAAAGGATGAACACAAACACCATTATGGATTGTTCCAACCCTTTCCCCTTTTTACCTGTAAGTGGGATGAGGTGTCCGTAGAATTTATTATTGGAATATCTTATTACATTCACTAACAAAATTCTATTTGGAATACGATCGACGAGTTTACCAAATTCAAAAATTTCATACTGATTATGGAAATGAAGAAGGTGGAGGATCTTGGAAGGTTGTATATTCATAAGATCATTTAACTTTATGGAGTTACCTACTCTGTCATATATTACAGGGACCCTTTCATTATATATAGATTCTATAAGGGACCTCAAGAGGATATAGGCATCCAAGAGAAGCTAAGTACCACTTACCACCCCCATATGGACGAATAAAAATGACGGGATGACCAGATTATGGAAGATATGCTTTGGGAATGTGTTCCTAGATTTGGTGATACTTGACATACTCATTTAGGAATGTTTGAGTTTTCTTATAACATTAGATATCATTCCTATATTGTGATGGACCCATTCAAGGATCTTTATAGATGGGAGTGATGCTCTTCTTTATGCTAGATGAAGATAGGTGAAACCTCACTAGTGGGACCTATCCTTATCCAAGGGATGACCTCTAATATTTAGGTGATTCGGAACCACTTAATGTTGGAATGGAGTCACCATAATTCATATTACAACAACTATCATCTCCCTTTGTAGTTTGTGGTAGGGTAATATGTGTTTCTAAGGATTCCAACTCATATAGGCCTCTGAAGATTGGTAAATTAGGGAAAGATTTCCTTATGTTACATTATTACTTTCAATATCATCAAGTGGATTGGGAAGGTTTCATATATATTGGGTTTTTGAACATAATTAATAACATCTCATAACATGTTTCATGTTTCACAATTGAATAAGTATCAGTCTGACCCATCCAATGTGACTAATTGAGAAGAGCTCAAACTGGAACTAGAAGTCTCAATTACAAAAATTCGTATTCAAATTATTAACTATAAAGATAAATTGATCGATGGTAAATATATTCAATTAGTTCATGTATTTTGGGAAAAAATATTTGATTCAGGTGAAACTTGGGAGCAGGAAGCTCACATGAGGTACCAAGGACAATTTTGTTCATGGATCAAGTGTCGAGCTAACATTATGTGGGAAAAAGTGAGATAGTGGGGGGAATTGTCACATATACAACCAAAGTTTTAGGTACTTTATGTGTGATTTTATTTATTCTTCTTTTAGACATTGATTTTGAGTCCTTTTCCTTAAAATTGGTGAAATTTAGAAAATAGTATTTTTCACGCGGTTGGTGCATGGTTAGTGAAAACCATGAAGAAACCATAAAACACCCTTATAGTTTTTAATGGAGGAATTATATATAGTGAACACATGTTTTTAAACTGTTATGAACATCCATGTGAGTTCCTAGGTGATGTTAGTGAGGATTCTATAGTTGGCACACAGTTTAGAAAAACATGTGGCCTACCCAAAAATTAAAAATTATAAAAAAATCCTTTTCCCCTCACTCAAATTTAACCCCTAGTTCTTAAATTCTCACCCTCATCAATTTAAAACCTCCCTCACTCTCGAAATTCCCTCCTCCTCTCATTTAGGCTTGGACTCAAGTGGTGTTTTTCAAGTTTATTCATGGTAAACACCTAATTAACTCCTCATCTACTCTCCTTTAGGTTCCTCCTTAATTATTTCTTGGATTTAACTTGTCATAAAAGACATGGTGGATTAGGGTTTATGCTAGATGATATTTATGGATTGGGATTTGGTATTTAGGATTTTTTCTTACCTCTCTATGATCCTGTTTGGTTCCCTAAGTGGATTCTCATTATAGGTGGAAGATTTTTCTTGGTTAACAATATGTGGTTCCATATGATTCCATTTTTTGTCTAAATATTGGTTATTGCCTCTTTAAAATTGATTTATAAAGGCTTGTGAGGTTATTATACATATTGTTTTCTAAATGAATTACTAAGACCCATGTGATGAATGTTATTCAATTATACTCTTATATTGGAAAAAATGTCTATTTTAGAAAAAAATTGGATTTTATTTTGAAACTTTTTATATAATGGAATATATAAAAAAGAGTGTGGTTTTGAACTAAACTCACGAGTACCTTGGGTACTTGGGTAGGTGGAGTTAGATGGGATGGGTTCCCTTTCAACTTACCCTGCTAGTGAAGTTTATGTGGTCTCTCCACTGGCTAGTGATATGATACTCCTTCCACTGATTGAGGGTGTGGCCCTGGTTAGTGATGTATTCCTAGGTTTCCAAGCCTCAGAATCCATAATGTGTTATCTGATGAGATTATTTAAAAACTTATCTTCTAAATATTTTCTTTACTTTTCCTAATTTCTTTATAGTATATATCTTGTTAATTTTTTATTATTTAAAAGGATCAAATTTAATTACCTTTATTAAATTATCATTTTTAGTCTTTCTAACATAGTTTTGATATGAAAAACTTAGTAGGATCATATAGGGATATTTTCTCACACCCAACATCCACCCCTGGTGTATGCATACCTTTATTTTTTAATGCCTGAAAGGGAAATACACTAATCAGAGTTGATGGGTATTCATGATAGACTTATTCAAGTTTAGGGTAGTTACATGGTAGTGGGATGATACCTCATATCACATAAAGATGGGTTGTTATTAATTTTTTTTCTTTTTATTATACTTTTTAAATGGTGGGCATATAGCTTGTATCACCACCTCAAATTTACATCCTGTAGATTTTGTCTTATTTTAGTTGATGGTGGTATTTTCATCATTCTTGTTATTTTTTTATGCCATGATGTTATGACTATTTACTCTTTTCTTTTGTTGATTCTTTGTATATTTTTATTTTCTATTGTTTATGCCTTGTGCTGATGTTGTTTTTCACCTATTAAGGGAATGACTCACCAAAGTATGGTGTGGGCATGTTAGGTTCTTGGTTGAGAACATTTTTTTATTTACCCTTTTGAAAAACCATTCCCAATTAGTTCTTACAAGATACACATTCACTTATGGTATATCATGGGGATCTTGAATTCCCTTCATTCCATGTTTTGGACCGAGTATAGTACCCAAGTGAGGGGATACCAAGTTGGTTTATGAGGAACCAACTCCATGATTAAAAGTACCCTTTATCAAAAATGGGGAATACATGTGGGATAAGATCATGATTACCATCTTGGGAGGTATCATTGAGTAGAACACCTATATACTTCCCATAAAGAAAAGTTTATTCCTCTTGAATGAACTATTTGAAATAAGGATATACAAAAATACATGTCCTTAATACCCATAATAGCATATAAAACATTATATTTGATTGATAAAATAAATTACCCTGATAGACATACTCAATGGTTCTATCAAGATAAATAAATTGATTATTTACAGACAATAATCCTATTAGTTATGAAAAACCCTATACGATTAATGCTAATCATTGTATAATTTTACAATTACCTTTTTCTTTTACATCCTAGATTTACCACATGATATATCCTATATTTGAAAAACTATTTTATTCCTTATTATACTAGAGACATGATAATATCCTAACAAATTCACATCATCTAAAAACTAATAGTCAATATGAATTCTGTATCTAGTGAATAATGATATTGTGGTATGGATAGGTGCATAGAAGTATGTGGGCCTTCCAAATTAGATATATCCCAAAATGAAAAGGTTTTATCATATCTTTATTTCATTCTAAATATAAATTATATATAAATACATACACTTAAGGATTATATAATCTTTAGTTTTAAGTCAATAACTCATTCTATTACATTTAAGTATCTTTTTAGGGTTTAGGTTTTTAGATAATTAGGTGATAACTCATACATTAAAAACAATATAATAAAAAGTGAACACATCCAATTAGTATCCATTTTTCCCATAATAAAAAACTTTTAAAATAAAACATTATTTTATTTGATGGAAAATATTAATGGGTTTAAACTTTAATTATTCCTTTTCCTTACCCATACTTAAAACTAGTGATTTTTTTTAAAATATTGGATGAGCAAAAATTTTTTAGTAAGGGACATAAAAAGAAAGAAACCCATTATTCTGGTGAAAAACAAGTAAAATCAAATAACATTTACCTTTAATTTTAATGTTCTTTGAGTTTAAGAAATAATAAATTTTAAAATGAAAAACACACACACGTTTTTCTAAAAAAATCCTTTAAAACCAAAAATAAGGAATTAAAACCCCTTTTTAGTGACTTAGAGAATCATATTCATAAAATTATTCAAAACCATTTTAATTGGAAAAACTATTTTGATGAATTAAAATAAAATAATTACCCAATTAATTGGATATATATAATGGGGTTCACCATTCATATAAGCCATATTAGGTTCATATGTTTTTCATGAGCTATTATGGGGCTCAACACCTTGTATAAGCTATATCAGGCTCACCTGTAAGCTATAATTGGGCTCAACCCTTTGTATAAGCTGTATTAGGGTCACCCATTTGATATAATTTTAATGTAGCATATCTTGTATAAAACATTTTATTATTGCAACTTTTAATCATAAAACCCTTTGAAAAACTCTTATAAACCAATATGAAAACCCCTTAGATAAAAATACCGTTTTATTTAAAAAACCCATTTTCAATACCAAAATATCCAAAAAAACGGAAAGAGAGTTTTTCATTGAAGAAAACATGAAATAATTCAAAGGAAGATAGAAATAATATAATTTCCATGGTGGTGGAAATTTTTTTGTCTCCGTGTATGTTAAGAAAAGAGCATTCCTTTTGTCATTTTTCAAAACATTCCATATAAAACATGTAAAAAGATTCCTTTATAAACCATTGAAAATAATGTAAAAATATTATTTAAATATAAATTATAAATATTTTATGTCCATCTAATTTTTTCAAAAAATCATTTTAAAAACAGGGATATGGGACATAAATAGATGGAAGGAAAGCATTAAAAGAGTTTTTTTTAAAGAAAACCCCCTTATCACTTTGGAAATATTTGAATCATAAGCCCAATAAAAGACTAAAATTAAACAAAACTATAAATAACATGATAATAAATAAATTCATGATATAAAATGTAAAAGGGGATGTATATACACCTTTTAAAATCATATAGGTGTATAATATCAAAATATGCCTCAATGAAAGTAAATTGAGATGAAGTCCCTTGCCATGAGTCTGACTTGTCACGTGTGTCTTTGTATTCCCAAATAATAAACTTATGTCATTTATTTAAATGGTTCAAAAAAATTTTAATGTTTTTTTATTAGTTCTATTTCAACTAATATTCTGTTATATATAATTACTTAATCAATTAATTTTATGTTGGATGTTTTGACCATATTCAACTTATGTGTGAAGGATGGATTTGGTAGTTTGACTATGGTAAAAGAGGTAATTATTTAAAAATATCCAGAATAATAATCATGAAATAGTTATCATATTTATACATAAATTATACTTTTAATACCAATTATTAAATATGGTTTTGAGAAATGAAGTATGTTATAATCATGGAGACTGTAGGTCATACGTAAGCTTGAGCAATGTTTCCATTTTTAAATAATCATTATGGAAAGGACGTAAGTAATATTTTATACTTCTAGAATTATAATAATATAATATATACCATATTTTTTATTTAAATATACTTATATATATTATCCATTTTGTGTGGTGATGAAAATAGGGTCACATCGCTTCGTTAAGGCAGTGGTCTACACATTCACGAATGACGTTATCATTTCTTAGTGAGTGAAAAGGTAAGAAATAAAATGATATTTTATCTTTTCAGAATCATATATATGTAATTAATATAATAATTATTCTATTTATCTGACATATATTTTTTATAATTAACCTTATTACATTTTATGTAAAATTTTAGTGAAAACTAATTACAATGCTTCATGAGGTGATATTCCACCATACAACACGAACAATATTATCGTATGACCTATGGAATTGAAAGTAAGATGATATATATGATATAATGAATAAATAAAAATAATTATGTTATAAATATCATATATACACTTTATATCCATCATCATACACAACCGTGAGAGGTGGTAATGGAAAAATTAATGACATCAGTTCATGAGGTGGTAGTCCGCCGTACACATAAATGATGATTTCGTAACTCATTTGATAGTAGAGGGGAAGGATTTAGGTCATGAACATATTATTAAAATATCATAGTATATGTAAGATTCTTATTTTATTATATCAACATGTTTCAATAATAATTTAAGAAGGTAGAGATAGAAATAAAATTAAAATTCTCATTGAAGAACACTGCATCTTCTTTAGGTATCCTTCTTAGTTTTGAGCCAAAAGATATCCTAGGTTGGATTTATTACCAAAATAAGGATTATAGGATTATGGTAGGGAATTTGGGAATCTATTTGTGAAGTTATTTTATGAACCAAAGGTGTGTGAAGGTGGGAAGAAGAGAGGATATGGATGGCCTTCTATATGTGAGGTGAGTGGGACACTTGTAATTTTTTATTCAAGGATTCAATCATAATCATGTTATTTTCATGCCAAAAGCCTCTAAAATGGTCCATTATAGAGATTAGAATATATATGGTCTAAATATGGACATAAATGGGTTTCTAAAAGTTTCTTAGTCATTTTTAACCCTTATCCTCTTGGTTTAACCCCTGATAAATCAAATTTTTACCCTAACTGCGGTAATTAATTTTTATTATTTTCACTATTCATCTTGGTAAAAAATTATGATGAAATAATTATAAATTATAAATAATTATGATTAAAAACATGGAATCCATTTTTTCAAAATTAATTAAGATAATTAGAAAATTTTAATTTAATATTAATCTTGTAGACGTGATGAGAAAATGGGGTTTTGAAGAGAAAATGTTCAAAAGTTTACAAATTTTTTATATCAAAATTCAATATGAAAATAATTATAATGAACTAAATTATATTAATTTATATATAATTAAACTAATTCTAGTTTATAACCAATTTATAATATAATTTTACATTATAAATAATTTATGTGAAAAATCATTTTTTCAATTAAAATTCAATATTTTCACTATTCATCAAAAACTGAAAATTTTCCGAAAAGTCTCAAAAACTCACCCTAAGATATTTTTGATATTATTATTTCAAAAATTAAGTTAATTTTATGTAATAAATTTTCTAAAAGTGGTAAAAATAATTTTAAATTATGTGCCATGAAGTGCGACTAAACTGTCTTTTAGAAAAAACACAGTTACTTAGAAAACACTTCTTTTTTTTTCTTTTAATTGATTATTATTTTATTTATAATAAATATATAACCATAATTTTCATAATTTTTTAGTACTATTAATATTTTATAATTTAATATTATACTATATTATTGTTCATTTCGACTTGGCGTTGCGTGTTCCGCAAGCTATCAAATAGACTAAATTTAAAGAAATATATTTTTTGGGTCATTTAAGCTCAATGTTCCATGTCAATTGCTATATATATTTTTATTTTAAAATATTAGGGAGTTACATCCTCCCCAACTTAAATAAATTTCATACTCACAACTTATACTTGATCTCTGTAATCGAGGGTTTGAGTTTTTTAAATAGCATCTTTGAAAAACCCATATCATAAAAGAGTTAATAAAATATAATATTTATAAGAGATAAAGGTATATACAAGGGTCATATGGAATAACACACAACTAGTTTTCTAAGTAGGAGAGAATTTTTGGAATGTTACTATATGTACATGGAGGAAAAGTGTAAATAATTTCTTCCATGTACATATATTAACTTTCCAACAATTCTCTAGAACAATGATTTTGCTTCCAACCAATCCTAATCATTGAGTAGAGGATACAAATATACCATAGGCAGTTGGAATATTAAAGATACTAATATGTGATTGATTTTATTACTTGATTAACCCTTAGTTTTAAGTAACAATGACTTCTTATATGAACTTCTTCCAATGTTATGCTCCATAAATATTATCAACTCTTTTTTATGATAAACTATAGTTAAGACCCTAATCATTATAAATTACTTATAAATTTCAATATATGTAAATAAAAATGGTTACCTATAAATAAAATTTTGTAACATGTTGTGTATATTTATAACATATTGTCAAATTCCTAACATTTTTTAATAATAAACAATTAAATAAATATGATTTAATCTTGGGATTTTTACTATAGATTGGTTTATCATTATATGATAAACCAACCATGACCTATGAGGAAACTATTTTAGTCTCTATTCTCTAATATATCAAAAAATGTAATTATCCTTTCATTCATGGTGTAAAAATACAACATCAAACATCATCGCCTCTGATAGAATCTCATTTAATTATAATATCACTCACATGAAAGTGAGGAGTTAAAGGGGTTTGGGATATAAAATAATTAAAAAAATACAATTCCAATAAAAATTTAGTCATTCATCTCAAGATCTATCATCATCAATTTATTTAAAAATATTTTTATGAATAATTTTTATTTTCTATATATAGTAATGTAAACCATAGTTGTCTGACATTTTTTCATGTTGGAAATTAAATAAAAATTCATGTTAGAATATTATTTAATTTTATTATGTATTGAAAAATATTAGTACATAAATAAAATTTAATAAATTTATTTGTAAAAACTTAATTTACATTAAAAAATTCAAAATAAACATATGTTATAAATTTTAAAACTTTTTAGACACGAGAGATGATGCATAGAAATATGAATACAGGTGATAGGGGAGAGAGTAATGGTGAAAAAATGGAAACCGGAATGAGTGAAAGCATTTGGTAGTCATTAAATCCTTTAGTAATCATGAATGTTTTTATAAGTCACAAAATCCTTTCACAATCATGAATGTATTTAGTGGTCATGAAATACTTTAGCAGTCAAGAAATCATTTGGCAGTCACAAAAGCCTTTAGAAGCCTTTGGTAGTCGTAAAAGACTTTAACAGTCATGAATGCCTTTGGAATTTGTTAAAATATATGAAATAATTTATTTTTTAAAAATTTATATAAAGATAAATTTCATTTTTAAAATATTTTTATAAAAAACCTTAATTATTTTTTAAATTATTTTGAAAATATATATTTATTCACAACTTTTTAATTTTTAATTTTATTTTATATTTGTGTTTTAATTTAAAATTAGATAAATATTTTAATTGAAATTTAAATTTCATTAATTTTATTTTTTTATACACATTCATATTAACAACTAATTATATATTATTATTAAAAATTAAAAAATTATTATGAGGTATATTGTGTGAGTTTGGTTTTTAAAAAATGATACATCAACCACATCCTTTGGAGAAATATTTATATGTTTTGGTCAAAAAACTAAACAATTAGTCATTCTACTTCAACCTCCATGTAAATATACAACATCGAGCATCATTAACTCATTTGGAACATTCATTTTTTTTTGCGACAGTGCTCACATTCATGAGAGTGGGAATCCTCAGATTTTGATACATTAAATTTATCATGGACATGTAGGTCCTATATATAATTAAAATAGATGATATTTAGATCATAAAAAATTGAAAACTAATTATTAAAAATTAAAAATTAAATAAAATAACAAAATATGCATTGATATATCTAAATCATGATCATTCTATGTTTATTGGAACTATTTATAAATTATATTTCACAATTCATCAATTATTTTAAATAATTAATTTTTATATGACATAATCAATATAAATTTATTAAATCATTAAATAACCTTTAAACTATCCAAACATCATATTTAAAATCGGTAAACCATTCAAATGAATTTAAATCATCCAAACAAAATATTATTTAAATCATATAATCTATATTTTTTAAGTAATCTAGAAAATTAAACAAACTAACTAAAATATGAATATTTAAAGAATGAAATTTTACCTTCTCAATGACTAGAATTACAAATTCTAGAATGTGATTCAAATCTATTAGAGCTTTACAATATAATTAGAGTAACAAAAAGAGGAAATGTGGTGGCTCCCCTTTTATAGTTTTTTTCAATGGGAGGCATGAGCCCCATTGATTTCTATTATTTATATGTTATACATGAGGCATGAATGAGGTTCTCACCTAATACATGGGTGGGAGAGGAATCTTAAACCCCATTCTTTCTTCATAGCTAAGGCATAAGTGTAAAAGGTTTTCACGCTTCTTAGAACCCCACTTCAAACAATAATTCCAACACTAACCCATTTATTTTTTTTAAATCACAAAAATCATAGTAAGTTATTTATATGTTTTATCAATTAATTTAAATCATTGAAAAAACTCTACAAATACCATATTTATTATTTCACACCCACTGTTATCATTGAAGCACTGCACACCACAATGCATCACTACCCATTCAAAAAACACCACAATTGGCCATTGTATTATTTAACCAACCATTTACCTCAACATTTATCAAACCCATACACCCCATCACATCAACCTGATCTCAACCACTCTCCCCAATCTGCCCTGTAAGAACCCAACACTTTTTTAGGTACATATTCTTTTCTTTTTAGTTTAATTCCATTGTTTTATCCTAATATGAATGTCTAGTGAGGATATGAAGGAAACAATGGTTTTTGGGGCCTATTTGAAGCCTAGAACCTTGGATAGTGGAAGAAATATCTATTCCACATAATTAGTATAAACTTTTACACCTACTCTACATGGTTTCTACTAACCATGTAGGGTGTTTTAGTGAGCAGAAGAGGGCCATACAACCTTTCTTAATCATACGACCCATGACGCACACCCATGAAATATAGTTGCAGTTTTTGATAGAGAAAAATAACATGATCTGAGCATGGTTTCTCAAACCATGGGCATGAACTATGTGATATTCCTCCTTAGATAAAAATCCATGTATGGTTGGCACATGATTTTCCCAGCTGTATGGCCAAACCATGAAACCTCTATAAGTTGGGTAAAATGGCTGTTTTCCCCTTAAAATTATTTAACTAACTCCCTCCTTATTTATTACTCCATAGAACAAGAGGATATATTTTTCTCTTATTGAATCATACTCAATCCCCCTAATCTAGGATCTTTAATAACTTACCCATATGACCTTGGCATCGAGATATGTTCATCCCGTTGGATTTCTATTCATAATTGATCCACTCCTTAGGCTCCATTCATCATTATTATTTCTATCAACGATGCTATTTTGGTGTGAGATACTATACCCTATTTTTAGGGTGTTCATATGTTATTCCATTTTATCTTTATCTAGGAGAAACTAAAGGATTATACTAGATGAGGCATTAGCTACATGCATAAGGTAGTTGTTCTATGACTCATCTGTCAAAGCCTTAACAAATAAAAATTGTTTCTATTGTGTGTACACCAGTTTCACCATGAATTGGACCTTAAATTATCCATATTTAATCTATTTCATTTAGAGTGTATTATATGGACCTAATAGCATCCCTTAACTTCATTAGAGGTTTAGTTCTCAATTCTAATCACCCAGGTAGGTTGCATACCTTGTTATTCCCTTGGTGACCAATATTGGGTTTATTTGTGACACCGTTCAGGTGCATTTGAATTGACCATGATAAGGTAAGTTCTTATTATTAATTAAAAAACATTTATGTGAATTTTTTTGCAAGTATATATTAATATGATCACTAATTGTACTTGATAAATGTAATTGAATTTATAATTGGTTTCATGTCCTTTATTGACGTAGTTAAATATGATGAAAGGTGATGGAATAAACCTAATGAATTATAATTGGAATGAGTATTACATGGACTAAATTACATATGAAATGAGTATAAGTTTCCTAATTCTTTTGAACCATTTTATCTTTATAGGAATGGTCATACTTTTTCAAGCCTTGGATTCCTAATGGAATTATTTGAGCACTCATATAATTCCATTCTAATTTATTGAAATGATTTACATAGGATATACCCACCATGCAATTTGGTCCTTGTCTTATTATATGAATTACTTAGGGTTTCATCAATTATTCACCTAGCTCTTTTCTAGATATTATAATTCCTTGGATAAAATCCTTGGATTCAGCTTGATGTCTTTGGACACGTAGCACCATGGACTCACCCCATTGGGCCCAGTCATACTTAGCTTTAGATTACTATAGACAAGATCCATAAACTCAGTTAGAATCATTTATAGTGGAATGCCTTGGGTGAATAACTTGGATTACACTCATACCACTTATATATAGACTAAATGAGTAACCACTATGAGTTGGATTGGACCCCGAGGTTAAGAATGCCTTGGTTACACATTATATCCCCTATTATTATCGTTTCGTTTTTACAGTAGTACTAATATATATATATATATATATAAACTATTTATTATAAACTGAATAAAAATTAATTAAATGATTACATGTTAAAAGAAACTAGCTAAGTATGAAGTAAGTAATAGTTATTTACATTAGCACCACTTTTATTTTATATACCTATACACAGTAAAATTTATATTTTATAGAATGGATTTATATAGAAATTTTTGGGGGTGTCCTACTAAGATTTATCTCACACACTATCTAGGTCATCATTGGTACCCAAGCGGATTATATGATCACAAGTGCGGATGAGGGGAAGTGTCCCACTTTGGACACTTGTTTTTCATGATTTAGTATGGGGTCTTAGTATCAGATGAATGGGATATTGATTAGGATTATTGTATAGTCTTGTCCCTTTTCATTCTTTTGTATATTGTGTATTGTACCATCTGTATAACAACCCTGCTCTTTATTTCAAACTTTTACATGATTTATTACATAAAATTTCACTTAAGACAACTATGAGGATCGAGATGTCTAGTGTATTGGAAAAATTATGAATATTACATAACAACTTAGAACATAAAATACAACATATTTATTGAAAGTTTCTTTTACATGACCACAACATTCCTTCGTACTTAGCATTTCATGGGATAACTTGATGACATGCATAAGAAAAGGGTGAGCTATAAAGCCCAGTAAGGGGGTAAACAAGGTATAACATGAAGAATATAATATATGTTGAGAAATATTCATTTCAATGGAGAATAAGAGAAACATGATCATAAAGTCATGATAAATCATGATTATCATAACTTGGAAAGGTGGAAACAACATTTAACATGATATTAGCATGATCCAAGGATAATTTAACATGTATCACAAGTAAAACCTCATTGCACTTGAATTATCTTGAGTAAACCTTCATTTCACATGATGTATCATGATACTATTCTTTACCCAATGAATTGGAGTTCTATCAAGGTGCATCCTTCTTAATCATTTCATTTCATGTATAAGTGTTCCACATTGATTATACAACATGGATTCATTAAACATCATAATTTATTCTGCGAATAAAGGATGTGGAATACATAAATGTAAGTTCTCAATCAACAAGTACATATTCATAAAGGTGAATACCATTGATAGAGAAATGTGTATGGTATTCACTTACATGATGATTTTGGCATGGGAAATTTTGGTGTAACTTTGGAAGCATAATGACGTCAAATAGAAATCATAAAATGGGTTAATGAGAAAGAAAGGGGTATCTCATCATTTAAACATGAAATGGAAAGTAAGGGGGTTATGTAACATAATATTCCAACACATGTAATGAAATTTGGATGTATAATATAAAATAATTGCTTGAATGTAAATGAGGAGAGATAAATTCCTTATGAAATTTCGGCATGGTAATGGGTGTACATGGGAAGAATTAATGTGAGAGAAAGAGGTCTATCATAATTCAAAAATAAGGAGGAAAGTATGGGGGAGGTTCAAAATCAAACCCCAACATTTTTAATTGAAATTAAAAGGGTATAACAACATAAAAAAACTTGGAAAAAAATGAGAAACAAAGAAATCCCTTACCTGAAAATGTGATCCTAAAGGCTTGGGAGAGGATTGAGAGAGGCTTATTGGGAGATTGGGTCACCTTTGGAGGGTTTTAGAGAGAGTATTTCATAGTTTGGTCAAGCTCCAAAGGTTTTTAGTGATGAGGAATGATATATTGAGTGGGTTTATATAGGAAAGGAGAGGGAATTATTTATTATTTTGGTTTTGGACACTACACATTAATCTAATCAAAAAAAGAAACCATAACATAGTTTTTGACCATTTTTTCCAAATTGGAGTGTAAAAAATTATTTTATAAGGAAAATTACTGAACTTATTAAAATATTATGCTTGCTTATGTGTAGGTTAGTCACACTATCAAGGAAATCATTTTAAAAAGTTAAAATATTTTATAAGTCTTGGAGGGTTCACTATGGCACCATAAAATTAATAAAACAAATCTAAAATCGCATTATTTTAAAGGTAAAACATATATTGACCAAAAATCTCTTTTATGGTATTTTATTACATCACTATTGGGTCATTATGATGTCATAAACACATTATATATTTAAACGGTATTTAATTTTTACCCAAAAATTCAATTGTCTCAGAAAATTATGAAAAATTATCTATTAGATAATTTAAACATCCTGAATGAAAAAATAATATTCATTTTATCTAAATAATTTTCTATATATGTGAATTTTTACCTTTTAAATAAAAAATGACATTTATCGACAATTCATGGGTTTTGACAAAAACAACTTCCAAACCTTAATAAAAATTACAATTGTATTCATAAAAATTATATGATAATTTATATTTAATAAAAAGTAATTTAGTAATAATATTTTATTAAAATAATATTTAACTCAAAAATCCATTAATTCATCAAAATATATTTCTTAATTTAATTTAAATATTAACTAAAATGCTATTTGTGGTTTAAAAACAGTTTGTAAAGTGAAAATAATAAAATGAATGTATATTATTTATAAAAAATAATGCACATAATCATAGTGATAGTGTGTTGTTACATAAACCATTATAACACCCGTATAAGACCTAAGGGTAAGGTGTGCGATGGTGATAGACTCTTGGGGTGGCTTGGATAACATCGCTTGGGTGGTAATCTCTATTAACATCCACTTCTCCTGTAGGTGATTCCGTTCAAGCTTAATGTATTAAATATCAGCTTAGTATTGGTCAAGAGAGAATCCCAGTGATGCTACCTCCTTTCCAAGCTCTAAAAAATGGGCTTCATATGGAGTAATTCTACTATCTGAGGCCATCGCTTCCTTTGTCCGAGTAAATTGGATTTGTTAAATCCCTATATTTATACTAATCATGTGATCATTGTTCAATGGATATATTTGAAATGGTAACAATTATTAATGGTATTTTTAAATCCAGAAACATAAAACCAAGGAATCACATATATTTTATATAACCATTTTACATAATAAGACATTTAATTATATTAAGAGAAATTTTCATTAATATAAGTTTGGGTCGTTAAAATTTTCCCCCCTTAAGAAATTTCTCACTTGAAATTTTCTTTTCCCACACTAAAACAGATGAGGGTAACTTTTCTTCATCACTTCCTTTGATTCCCATGTTGCTTATTCAAACTTGTGGTTTCTCCATAACACCTTAACGAGGGGCATTGTCTTATTTCATAGAGTTTTCCCTACGATATAAGATCTTAAACAACTTCTCTTTATAGTAGAGGTCATTATACAATGGTACCACCTCTAGATTGAGTACATGTGATGGGTCAGGTATGTACTTTATTAAGAGTGATACATGGAATACATCATGTTCTTGATATAGGTTCAGTGGAAGTGCTAGTCGATAAGCCACTGCTCCAATGCGATCAATAATCTCAAAAGGGTCAATATACGTTGGACTAAGATTTAACTTCTTCCCAAATCTCATAAATCTCTTCCGCAGTGATATGTAGAGGAATACCATGTCTCCAACATCAAAATCTAGGTCTCATCGACAATTTTCAACATAGCTCTTTTGTCGACTCTGACCAACTTTAATGTGCTACTGAATGGTCTTAACCTTCTCCACCATTTATTAGACCATTTATGGACCTAGGAGTTTTTTCTCCCCAACTTCATTCCAACATTCTGGTGTTCTGCACCTCTTCCCATAAATCACTTTATAAGGATCCATTTAGATGCTTGAGTGGAAACTGTTATTGTAAGAGAACTCTACTAGGGGAAGATGTTGATCCAATCCTCCTTTGAAGTCCATTGAGCATGCTCTCAACATGTCCTCAAGTGTTTGGATAGTCTGCTCAGATTGGGCATCATTTTGAGGACGATAAGACGTAATGAAGTTCAACTTCGTATTAATAGCATGTTGGATACTCTTCCAGAACATAGAGGTGAATCTTTGATCTCAATAGGATACAATAGATGTGGCAATCCATGTAGCCTTACCAATTCTCTGATGTATATCTGTGTGATTGATCCAATGAGAAATCCTATTGAATTGCAATGAAGTGTGTAGTATTTTTAAGGCGATCCACAAAAACCTAGATATAATTGTTTCCTTTGGATTTTTTTTGAAGTCCGGTGACAAAGTCCATGGTAATGTTTTCCCATTTCCATGTTGGTATGGGTAATGGTTGCATCATACCCTTAGACATATGCCTCTCATCCTTAAATTTCTGACACACCAAACACTTTTATGTATACCCAGTGATCTCATTATTTATGGTATCCCACCAATAATTATCTTAGAGATCTCGATACATCTTTGTGTTTCCTAGGTGAATTGATAAATTTGAAGTATATGCATCATCCAAAAGTTCTTTATTTAACTCTGGATTTGATGGAACACATATTCTTGACCCAAATATCACAATTCCTTATTCATTAACATTGAACTCTGAGGATTTCCCTTTTTCGATAGTTTCTACTTTATTCTGAATTCCCACATCATCCTTTTCAGTATCCTTTAACCTTTCCAAAAGAGACGTTTGAGAAATAATTTGTAAAAGGATTGATGATGTTCACTTCTTTATGATTCCCATGTCCATCTTCATCAAATATAAAAATATTGGATCCTTTTCAATTATCATCAATGATCGAATCACTAGGTCCTTTCTGCATAGAGCATTTTCCACCTTGTTCGCTTTCCCAGGGTGGTAATGGATTGAGCAGTCATAGTCTTTGATCAGATCTAACCATATTCATTGGCGCATATTCAACTTTTACCATGTGAATATATACTTTAGGCTTTTGTGATCCGTATATATTTCACACTTCTTACCGAAGAGGTAATTTTTCCAAAATTTTAAATTAAATATTACTACAGCCAACTCCAGACCATGTGTTGGATAGTTTTTCTCATGAACTTTAAATTTCCTTGAAGCATAGGAAATAAATTTTCATTTTTCATCAACACACAACCTAGTCCCTTCTTCAAATCATCACTGAATACCACAAAAAGGTCTCCACTTGTGGGTAGTGTTGCATAATGATAATCCTCATTTTCAACTCCTTGAATCTATATTCATAATCATCACTATAATAAAACTTAACTCCCTTCTGAGTTATCTTGGTAAGAGTGTTTGAAAATCCAGAGAAATTTCTCACAAATCATTGATAATATCCAGCTAACCCAAGGAAGCTACGGATATTTGTCACAGATGTTGGTCTCATCCATCCCTCAATTTCTACTATCTTGGAGGGATCCACAGATATCCCATTTCTTGTGATGATATGATATAATAATGATACCTCATTGAACTATAACTCACACTTGATGTACTTTTCATAGATCTTATCCTTTTTAAAGGTCTCTACATTTCTTATATGCTCCTTATGATCCTCATTAGTTTTGGAGTATATTAGAATATCATCTATAAAGACTACCACAATTTTTTTGAGGTAATATATAAAGACTCTATTCATTAATTCCATGAAGATTCATGGAGTATTAGTGAGTCTGAAAGGAATTACTATGAATTCATAGTGCTCGTACCTTTTACAAAAAGCAGTATTAGGGATATCCTCCTTATTCACCCTTACTTGGTAATATCCCGACTGCAGATCCAACATGGAGAAGTATTATGATCCACATAGTTGATCAAACATGTAATCAATTCAGGGTAGATGATACTTGTTATTTATTGTGATTTTGTTGAGCTCACGATAATCAATGAAAATGAGCATTGACCCATCCTTCTTCTTGACAAAGAGGGATAGTGCACCCTATGGTGAAGCACTTGGGCATATAAACCCTTTATATAGATTATACTATATTTGATTCTTTATCTCCTCAAGATCCACAACATCCAATCTATATGGAGTATTGGATATTAGAAACACCCAACGTATAATATAGATTGATAATTATATATCTCTTCTAGGAGGAAGACCAGGAAATTTCTCAGGAAACACTTTAGCGAATTACCTCACAATAGGCATGTATTCAAGGATAGTTTCTTCCCTAGAATATATCATCTGATCAAGATACGCATGCTCATAGGGTAGTAATATCCATGCTTGAGATGATGGTGCTAAAGAAGATTCATCCTCCTCCTTTCACTTGTATAGAATAAGGGTTCGATTTTCCAAATGGAGAGTAATTTCCCTCTCATGACAATCTATGTTTGATCTATATAGGGAAAGCCAGTCCATGCTAATAATTGCATCAAATTCCACTAGAGGGAGTATGAAGTGGTTTTATGGGAAGTTCAATTCAAAAATTATGACAGGGGAGGAGTTATATTCATGGGATGCAATGATTTCCCCATTTTCCATTCTCACTGACATCTTTACTTCCACGATTTTTGATGGTGTTGGGATTTTTCTACGAAAATTTCGGGATATAAAATAATGAGTAGAACTATAATAAAAAATTACATTCACTATTCTTGAATGAATAACTAATGTACATGTCACCACTTCTTTGTTGGGGTTCTCTTCAACGGTAGTGATGGAAAAAGTTCACCCTTGCTACCTTAGAGGTTGTTGGTTGCCTCTGAAAACCACTGGCTTAGGGAACTGGTTTGAAAAGTGTCATGGTTATTTATAGTTGAAGAAATGTACAATGAGTTGAGGGTTGAATGGAGTGTTCTTATCCTCTGTTGCAGCCAGGGGTTTTTCTTTTTGGCAGTTAATGGACAGGTTCCCTTCTCTTCCATACCTAAAGCATTTTCTATTCCCCTTCAGGAAATTTACAGCGTGATTATTTCAACACCTTTGGCAAGTAGGGTATTGGAATTTCTTAGCACCGTTGGATTTATCCATTGGAGATCCAGAATTAAATTCCAAATTATGCTTCTTATCCCCATGACACCTCTGAGATTCGTTGATCTCCATTTCAAATTTGAGGGAAAATCAGACAATTTCCTCATAGCTATCAAAGTCAAGGATCGTTAGGGATTTCTATAGGCTAGGTTTTAGACCACCAAAGAAGCGGTCAACCATTCATTCAGGGGTAACGACAAAGACGAAGGCATATCATTAAATCTTTGTGAAGTTTTTCTCATATGCTCCGATGGATTCATCATCTTATTTCTTGAGGGAAAGGAAGTCCCTTCCATCTTAAGTTGGAGGGTGCAAGGAAAATATTTATCAAAAAACATTTTCCATAAATCCTTCCATTCCAACCCATAGATCTCTTCCTTAGGCTTTGTATTTTTTATCAATGGTCACCATTGATCATATTCACCCTCCATTTTATAAGAATCCATAAGAACCTTTTCTTGTTCATAACATTGAAGGATAGAGAAGATCTTTTCAATGGAGTTAATCCATAGTTCAATGATTGAGGGATCATATGATCCATTAAAAGTAGGAGGCCTTTGTCTCCTGATTCTCTCGATTACAGCTTGTTATTTATTGGGGGGGGGGGGTTGATCGTTCCTCTTTACCCATGTTTCTATTCAAAAGTTGAGTTAACTAAGAGAGTATCATGACAAAGTTTGATATTCCTGCTCCCATCAGATTGGGAATTTCATTAGAACAGTCATCACATTGATCTTTGCATCGGTTGTTAGCCTGAGTCCTCCTATTACGGGCCATTGGATGGAATAAAAGGAAAGTTAGGGGTAACACATAAAGGGAAATCTAGTGAAAAAAGTGATAAATTATAAATTACATATATTTCCTTAACTTATTAATTTATAGGCTTCAATCTATGTTATTCATTATCTACTTCCCAACATATATTCTTAGGGGCATTTTTTATTCCCTTAATAATGGTTCATACTATACTTATGAATTTACCAAATAATATCCCTTGGGAGTGTCGCAACCAAGATTGTTGCAAGGCCCGTTGTCGTGCACCAATTATCATTCGAGTCTATCTTAAATCGGTGTTTTTGGGTTTTACCCCTAGATACATTTGTGCCAGAGACACCTCTACTTGTTCATATCCAGAAAGGGATATATTTTCTTGATAAACAAAATACTCTATACTCACCAAAATTTTGGTATGTTTTTATTATACTTAGTCTTATCCCTAAGGCTTTCACTAGGGTTTTCTAATTCTAATCCCAAAATACTTAAAAATATCCTTTGATACCAACTATAACAACCCTGCTCTTTATTACACAATTTAACATGATTTATTACATAAAATTTTACTTAATACAACTCTGAGGATTTAGAGGTCTAGTGTCTTGTAAAAATTAGTAACCTTACATAAAAACATAGAACATAAAATACAACATATTTATTTAAAACTTATTTTATATGAACACAATATTCCTTCGTACTTACCATTTCATGGGATAACTTGAGGAAATGCATAGGAAAAGGGTGATCTATAAATCCTAGTAAGGGATTAAACAAGTTATAACATGAATAATACAATACATGTTGGGAAATAGGCATATCAATTGAGTATAAGAGAAATATTATCATAAAAACATGATAAAGCATGATTATCATAACATGCAATGTGGAAACAACATTTTACATGATATTAGCATGATCCAAAGATAATTTCCCATGGAGCATGAGTAAAACATAATTTCACTTGAATTAGCATGATAAACCCTCATTGCACATGTCTTATCATGATACTATTCCATACCCAATGCATTGGAGTGTTATCAAGGCGCACCCTTCTTAATCATTTCATTTCATGCATAAGTGTACCACATAGATCATACAACATTGATTCATTAAATGTCACAATTTATTCAATGAATAAGAGATGTAGAATATATAAATGTAATTCCTCAATCAACAAGTACATGTGAATAAAGGTTAATATCCTTGATAGAGAAATGTGTTTGGTATTCACTTACACGATGATTTTGGCATGAGAAATTTTGGTGTAACTTCGACAACATAATGACGTAAAATAGAAATATTAAAATGGGTTGATGAGAGAGAAAGGGGACTCTAATCATTTATACATGAAATGGACAGAAAAGGGGTCATGGAACATAATATCCCAACACATTTAATGGAATCTAGATGCATAATATAAAAGAATTTATTGAATGTATATGAGGAGAGAGAAATTCCTTACAGAATTTTGGCATGGTAATGGGTGTACATGGGAGGAATTAATGAGAGATAAATAGGTATCTCACCATTGAAAAATAAGGATGTAAGTATGGGGTATCTGAGAAATCATACTCCAACATTTTTAATTTAAATTAAAAGTGTATAAAAGCATAAAGAAACTTGGAAAAAAATGAGAAAGGAATAATTCCCTTACCTGGAAATGTGATCTCAAAGGCTTGGGAGAGGCTTGAGAGAGGATTACTGGGAGATTGAGGCACCTTGGGAGAATTTTATAGAGATTAGGGTAGATTTTGGTAGATCTCAAAAGGTTTTGAGTGAAGAATAATGGGAGATTGAGTGGTATTATATAGGAAAGGAGAGGGAATTCTTTATTATTTAGGTTTTGGACACTACACATTAAACTAATCAAAACCACAAACCATAGCATTGTTTTTCCCATGATTTTTGAAAAAATAGAGTGAAAAAATTATTTTATAAGGAAAATGGTATAACTTATTAAAATATTAGGCTTTCTTATGTGGAGGTGAGTCACACTCTCAAGGAAATCATTTTAAAAAGTTAAAATATTTTATATGTCTTGGAGGGTCCACTAAGGCACCCTAAAATTAATAAAACAAATTTAAAATCACATTATTTTCATGGTAAAACATATATTGGACGAATATAACTTTTATAGTATTTTATTATATCACTATTAGGTCATTATGATGTCATAAAACACATTATATATTTAAATGATATTTAATTTTTACCCAAAAATTCAACTATCTAAAAAAATTATGAAAATTCACCATTAGATAATTTCAAAATCCTGAATCCAAAATTAATATTAATTTTATCTAAATAATTTTCTAGATATTTGAATTTTTACTTTTAAAATAAAAACCAATATTTATAAAAAAATCATTGGTTTGGACAAAAACAGCTTTCAAACCATAATAAATATTACAATTGTATTCTTAAAAATTATACGATCATTTATATTTCATAAAAAGTAATTTAGAAATAATATTTTATTAAAATTTTATTTAATTGTAAAATTCATTAATTCGTTAAAATATATTTCTTAATTGAATTCAAATATTAACTAAAAATACTATTGGTGGTTTAAAAACCATTTAAAAAGTAACAATAATAAAATGAATATATATTATTTATAAAAAAATAATGCACATAATCATAGTACTAGGGTCTTGTTACATAACCCCTTATAATACATGCACAATACCTAAGGGTAAGGTGTGTGATGGTGATAGACTCTTGGGGTGGATCAGATAACATTTCCCTGGTGGTAATCTCTATTAACTTCCACTTCTCCCGTAGGTGATTCCGTTCAAGATTAACGTGTTGAAGCTTAGCTTGGGATTTTTAAAGGGAGAATCCCATTGAGTCTACCTCCTTTTTGAGCTCGGAAAATTGGGATTCATATGGGGAAATTCTACTAGATGAGGCCATCACTTTGTTTGAGAAAATTGGATTTGTTAAATACCTATATTTATATTAATCATATGATCACTGTTCAACAGCTATATTAGCAACAGTAAATTTTTTTAATGGTATTTTGAAATTCAAAAACTTAAAACCAAGGAATTTCATGTGTTTTATATAACAATTTTACATAATAAGACATTTAATTATATCAAGAGGATTTTTCATTAATAAAAGTTTGGGTCATTACAATCTACCTTCTTCCATGTATGTATGTTTTACCTTTTCTAAATAAATGACATGAAATAATATTTTATATATGATATAGTTTATAACTATTGATGGTTTGTTGATTGGATTCCTATGGTTGTTTTTATGCCACATTTATTAATTATTATTATTATTCTATTATTTATATGTTATTATACCATTGTGATACACTCTGACCATAGGGAATAATCTCTCCACAAACACACCCTAGGCCTTTTCTACTAGTGGGAAGCCTCTGGCCTATTGGGAGACATGCTTTAGGACACATGGAAAACCAGGTTTGGGGCACCTTTGAGTGGAACCCAAGTTGGGACGTTATAAATTTGTACCAGAGGCATCTTATTTTCTTGAATTATTATTTGTGAAATTTAGACAGGAGAATAAGAATATATTGGAACTTGGTTATATGTTATTCTAGGGAGTGGCTATCCCATGTTCAAGTAAACACCAAGTTAATTGGGAATGAGGAATTGTTTATCTATATTATTCCTATTATAGTTGATTTTATTCCACTTTTTGGTGGTGCACATGATATGTGATGTTATTATTATTACAATATTGGATAACATTTTTATCATTTTCTTGGTATGGAAAAGAGAATTACTACATGAATCATCATAGGCACCTATGAAGTCAAATTCCATGCCATATGGGTGCATTTTCTTTCTTGAATTTCATGTGTTTCCTATTATTATTGAGTGATCCATGGTTTTTATATATTCATGTTTTATTAATGTCTTTGGTAGAGAATGAAAACTGGTTTTTTTAAATGTCAGCATAAACCTAAGTGGTGTTTTCCCATATAGATTGGTGGTGGTATATTAAATAGACAAATTTGACCCATGTTAGCTATGTGACCCTGGTAACATTAGATGGGGTTTGGATATGATTACATTAATTCCAATTTAAATTTATAATGTGTATGTTCCTCTATAAATTGGATTGTTAATTCATCAAATCGAGCCATCATAATTTACCTTTTATATTCTAAGGCCGAATATAAGGGGGATGGTTGTAATTAAATGAGTGTCAGTATAAATTTATAAAGTGTATGGACCTTTATTATCTAAAAATGAAAATACATTTAATTGAACCTTTTATTATGTATAAACTCATTTAAAAAAATTAAAAATGTAAATGTTAACTTATAAATTAAATGGATTTTGATAAATGAAGAGGCTAAGTGTAATTTAAGGAATGTATCCCTCATTAAATTGAAATTGAACCTCTATATATTGGAACCTCTATAAATAAAACATGAACCTTACCAATACCATGGCCTTATAAGTTTTTATTTTTGGTAGTATATTGGGTAGTGAATCCTTTTCTTTAGTTCCTCTTCCATTAGTGATCTTATATTCTTTCAATTTTTTTTCTTGAGGAATGTGATTGGAATTTGTAGAATTATTCCACCACAACATCCCCAAGTTGTACACCAGGAGGGTGGTGATGACCATACTCTATAAATGGTGGTCCCTAAGGTATCAGTCTTACCTCCAGGTGTTCCATGTAAGACACCACATTCTATTCCCGAACTGGCCACTCACACTCAAACTTGAGAGAGTTTCCTACATTTGATGCAGTTGAAATAGGGTGATACATGACTTATAACTATTATGTAAGATCTTACTTGTGAGTTCTAGAAGTAGAATCCTCCCATCTTCTTAGGAGATGGTGGTTTTCAGGCTACTATGTCATGGCTAGAGGCCATTTTATTTAACTTTTAGAATATGGAGATTCCACCACAGATGAGGGTCAAACTCACAACCGATATGCTATGTGATTTTTCCAACCACTAGTGGGTGTGAATAACATGTATGGTCTTCATCAGAGAATGGTCTGGGAATAATTAAATACTACCTTCTATGATTACTTTTTCACTCATATACTGAGAACTGACCAAGACAGGGAGCTTATGCACCTGAATTAAGGTGTTATGTCCATCATGGATTGTTTAGAATGTTTCAATAAGTTGAAATGATTTTCAATTCGTCTTAAAAATTATGATCTATCATGAGTGATACATTGTGAGGATGGGATCAGGTATACCATTCGTACTCAGGTGAATTTCTTATGATTATCTAGCATTTATGATATCGTAAACCAAGCTCTTATTACTGAGTGAAACTTGAGAGAAGCTAATAGTACATGGAATAAAGGGTTAGTTCCTAGACATGGTAGTAGTTCTTCTAGTGGAAGGAAGCATAACCTTGAGGTTTCATATCAGAGCTTTAGTGGCTATAGTATCCACACTCATAGCTCTATTGTATTACATTAGTTTGTATAAAAGTGTCATGTGAAACCACAGTGACATGGATACCTGTTGGTGTTCCGTGCTTATGGATGGATGGATCATCATAAAAGGTTTTTATGAATATTTCCACCTTTTTATAGCATTAGAAGAAACACAGAAACTTCTCCTTTAGGAGTAGGATCAATGATTATCCGTCAAGCAGGAAACTGTAATAGTACTGTCCAAACAGGTTGAAGATAAAGTCAGTGATGAGGTAGCCAGACTTTTGGTTTTTAGTTCTAGAAGAGCATACCTGCTCAAGGTAGTCTAGCTATAGCTCAGGGCCATGGATCTGGACGCTTGCATACATTATATTAGATACCTGAAGAGAAGAGTGAAAGATCATATATTGTACGAGGTAATATTCTATTATCCTATAATATCATATCTACTTTATTTGATATAGGTTATTCACACTGATTTATCTCTATATAAATCTTAGAATGTCTTCACCTGGAAATTATATTCTTTTGGGGGTAATGACCCAGGAAACACCGTTGGTCATATGGTCAGAGGGTATACACTAATGCATGGAGTATCCTTATGAGGTTTGTATTTATCACTTCTTATGGAATTTCATTGTCCTTGATATGATAGGGTTTGATGTTATACTTGGGATGGATTGTCTCATTCCTTATCATGAACATATTGACTATTATCACAGAAGGGAGACTTTAACAGCACCCAAGGTTGGTAGATATGTACACAATAGAGAGTGGGATGTCCAAGCATGTAGAGCTAGACCAGAACATCATGGGATTGGTGGATTTACCACCCATATTTATAGCCTTCACTTGAATGATTAGGGAATAATTCCGGATGATTTATCTCTTGTCATGGATCATTTAAAAGATGTTTTACCAAATGAATTCTCTAGACCACCTATTGCGAGAGTGGTAGTGTTTACAATTGATATTATTCTAGGAGAAGCTTTAGTGTATATTCCTCTATATAGGATAACACCTACTAATCTCTATGAGCTCAAGAGATAGTCAGAGGATTTATAATCTAATGGTTTTATCTGGGCCAATACTTTTTATTGGGGTTTACCTATCCTTTTCACAAATAATGTAGATATAACCCTCTATATTTTCATAGATTAATGATTTTTGAACCATATTATGGTTAAGAACAATTATACACAGTCTCAGATAGATGATCTCTTTGAAAATCTCTGAGGATCTATAGTGTTCTCAAAAATCAACCTGAAATCAACCTATCATCAATTGTGAGTTATATCTTCAGAAATACCACATAAAAATTTCTGAAGATGGTATAGATTATATGAGTACCTATTTATTCTATTCAGTCTTACAAATTCACATACCATTTTCATGGAATCGATGAATAGAATTTTCTTCACCTACTTGGATTCCTTCATCAAGGTTTTTTCTAGAAGACATCATAGTGTAAACTCATACTTGAAGGGACTATCCCAAAAATCACGAAATCTTATTGAGTGCACTAAGAGAGAATTATTTATTTGATAATATCACAAATTTTCACTTCTGGATCAACAAGGATCACTTATTAGGTTATATTATATCATAATAAAGGGTATAAATTGACCTAGAGAAGGTGAGTGTTGTGGATTCTTGGGAGAATCCCAAGAACATGTTTGATATAAGAAGTTTCTTAAGGATGGATGGATATTATAGCCATTTCATAAATGAATTCTCACAACTTGAGGCACTTCTTATGAGTCTGAAGAAGAAGGGTGTAAAGTTATTATGGTCTGAAGCCTGTGAGAAATTATTTCAGGAGTTGATAAAAAGATTTACTTCAACATAAACTCTGATCCTTCTTGAGTTGGGAAGAGGCTATACAGTTTTTTTGATGCATCAAGAATTAGGCTAGGTGCAGTATTGATGCAGGATGATATATTTGTTGCATATGGGTCTCTCTAGTTAAGACCTCATGAGCATAATTACTTGACTCATGATCTTGACCTTGTAGAATTCATCTATGACTTATGTTGCTGGAGACACAATCTAATGGGAGAGTTCTTTCTGGGGTTTGCAGACTACAAGAGCCTCAAATATATCTTTATGTAGAACTAATTGAATATCAAAGACTGAATATGGGTTTAATAACATCATTATTTTGACTTTGAGCTTGCCTATATGCCTATAAAAGGTAATGCGGCAGCTAATGTGCTGCGCTAGAAAACTTAGGTACAAGCCATTCAAGAAGCTAGTGGTTAATGGAAATTGATGCCCATACTTTTTGATATGCATCTTGAGTTTTAAGATATTCATGAACATCCTTTTCTTGAAGCCATAATATTAACCTATTCACTCCTAGATAGGGTGAATAGAAGGTAGTTTTTGGATCCTAAAGGTTTAGTCCTATGTGAAACCATTTCTAGTGAGGACTCGCCTCTGGATTGGTCTATTGATGGAGATGACATTCTATGTATACATGAGAATATATGGGTGCCTATAGACATTATAGAGGATTTTATGTGATAATCCCATGCTTCTCAGTGGTCAATGCACCCAATAATCCCCAAGATGTATCATGATATGTGTCTCTAGTATTGGTGGACTAGGATGAAATGTCATATTACAAGTTTTATTAGAAGGTTTTCCCCCTATTAATAGGTGAAGGTGGAGCTCCAGTGGTCTGATGGCTTGTTATTGTCGTTACCCATCTTTTAATGGAAATGAAATGACATCACAATGAAATTTGTTACTGGTTTACCAAGGTTTCCTTGAGGTAGTGACGAAGTTTGGATAGTTTTGGAACGATTGATAAAGGTAGCCTCCTTCTTTATTATCCAAGATACTTTCTCAATTGATGAGATAAGAATACTATATGTCTGTGATATTATATGCCTACACAGGGTCCCTCATTATATCATTTCAGATATGGATTCCCATTTCACATTAAGGTTTTGGAAAGGGTTACAGAAAGATTTTTGTAGATAGGTGCTTATAAGAATATATTTTCACCCTCAGACTGATGGACAGTTGGAATGAACTATACATGTGTTGGAGGACATGATCCAAGCATGCATAATTGATTTTAGGGGTTTATAGGACAAAAATAAATCTCTCTTTGGGTTTTACTATGATAATATATTTAAGGAAACAATTCAAATGGATCTGTATGAGGCCTTCAATGGTAAGTCATGTCATTCACCTGTTGGGACCAAGTTGGATAGATAAGGAAGTAAGAAAAGTTTTCTGTTACAGAGTGTTGTCTTTTTGTTGTCAAAGAAGCTAAATCAATTCACTTCATAAAGGACTTGGAAACTATGCTGATGATTTTCTGATTTGTATTTTGCAAATATAATAAGTTTGGAGAACTTGTTATGGAATCCTTATGAAGGATAGGGAGAGTAAAGATGTGTTTTTGGAAAAATAAAGAAAGCGGCGTGCAAGTCAAAAATGGCATGCAAGTGTGGCACGCAAGTGTGACGTGAAAGTATATGTGGTGCGCAAGTGTATATTGCACGCAAGTCATATTTCAACATCATCATATCAAAATATGAAAAAGGAAATAAAGTGTCGCGCTAGTGATGGAGTGGAACCCTAGTGACGGACTGGCATGCAAGTGCTGGAGCGGCGCACAAGTACTGTAGCAGCGCACAAGTGTATGTGGCGTGAAAGTCACCAAAATGCCTATAAGTAGACGACTAGCCTCCTCATTTTTTAAGGCTCAATACTTAAGAAAAAATTTGAGCTCTGATCATGCAATTAGTAGAGAGTGGCGCGCAATCTGAAGTGGTGCACAAGCTAAGGGTTATTTATAAGGCACACAAGTAGGGTGGTGCACTAGCAGAGTGGTGCGCAAGCAGAAGTGCTGCAAAAGTTGTCAGAGGCGTGCAAGCAGGAAGGTGTCTTCAAGAAGTGTGTTGTGTATAAGCCAAAAGTGGCGCGCAAGTTGTGAGATGTGCACAATAGTGGCGTGCAAGTAGATAGTGGCACACAAGAAGGTAGGTGCGCAAGCTAGGTGGCGCGCAAGCAAATGGCACGCAAGCTGGGTGGCATGCAAGTAGGAAGGCGCACAAGAAGGGAGTGGTGCAAAAGTGGCACACAAGCTAAGTGGCACGCAAAAAGGTGGCACACAAGTAGGGAGGCGCGCAAGCAGGGAGTGGCGCACAAGATGTTTGCACCAGGAGGTTATTACCAGCTTCTAGGTAGGAAAGTGAATAATTGTTTTGAAAGATTAGATTTGTGAAAGTTCATTAAGAAGCACAGAATCATTACATTACCCTATTTGTGCTAAGAGGTAGCACACACACTATTGGATTGTTTTCAAAATGCTACACGAGAGTAAGGGTATATCCTACTCATTGTATTCCACATTAAAAGATTGTTTTCTAGTGGATTGTGTGGTACTGGATTGTTTCCATACCATACCAAGGATGTAGCTACTCTTGTTCAGTAGTGAACCTTGTAAATCTTGTGTTCCTGTGGTTGTGTGTGTTTATCAGGGAATAAACTCTGTAACAGGAGGTGAAGGTTGTTTCAAAAAGAAGGAAACTTAAAAAATAAAAATATATC
Source organism: Viscum album (assembly GCA_963277665.1). Taxonomy (NCBI): domain Eukaryota; kingdom Viridiplantae; phylum Streptophyta; class Magnoliopsida; order Santalales; family Viscaceae; genus Viscum; species Viscum album. The sequence goes on along the minus strand of OY728155.1, from coordinate 1,963,172,099 downwards.
ACTGATTCACCCCCTCCCCCTCTCAGTGATACTTGGATCCTGACTGGGAACTTTAATTGGTATCAGAGCCAGGTTCCCTTCATTTATTCTTTGCTGAAGTGGTTGAAGAGAAGTTGTGATAGAGAATCTAAATTGTGTGAACAATAAGGGGATTCTGATTTTTGATGGAAAGAACTATCACATCTAGAAGGAAAAAATGATGCCTTATCTTATGTATCATGGATATGAAGTTCTTGAAACTATAACATATTGATTTCCTGCTATTGATGACAAGGTTCCTCTTACTCCTGTTGATAAGAAGAATCTTGAGAATGATGGAAGAGCTAAAAATGTGTTACTCTCATATCTTTTTGAGAGTGAATTTTAAGTGTGAAAGGTGTTACTACAACCAAAGGAATCTGGGACAAACTGAAGAACATCTATGAAGGAAATACAAAAGTGAAGAAGGATAAACTACAAATCTGGAAACTGAAGTATAAAGACTTGAAAATGGGAGAATCTGGATCTGTTGGGGATTTCTTTACCAGGATAAATGATATTGTTAGTACAATCAGATATCTTGGTGAAACGTTGGATGATTCTACAGTTGTCTAAAATATCTTGAGAATTCTTCCTGACAAGTTTGATGCTAAAGTGTATTCATTAGAAGATAGAGACCCTGAAACATTATCTTTGGATGATTTTCAGAGCACTCTCCTTACTTATGAGATATGAATGGAGAAGACTATAAAGTCCAAAACAAAAGCTGATAGAGAAATGTCATTCAAGGATATAAAGATAGGGAAGTCAAGGAAGAATATTATTGAATATGATGTTGGTGAATCCGATTATGAAGATGTGGTATGTAAAAATTTTGATGAAATTTTATCATTTTTTTCTAAGAATGTGGAAAGAGGTACAGGGAAATTCAAGGGTAAACTTCCTTTGAAATGTTTTGAGTGTGGAGTCATTTGTCACCTTACGGATAACTGTCCACAAATAAATAAAGAAGAAGACAATGATGATGATAACAGAAGGCCAAGAAGGTTGTGGAAGAAACAAGCTGAAAAAGATAAATATTTTTTAAAGGGGAAGGATAAAAATATCTTCAAATCAAAAAGAAGAAGCTTTTTATCTAAAGATGAAGATAAAGAAGACAATGAAGATGAATCCGAGAAATTATTTGCTGAAAAAACTAGAAAGAATACCTTTATTGCTGCAGTGAATAATGAAGAGTACAAGAGCAATAGTTCAGAAGAAGAAGAAACTCATCTTGAATATCATCTGAAAGAAGAGTTGAAAGAATGCTTGAGAAAGATCAGAAGGCTTGAGAAGGAAAACAATAAGCTGATAAATGAAAATTCCACATTAAAAAATAAAGAAGGTTTCACTGATGAGAAAATCAAGATGGAAAAGGAGATTTATGATCTGAAAAATTGTCTTGCGAATACAAAGAATCATAATGATCATCTTGAAGTAAAGTTGAAGGAAAAAGAAGAAGAGTTGGAAATTGTCCAACAGAAACTTTATAAATCTAAAGAAATGAATATCAGTTTCAAAAATTCTATCTCAGAATTTGGTGAATGTTCTAGTAATAATGAACCAAACAAGGATCCACAAAATTTACCTTAAGAGGTCGAAATGAAATACAGAACTGGTTTTGATAAGAACCAGGCTGGAAAGACCATGTATGTGGTCAAAGTCATCAATGATGAAAAATCAGAAGTGTATAAAAATCACGAGTCAAGAAAGAATTCTAATACTTCTGGTGCTATTAAATATGAAATGAGAAAGGGAGTTACAAATAAAAACATGAAGGTTGATGGTCAGCATAGTTATATTAAGAAGGTTGTTGAGAAGCGTGTTCACAAATCTGGTCAGTATAGAAGCTTCAAAGGCAAATATTCTTTCTATGGTTACTGTTGGTATTGTGGTGGATTCAGAAACATGGAAAATATGTGTTGGTTCATCCAACAACATTACAACTATTCCACAAGTTTTTAAAGATAAGGATTGAAGGGGAGTAAATACTTTCAAAATAGAAAGTCTCCAAATAAATTTCAAAAGATATCTGATAAGACTGCTGTGAAAGTTGAGAATAGGTTCCAACCACTAGAAACTATTTGTGAAATATGTGATCGACCTGGACTTCTTTCCAAGGGATGCCTTTTTGTTTTACCAGAGAAACAAAATATTCTTAATAATTCTCAATATCCAGAGTTTTTAAAAGCTAAAAGGGATTGGTCTGAGAAGTCTGAAAAGAAAGAGTGCATGGTTGTCTGGCCAAAACACAATGACCTGGCCAGGAAATTGGAGGAAGCACAACAGAAAGTTAAGGAAAAGGAAGAACAAAAATATCTTGTTATCAAAACCTCTTTGAAATCTACAAAAGGAGAATGTCCATGGATTCTTGATAGTGGGTGTTCTTCTCATATGATAGGAGACTTAATGTTTTTGAATAATGTGAAAGGATTCAAAGAAGGAACTGTTACATTTTGGAAATGATTAATCTTTGATAATTAAAGGTATTGGATCAGCCATCATCAGAAAAGAAAAAATGAAATCTAAGAAAACATTATATGTTGATGGGTTGAAACATAATATTCTATGTGTTTCACAACTCTATGATGAGGGAAAAAAAGTTATATTCAGAAAAGATTAGTTCATTGTGAAATGTGAAAATAATGGAAATATAGTTACAAGAGGCCAACGTACAAAGGGAAACTTGTTCCAAGTTGGTGAAGTAAAAAATTCTTATTACATAGTCATGGTGGATGAAAATCAGTTATGGAATAAAAGACTAGTAAATATGTGTCAGAGAAACATGTGTAAATTATCAATGCGAGACAGTGTCTGAGATATGCCAAATCTATCAAGAAGATTGGTGTTGCACTATTTGTGAAAAAGGGAAGATTACAAACTCTTTTAATAAGAGAGTTGAAATTTGTTCAAAACAACCCTTGAAACTTATACATTATGATATATGTGGACCAATGAGAAAGAAATCAACAAATGGAGATAAACACTTCATTAATTTCATTGATGACTTTACTCTCATTACTTGTGTTATGTACATGATACATAAGTCAAATGCTCTAAAAATGTTTAAGAGTTTTAGGAGGAAAGCAGAAAAGGAATGTGAGTATTCAGTGAAGAAGTTGAGAATTGATAATGGTAGTGAGTATAAGAATGAAGAGTTTAAATGTTATCTTGAGAATCATGGAATTCATCATGATTTCAGTTTAACATACACACCTCAACAAAATGGGGCTGCTGAAAGAAATAATCGAAGTTTGGTGGAAATGGGGAGAACTGTGTTTCTTGAGCATAGTCTTTCTCATTATTAATGGAGGAAAGTCATGAGCACAACTGTGTATATTTATAACCAATGTTTCTTTAGACCAAACTCATATATGACTCCGTACGAAATGTTCTATGAAAAAAATACAAGTCTGAAACACTTAAGAGTTTCTAGAAGTCCATGCATTATAAAGAAGAAATGTGGAATCCTTGGAATGTTTTAGCAAAGAGGAGATGATGGAATTTTTCTTGGTTATGATCTAGATGGAAGAGGATATAGATGTCTCAACAAAGAAATAAGAAGAATTATTGACTCTTCAGATGTAAAAGTTGTTGAAAATGTTGATAAAGAAGAGAATTCATTTGTTGATGTGGAAGTTGAACAGAATAGAGAAGATTTTGTTAATTATTCTAATAATGCTACAGACTGTGTTAATTCTACTGATGAAGAGGAATCAGACTCAGAAATCTCAAGTGATGAAGATGAAGTTCGAACAACTCATCCTAGGTTGAGTAAACAAGTGGAGGATCAGAATATTATTGGAGATAAACATCAGAGGGTTCAAACAAGAAGAACAACGAATGCTATAACACATACTTCTCTTTATTCAAAAGTTGAACCAAATGATGTAAATTAAGAATTTGAGAATCTAGAATGGGTTTGTGCTATGAATGAAGATATTGATCAGATAGAGAAGAATTATACTTGGTAACTTGTACCCAAGATGGAAAATAAGAACATTATTGGTAAAAAGTGGGTTTTCCGGAACAAGATTAATGAAGAAGGTAAAGTAATAAGAAACAACACAAGATTGGTTTGAAAAGGGTATTCACAAATTTAATCCATTGATTTTGATGAAACCTTTGCTCTGGTGGTAATATTATAAACAATCAGAATTTTTCTTGCAATTGTTGCACAACGAGGTTAAAAAATCTTTCAAATGGATGTAAAATTTTCATTCCTGAAAGGTGACCTTGATGAGGAAGTCTACATTGATCAACCTTGTGGATTTTTTATTAGAAAGGATGAAAGTTATGTGTGCAGGTTGAAGAAGGCTTTGTATGGGCTAAAACAGGCTCTAAGAGCATGGTATTCTAAATTATATACTTGCTTAAAGAAGATGAACTTTAAGAAAGGGGGAGTTGACAGTAATCTCTATATCAAGGAATGTCAAGAGTTTTCACTGATCATTATTATTTATATCAATGATATTATATTTGCTGGAAATGATGAAAGATCATGTGAAAAATTTGCTGATGAGATGAAGAATTTATTTGAGATGTCCATGCTTGGAGAAATGCAGTACTTTCTTGGGTTAAAAATTTCATAGAAGAAGAATCACATTTCTCTGTCTCATGAAAAGTATGCTAAGGAACTTCTGAAGAAGTTTGGAATGTAAAATCTGAAACCAGTTTCCACACCAATTTCAATGGGAACCAAGTTGTCTAAAAATGGAGAAGGCAAGGAAGTTGATTAGAAAGAGTTTCTAAAGCTAATTGGAAGTCTGTTGTATTTGACTGCCTCAAGACCCGACATCGTCTATGTTGTCACTTTATGTGTAATATTTTAGAGTGCTCCTAAAGAATCACATTTGATTGCTGGAAAAATAATTCTCAGATATATAAAAGGCACAAAAAAATTTGGAATCAAGTATGATGGCTCATGAAATATTGATCTATTCGGGTATTATGATGTTGATTGGGCAGGAAATGTTGATGATCGAAGATCCAGATCTGGTGGATATTTCTTTCTCGGGAAAAGTTGTGTTAGTTTTCATACCAAGAAATAGAATTCAGTAACTCTTAGCACAACTAAAGTTGAATATGTAGCTGCTAATCAAGCTGCAACTCAACTAATGTGGATGCAGACTCAGTTGGAAGATCTACTTGTTGATGTAAAGCTACCATTTCTCTTAGGTTGTGATAATCAGAGTGCAATCAATCTTAAAAAAAATCATGTAAAACATTCTCGTTCAAAACACATTGATATAAAGTACCACTTCATTAAAGAGCGGGTGGATAAGAATGAATTGAGGCTGGAGTATGTTCCTACATCTCAACAAGTGACTGATATATTCACAAAACCTTTACCAAAGGAACTATTTGAAAAATTAAGGTTGAACATGGGTGTCCAACCTCATTCTCATCATGGTTAAGGTACGTGTTTCTGTCCCCACTCTCATCTTGACCATGGATAGTGTAGTCAAGGGGGATAATTGTTTCATAAATCTATCCTTATAGATGCATGCATAAAGGGGGAGTTGTGGGTAAGCTGTGAATCTAACATGTATGTGTGTGAACTATTCTAAATGTTTGTTGGAGTGGTTGTAGGAAACAATGTTGTTTTCCCGAAAAGTTGAAGAAGTGATGAATACTGAAGTAAAATCTTGAAAGATGTTCTGAAGAAGGATGAGGAGATACGATCATTAGATTTCATAGTCACTGCTTTTGGACAACATTGTAACAGCCCGAGATTTTATGAAAAATATTCTTTTTAATTTTATTAATGTCTTGTACGCTACACCAAAAGGAGCTTGCACAACACGCATCTTTGACTTTCCTTACATTACACGCAATCGCAACCTTCCTCGATAGCATGTGTAGTACGCAATACTGAGTTTCACGAAACAACGATATGCTATTAAAATATTATTAAAACTAGCCGTTATGAATAGTAATAACCACTTTTTAAATTTTAGAAATTTTAGCTCTCAAAATGGACTTCATTTTTGGATTCGGAGTATCGAATTTAGCCTAAGGTGAAATTTTGGTACTTTTCAGATAACTTTCATATTCTGATGAATAGTGAAAATTACTAAATTATAATTAAAAACAACTTTTTTAATCAAAATAATTAATAGTGATAAATTATTAATTTGAGTGGTTTTAAAGTATATTTAGAATATATTTTTACAATTTAATACAATGTTGGTCATTGGTTGTAATTTCACATTTAAACCAGACATAATCAAGTGTCAATCTTTTGATATATTTTGTTTCCTAAAAACACGCTATTTATTTTAACAGCGGGATTTAATTATAAAATTAATTAATGCAACTTCTATGTTATGAATTTGGTAAAATAGATTTCATTTTTGAATTCTGAATATGAAATATAGATTAGGATGAAATTTTGGCATTGTTCTGAAAAACATCAATTTTTGATGAATAGTGAAACTACTAAGTATTAGTTAAAAAAACTGAATTTTTCATAAAACTTAATTTTACCGCTTCTGTGAATGGAATTTCAAAAATCCAAGAGACACGGTTGATGTCAGTAAGTAAAATGTGGTTCAATGAGATGAAAATAATTTTTGGTGAATAGTAACTTTTTACTTTTATTTACTACAGTTAAAAGTAAATAGGGTAATTAAGGGTAAAAATGATATTAATATTACCCTAACACATGTCCTAATTCTATTGGACAAGTGTATATCGACCAAAAACAACCTTAAGTGTAAAATATTATCATTTAGGCCCACTTGGATTAGATTAGGACATTTATTATTATTTAATTCAAAGAAGAGTTAAAAGAGTTAAAATCAAAGTTTATTTACTAAAACATTTTTAATATGGGGTTATACATAAGATAAATTCGACTATAAATATTCATTAGAAAGCTAAAACGATTTCCTACATAATTATAGTTTATTTATAATTTTTATATTTTAAATAAATTAATTTATTTATGACACAATGATGATGCAGTAATTACCCTTTTAAGGAAATATTAACATAATTGATGTTATAAATACTCAAATGAATGTAATTTGAGACTTTTTATGAATGACACAAATTTTCTAGGTTACTATGATATATTATTGTTGATTTAATAAACTTGGTTCGAACATATAATTCTGTTATGACTTTCACAAAAATCATATATCAAATAGTGTCAAAATTGACACAAAATAGTTTTTAAATCACATATTATATTATTAATTGTTATTTTATTCCTAAAAATCTAAGGTTCGGCCAAATGACTTAGATAAGGATATATATATTAATAATAAACAATTTGGGGTTCGTTTGGCATGTTATAGTAAGTGTATTAACCATATAGTGAAAGAAAACAAAAAGACACGGTAAAAGTTAAATTATTTAACTTAGAGTTAAATCTAATTGATAAGGTTAAAATAATACCCTAAACTTGTCTAAATCCTATTGGTTGATAGGATTTTGACCCATCCCCAATTTAGCTTCGAAATAAGACCCTTTGGAACCATTATAAACCGATTTTTACATTAATATAAAATAATATTTTGAGGTATTCCTAAGGTGCCCCTCTCCTCCCTTATAAAAGGACACCTCCTCCCCCTCCTCCTCACACCAATTTGAGCACTCAATCTCGTCCAAACCCTGCCAAAATCTCTTCTCAACTTCCCTAGAAACATCCTAGAGGTTCTGGTCTTCCTCAAAGACCAATTTTAGTGCCCTAAGAGGAGGTCTCAAAGAGGCGCTTCAAAGAAGAGGTAATTACCGTTACCAATTCTTTCATTTTTATTTCTTCTTCCACTTCTTATTCTTAGGTTGTTTCATTATGAAGTAATAACATCAGTATCACTCATATAAGGATATGTTATTTTAAGTATGAAACAACCATATTTCACCATCTATCCATCCTACGGAAAAAGAAATCACCGCGCATGCGTACGTACGGAATACCGTCTCCACGCCGTGGTGTAATCTATTTTCCACCACCACCTTACATGGATGGGTATAATGGTGTAAAGAATAACTATACATAGTTTTTACAACATCATATTGATTATGATATATTGTATAATCCACTCCAATTCAATTCAATATTTATGGAAATGATATCATCGCTCGTGCGTACGTACGGACTACCGTCTCCACGACGCGATGAGATTCATTCTCCATGTTAACCATTTAAGAATGATTATAAAGTATATATAAGAAATAATAATGAAATATATGAAATTATAAAGCTACTGTATTTATGTATATATATATATTTATGTCATCTACTTACTTCCATTCAAGACAATAAGGAAAGGAAAACAACGTTCATGCGTACGTACGGACTACCGTCTCCATGAACGGTATTTTTCATTTCATTTATCTATCTATTATATATATATATATACTGAATATATATGATATATAAATCATATTTTATATTCTGTAAGTAATTAAATCATGATATAAGTAATAATAATGTCAAGAACAACAAGTCAGAACACCTACGATAAATGAAACGATTTTACCCAAAACGCTTCTTTAACATGGAATTTACAAAAGAACGGGTAATATAATGTCATAAGTGAACCATATATGATATCATAAAAATGAATATGATTCTGTAATAAGTCAATGACATTATTTTAATCATTATACAGGAGGTTCGGACACATACGAAGCAAATCGGACCTAAGGTAAGGGAAATATCACAATCTCATTTTTATTCGAGATTGTTTATTCGTAAGTATTTATTGGGGTGTATTTTATCATCCACATCCATGTTACATCAATATGTAATATTGTTTCCATCCACTTACACTAGTTTAAATACAATTTTACCCTTCGGTGAGTTTTTAGTAAAGAATATGAAAGGAATCTTTTGTCGTTTTTTTCGTACGAGGTACTTTTTGACTTTTCCGACAAAAGTACGAAGACTGTTTTTTTAACTTATACGACATGAATGGATTTTAAAACATTATTTCCAAGAATCTTACTTTACCAGTTTTCAAGTTTATTTTTAATCAACCTCTTTTAGTTTAAAATTTTATGACATGTTAAGAAAGGAAAAATGTTTTTGAAGAAGAAAGGATATTTTCCTCAAGAATGGAGTTCAAGTGTTTTATCAAAATTATTTTCCATCTAAGATAATAAAGGGTTCTGTTTTTATCCCCATTATTACATTGATTTGATCATGTTGTGATGGAAATATTTTTATGAATTCCTTTATCTTATATGAATTGTTTTATGATGTCATGTTGTTTAAGAATCCCATTTTTATTACATGGGTTATGCGATGATGTATGATTTATGATTATGTGGCACACATAAGAAAGGATTCATTATAAGATGGGTGGGACCTATATCTCCCTCCAATGCATTGGGTAAATATTTTATATCTCATGAGATAGACAGGGCTGGAACGGTAGGTTATACTGGTTCAGTGAAACAGGACTGAAACGAGGGTTACTCGATTCAGAAAGGGACTTGTCCACTAAGATAGTCTTGGCAATGAGTCTTGACTAACAAGAAATGATTCTCTATTATTATGTGTGAATGCCACAAAGTTTCATGTTTTAAGTTATGATTATTGTGATTACATTTCACTGCCATGATTTACCCCATGTTATGAAATTATGATCTCTTTTGCAGGTTAAGATTTCCAAAAGTTATGTGCTTATGTATATGATGTGTTTGATATTTCTTTTGTTTACCCTTACTGAGAATTTGAGCTCACCCTTTTATGTTTTTTTCCCCAGGATATAAAGAAAGGTTTTAGGTAAAAAAAAGGAAGATCTTTATGGGAGATATTGAAGATCTTTCACCACGATTAGAAGATTATGTTCCGAGTTTCCAAAGACACTAAACTATTACGATCCTTGTGTGTGTGTTTTTGTTATGTACCAAGTATTCCGCAAATGTAATGTAATGTCAATGTACGTCAGGATACGGGTCTCTACAGTTGGTATCAGAGAAAAGGTTTAGTCAACCTTTGGAAACTAGGATGCGAGAACTTTAGTGAGATCCCTAGAGATATTTCTAAGGTATGTCTAGGGATGTCCCTAAGGTTAAGTATACGTATAGGTTATAGTAGTAGAATTACGCTAACGATCATAGAATTAAACCTAAGATGTTAGATATTGATGGTACTCCCCATTTATTATGTTGTTTTCCCTAGCATGATTTTTGCCTCTCACACTATTCATTTTGGGTTTTAGAAAATGGCTGGAAACAAGATGATTCACAATAATGGAGGATATGATGGACAATGGAATGATATTCTTCATGAGCAACCAAATGAAATGGGATTTGGAAGTCCAAACATCATTATTATGCCGAATCAGAAATCTCATAATATGATCAATAAAGTAAAATTTGGTAAGTTTCCTGACTCGGCTAATAAGAGAAAGATGGAGTTTCATGATGATCATAGAGGAAAGAAAGTTCAATTTCCCCTATGTAAATCATGTGGGAAGAGGCATCAAGGATAATGTTTCAAAGGAACTGGAAGATTATTTGGGTGTCGAAAAGAAGGACACAAAGCCAGTAAGTGCAAAGGAAAAGGTTCAGTTAACACCAGGGATGAAGATAATGGTATTACTATGACATCAACAATGGTTAAATGTTTTAAATGTGGAATGTACGGGCATTATGCAAGCCAATGCCCTAAGGGAAAGTCTCATGAAGAGAATCAGTATGGTCGTATGGGTAGTATTTATGTTGATGATGATGAAGAGACTACAAATGATATGTGAGATGAAAGAATTGTTGAAGCTCGGTCAATGGTTTAAGAATGTAGTGGAATGATGACATGTTTATCATGTGTAATGTTGTATAAGTAATCTCATGGTACTATGGAATAAAGAGACATCTAAGGATTATTACACTGTTGTCCTTCCTTGGGTTTTGAAAGTGTATGATTAATGGTACAAGTATCCATGAAAGGTTATTCAGATATTATTGGAATGTAGATGATATGTGCATAATGAAGGGATAAGGAGAAAATGAAATGTTTGACAGTATTCATGAGCTCATGATTGATATAAGGACTAAGTGATATCATGGTTTGAATATATAGAATTTTGAGGATTTTAGTATGTTAAAAGTGTTAACTTTTAACTGCATTCATGTTTTCACTATGGTTCAATGGGTATTCAAGAGAATACATTATTAAGGCCTTTGAATGTTTGGAATGTGACCAACAAAACATATCTTATGATATATGGGGATCGACGATGGTGTTAAATCTCTGGTAATTGTTTTCACTATGTTATGAGAGTGGACTGCAGTATTATGGATAAACCTAAAGATTGGAATGGACAAAAGTTAGTATTGTTTAAGGATAGAAGTTTTCTCGATATTATTGATGGGATGATATAGTAATATAGTTTTAGAAAAAAGACAACCTGCAGGACGGGCGGCAGCCCATCACGTCGGACAAGGATATGGGAATCGAACCCACAACCGAAGTGCGACTGGCCTTTATCACCTAGCACTGGCCTACAGGAAGTCCCTGTTTAGTAGAAACTAGTTTTATTATATTAAACAGTATAATATATGAAGTATAAGTCCATTTTAGGAACCATATATGATTAATCACACTATAGAATGACTTATGTAACCTTTTGTTTGAGACAGATGGAATGACCCGTCATTCTATCACATAATCTGCTAACACTTCACGAATAACAAATTCAACTTCATTTATTTAAGAGATGAAGTGGAAATTGTTCAAGGCACGAACAACAGTAAGATTGTTCCAAAATAAAGTAAGTATTTATTCTAATTCAAATTTTCAACTTTAGGGAAATGATCTTGAAAACCAAAAATGTTGTCCTAGTGATCTTATACCTGATGAATCATATGGTACCTTAGAACGTCACAAATTTATGGCTTTGTGATTGCTGGATTTTCCATAGCCATGTTCTCTACCACTCTCTATCAGAACATGATGGTTAGATTTCTCTTCCATATCTATATTTTCACCTATGTAGAAACCCGGTGATTAGTTTATTTGGGTAATCGTTACATTTCATACTTTAGTTTTTAAAGCCAAGTTTTGGTATTCCTTTTTACGATGTGGGTTTCTATTAAAGAAACTTTCGAATAGTAAACTATTTATAACCCCGACGAATTTCGAGGGCGAAATTCATTTTAAGGGGGGTAGAATGTAACAGCCCGAGATTTTATGAAAAATATTCTTTTTAATTTTATTAATGTCTTGTACGCTACACCAAAAGGAGCTTGCACAACACGCATCTTTGACTTGCCTTGCATTACACGCAATCGCAACCTTCCTCGATAGCGTGTGTAGTACGCAATACTGAGTTTCACGAAACAACGATATGCTATTAAAATATTATTAAAACTAGCCGTTATGAATAGTAATAACCACTTTTTAAATGTTAGAAATTTTAGATCTCAAAATGGACTTCATTTTTGGATTCGTAGTATCGAATTTAGCCTAAGGTGAAATTTTGGTACTTTTCAGATAACTTTCATATTATGATGAATAGTGAAAATTACTAAATTATAATTAAAAACAACTTTTTTAATCGAAATAATTAATAGTGATAAATTATTAATTTGAGTGGTTTTAAATTATATTTAGAATATATTTTTACAATTTAATACAATGTTGGTCATTGGTTGTAATTTCACATTTAAACCAGACATAATCAAGTGTCAATCTTTTGATATATTTTGTCTCCTAAAAACACGCTATTTATTTTAACAGCGGGATTTAATTATAAAATTAATTAATGCAAATTCTATGTTATGAATTTGGTAAAATAGATTTCATTTTTGAATTCGGAATATGAAATATAGCTTAGGATGAAATTTTGGCATTGTTCTGAAAAACATCAATTTTTGATGAATAGTGAAACTACTAAGTGGTAGTTAAAAAAACTGAATTTTTCATAAAACTTAATTTTACCGCTTCTGTGAATGGAATTTCAAAAATCCGAGAGACACGGTTGATGTCAGTAAGTAAAATGTGGTTCAATAAGATGAAAATAATTTTTGGTGAATAGTAACTTTTTACTTTTATTTACCACGGTTAAAAGTAAATAGAGTAATTAAGGGTAAAAATGATATTAATATTACCCTAACACATGTACTAATTCTATTGGACAAGTGTATCTCGACCAAAAACAACCTTAAGTGTAAAATATTATCATTTAGGCCCACTTGGATTAGATTAGGACATTTATTATTATTTAATTCAAAGAAGAGTTAAAAGAGTTAAAATCAATATTTATTTACTAAAACATTTTTAATATGGGTTTATACATAAGATAATTTCGACTATAAATATTCATTAGAAAGATAAAAAGATTTCCTACATAATGATATTTTATTTATAATTTTTAGACTTTAAATACATTAATTTATTTATGACACAACGATGATGCAGTAATTACCCTTTTAAGGAAATATTAACATAATTGATGTTATAAATACTCAAATGAATGTAATTTGAGACTTTTTATGAATTAAACAAAATTTATAGGTTACTATGATATATTATTGTTGATTTAATCAACTTGGTTCGAACAGATAATTCTGTTATGACTTTCACAAAAATCATATATCAAATAGTGTCAAAATTGACACAAAATAGTTTTTAAATCACATATTATATTATTAATTGTTATTTTATTCCTAAAAATCTAAGGTTCGGCCAAATGACTTAGATAAGGATATATGTATTAATAATAAACAATTTGGGGTTCGTTTGGCATGTTATAGTAAGTGTATTAACCATATAGTGAAAGAAAACAAAAAGACACGGTAAAAGTTAAATTACTTAACTTAGAGTTAAATCTAATTTATAAGGTTAAAATAATACCCTAAACTTGTATAAATCCTATTGGTTGATAGGATTTCGACCCATCCCCACTTTAGATTCGAAATAAGACCATTTGGAACCATTATAAACCGATTTTGACATTAATAAAAAATAATATTTTGAGGTATTCCTAAGGTGCCCCTCTCCTCCCTTATAAAAGGACACCTCCTCCCCCTCCTCCTCACACCAATTTGAGCACTCAAGCTCGGCCAAACCCTGCCAAAATCTCTTCTCCACTTCCCTAGAAACATCCTATAGGTTCTGGTCTTCCTCAAAGACCAATTTTAGTGCCCTAAGAGGAGGTCTCAAAGAGGCGCTTCAAAGAAGAGGTAATTACCATTACCAATTCTTTCATTTTTATTTCTTCTTCCACTTCTTCTTCTTAGGTTGTTTCATTATTAAGTAATAACATAAGTATCACTCATATACTGATATGTTATTTTAAGTATGAAACAACCATATTTCACCATCTATCCATCCTACGGAAAAATAAATCACCGCGCGTGCGTACGTACGGAATACCGTCTCCACGCCGTGGTGTAATCTATTTTCCACCACCACCTTACATGGATGGGTATAATGGTGTAAAGAATAACTATACATAGTTATTACAACATCATATTGATTCTGATATATTGTATAATCCACTCCAATTCAATTCAATATTTATGTAAATGATATCATCGCTCGTGCGTACGTACGGACTACCGTCTCCACGACGCGATGAGATTCATTCTCCATGTTAACCATTTAAGAATGATTATAAAGTATATATAAGAAATAATAATGAAATATATGACATTATAAATCTACTGGATTTATGTATATATATATTTATGTCATCTACTTACTTCCATTCAAGACAATAAGGAAAGGAAAACAGCGTTCATGCGTACGTATGGACTACCGTCTCCATGAACGGTGTTTTTCATTTCATTTATCTATCTATTATATATATATATATACTGAATATATATGATATATAAATCATATTTTATATTCTGGAAGTAAGTAAATCATGATATAAGTAATAATAATGTCAAGAACAACAAGTCAGAACACCTACGATAAATGAAACGATTTTACCCAAAACGCTTCTTTAACATGGAATTTACAAAAGAACGGGTAATATAATGTCATAAGTGAACCATATATGATATAATAACAATGAATATGATTCTGTAATAAGTCAATGACATTATTTAAATCATTATACAGGAGGTTCGGACACATACGAAGCAAATCGGACCTAAGGTAAGGGAAATATCACAATCTCATTTTTATCTGAGATTGTTTATTCGTAAGTATTTATTGGGGTGTATTTTATCATCCACATCCATGTTCCATAAATATGTAATATTGTTTCCATCCACTTACACTAGTTTAAATCCAATTTTACCCGTCGGTGAGTTTTTAGTAAAGAATATGAAAGGAATCTTTTGTCGTTTTTTTCATACGAGGTAGTTTTTGACTTTTCCGAAAAAAGTACGAAGAATGTTTTTTTAACTTATACGGCATGAATGGATTTTTAAAACATTATTTCCAAGAAGCTTCCTTTACAAGTTTTCAAGTTTATTTTTAATCAACCTCTTTTAGTTTAAAATTTTATGACATGTTAAGAAAGGAAAAATGTTTTTGAAGAAGAAATGATATTTTCCTCAAGAATGGAGTTCAAGTGTTTTATCAAAATTATTTTCCATCTAAGATAATAAAGGGTTCTGTTTTTATCCCCATTATTACATTGATTTGATCATGTTGTGATGGAAATATTTTTATGAATTCCTTTATCTTATATGAATTGTTTTATGATGTCATGTTGTTTAAGAATCCCATTTTTATTACATGGGTTATGCGATGATGTATGATTTATGATTATGTGGCACACATAAGAAAGGATTCATTATAAGATGGGTGGGACCTATATATCCCTCCAATGCATTGGGTAAAGATTTTATATCTCATGAGATAGACAGGTCTGGAACGGTAGGTTATACCGGTTCAGTGAAACAGGACTGAAACGAGGGTTACTCGATTCAGAAAGGGACTTGTCCACTAAGATAGTCTTGGAAATGAGTCTTGACTAACAAGAAATGATTTTCTATGATTATGTGTTAATGCCACAAAGTTTCATGTTTTAATTTATGATTATTGTGATTACATTTCACTGCCATGATTTACCCCATGTTATGAAATTATGATCTCTTTTGCAGGTAAAGATTTCCAAAAGTTATGTGCTTATGTATATGATGTGTTTGATATTTCTTTTGTTTACCCTTACTGAGCATTTGAGCTCACCCTTTTATGTTTTTTCCCCAGGATATACAGAAAGGTTTTAGGTAAAAAAAAGGAAGATCTTTATGGGAGATATTGAAGATCTTTCACCACGATTAGAAGATTATGTTCCGAGTTTCCAAAGACACTAAACTATTACGATCCTTGTGTGTGTGTTTTTGTTATGTACCAAGTATTCCGCAAATGTAATGTAATGTCAATGTACGTCAGGATACGGGTCTCTACAAACATAGTTTTGGCTGTCAATAATTCTTGTTTCCTACAACGAGTTAGCTCACGTAGGCTTAGAATTGATGATAATTAATCCATTTCTTAAGGTTAAAAAGTTCAGTGAATTATGAATCTTGGTTGACAACAAAATCAAAAGGGGGAGATTGTTGGGACCAAGTTTGATGGATAAGGAAGTAAAAAAGTTTTCTGTTACAGAGTGTTGTCTTTTTGTTGTCAAAGAAACTAAATCAATTCACTTTGTAAAGGACTAGGAAACTATGATGATGCTTTTCTGATTTGTATTTTACAAATATCATAAGTTTGGATAACTTGTGATGCAAGACTTATGAAGGATATGGAGAGTAAAGAGGTGTTTTTGGAAAAATAAAGAAAGTGGAGCGCAAGTCAAAAATGGTGCGCAAGTGTGGCACGCAAGTGTATGTTGCATGTAAGTCATATTTCAAGATCATCCCATAAAAATATGACAAAAGAAATAAAGTGGCGCGCAAGTTAAAGATTGGAGCACAAGTGTGGCACACAAGTATATGTGGCGCATAAGTGTATGTTGCATGTAAGTCGTATTTCAACATAATCATATCAAAATATAACAAAGGAAAGAATGTTTCGCACTAGTGATGGAGTGGAGCACAAGTGCTAGAGCGGTATGAAAGTTCTGGAGAAGCGCGCAAGTGCTGGAGCGGCACGCAAGTGCTGTAGCAGCACGCAAGTGTATGTGGCGCTCAAGTGACCAAAATGCCTATAAATACATGACTAGCCTCTCATTTTTTAAGGATCAATACTTAAGAAAAAAATTTGATCTCTAATCGCACAAGTAGTAGAGAGTGGCACGCAAGATGAAGTGGCGCGCAAGATGAGGGTTATTTATAAGGCGTGCAAGTAGGGTGGCGCGCAAGAAGGGAGGTGTCTTCAAGAAGTGTGTTGTGTATAATTAAAAATTGGCGCACAAGTTGTGAGATGTGCACAATAGTGGCTCGCAAGTAGTTAGTGGCATGAAAGAATGTAGGAATGCATGCTAGGTGGCATGCAAGCAGGTGGCGCGCAAGTTGGGTGGCGTGCAAGCAGGGAGGCGTGCAAGTAGGGAGTGGTGCGCAAGTGGCACGCAAGATGAGTTGCGCGCAAACAGGTGGCGTGAAAGCAGGGAGGCACGCAAGCAGGGAGTGGAGTGCAAGTTGTTTGCACCAGGAGGTTCTTACCATCTTCTGGGTAGGAATGTGGAGAATTGTTTTGAAATATTTGATTTGTGAAAGTTAATTAAGAAGCACATAATCATTATATTACCCTATTTGTGCTAAGAGAGAGAACACACACTATTATATTGTTTTCAAAGTGTTACACGAGTGTAAGGGTATATCGTACTTGTTGTATTCCACATAAAATGATTGTTTTCTAGTGGATTGTGTGGTACTGGATTGTTTTTGTACCATACCAAGGACGTAGCTACTCTTTTTGAGTAGTGAACCTTGTAAATCTTGTGTTCCTGTGGTTGTGTGTTCAGCAGGGAAGAAAATCTTTAACCGGAGGTGAAGGTTGTTTCAAAAAGAATGGAACTTAAAAAAGAAAAAGATATCACTGATTCAAACCTCCCCCTCTCAGTGATACTTGGATCCTGACTGGGAACTTCATCACCTCTGTGCTGGCTAGAGGTAGGAGAGGCAGTTTCATTAGGTCCTCATCATGTGTAGGAGACTTTGGAGCAGGTTCAGTTAATCATAAATTGTATGTCTACTCTTAGTCTAGATAGAAATCATATGTCGATCGCCAATTATGACCTATGGAGTTTGAGGTCGGGGATCATGTTTTATTGCAGGTATTATTTAGACTTGTGCATAGGCAGATATATAGTAAATGTAAGATGAAACATCATTTTTTGGGATTTTGAGATATTGGATAGAGTCTGGCCGATAGTGTATAGGTTTCTATTACCTCATAGGTACCATTCCCTAAATGATGTCTTCCAAGTTTCACAGATTCTCTATTACTATGATGACTCGTCTTATACTTTTGATCCTGGGGATGTTTAATTATATATTGATGATTCTTTTTAGGAGTATCTCATACACATTATTGATTATATAATTAAGGCTCTCTGAGGTTGGTCTATCTTTTTGGTGTGGGTGTTATGGTAGCACAGTCATGTACAAGATGATACTTGGGAGCGGGAGGCCAATGGGTGTGTTCATTTTTTGGAATTACCCTCAAACAAATTTTCAACACCCTTAGAAGGGAAACTCTAGGAGGAGTTACTTTAAAGGGGAAAGATTTTAAGAATATGAATTTTTATTGAGTAACAAATATTTTTTTAAATTCATTGGTTTTATATTAATATGAATGCCCAGTGAGGATATAGAGGAAATGAGGGTGTCTGAGGCTTTTTCAGAGCCCAAAACCTCCACCAGTGGAAGAAATAACTGGGATTCATGGTTAGTAAAACTATGCAGCCCGGTATTCATGGTTTCTAATAACCATTATGGTATTTTCAATAAATAGAAGATGGCCACATGGTTTTCCCTAACTGTGTGACCCATACCAAATCCTGTGCGATATAGATGTAGTTTTTGATAAAAGAAAAAAACATGGTTTCTCAAACCATGTGCATAAACCATGTGGGCTTCTTATTTTGACAATAATCCATTCACAATTGGTTCATGGTTTTTCCAACCATGAGGCCAAATTTTTCAACCCCGATAAGTTTATAAAAATGAATGTTTTTTCCTTAACATTATCTTAAGTCACCCCTCTTTATTTTTTCTCTAGTAGACAAGAGGTTCTCTTTTTCTCCCATTGAATCATATTCATGACTCCTAAGCTTGGTTCTTATATTAATTACCTATCCAAACTTGTAATAGAGAATTGTTCATCCCATTGGATTCCTCTCAGCATGTGATCCAATTCATTAGTTCCTTTCATTGTTCTTATTTCTATCTATGATGCTATTTTTATATGAGCTATTATGCCCTATTTTCATGATGTTTATATGTTATTACATTTTATCTAAATCTAGGCCAAATAAAGGGCTGATACTAGATGATTAATCTATTACAGGCATAAGGTAGGTGGTCTATGACTCACTCATCAAAGTCTCTCCATTTATAAATGTTTTCCATTCTACGCACATTGTTTTCACCTAGCGCTTCCCCTTAAATATCTATTTTAATTTAATTTGTCTATAGTGTGTTATATGTCCATAATATCATTAATTAACTTCATTATAGGTTGATACCTCAATGGTAACCACCCATGTAGGGTGCATACCTTGTTATTCTTTTGTTGACCCATGTTGGATTTATCTGTGACACCATTTGGGTGTGTTTGAATTTACCTTGATAAGGAAAGTGTTTATTAATCAGTAATAAACCTTTAAATGAATTTTATAGAAAATATATATTTATATTATTATCACTTGGACTTGATAAATAGAATTGAATTAATAATTTTTTGTATTTACTTTATTCACCTTTTCACGTATGATAAAAGGTGATTTAATGAACCTAGTGAATTTTAATTAAAATGAGTATTACATGGACTAAATGACATATAAAATTATTATATGGTTCCTACTTCTTTTTGATATTTTCATCTTTATAGGAATGGTTATAATTGATATAACCTTATATTCTTGAGGGAATTCCTTGAGCACTCATAGGACACCATTCTGATTCATTGATCAAATTATCATGGAAGATACCCACTGTGAAATCTTGTCCTTGTCTTATTGTTTGAATTCCTTGGTGTTGTATCAATGATTAACATAACTCTTTTCTAGATATTAGAATTTCTTGGATAAAATTCTTAGATTCTGCTTGATGTGTTCGAACATTCAACGCCATGGATTCTCCACATTTGGCCTACTCATTCTTAGCACGAGATTACTATGGATAAGCTCTATATACTTAGTTATAATCATTTATAGTAAAATTCCTTGGTTCTACCCCTTGTATTAAACTCAGATCCCTTAAAGTTAGACTACAAGAGATTCCACTATGAGTTGGCTTGACCCCTGAGGTCAAGGATTCCTTGGTTACACATTATATCCTCCATTATCATCATTTCATTTTTACAATGCTGTTAATACCATATTTATATGAACTCTTTATTATAAACTAAATCACAATTAATTAAATGATTACATATTCAGAAACACCAGATAAGGTTGAAAAATGTAAGCGGTATTTACATTAGAATTGATTTTATTTTATGTACCTACACACTATATAGATTATATTAATATACTAGATTTTTATAGATGTAATTGGTTGTTATGGCCTACTAATATTTATCTCACATCATATCTGGATCAGTATTGGTACCTGGGAAGATTATATGGTTGTAGGTGTGGATAAGGGGAATCATCCCTCTTTGAACACTAAATTTTCATACTTTAGGATGGGATCTTGGTAGCAGATGATCGAGCCAGTGATCGAGATGCTTGGATAATTTTTTCCATTTTTGATACTTTTTATATCATATATTGTACCGTCCACCTACTTCCATGTATGCATGTTTTCCATTTTGTTAAGACATGACATCATCTTTTATATATGATATAATTTAGAACTATTGATGGTTTATTTCTTAGATGATTATCCTTGTTTTCACATCCTATTTTATTTATTATTATTATGTTTCTTCTATATATCCATTATTATATCATTTTGATACACTTTGACCATAGGGAATAGTTTACCCATGAGAAAACCCTAGTCATTTACTACTATTCAGAAGCCTCTGGTGTATGGGGAGGCATGCTTGAGGTCATGTTTCAAACCGAGTTTGTGGAACCATTGAGTGGAACCCAGTTTGGGACATCACATGCCCCTTCCCAAGGTTGTTGTAAGTGAGATAAATAATTACAACCCATAAAGGAGAGTCTTAAACACTTGGTTCAAGAATAAATAATTTATGATGTTATAAAAAAATTTACCGAATCCTATATAGAAACTCATACGTTCTATTGTCAAGTATTATCTAAATTTTTAGATTTCTAAGTCCCAAGGTCTCCATAGGGGTAAAATAATAAATTTATCCAAGTTTAAATCTTGAAAAAAAATTAATGGTTCTGTTGATCCCAGAATATGATATTTACCCCCATGATGTGGTGATTCCAAGTTGTGTACATTAAAAATCCTTAAGAATTATATATTGTTTTTAGATCATGTGAAATAAATCTCAAGGAAATGATTATCATTAAAAAATAATCCTTGGATGGAAAAAATGATATCAAAATTGTGTCCTATATGTGGGTTTTACCCTAAGAATGTTATAATTAAAGTTCACATTGAGGTTCCCGAATTGGGACACTCATAAATAGAAATTGATTAGTGAAATTAATTAAATTAATTAAATTGTTTATTTTTGTCTGGTGAACCCCCATGATCTCTCTATTTAATATCAGTTATGATGCCTCTGTAAGATTATCCATTTTTTGACATAAACCCTCAAAATAGGGAGAGAATTTGGAGATTGAATATTGGGTAGCAGTGAAATTATATTGAAGGATGGGACCAGATTGTATGAAAATGGAAAATAGAATCATGGTTATAGTGATGGATTGAATTGATAATGATTCTCCATTATGGAAGGGTTTCTTATTTTAATGTATTACCCCATTATTTATAAATTATTCATTGATTTTTTAATAAAACCCCATCATTATTAATTACCAAATTGTGGTTTATTATTTTTTAATTATTCTCTAATCCACATATCAAAATTTAAAATACTCATTATTATGGAACTTTTAGGGTACATTCATTAAACTTGACCTTGTTGATTAGTCATGATAGTTTTGGCGAGGTAATGATTATGAAGGAGACTGAATTATCCCCCATATATTCTAATTATGTGTAAAAACGGGGCCATTGGCTGTATCTATAGATGATGATAGTGTTGGAAGGAGGCACTGATGACCATGTAGCGTCCCAGGAGGTGTGGTGAGATGGTCCTCGATGAGATATCTGGCGACGGTCGTGCATAGGAAGAGAGACAACTTATATAGAGAACAGGTGACATGGGATACCACTAGGAGGTACAAAAGTGTGGCTACATCATGGTCATTGGTATTACTGTGGTGGTCAGCCATGATGAGGAGGTGGATGGCTTAGGGCTGCCATAATGCATGATGATTGGGAGGTAGGGTGACAAGGGTTCATCCCCTTATTGTCCCATCCAACTGGGATTAGATGGTTCTCGTCCTGATACATGGTAGGTGTGGTTAGATCATGCAACTAAGTGGTATTGGCTTGCCTAATTTAGGGACTTGGGTACCATTCCACACAGGAAGCATGTTGGGTGGGGAACCCTAGGTTAGGTTTGACCCTAGTCGGGTGGGTACATCATGGTGCGCATTGGGTGTACGCATACACCAATGTCACACCCCCTACCCCAACACAATACAGAGTGCACATAGAGGCCACCAAATGTAATTATCTTAATCTATATGGAATATTTTAAAAATGTTTCTCTAGGTTTCCATTTTGGAGAAATAAATATCCTATAATAAGTATTTTTCTTCATATATATGGTTTTGTTATTTCATCCATAAAATGTCATTTGATATGGGAGATAGTAAAATTTTGAATTTATATCTATAGGATTGGTGATGGGGATTGATCAGGATGACCAAAGAATTCAAACGGTCAGGTATACCTCATCATCCACTATTTACTATTCTTCATGGTGCGAGTCCCCCCATATTACTAATGAAGTTAGATTCACTTATTCCCACATACAGTGTTCTACCCCCCATTTTCCCTATTCATGTCATGTTCTATATAGGGTGTGAGTCCTCTATCTATGAATGTAAATTCTTCCATCATTTTTTTCATGCTACATGAGGTGTGGATAATATACTAGGGTTGATTATCCCACCAGATGATACTTTTCTCTCAATTAATTGTGAGTACCTTACTATGTTTTTTGGGTGGTTACATTGGTTTTCTCATATACTGGGTGGTTTTAGCAGTAGGGGTTAGTACTCCCCCTATTGATATATAACCTTGGTCAAGGTGTGGATTCCCCTTTGGGTTTCTATAATTATGACTCAATATTGGTGGATGGAAAAGTGGGGAACTTCCTCAACTGATGTTCATACTTCAATGTGAATCTTATTTTTGTTGATAAATTCTAGTGTTTGTGTGGTAGAAATGATGAGTTGATTGGATAATTCAAGACATGTTACTCCTAATACACCTTGAGGCCTCCTTTGAGGTGATATGTATTACTGATCAATAAAATTTAAACTATGTGGGATTCATGGTACTCCAAGCATTATTTGTTTTCCAGGATGAGTTACCGTTATGGATTCAATATAAGTGGACTAGGACTTCACTATGTTTCCAAAAAATTTAGTTATAGATCATATTTGGATTATATTTCCTTATCTTTCTATAGGTTATGTTTCTTTACCAGATTTTTGATCTAAAATATTTCATTACCTTTCCTTTTTGGTTTTTGGAAACCTAATAAGTATTTTTATACTCACCTATGCATGAGATTTGTTCCCAAAAGTGTTCTAACTATTCATATGATGTAGGGTTTGGAGGCGGTGGTGGTGGATATGGATTTTGTGTGGCTTGATCCGATCTAGTTTCCTATGGTGTTCTTGGTGGATTTAGTGTTTGCAGATATTAGTGGCAATGGGAGGAGATAATAGAGTAAAATGTTCATGTTTCAAAACATCTTTTTATGGGGACTCTATCTAAAATTCTAATGTGCATTTTCCTTTTTGTTTTTTTGGTCTGTATATTTCCCCTTTTTTCATTATGTGATATATAATGGTTTATATTTTTTGATATTATCTTTTTTCGCATGAATTATATATATTGTAGCTAGTTTTATTTACCATTACTTTATTATTATTTCATGTGTGAAGGTGTGAATTGTGTATAGGTACACTAGTATAAGGCCTTACATCATGTTTAATACATCTAATAAATTTTAGTCTCCATCATCTCGCCTATTAAAGGAAGTCTTGAGGTGGAACACTCAACTTACTACCTCTTAGGAGGGGTACTAGTGTAACAACATGAGATTTTTTAATATATTTTTCTTTAATAAATATGATTTATTTTATATCCTATGATACATGCAACACCAAACTTAATCGAATAATTATTTATTCAAAAAGAAAATGAAATACAACATTTGATAGTTAATTTACATTGATAAATTAAATGAATTTGTAAAAAAGTATTAAAATCATTTATATAAACACCATTAATTCTTAAGATTGGACAATACTGCATCTGAGTGGTTTGATTGCAGGCACTACATCGAGGTGGTCTAGAAATAAAATCCTGATATAATTTCATTTGGACCCCAATTTTGGGGGGCACAGTGTCTCCTCCCATGTGATGTGGGGTCAGCTGACATTAGCTTTGATGTTGGTTATTGGGGTGTCCCACACATTAGTGAACGCAATGGATAATTGTGGCATCACCTACGAAAAAGAATAAAACAAAAAACCTATGAATGAGATGAGGTGGATATCCATGGAATCACCAATGGGGGGCCTTATGTTGGAGGGTGAGATCACGAGTTAGCGACATGGAAGTCATAGTGGAGATAATGGAGGCAATTTGGCTGGTAGAATCTGATGACTAAGGTGCATGTGGTAGTGGCCCTATGGGTATGTATATATTCGTTCTTTTAAAATAATTTCGATTGGGCCAATAGGCCATATATTGGGGGTCTATATGCCTCTATATATAGTATGTAAATAAAAAGGGGCTTGATGGGTAGGATATCCCTTGGGGTCTGTGAACTCCCTTTATATCCTATCACAAAGTATGTTTGTGTGTGTGCTTCATTTTAATTGTACCCTAAACACCTAATATATATATATATATATATATATATATATATATATATATATATTCATAAGAAAGTGTTTTAAACTATTTTGTTGAATTATGAATTTTTTGTTAAATTTGATAATTTTTGGAAATGATATCAGTAAACAATATTGATAAAATTGAAATATTGATTAATAAAATCAATTAGGGACATCCTTGAAATTTTTTGGTGATGATAATACATACTAGTCTAATAAATCTTGGTTAAATGGGAATGCTTTATTTACAAACATTATTTTATTATATATATTTTATCTTAAAGTAAATTCCTTTTATATAGAGTATTAAACATAGTTACAATTATTATTTATACCTGTAGAAAAATTAATTATATTTCATACACTGATTATAATATTATTAGAAATGAAGATAAAATCATTTGGAGGTAAAATGTGAAATTTTACGATTTTTTTTATGCGCACAACATATTTTATATTAAAAAAATAAAATTAATCATTATTGATTAATGATTTTAGTGAAATTTTTATATAATATATTAAATCAAATAAATTTAAATTCATATGATTTTTCTTACTAGGTAATAAATGAGAATAAAATAATTTTTATTCTTTGAGATACAATTTTTCTAAAAATGGTTTCTATGCATTTTATGCATGAATATTAAATTTAATTTATACCACTTTTTGAAATTGAATCAAATAAAATAGATTAAATATTTTTAATCATCATATCCAAATTTGGTTACAAATTAATTTTCATTTTTTTTCATAAAAATAAGTTTCCACTGTAAAAATGTTAAGTTATCACGGTAAAAGTTAAAATGTGTTAAAAAAGGTATATAAATTCTAATATCACATAAACCTTATCTTTATTTGATTATTTGAGTGTATTTAGACATACCCTCAACTTATCATATAAATTTGTCTTATTTAATTAAAATTTTGCATGAAAGTGGCTTTAAATTATTTTAATGTTAAGGGTATTTACAAGGGTGACACTCCTCTCACTTATGAAAGGGAACCTCATCTCCTCAATTCTCCATGCACATTGTGTAATAACATGAGATTTTGTATCCTTTAAAATGAATATTGTGTTATATAACTTGTGTCACACACTACACCCAATTTTTGAAAACTACAATATATTAATAATAAATTATAAATAAATATATAATAAATACAGAGATGGTAAATCCTTAAATATTTAGAAGGTAAATAATTAATATGAGTTAATATTGAAAAATCTTATTTTCAATAAAATCCATTTTCATTGTATAATGTATTATCTTTTAAAAGATAAATTTACAATTTATAGTATTTAAAATTTATAAAATAATGTTCCTTTTTGAATTCCCCACATTAAAATTTACTTCTTTCAAATTTTTGAGTTTTTCTCCAAAAATTTTGATTTTCAGTAAAAAATGCGGTTTTTATGGAAATTATTTTTTTTTATGATTTTATAATTATGTAATATTATTCGATAAGATTAATGGACCTTTTAAGTAATAAATTTTTCATTTAATGAATAATACTATGAATTTTTAAATATCATTTGAACTTATAATACCATGTCCAATATTTTTAAAACTAAATTAAAATGTTACTTTAATGGAAAAAATTATTTCTGGTGTTTTCTTCTAATTAATTGTTTAGATGGAAAAATTTGTTTTTTGCATTACTTTAAAGAGTCCTAAATTTTATTTTTTTTATAATAAACCAATTTATGTAATCAGAATCACTATACAAGATAATTTTATATTATATATAAATTTAAATATTAATAATGTTGTTTTTCTAAAAATTATTTTTATGTGATTAATTTTGTTTATTTTAAAATTAAAATTTCGCCCCATTAGAAATTTTACATGTTAAAATTATTTTCAAATTTGAAATCATAAGTATCAAATTAATTAATATGATCCAATATTTTTTTCGTTATTAATGTTACTTATTAAGGTTAAAAATTAATTACCAGGGTAAAAGTTAATTTGGGTAAATGGTTAAAAGTAAAACCAGAAAAAACATGAATTGACCTCACCTTTTCTCAAAACGAATAGAAGATAGGAGTTTTGATCTTATATTTTCCTACATCCCTTACTTGTCCTTTTTTTATCCATTTACACTTTAATAGTTTCATGAAATTATTGAAAAATGATGAGTGTTTCTAAAAGTGCCCATTTTCTCCTCTTATAAAAGGGAACCACTTCCAACCTTTAAAGATAAAATTAAACTTTGATTTCATCCATGAAACTCTTCCCTATTATTATCCCTAGAACCCTATTTTATAAAAATAATCCTATAGCCACTCATAATTAGCCTTATACCTTCAATTTCAAGGGAACTTCCAAAGAATTATCAAGTCTCCAATGAGGTTAGAGTGTGATCAACCAAGCAAGGAGACATTGTAAGGGTTTCATCTCAATTCCTCTTTACTGGGACATGTTTAAATTTCATGAACCAGTTTATTATTTATATAGTGTATATAATTCCTAAGAATTTATTTTTTTTATACTGCATTCTTTAATGTGTGATATTTACTAAACTCCATTATTTTCAAGATTCTAATGAATTTTTATCCAATGATTACCAAATCCCTAAGGTTTTTCATCTCAAATTTCTCTCTTTGAGACATGTTTTGAATTATGAACCTAATTCCATTTATGTGGTATATATAATACCCATTTGAGATATTATATCATTAATTTCGTTTTATCCATGGCAATTTAAATTCAATTTGAATCTCTCCCTTTCACAAGGATTTAATTTAAATGCTTCACAAATTGTAAGGGGTTTTAATGACTAAAATATTTCCCTTAGGTTATAATCACTCTTCATAGCTATTATCTTTCAATAGTGATCTATAATAACCTATGAGAATGTTATGATGTATTTATAACTTATTTTTTAGGTAAATTATGTTTCACATAAAAATCTTCTTGATGGTTACATTGCTTTGTTAAAATACATTTTTAAGGATAATTCTCATTAGTTTGAATTTATTTTTATTCCATGTTGATGTTTTTAATTCACAAAAATGTCACAATTTACCTAATGTAAAATCAGTTTGTTTTTATATCTAATGATCATTTTACTATCCTTTATTAATTTTAAATAAAATTTTTGATTATGCTTTTAATGAGGTGGGTGTTTCAACCAAGGCATTTCAAAATATTCAAAAGATTTTCTATCCTTTCAAAATAAAATGTTTTATATTACACTCCACATTTTTATAACCTTTATATATTTTAAAGGATATTTTATTTTTAAGTAATTATTATAAGTTTTTACAATGTTTTTTATTTCCATTATCATAATTTTTTTTAATGTGATTCTCACTTCATTTTTTATAACAATATTTAAAAGGCTTTTTGAAAACTTTTATATTTTAACTATAAATTTTCTCCATATTTTATCTCTAATTAAGTGATGTTATGGTCATCCTATATATTTAATTATGATATTATTTATTTTAGAAAATTATATTTTTAATATCCTTTTATCTTTTATGTTTATGTTATTTGAGTTTTTTTGAATTTCTTATGAAGCCCATACTTCTTCCATGGGTTCATTAAGATATGTTTAGGATTGATTTTAAGTGGAACCTATATATATTGATGATGATAGGTGGGTTAATACATCACCCTCTAATTCATTGGTTTAATTTTATGTATAATAAGCCCAAAAGGGTACATGGGAGGATTTATCCCAAGCCAAAAGGGTATATGGGAGGATTTAACACAAGCCAAAAGGGGTACCTGGGAGGATTTATCCCAAGACAATAAGGCTACATGGGAGGATTTATACCAAGACAACAAGATAAATGAGAGGATTATCCCAATCCTAAAAAGGTAGACAACTTGTTAACCCGAGCCTATTATGTGATGAATTTATTGGTGGGTAGGCTTGAATTACAGTTTCTATGTTCATGTTTATGCCACATTCTTATGTCATAATATTGTACCTATAATTATTCTACTTAAACCGTGTTTAATGTTTCATGATTCCACTCACTTTTAGTTAGAATATGACTGTTCATTTGATATTATATATCCTTTTATCATGAATTATATACAACTCTTATTTATAAATGTTCCTTTTAATAATAAATTTCCCTCCTTCATGTTTTCTTATATGCTCATTATATAACCCTTGATGGTTTGTTGATAATTTTTCCCTTATTAAGAATCTAACATCACCCATTTATTATGTTTTCCTTCCCTAGGTTATAAATATAAGTATAATTAGTGTAAATTATATAAGGGAGTCTATAGGAGTTAGATTATAGAGAAAATAATATAGATTAAGATGCTTACTAAACCTTTTAGTCCTTGGGTTAGGAGATTATTTATGATATGTATTATCTAAACCATTACATTAATTTATAATTTATGTATGATTATCATGGGTCACCATAGTTTGTTTCAAAGGGAAGCTTTAATTTTTTGGGGGGATTAGTTTAGAGAACTTTAGTGAGAACTCAAGGAATGAGTATATGTATTAGATAACATCCTGATATTTTTAGTAAAGTAGAGATTGTCTAGTTTTATTACAAATATATCCCTATATAGATACTAGAAAGTGGGTGTGAATATAGAAAAGATTCTCCTAGGGGTAATCAACTTGAAAAGGGTTGGTTGAGCATTGACTCGAACATCACCCAAATTCATTATGAGTGGTCCTAAGACTAAACACATGGATAAACACTCCTAGGGGATATGATTTGGTTAACTGACATTATCTTTATGGACCATGATGAGGGATTTGAATATGATAGGTTATAGAACATAAAAAAGTAAATTTCCATTAATAACTTAGATTAAATCCTATAAGTTCATAAGTTTGTATGTGTACATCATTTATTAGTTATTTATTCTAAACTAATTGTTTTACCTCACTAAATTTACTAAATTATGTCCCTTATCATGACCCGTCCTCAGGGCCTATGCCATGACTACCCCAAGCCTGCCTTCCATAGGCCAGGGGCTGGCGACTAGCACCAAAGGTGTAAATACCGATAACTGGGAAGGCATTGCCTTTATAAAAGTAAACAGAACCCCACAGAGTACAAGCGGAAGTAATACACTAAGTACACAAGAAAGTGCGGAAAAGTAAGTGGGCCAGAATACAAACCCAACTAAAAGTACAGCTACAATTGAACGAAAGTACAACAGAAAAGACAAACAGATGGATAAATAGAAGAATCTCCTGGGTCTTCCACCTCAGATCCTACCTGAAGGGTAGGTACAGATAGCGCAACTCCTGGATTGTCCACCACGGATCCTACCTGAAGGGTAGGTAAAGATAGCCTCCACAACACTCTTGCCCGACAACCTCCTCTGAGTATCATCTCATCGTGAAGTCCACCTCCGGATACTGTCCAGTCCTCGAACATTCGGCCTCCGTCAACACTTCCCATCGTCTACAACCAACACAACGAGGTGCAGGCATATCCCGGGAAGGGGTGAGTATACGATACTTAGTAGGGACCCTGAGACCCTCAAGGTATCACTAAATCCAACAAGGATAACCACAAAGTAGGATCTCAACAGATAACCCTTTCTTAGGTATAAGCCCATACTTATACCTAATTTATCAAGTAACCCATCCCAATCATGAGGAAACACAAAGGTTATGAAATCAATGGATAACCACTACCTAAGTATATGCCCATACATATACCTAAGTTATCAAGTGACCCATCTCAATCATGAGGTAAACACAAAGGTCATAGACTCAGCTCAAACCAGGATTTTCATTATCAAAACCATAATTGCTGAAGAGATCCGTCTCTGACGAGTACAGTAATCCTGTCACGACTCCGAGGTACTGCTCACTAACCTAAGACTGTTGAGATACTCCTCCTGTCGAGTAACACGGGTCTGCCACCTCACAAAGTAGTGCTCTTCCGCCATGGGTCTATCACCTCACACAGTAGTGCTCCCCCTCATAGCCTACAGAGGTAATCCTCCTGTCGAGTACCACGGGTCTGCTGCCTGCTACCAGGCGCTCCGTCCACCATGGGTCTGCACCCAAACACAGTAGTGCTCCGTCCACTGGGCTAGTCGACTCACTCCAAGTCGAGTCGGTCAACCAGTCATCAGGTCTCAGCCGGCTACACGGTCTCCGTATTCCGTATGCTCTTCTCCGGGAGGGTTTGCTCCATGAGCTACAGGTCAATACTCCAAGTATCACAAAGTCCCACTAAGAAGTATCTCAATGGATCTCCTCGTCATAGGGGTCTCAACGCAACAGACGGTGCGTCTATCGGACGCTCAGTCTGTGAGTTATTAGCCTTTTCGTCCTAGGGGCCAAGTTTGATTCATGTACAAACCAACCCGGATGCATCTCAACTGTACCCCGAACTCTCATAGGGTATACTAATAGGGACCGGTTCTCAACGTGATCACTAACGCCGCCGACGGTTCGTCAAACAGATGTCCGGTCTGAAAGTTATCAACTTTTCCGTTCTAGGGGCCCTGTTGGTTTTTAAGTCAAAACCAACCCAACTGCTCTCCAACTGCGTCCAAAACTCGAGCGCAGTAAGGCAAAAGTTTCGCATCACTAAGAGGAATCCAACATGGTCGACGACACGTCAATCGGACGTCCAGAGCTCAAGTTATAAGCGTTTCCGCTCCGAGGGCCCGGTTGGTTTCGTGTTCGAACCAACCCGGTCGTACCCAAAGTTCTCCAAAAACTTGAGTGTAATATACCAAAACGACCATCTTGATCCAAGGATCTCATCTCAACTAACGGTGCGTCGATCGGAGGTTCTTAGCCCAAGTTATGGGCTTTTAATAGAACATGTCCAGTTTTAGGGGGTTTCGGGCCCAGACTAACCCGGACCGAGACCCCCTGGGTCGGCCCGAACCGGGTCGACCCGACCTGGGTCTGGGTCTAGCCCACTAGGGCGCGGCCCAACCCGGCGCAGGTATCCTGGCCCAGTGCGGCCGGTCCAGACGACGCGGCCTGTCCAGGCCGGCACGGTCGCCGCACGTGCCGTGTGAGCGCGGAAGGGGGGGGACCGCCACCCCCTTCGACGAAACGGTGGACCCGCAGGGGGTCCGCCCAGCAATGCTGATCGGGGGTTTGACCCCCAGTCTTTCCAGATCTGGACGGCCGTAACAGCTGGCCAGCACACTCCACGCTGGACCGGTTTGTCCCTCCCTCCAGAACTGGTGGCCGGCGGCTCCGTCCGCCCTCCCTAGCTCCGCCGCGGCCCAAGGCCGCGACCTTGGTTCGTCCGGCACGGTGCGATGGCGCCGCGCCCCTCCGCCGTGGCCCTGATCCGTCTGTGGCCTCCTTGTGGTTCTTCAGCACGGCGCGACAGCGCCGCGGCCCGACTCCGGCCGCAGCTTCGTTCACCCTCAACGGCGCGGCGCAATAGCACCGCGTTTTTTTGCCGCATTTCTCCTTGTTTCCACGCGGTGCGATGGCACCGCGTCGCTTCCATTTCAAGCCATGAAGATAACCATCAAAATAAATTAGGGGAGGAGGTTCGGTTGTGTTTGTGCGGTTCGACCCCCTCCGTTATTTTGATAACAGGTGGCCGATATTATCGAAGAACGTCCAAATAAAATCCGAACGTAAAGACAAACCCCTACCTAGATATTTGATGTCGCACGTTGGGTGTCGCAGAGAACGGCGTTGCGGGGGTTGGACGTTGATTCCGTGGACGTCGGGGTGCATCTGAGGAGGAAACGACGTCTCCTCACTTTTTGCGGTGATGAAGAAGTAAGGTACGTTGTCGTTGGTGATGATCACCGCGGTTAGTGACTTCTCCCTTTTCGGGGAGGAAGAAGAAGACGGAAGAATCCAGGTCGCAGAGTTGTTATAAGTTGAGGGGTCAATGTTCTTCGTCGGAGAAGAACCGTTCTTCACGGAGAGGATGATGTTCTTCCACCCAAGAGCAACTTCTTCCTTCTTTTACACAAGAGCTCTTTCCCTTTTCTCCCCACACAAAATTTGTCCAAGTAAAATAATAGGTTCATGCTATTATTTTATCAACACAAGTATTTTCTTTCAAAATTCAAAACAATTAGTTAATTAATTGAATAGGTTTAATTAATTAATTAAGGTATGTGTTGGCAAGAGTTAAGGGAGAGAGAGACGAAATGGAAGGTTACTCAATTTAAGATGAGTTATAAAATTAAAGAGGGGGAGGGGTTTAAGGAGTTTTGGGGAAAGTGAAAAGGTGGGGGCTCGTGTGGGCCCCACCTCACCTTTAATCCTCTCATGGGTAGTTAGGGGCTTGTGGGTACCACCCTAACTACCCCATGTTGGATATAACCACAAGGATAAAGAATTAATAAAAGATTGATCCACAATTTTTTTATTCAATTCTTTATTAATCCACAAATTTTTAACAACTCCTCCCGAGTAAACGCAACTTCAGTAATGGTCCTCTTAAGCAATTACCGGTGTTGCAGTTTCATCGGTGCCCTCAGATTTTGATTCCGAACACCAGATTAAAAGTTAGAAAAACTAGCTCATTCGTTCACTGAACGTACCCAAGATAAACTTCAAAAATTGATTTTGGGAACACCGGGCCTCGGAATCAGGCGTTGTCAGAAACTGCGTTCTTGTAAATTCCCAAAGAAATTAAGAAAACATTTTCATTGAAATTTCTGGGTCTTTACATTACTCCCAAATTAGGGATTTACGTCCCTGTAAAGCTTTAACACAAACTAGGGATACAAAAGTGGGACAGAGCACGCATCTGAGCCTTCCTCTCCCATGTGCTCTCCTGGAGGTTCCCGTGCTGCCAACGAAAGCGCACAAGAGGAATAGACCATCCTCGTAGGATCTGCTCCTATCGATCCTCAACCTCTACTGGAACCCCGCAAAAGTCACCCCATCGCCAAAGTCCATCTCCCCATGGTCGATGATATGCGTTGGGTCAAGCACGTATCTCCTCAGGTGGGATACGTGGTAGTCGTCGTGCCCCTGTTGCAACTGAGGTGGATGGGTCAAGCGGTAACCCACCTCGCCTACCTGCTGAGGACCTTGAAGGGTCCGATGAAGCATGGAGATAACTTTCTGCCTCAGCCAAATCTCCGTAATTGCACGTCGAGGGGAGACCCATAAGAAAATGTGGTCACCATCCTTGAACTCTAATGGTCTCTGCCTCCTATCAGCATAAGACTTATGTCAGCTCTAAGCTGTCCTCATCCGCTCTTGGATGACCTGGACCTTCTCTGTCGTGGCCTGGACCATCTCTGGTCCCACAAGAGCTACTATGATTTCTTCTTTGCCGATAAGAGAAATCCGGTCTCATCCCCTGGATGAACCACGTTCTTTTCCTAATACAGTCAATCCGGACATGAATGATGCATTCATGC
This sequence comes from Viscum album, assembly GCA_963277665.1. NCBI lineage: Eukaryota > Viridiplantae > Streptophyta > Magnoliopsida > Santalales > Viscaceae > Viscum > Viscum album. Next base: position 1,963,137,592 of record OY728155.1, on the reverse strand, counting down.
CATGGACGACGTCGTAAGGCCTCGACGTTACTACCAAGAGATCCAACCGTCACTCTCGCCTCTAAGGGTCGAGTCACACTGTCAACATCAGCGTGAGGTAACTGGGTCTCCTCCAGTAGAAATCTCGAAAGTGAGGGTCAAGTCAAAAGTTTTAACCGGGACCTCTCAGTACACAAAAAGGAAGTAAATGTCACAAGTACAAGTGTCTTTTATTACAGCAGATCGAAGTACAAAGACACACAACAATGAAAACAAGGAAAATAGAAGCACCAAGAACAAAAGGAATCCACTAGTTCCACTCTTGTACACCTACTTCCGGAGCTCTACTGCCTTGTCCACCGTTTGGTTGTTGCTCAAGCACCCACCACTGCTTCTATCTCGGTGGCTCCTCCAACGCCTGTAGATCAACTGTGTGGGGAGTCAGACAGTCACGTGCCAGGTGACCCTTCCTTCCACAGTCATAACACTTCCTGCTCCTCGTATAGCTGGTTCTGTTCCCCCTGGACCTCTGCATCATCTGTCTACTGCCCACAGATGAATCAAATACTGATCGAAAATCCTACGTCAAAGGAAGCAGCTCCTGAACACGCTTGGGGTGTAGAGCCACTAGTACAAACTCCACCCTGAAAAAGGTCTCGAAGTCTCCCCATGTGAAGGTCATCTCATCTCAAAACTGGAGCATCCGGCTCCACCATCTGCCTTCTACTGCCTGAAGGAGGCTGGCAACAAAGATCACCATGAAGTATGCTGGCGTCCCCACTGGCCTGAAGACTCTCACCACAGCCTCCAGCCAATCCTCAGCCGCCTGCGGGGCCATCTATCCCTTGAACCTAGGTGGCCACTAGTGTTGGAACTCGTGCAGTGTGCTCAAGCGACGTGTACTCTCTACTACTGGGGCTGGTGGCATCGGTGGCCCAATGGGTGGTAGTACCGCTGATGCCTCAATTGGGATAGAGCCCTGTAATGAGGCCACGTCGCTCAGCGGGCTGTCAGTACGTACAAATCTCGGGGCCCCAGCTGGTCGTCCGTGGGGAGGCATCCTGAAAGAAACAAACATGACACAGTCAAACGATTTACTTGGTGATATGACCTAGTTTGAGCTGTTTTAAAAGAAACTTTGGGAAACACACACGCAATCAGTGTTTTCATGCACAAAGTCGGAAATCAGAAGTCAGGGTCCTGGTGTATGGATAAGTCGGCTGCCCGCACCAACACTGGACTCCCTGAACTGAAAACCACACTTAGTACGCTTAACAATATTGCTTCATAGAAAGGGAAATATCAGAGTCCTAAGTTCTATGGTAGAACCGACTCCTCTGATACCAATTTGTCACGATCCGTCCTCGGGGCCCGTGCCGTGACTACCCCAAACCCGCCTTCCATAAGCCAGGGGCTGGCGACTAGCACCAAAGGCATAAATCCTGATAACTGGGAAGGCATTGCCTTTATAAATGTAAACAAAACACCACAGAGTACAAGTGGAAGTAATACACTAAGTACAAAAGAAAGTTCTGAAAAGTAAGTGGGCCATAATACAAACCCAACTGAAAGTACAACTACAACTGAACGAAAGTACAACAGAAAAGACAAACAGCTGGAAGAATAGAAGCAACTCCTGGGTCGTCCACCTCGGATCCTACCTGAAGGGTAGGTACAGATAGCACAGCTCCTGGATCATCCACCATGGATCCTACCTGAAGGGTAGGTACAGATAGCCTCCAAAACGCTCTTGCCCGACAACCTCTTCTGAGTATCGTCTCATTGTAAAGTCCACCTCCGGATACCATCCAGTCCTCGAACACTCAGCCTCCATCAGCGCTGTCCATTGTTTGAAACCAACACAATGAGGTGCAGGCATAGCCCATGCATGGGTGAATATACGATACTCAGTAGGGACCCCGAGACCCTCAAGGTCTCACTAAATCCAACAAGGATAATCACAAAGTAGGATCTCAACAGATAACACTTACTTAGGTATAAGACCATACTTATACCTAAGTTATCAAGTAACCCATATCAATCATGAGGAAACACAAAGGTTATGAAATAAATGGATAACCACTACCTAGGTATATGCCCATACATATACCTAAGTTATCAAATGACCCATCTCAATCATGAGGTAAAAACAAAGGTCATAGACTCAGGTCAAACTAGGTTTTTCATTATCGAAACCGTAACTGCTGAAGAGCTCTGTCTCTGATGAGTACAGTGATCCTGTCACAACTCCGAGGTACTGCTCACTAACCAAAGACTGCTGAGATACTCCTCCTGTTGAGTACCGTAGTTCTACCACCTCACAAAGTAGTGCTCCTCCGCCATGGGTCTCCCACCTCACACAGTAGTGCTCACCCTCATAGCTTACAGAGGTACTCCTCCTGCCGAGTACCGAGGGTCTACTGCCTGCTACCAGGCGCTCCGTCCGCCGTGGGTCTGCACCAAACATAGTAGTGCTCCATCCATTAGGCAAGTCGACTCACTCCAAGTCGAGTCGTTCAAGCAGTCGTGAGGTCTCAGCCGACAACACAGTCTCCATACTCCGTACGCTCATCTCTGGGAGGGTTCGCTCCACGAGCTACAGGTCGATACTCCAAGTATCACAAAGTCCCACGAAGAAGTATCTCAAAGGACTGCCTCATCATAGGGGTCTCAATGCAACAGACGACGCGTCTATCGGACGCCCGGTCTATGAGTTATTAGCCTTTTTGTCCCAGTGGCCCGGTTGGTTTTGTGTACGAACCAACCCAGCCACATCTCAACTATACCCCGAACTCTCAAAGGGTATACTCATAGGGACTGTTTCTCAACGTGATCACCAACGCCGCTGACGGTTCGTCCAACGGGCGTCCGGTCTGAATGTTATCAGCTTTTCCGTTCTAGGGGCCCGGTTGGTTTTTAAGTCAAAACCAACCCGACCACACTCCAACTGTGTCCAAACCTCAAGAAGAGTAATCCAAAAGGTCCGTCTCACTAATAGGAATCCAACAAGGTCGACGACATGTCAATCGGACATCCGGAGCTCAAGTTATAAGCGTTTCCGCTCCGAGGGCCCAGATGGTTTCGGGTTCGAGTAAACCCGGTCATACCCAAAGTTCTTCTAAACCTTGAGTGTAATATATGGAAACGGCTGTCTCAATCCAAGGATCGTATATCATCTGACGGTGCATCAATCGGAGGTCCGTAGCCCAAGTTATGGGCTTTTAAGCGAACATGTCATGTTTTTGGGGGTTTCGGGCCCGGACCGACCTGGCCCGAGACCCCCTGGGTCGGCCCAAACCGGATCGACCCGACTTGGGTCCAGATCCAGCCCACTAGGGTTCAGTACGGCCCGGTGCGGCCTGTCCAGCCGGTGCGGCTGGTCCAGGCCGGCACGGGCACCGCGCGTACCGCCAGAGCGTGGAAGGGGGGGACCGCCACCCCCTTCGACGAAACGGCGGAACCGCGGGGGGTCCGCCCAGAAGCGCTGACCGGGGGTTTGACCCCCGGTCTTTTCGGATCTGGCCAGCTGTAACGGCTGGCCAGCGCACTCCACGTGAGACCGGTTGGTCCCGCCCTCCAAAACCGGTGGCCGGCGGCTCCGGCCGCACTCCCTAGCTCCCCCGCGGCCCAAGGCCACGGCGCGACGGCGCCGCGCCCCTGCGCCGTGGCCCGACTCCGGCCGCAGCTTCGTTTGGCCTCAACATCATGGCGTGACAGCGCCATGTTTCTTCACTGCTTTTCTCCTTGTTTCCGCGCAGTGCGACGTCACCGCGTCGCTTCTATTTCAAGCCACGAAGATAACCATCAAAATAAAGTAGGGGAGAAGGTTCGGTCGTGTTTGTGCGGTCTGACCCCCTCCGTTATTTTGATAATAGGTGACCGATATTATCGAAGAACTTCCAAATAAAATCCGAACGTAAAGACAAACCCCTACCTGGATATTTGACATCACACGTCGGGTGTCGCGGAGAACGACGTCGCGGGGGTCGGTCGTAGATTCCGTTGATGTCGGGGTGCATCCGAGGAGGAAACAACGTCTCCTCACATGTTGCGGTGATGAAGAAGGAAGGTACGTTGCCATTGGAAATGATCACCGTGGTCAGAGACTTCTCCCTTGTTGTGGAGAAAGAAGAAGATGGAAGAATCCAGGTCGCCGAGTCGCTCTAAGTTGAGGGGTCGATGTTCTTCGTCGGAGAAGAACCGTTCTTCATGGAGAGGATGATGTTCTTCCACCCAAGAGAAACTTCCTCCTTATTTTACACAAGAGATATTTCCCTTTTCTCCCCATAAAAAATGTGTCCAAGTAAAATAATAGGTTCATGCTATTATTTTATCAACACTAGTATTTTCTTTCAAAATTCAAAACACTTAGTTTATTAATTGAATAGGTTCAATTAATTAATTAAGGTGTGTGTTGGGGAGAGTTAAGGGAGAGAGAGAGGAAATGGAAGGTTACTCAATTTAATATGAGTTACAAAATTAAAGAGGGGGGTTTTAAGGAGTTTTGTGGAATGTGAAAAGGTGGGGGCTCGTGTGGGCCCCACCTCACCTTTAATCCTCTCATGGGTAGTTAGGGGCTTGTGGGTCCCACCCTAACTACCCCATGTTGGATATAACCACTAGGATAAAGAATTAATAAAAAATTGTCCCACAATTTGTTTTATTCAATTCTTTATTAATCCACAAATTTTTAACAACTCCTCCCGAGCAAACGCAACATCGGTAATGGTCCTCTTAAGTAATTACCGGTGCTGTGGTTTCATCGGTGCCCTCGGATTTCGATTCCGAACACCGGATTAAAAGTAATAAAAACCCGCTTGTTCGTTCACTGAATGTACCCGAGTTAAACTTCGAAAATTGATTCCAGGCACACTGGGCCTCAGAATCAGGCGCCGTCAGAAAATGCGTTCTTGTAAAATCCCAAAGAAATTAAAAAAAAATTCCTTGAAATTTCTGGGTCTTTACATCCCTAATCATTATTTTATTTGATGTAATGGATAAATAAAGTATAAACCTAGAAAATAATGAGTTTGAAGGATAATTCAATGTTTATATGAATTATTTTCCAAATAGTATTGGAGTCAGCGTAAAAAACCTCATATAAATTATCACAATACTGTCACAACCTATGAATAAAAATGGGAATCACATTGACCTCACAAATGCACTAAAGAGGGAGAATATTTCTATTTAATACTTTATATGTCAGTATCTACCCTTTTTAAATGGACCTTATTGTTGCTAGAAAATGGATTAATGTGATGGAAATGATATTTATTTCATCTATTTCTTAGAGAACAAGAAGATCATTTTATTTGTATATCAATTTTAAGGTGAAGCTGATCAAATACCGACCCTAATCCAGAACATAGGGCCCAAGTAATATATCATTTATAAGAAATGGGAAAAGATTAAAGAGACATTATTTTAGTAAATATTTTCCGTGAAAAATTTCCACATAAATGGAGAGATAATTCCTTGAGTTAATGAAAAAGGAAGTTGAATCCATTTTCACCTATGAGGAAAACTTTACAAGACTTGCAAGGTATTTATTTGGTTTTATTATTGACCATAAAGTAGGTTGATAATTTATTTAGTGGTTTAAATCTAATTCTATAGAAATAATTAGCTATAAGGTATTTTGGAAGCTATGAATAGATTTTTTATGTGCACTTAAAGTGTAAATTGAAATCGGAGACTCTCATGGTTTAATGAAAAAGAAGAGAAAAATTGTCTTCCATTGAAATTCAATTGATAAAAATCACAGAGGAGATAAAATTCATCTTTTGATAAGAATAAAATGTGGGAATAAGCATATGGGGTCTATCTCCAAAGAACAAGTAATCTCATCATGTGTAGAAGATAAGGTCATTGAGAATTTGAATGTTGAAGAGATATGAGGAGAATAAATAATAAAAATTGATGGAGGGAATGGCCAACTTAATGAAAAAGAATCAGTCTAATTGTTTAATTGTAAGGAAAATGGTATGTATGAAAAAAGTGCACTACACCCATGGTTGATGTACATTTTTAACATCCATATCCACCTAAGATAATAGATCAAGGAAAAACATATGCAATCACTATGACTTATGGAGATTGTAATAATGAAATGGATAATGATAATTAATTATTACTTATCCTTCACCCCCAAATTAGTGGATATCATGATGGATTCTAATTCTAAGAACTCTATTAAATCTTAAATTTTTATAATATCATTAAATCACCACACTGATGATTTTATCATTGAATAAATCTATTAATGGAATGATTTTTTTATTCCATGTTGAAGTTTAGGGAATTGTTCCTTGTGGAAAATTTTATTATCCCACCTTTAAATAAATTTAAAACAACTTTAGTAATGGATTTGTTCCCTCCACTTAGAGGAAAATAATTCCAGTGTAAGGAAAACACATTCCATATTGACCTATTATATTATATCAATTAAAGGATAAAAATACTACCCTATAGAAACAAAATATATAATGTTGGTCTTGATAATGAATAATGATAGACTCTTGGATCAAATTTTAGGTGGAAAACTCAATATCAAGGTTAATACCATTCCAAGAAGAAAGATATGTTTTTGAATTTTTATGGTTGATATATGTAATGACCCAAATTTTTTGAATGATAGTTGTTTTCTAAAAATGTGTGTTATATTATTTTATACTAAACAAAACAATATCCATTTAATAATGAAGTTAGTATAATTGAAATGTGACCACTGAATTTTTACCATTATATGATTGTTGGTTAATTATGTATATTGGTCAATATGACCATTGGAAACAATAATCTTTATAAAAATTTTAACATTATAATTTTTGTTTATAAGTAGAAATAGTAAGGGAAAATTACTGCAAAAAAGAATATTTGATGGCCTCATTCAGTGAAGTCATTCCATAAAAATCCCATTTTTCAAAACATGGAAAGGTGGTAGCATCATTGGGATTTTATATTAACTAATCCCAAGATGAGATTCAACAAAATTAGGCTTGAACGAAATAACCTACGAGAGAAGTTCAAGTTAGTAGAGATTACCACTCGGGCGATGTTATCTGAGCTGCTCCAAGAGTCTATCACCATCGCACACCTTAAAATTAGGTCATATTCAGGTGTTAAAATGGGTTATGTTTCAAGTCCTTATTCACTTAATTTGTAATCCCTTTGTTTAAATAAATTTTTTTTCTATCAATTCTGTTTTGATTTTAGTTTTTCTTAAAAATATGACGAATCTGAGAAATTTATTTTTGGACAGAAATTATAATTTTCCAAAAAGATATAATTATTATAATTAAATAATATATTATTAATAATGTTTATTTTAATGAAATAGTTTTATTAAGACACTCTTATTTAAATTTAAAAAATAAAATAATTTTATTTTTTTCGAGTGTCATAAAATGTTTTATACATTTTACTATTCATTTTCTATCTGCTATTATTTTTAAGAAAAAATGATTTTTATATTTAAAAGATAAATTTATCATATTTTTATAATTATTATGATAAAATAAACACCATTTTTGAAATCAGAATGTTGATATTAAGTTATAATGAATTTATGATCATTTTCTAAAATACTTTAATTTTTCGTAAATAGTAAAAATACATTTTGAGTTTTTTGGTATGTTTAATGACATTATAATGATGTAATAATTAATATAAAATATTGTTATACTCTAGGGGAATAATATATCATAATAGGTGTCCTAATTGGTCCATTCCATGGAAAAATACCAAGCAAAAATACCAAGGTAAATCCCATGTTTTTTAATATACCACTATCAAGGTGTCCAAGGAAATCAATAAACCAATCCCTCATTTTTTTTATTAATAACCACCCATTTATCCATTATATTTCATTCCCAATTTACCATACATGAATATATGATATTTTTCCTCCTAAGGATTACTCCTAAGGTGTCTTAAATCCCCTATGCTCCCAATCATCATGTTTTAGGAGTTACTCTTCATGGTAATGGAAATGTCAACTTCATTTTTTCTTTCAAGTTCACTTTTTATGTGGTATGTCTTTCAAGTTTCAAAACTATGTTCTTATGTAAATTTTATTATATTATTTATAATATATTAATATTATTTTATGAGTGGGATACCCTTTTTCACTCTCTTTTTATTATTTAATAAAACCACATTTTATACTAATTATATTACTGATTTTACTTCTCTAAATTTCTATCTTTTTTTCAAGAAATAGTTTTATTATATTTTGTGAATACGCAAAACTATTTCTTCTCCATGTGGATTAACATATATTTAAAAATGATCTATTTTATTTTGGGATTAATATACATGAAACCTACCTTCTTTTTCATTGGATTTAAAATAAAAAAATGTATTTCTTTAAAGCACTTTATAAAACACTATGATTTTGATAAGAAACTCGTTTAATGTATTCTCCATGGGTTATTTATGAAATTTTTATTATGATATATATGAATAAAATTAATTAATATCTATGAATGGTGTTCCCTGAAATATGACCAATGCATTGGGTAAAGAATTTTATCTCTAGATATGACATGTTTTACAATACCTTGGTGAATAACCTTGGTAATGTTTATGACACCTCAGTGATAAACCTTGGTTATTTGCTTATTAATGACTCAATAAAATGTTATATCCACATTTATATTTTATTATTAATTTTATTTTTAATATTATATGTCTCTTTCTCCATTTATCATGCCTTTATGATGTTTTTCAAATTATTATCGATAATTCTAATGATCACTTGTAAATTTTTTCCCCTTGATTTCCCTTACTGGGAATTATGACCACCCTTTCATTTTATGTATGTACTTAGGTTATGAAATTTAGTAATTATACATAGCATTAACCTATGATTAATAATTTCAAGTGAATTAGAAGAATGTTTTCATGTATTATGTACCTTATTTCCAAGACACTAAAATTTAAAATATCCTCTATTTGTAAAATTCTATGTAAAGTTATATAATAAAAATGTGGGATGATATAGTTGGTATCAAATAATGGTTTAATTATTTCTATAAATTAGGATTTGAAAAAGTTTGGAAGAAACTTAGAGATAAGTTAAAATTTCGGAAAACATCCTGGTATTTTGGTGAAATATTAATTAAGTGGTTTCCGAGAAAAGAAATACTTATCTGGATATGAACAAGTGGATATTACTCTAGCACAAATATAACTAGGGTTAAAACAAAAAAAACCACTTTTATATAGACTCAAAATAGAACTGGTGCATGAAAATGGGCCTTTCTGCACTCCTGGTTTGACACTCTTGTGGGATATATTTGGTTAATCACAATATTTTTACAAACAATTATGAAGTATTTATAGAAAATGTAATTATTATTAAATAATAACATGTTTAATAATTATGTTTTAAGAAATTAAATTTCAATAGAATTATAATATTAATAAATGAAACACATTTATAAATAATGTTTTCTTATTTTAAAAAATGGTGGTAAATTGGATAAACTACATAAATGACGAGTGTAATGGACCAGACAGCGATGACCTTCCAATGGAAGCAGAAATTTAAAACTTCATGAGAATGGACAAACAAATAACTTGAATTATGAACAATAAATTGAATCAATATGAGAGACTAGATTCACCTCAAAGGGAAAAATATCTGTTGAATCCTTTTTGCATCAACAAACACTTACTTTTAGGGGATCTACTGACCCATTGATTTCTAAATAGTGGATAAGCTCAATAGAAAAGATCTTTTATATACTTTATTGTTCATAAAAATAGAATGTCACCCTATTTGTGTACCTCATAGAGGGGGAATCTGATCAGTGGTGGAAAATGATTAAAAACAAGAATATAAGAAGGGAGATTGAATAGATTAAGTGGGAAGAGTTCAAGGGAACCTTTTTTAAAAAATATTTCCTCTTTTAATGCAAACAAAAATAGAGAAGGAATTCCTAGAGATAAGAAGATGGAAAATGAATCTATGGAAATATTTGAGATGAAATTATAAATACATTCCCATTACACATATATCCTTTTAATCGATCTTAATGGGGGAGTTTTATAGATTCTTTAGTGGACTAAGACCTCATCTATGGAAGAATCTTTCCAACCGATACTATGAAAACTATAAGGAGACCATGAGGAGTGCTATGAAAGTTGAACTAGAGTTGAGAGTGAAGTATTAGTCCCATATATCAAATGAAAAGAATAGATATTTAGATCCAAACTTGGGGAGGACCTTTGATCAAGTAAGAGGAGGAAATAAAGTGAACCTTTCCAGATGCAACAAATATGGGAAGAATCATTTTGGGAACTGACTGATCAGGAGTGGGAAATGTTACATGGGTGGAAGAGATATCCATATTGTTCGGAACATCCATTTTGATGTGATGCCTTAACTTATCAATAATAAATACAGAGGGAATATGGTGAAGGACCTACTTGAAGTTCAATGCTTCAAGTGTGGATAGCTTGGGCACTTTTCTAATAACTATCCAAATTCAAAGATAATGGAGGGTAACCAAAATCAACCTCAAAATTGGATAAGGTAGCAAGTTTGTACTTTTTCTAACACGACGGATGAATTTAAATCTCCCAATGATATGGTGGCATGTAATTTCATTGTTCTCTCAAAGATAACAAGTACTTTGTTTGATTCTGGTTCTATTAATTCCTTTATTTCTTCTAAGTTTTTAAGGAGTATAGAATCAATCCCCAAACTGATAGAAGTATATTAAATAGCCAAGACTTCTAGAGTTATTATCCAAGCATAAATGGAGTATAGAAACTATGGTATCTACTTTTGTGAGCGTAATATCATCGCAAATCTAGTAGTCATTCCCATGCTAGAATTTGACATTATACTAGGGATGGACTAGATCTCAAATTATAATAAAAAGATCAACTGTAGAGTAAAGGAAATCTTAGTAGTCTTGAATTGAAAACCTATAGTTGTTTTAAAAGGATAGATATATCGACCTGGGCTTTGTCTAAAATCCCACTTGTAGCCTTATTTATAGAATTTATCGATGGATATGAAATAAGAGATTAAATTATATGAATAGAGAATGTCCACATCATTCAGGAATAAATTGATATATTTCCCGAGGAGTTACCTAGACCTACCATAGAAAGAGAGGTGGAGTTCTTCATTTCACTCATTCCGGGATCCAAGTTGATATCAAAGACCCCATATAGAATAGAAAATGTTGAGCTAAATGAATTAAAGAAACAACTACAAGATCTTTTGAAGATGGGGTTTATCCGACCAAGTGTGTCTCCTTGGGTAGAACCTTTTATCATTATGAATAAGAAGGGTGGATCAATGCACCTATGCATTTATTATAGAGAACATAACGAGATCATAATGAGGAACAAGTAAACACTTCCAAGAATTGAAGATTTATTTGACCAGATTTATGGGGCTCAATTCTTCTCTAATATTGATATTCGATCAGGTTATCATAAATTGAGCATGAAAAAAGAAGACATTCGAAAGACCACCTTTCGATATAGATTTGGGTATTATGAGTTTTTGTTATTCTCTTCAACTAGACTAATTATCCTTTTATATTTATGGACATTATTAATAGAGTCTTTTAGGACTACCTTGATAAATTTTTAGTAGTTTTTATTGATTATATTTGGATATATTCCAAAATTCGTGAGGATCATGAGAATTATTTAGGGGTTATATTAGAAACTCTGAGGAAGAAGAGGTTATTTGGAAGGTTCAATAAATATGAATTTTGGTAATAACAAGTTTCATTCTTGGGGAACATTTTAACCAATAAAGGAATATCAGTTGACCCTATAAAGACAAATGTTGTAGAGGAGTGGCCTCATTCCACCACAATAACTGAGATTCATAGTTTCATTGGTTTGGTAGGATATTATAAGAGGTTTTTGAAAAACTTTTCATGACTTTATAATCAAATAACCAAGTTAACTCAAATGGTGTCTAGTTCATCTAGATAAAAGAGTAAGAATCATGTTTCCAAGAGATGAAGAAGATATTGGTTACTGCATCCATGTTAACTATACCCTCTATAGTATAAGGATTCATTATTTTTATCAATGTATCTCTGAAAGGGATTGGGTGCATCATCATGAAAAATGAAAAGGTTATTTCTTATGCATCTCGATAGTTGAAGCCTCATGAGAAGAACTATCCTATGCATGACTTGGAGCTGGTTGTAGTTGTTTTGGGTCTGAAGATATGGAGACACCATCTCTATCTGTAGAAATGTGATATATACACAGACCATCAATGTTTGATGTATATTTTCAAGAAAAATGAATTGAACATGAGACAAAGGATGTTGTTGGAAATTATTAAAGAATATGATTATTCAATTAATTATCACCCTGGAAGAGAAAAAATAGTCACTGATGCATTAAGTAGGAAAGGCCTCATTGTATTGGTAATGATGAGGATTCAAGGAGATCCTTTGATCAATGACCTTGTAAAATTTGACATGGGAATTGTAAGGGAATGGAAATCATCAGTGCTATCCCAAATTATTTCTCAACCATCATTACTAGAGAAGATATAGAAATCACAAAGATAAGATCCTTTGTGATAAAATGAGTTAGAGGCTATGAAGAATTGGAAGTTTCTTGAGTTCAACATTGGTCAAGAAGGTGTACAAAAATTTTATACTAGGCTATGTGTTCCATCTATTCTAAAAATAAATAATGGGATCATTGATGAAGCTCATAACTCTACTTACTCTATACATCCTGGAAGCAAGAAAATGTATAAGTACATTTGTGATCATTATTGGTGGGATAACATGAAAAATGAGATTTATGACTACACTAAAAGGTTTCTAGTGTGTCAATTAGTGAAAAAAGAGTGATAACTTCTTAAAGGGGTATTACAACAACTACCCATACCAGCATATAAGTGAGACAATATCATTATGGGCTTTGTCACTAGTGTTTTGAGAACTTCTAAAGGAAAAAATTGATTTGGGTTATAGTGGACCATCTCACCAAGACTTAAAATTTTATCTATATTTGGGAATATTTCCTTCTTGACCAAATTTCCAAGATTTATCTAAAGGAAATGGTGAGGTTGTATGGAGTTCCACTTTTGACTGCATTTAATCATGATCCAATATTCACATAAAAATTATAGGGAATTATTCAACATGACCAGAGTACCAAATTGAATTTCAGTATGGCTTATCACCATCAAACTAATGGAAAATCTGAAAGGAATATTCATACACTCTAGAAAATTCTGAGAACATACTCGATGGAATTTAAATGTGGTTGGGATCAACATCTCCTATTATTTTTTTCTCATACAAAAATAGTTTCCATTTGAGTATTCAAATGATACCTTATGAAGCTCTATATGTAAAGCGATGTAGAACTCCTACTTGTTGGGGAAAAGCTAGTGAGATAATGTTTCTTTGGCTTGATCTTGTGAAAGATATGACATAAAACGATCATGTCATCCAACAACACATAAAGGCTTATCAGAGTCGGTAAAAGATCTATGTTGACAACTATCTAAGGGACTTTGAGTTTGATGTTGGTGAAAAATTATTCATTCTAATTTCACCATAGAAGAGATTCATGAAATAAATGAATAAAGGAAATCCTATCCCCTAGTACATTAGCCCCTATGAAATCCTTGATTTCATAGAAGTAGTTTCATATCAGCTTGCACATCCTCTAAATATAGCTCAAATTCATGATGTATTCCATTTATATCTCTTGAGGAAGTATATTTCTGACCCTTCACATGTAATTAATCATGAGGTGGTACAAATGGAACATGACCTCTTTTATTAGGAGCAATCAATGGAGATATTCAAATGTAGAGACAATGTTCTACATAACAATACTACCCACCTTGTTAAAGTGTTGTGGAGGAACCAAAAATATGAAGAATCCGCATGGGAACTAGAAGAAACAATGAGGAAAAATTACCCACACCATTTCCCTTATGAGTGAACAAGATGAAATACTGAGGGAAAAATTTCTTAAAGGTGGAAGAATGTAACGCCCTGAACTTTTTGAATGATAATTTTTTCCTAAAAATGTGTGTTTTATCTATACCCCTTTAATAATGAAGTGAGTATAATTTAAATGTGACCATTAGGTTTCAAACTTTATATGACTATTAGTCAATTATGACCATTGGTAAATATTACCATTTGAAACAATACTCTTAACAATGATTTTAACATTATAATTATTGTTTATAAGTAGAAATGAGAAATAAAATTAATGCAGGAAGAAGAGTCGATGGCCTCCTCTAGTAGAGTTGTGCCATATTAAACCCATTTGTCAGAACATGGTAAGGAGGTAGCATCATCATACTTCTCTCTTGACCAAGTCCAAGTCAAGCTTTAATAAATTAGGCTTGAATGAAATCACCTATAGGAGACATTTAAGTTAGTAGAGATTACCACCCGGGGACATTAAACAAGTTGCCCCAATAGTCTATCACCATCACACACCTTAACCTTATGTCATGTGCTTGTGTTATAAGGGGTTATGAATCAAGGAATTAGTCACAAGATGTTTAATCCAACTGTTTAAATAAAATTTTTGTTTCATCAATTCCATTTTGAGTTTAGTTTTTCTAAAAAATATGGTAAATTTGATAAATTGATTTTTTAGACAAAAATTGTACTTTTTAGAAAAGATTTAATTATTATAATAAACTAAAATATTATTAATAATGTTTATTTTAATGAAATAGTATGACTAAAACACTATTGTTTATATTTAAATGATAAAATAATATTTCTTTCAAGTGTCAGAAATATTACTAGGCATTTTACTATGCATTTTATGTCCGCTATTATTTTTAGTAAATAAGTATTTTTATATATAAACATTAAATTTATCACACATAAAGAATTATTATGATAAAATAAACACAATTTTTTAAATTAGAATTTTGATACTAGGTTAGGTTGAATTCATTAGGGTTTTCTAAAATACTTTAATTTTTCATGAATAGTAAAAATAAAGTTTGAGTTTTTCAGTATATTTAATGAAATCATAATGATGTAATAAGTAATATAAAATGTTATTCGACTCTTGGGAAAAAAATATCATAATAGGTGTCCCATGTGTCCAATACCATGGGAAAATACCATAGGAAATCCCATGGTTTTGAATATACCACTATCAAGGTGTCTAAAGAAATGAATAAATAAATCTCTCACTTTTTCTATAAATACCCACCCATTTATCCATTATCATTGATTAAAAATTTATCCTCTAGGAATATATGATAGTCTTACCTCCAAAGGAGTCATCACAAGGTTTTCTAAACCCCCCATAGTCCCAATATTCATGTTTTTGGAGTTACTCTTTAAGGTAAGGGAAATTTTAGCATCTCTTTTCCTTTCAAGTTCCCTTTTTTATTTGGTATGTCATTCATGTTTTAAAACTATTTTATTATTTACATTTTATTATACTATTTTACTTTGTTAAGATAATTTTATGAGTGTGATAACCTTGTCTTATCACCTCTTAATATTTTCAAAAACCACGTTTTATACCTGTTATGCTGCCGATTTTACTTCCCAAATTTTCTCTACTTTTCACAAGAAATTATTTTATTTTATTTTGAAAATTACCAAACCTATTCATTATAAATGGGTATTCACATATATTTTAAAATTATATATTTTATTTTGGTATCAACATACATGAAATGAACCTTCCTTTTCTATGGGTTTAAAATGACAAAAGGATCTTGTTTATATGCACTTTTTAAAACACCATGATTTTGATACGAAACCCATTTCTTTTATTCTCCATGGGTTATGTATGAAATGTGTTATTTTGATCTATGTATCTCACATTAATTAATAAAAAATAAGTTTTCACACTAATATATCTCCAATTCATTGTGAAAAAAATTTAATCTATAGAGATGACATGTTTTACGATACCTTGGTGAATAACCTTGGTAATTTTTATGACACCTTGGTGATAAACCTTAGTGATATACTTATACATGACTAAATTAAAAGTTTTATCCACATTTACATGTTATGATTCATTTTATCTTTACTATTATATTTCAATTTATAATTTTATCATTCCTTTATGATATTATTCATGTTCTTATCGATAATTCTCATGATCACTTGTAAATTGTTTCCTTTATTTTCATTTATTAGGCCTTATGATCACCCTTTCATTTGATGTATGTCCCCAGGTTATGATATGTAGTAATTATACTCAGGATAAACTTATTATGACTCCTTTCTAGAGTATTAGAATAATTTTTTCATTTTTATTAGGTATTATATACCTCATTTCCAAGACACTAAACTTTAAAAATCCTCTATTTGTAGAATGATATATAAAGTTATGTAACAAAAATGAAGGATTCTATAATATATATCTATAAAATTACCCTAATTCATATTTATAGATACCATATATAATCTCATTAGTAATTAATAATTAAATCACAAGGACACAATTCATTTAATCAGGGTAAAATGTAATGACTTGGGATTTTTGATCCTTTAAAATACATACTATGTGGTAAAACATATGTCAAAATATAATGACCCAGCCTTATTACATTACATAATCTTGAATTTCATCAAGAAATCACTTAATTTCACATTTAGGATCTTTTTAAGTTTATATATTTATATAATTGAGATATAATACATTCATAACATTACACATTAATATAGTGTGGATACCATAAAAATTGTATGCATTTCTTCAAAAATATAAAACTTTTCAAATAAAACATGATTTCTTTGACAATTATTCAAAAAATTAACTTGGATTCCTTCTTTATGTTAAACATCCTTATAACCTATGAAAATCATTTAAAAAATTTGAATGATCAGAAAAAGCTTAGTAAGGGATAAAAAAAGGAAAGAACACATTAGTTCATGAATACTTGTAACGTATGAAATCATTTTCAAAAGAAATACTTGTCACCCATATATACTTAATTTGTGGAACATGATATTTAAAAAATATTCCAAAAAAAATAAGAACATAAATATTACCATAAAGGTATCTTGGGGAATTACTTACATAATCTTGTAACCCTCTCAACTACCTTATAATTTGCAACCCTCACGGCTACCTTACAATTTGTGTAACCATTGTAGTTACACTTGGAGTAACCATATATACAAACTCCAACTTACATATACCCAATGAATTGGAGGGATATATAGGTCCCACCCTTAATCATAAACAATTCCCAATAACTAGAACATAATCATACAACATTAATAATTGCATAAAAACATTGCTTATGAATTTTGTAAAACAAAATTTTAAAAGAGGATTTTAGAAGTAAATCCCCTTACATAATACATATAATTGAAGAAAGACTTAATAGAGTGTATGTAATATTTTTATACATTTTAAGAAAAAATAATTAAACAAAATATAAACAAAAATCAACCCAAAAACAATTTTAATACCACATAAACAATGAAGTAGAATGTTTAACCCAAAGAATGGAAATAGAGTCAAGAATTCTCTAACCTCGGGTTTGTCTTACTTAAAACTCATTTAAAAATCTTGTATAATGGTTAAAATAACTTTATTAATATCTTAAAGAAACATATTCATATTTATAATACCTTATATGATCATTTAATTACATCATTTTACCCATTAATTGTTAGTATTTTGTTCCTTGCATTGTTTTGGGTGCGTTCTTTACATGATTTTCATGATCGGTTCATGATGGATATTATTGTCAATTGGAAGTGAAACTACAGAATTGTAATGGATTGGTATTTAAATATTTCAAAAACCATAAGTTATACCATTTATTATTTTGAATTCTGACATGACTATGATTCAAAAGTTAAAACATTATTGTTATTTGTTTAGGTCATTTTGGCGAATCTTTGATCGTAAAGAACCCATTTTGTTTTATAAATTAATAACATTTTTATGAAATGATTAAAGAACATTATATAAGATATAATAAATAAATTATAATATGGTTAAACCATATGAATGGTTTCTTGACCAGTCTTGAGGGGAGTAGAATAAATTGAAATCACATCATCCATAATGTCGGTAAATCGACACATCACGAATGGTGTTTTAATTTCTTGAATAAGTGGGAGAGGAGAAGAAGTATAATGGTGAGTCTTCCATAAACATGATTAAATCCATAATATTTAAGATACTCTATCATTCATTCCTCTTGGATAAGGTGAGGTTACGAAATAAGAAGAATATAAAGGAAAATGAAAAGAAAAGAAAGAAAACAGAAGAGGATGTTTACCTCTTGATATCTTCTCCTTGATATCCTTCTTAAGGCCTTTGGTTTTGGTCTTTTGGTGAGACCAGTACATCTAGGATGTATGGAAGAGACTAGGGAGGATTATTGGCCATAACATAGGAAAGACTGAAGGCTTTAGAGGCGTGGGAGGAAGAGGGGAATGAGGGTGGTATTTATAGTGGAGGAGAGGAGGTATTTTACATTATTTTAATCATTATTATAATATTTTTTCTCAAGACTATAAATAGTCTTGATTCATGTGACAAAAAATAGTAATAATATAATGTGAGTTTGAACCAAGTGGGATTACATCGCTGATGATATCATAAATTGTGTATTTAACTGATAATTTGAATATACGGTATTTTACCGCATTTCAGTATTCATCAAAAATTCAAGAATTTTAGAAAAATCCCAAAAATTCACACTAACCATTTATAAATGTATAGAAGTAAAAAATGAAATCCATTTTTTAAAAATAAGTTTCTAATTATTATTCATTTAATTTTTAAATAAAATCATAATTTGTTAAAAAATAACAATTTTAAATGTATAACTCATTTTTTAACACCTTGAAAAATTAATAAACATCTCATTATCTTATAAACCTAAGAAAATAAAATAATAATACAATTCAATATTCATTAGGGTCATATTAATATTCATAAGGCTATGTTACTATTCACCAAAAATAAAGTTGGTTCTATTAGACTCCAAATAACTTACTGAACACAATTGTAGATGACCATTTTTAAAAATTCAAAACATAGAAGTGGAAAAATAATGTTTAAATAATAGTTATAAATATCTACTTAAAACAAAGTTTCATGTATTTAAATTTATTTTTAGAAAACTTTGGGATGTTACATTATCCCCACCTTCCAGAAATTACATCCTTGCAATTTTATTTACTTATTAAACAAGTGAGGGTTCCTTTCCCTTATAGAATTTTCAGACTCTTATGTTACTTCGTCAACCATGTGGTTTCTCCAAAAAAACTGTTACCTAGTGAGTTACCTTATTCTACAATACCTGTTCCCTTCGATCAAGAATCTTAACTGGTTTCTCTTCATAAGAAAGGTTCTATTCCAGCTGAACTACTTCTGGGCTCAAAACATGAGTTGAATCTAGAACATACTTTCTCTACATTGACACATGAAAAACACGGTGTACCTGAGATAAATTCAGAGAAAAAGATACTTGGTAGGTAATTGGTCCAACTTTCTCTAGAATTTTGTAAGGTCCAATGAACGGTGGACTTAGCTTTCCTTTCTTACCAAAATGAATAAAACATTTCCATCGTGAGATTATAAGAAAAAATGATCACCTACCTCAAAAGAATATCCTTTCCTCCTATTGTCTACATAAAATTTTTGTCTGCTTTGAGCTATCCTCATGTGTTGATAGATCATATTCACTTTCTCAGTCACTTCCTTTACTAATTCTGGTCACATCAACTTCCTTCCCCCGACTTTATCCTAAAAAACAAGAGTTCTAAACCTCTTCCCATACAATTCCTCGAAAGGTGCCATCTGTATACTATAATGAAAAATATTATTATAAGAAAACTCAACTAATTAATAGTGTTGATCCTAACTTCCCTATTAGTCCATTGAACAAGATTTATGTATATCCTCCAAAGTATGAATCATTCGTTCTAACTACCCATCTGATTGAGGATGAAAATCTATACTCAAATTTAATTTTATGACCAATGACTTATGAAGGCCCTTCCAAAAATTAGAAGTGAACCTGGGATCCCAATCAGATACGATGGAAAGAGTAACTCCATATAACTTGAAAATATCTTTGAGGTACAGTTGTGAAAGCTAATCCAAAGACATTGTATCTTGAATAGAAATAAAATGTTCATATTTTGTCAGCTGATCAACAATAATCCAAATGACACGGTTACCTTGAGAAGTCTTAGGTAGTCCCACCACAGCTTCCATGAATACATTCTCCCATTTCCACTTTGGTACTGGAAAAGGATGAAGCTTCCCCTTTGGTAACTTTCGCTCTGTTTTAACCTGTTGGCATGTCAAACATTTCATGGTAAATTCAGAAATATCCCTTTTCATTCCATCCTAACAATAATACTCTCAAAGGTCTCGGTACATCTCAGTACTTCCAGGATGAACTGAAAATGGAGAACTATGAGCTTTACACAAAAAAATATTTCTTCAACTTGGAATCACAAGGCACACACAACCTTTTTCCAAATCTTAAAACACAATCTTTATCAAGGTTAAATTATAGAAACTTACCCATTTTAACCAATTTTACCTTTTTCTGTAGCTCACAGTCTTCCTTCCGCACTTGCTTAATTCTTCCTGATAACGATTACTACACTGAAACCTGAAACAAAATAGAGGTATTTCCTGCACCATCAACTTCTAAGACAAAATTCATCAAATCATTAATCAAGGGGTCATGATATAAATGTAACATAGTTAATTATGCATGATATTTTCAACTCAAGGCATACACTACTTTGTCTGATTTTTCCATATGGTAATTGATCATGCAATCATAATCCTTTATTAGTTAAATCCATATTATATACCACATGTTTAATTCCTTCTGCGTGAAAATATAATTCAAACTTTTATGGTCAATATATATTTGATATTTGGCTCCGTATAAATGATTCCTCCAAATTTTCAAAGAAAAAACCACAGCTTCCAATTCAAAATCATGTTTGGGATAACTTAACTCATTAGGTTTTATTTTTATTGTAGCATAATCAATTACCTAATCATTCTACATCAAAACACAACTAGGTCCCTTCAATGAAGCGTCACAGTAGATGAAAAACACTCCATTTTGGGAAGGTAAGGCCAAAATTAGAGCATTCACCAATTTCTTCATTAGTTCCTAAAAACAAACATCACATTCTTCTATACAAATAAATTTAACCCCTTTTTTCATTAAATTATTTAGCAGGATAGATAACTGTGAATTTTTTTTTAATAAACTGTTGGTAATAACTTGACAATCCAATAAAACTACAAATCTCTATAACATTTATGGGTCTTGTACATTCATCAAACACTTTTGTTTTGTCAAGGTAAACTATTATTCCATCATTATTTATAATGTTCCCAAGAAAAGAAATATTTGGAAACCAAAAACCACACTTACTAAATTTTCCATACAAATTATTTTCTTTTAAGGTTTGCCAAATAACCCTTAGATATTTTTCATGCTCTTATTTACTCTTATAAAATACCAAAATTTCATCAATAAACACAACCAAAAACTTATCTAAGAACTCATGAAATATTATTTTCAAAATATTCATGAATACAATAGGTGAATTAGTTAACCCAAATGTAATAAAAAAAATTCATAATTCCCATATCTAGTATGAAAAGATATTTTTGGGATGTCATCCTCCTTCACCTTCAGTTGAGGGTATCCAAATCTCAAGTCAATCTTGGAAAAGTACTGAGCTCCCTGGAGCTGATCAAACAAGTCATCGATATGAGGCAAAGGATACTTGTTTTTAACAATGATGTTATTAAAATATTATAATTAATGAAAATTCTCATTGAACCATCTTTATTTTTAACAAAAAAAATCGGAGCACCCCATGGTGAAGTGCTAGGATGAATGAGGCCTTTTTCAAGAAAATCCTGCAACTGATTTTTTAATTCAATAAGATCCATTTGATCCATTTGATATGGTGATTTTGAAATTGTCCTAGCATAAAGAACTAATTAAATTGTGAATTCGACTTTATGATCAAGTATGACACCAGGTAACTCATAAAGAAAAAAATCAAGGTATTAATTTACAACTGACACATCATTAATCTGAACAGTTCCCTTATTTTCAAAAATATGAGCAAGATAACTTTCATTTCCATCTTCTAATAGTTTCTCATCTTCCTGATATGTTGTCCATTTTATGGGTTCTTTCTTGAATACAAATTGAAACTCTTTATGAAAAACAACTTCTTTAGCTCTACAATCAATCATAGAATGATAAATAGAAAGCCAATACATTCCCAGAATGACCACAAACTATAAAAAGGAAAAAAACAAGTTTTTCAGGTAAAGTCTTTCCACAAACTATTATAGAAAGATTATTATAATTCATCTTTTCTATAATATTTTCCCTGGTGTTTTAACAATAAGTTCTAGTATCACTTTTGAGGTAATATTTCTAATTTACCAGAATATTTCTTAGAAATAAACGAATGTTTAGACCCTATATCAAACAAAAAATTATAAAAATATGAGTAAACAGACAAATTACCTGATACAAATTCATTAGATGGTCCAATGTCTGCTGACATAGTCGCAGAGGATCTCATTACACCTTTATTCTTATATTCTGGCTTCATTGCATCATTCAGATCTCTCTTTGGGTAGAAAATTGCATAATGACACATCTATCCACATTTAAAATAATTAATAGTTTGATTATTAGAATTAGTCTTAGGATCATTTACATTAAAATATCAGGACATATGTCAAAAATTACCACATCTAAAACACTTCCCAATTTTTGTAAGGCATTCCTCAAGGTGCTTCTTGCTACACTTTTCATAAACTGGGAACTAGATTTTCTTACCATATGATTTCTTTGGTTGATTCTTACCCATAATTTTCCATATGGACCTCTTCTTCTACTTGTTTTCAAAATGCATGTGATCATCAGAAAACTCCATCTATACCCTCTCAGCACATTGGAAAACTTTCTCATAACTTTTTAATTCACGGGAGTCCAATGCCGATCGATACCTTAGATTCAATACTAAGTAAAAGTGGTCACTACTGGAAAACTACTCTATACCCACGGTTCAAAACCGTGGGTATAGCCCCCAAAACCGTGGGTATAGGATATACCCACGGTTTTGGGAACCGTGGGCTGGAATGGCGTCGGGATAGGGGGTTCGGGCTATACCCACGGTTTGCAGAAACCGTGGGAATAGGATAGTCACAGCGTGGCAAGTGCATGGCCACGCTGGCACGAATTTGACCCCACGGTTCTCAAACCGTGGGGATTTATATTCTTTCAAAAATGCAGCGCGCTGGTGTCGAACCCCGGTCTCGCGCAGCTGCAGGCGAAGGCGCCTCTGAATCAGACCAACTACACCACCAATTCTATATGAAATTTATATATGTATCAGCGTATATATACTAATATTTAATATTTTAATTTTATATAAAAAGAATCGCGTGTTTCGCGTCTGCACCAACTGGGTTTCGAACCTGTACTTCACACAGCGGCGAAACGGCAAAGGACCAACTGGGCTATATTTGTTATTCGTGTTTTAGATATACGTTATTTTATATATATTAATACGAAGTGATAAATTCAAAACAAAAACAGCAGCGAGATTCGAACTCGCAATCACTATACAATCTTGCGAACATACCTCCCGAACGGACCAATCGGACTCCAAGGCTAATTGAGTATTTAATTTTTGTGTATATAGATATATTAATATAATCCGTGAAAAAATATTTCCCCTCAAAATATTTTTCATGGTCCCGCCTAATTTTCCTTTCCCGCCTTATGGCGGGAAAGCTATACCCACGGTTCTTTAAAACCGTGGGTATAGGTCTTCAAAAAAGTATACCCCAATGCCCACGGTTCTAAAAAACCGTGGGTATAGGTCATCCGAACAATCTCTATACCCACGGTTTGGTCCAAACCGTGGGTATAGGTCATAAAAAAAATGCATTTCTACCCACGGTTTGGAAAACCATGGGTATTGGTCTTCAAAATTAAGCTATACCCACGGTTTTGTCAAAACCGTGGGTATAGAGGTACCCTATACCCACGGTTTTTTGCAAAACCGTGGGTATAGCCCTGTTTTCCAGTAGTGGGTGGATTTTTTTATCAATATATAGAATAAGATTTGGATCATACATCACCAGTCGGGTGAAGTTTTATTCCTACACAGCCACTGAATCTTCCTATTTTTTCATCAATTCAAGGAATTTCTTCTCCATCCTAAGTTTCACCACCTTAGGAAAATATTTTTCAAGGAAATACTTTTAAATTCAGCCCACTCTAAGGTATCAATATCCTCTATATACCAGATATTCTTCACCATTTTCCTCCATTGATCATCTTCACCTTCAAAATGATAAATCTAAAGACTTAACTTTTGATTATCTAAACATCCCATAACATCAAATATCTTTTCAAGGGATTTAATCCATCCTTCAACCGCTATTGGGTCAGAAGATCCATTGAAAGTTTGATGGTGTTGTCTCATAAAATGTTCCACTATGATCATGTCACTTTGTGGTACCTCTAGTTGTTATATTTCATGGATGCCACCACCAATTATTATATACATCAACTAAGACATTATAGTCACAAACTGCTTGGTTCCAATCCCTACCATTCCAGGCTGCAGATTCAGAAGGATATCATTATGTTGGTGCCTCTCCTCTTCAGCTTCCCTGTTTTTTCCAAAAACAACCATTATGAACAAACATATCTTATTTGAATCAACATGGTAATATTTAAATGATATAACATTTAAAATTAATCATAGAGTAAGAATAATTTATGGTATTCTATTAACATCATCCTAACCCCTAAAGTTATCTAAACCATCCTATGATACCAACTATAAGGACCCGACCTTATTACATTACATAATCTTGAATTTAGTCAATAATTCACTTCATTTTACATTTAGGATATTTTCAAGTTTATATATTTAGATAATTGGGACATAATACATTAATAACATTACACGTTAATATATATTGTGTACCATAAAAATAATATTCATTTCTTCCAAAATATAATACTTTTCAAATAAAACATGATTTCTTTGAAAAATCTTAAAACATTTGACCTAGATTCCTTATTTGTCTTACATATAATTATAACATTTGAAAATCATTTAAAAACTTAGTATGATAACAAAAATCATAGTAAGGGATAAAAAAAGAACACATTAGTCTATGAATACTTGTAACATATGAAATCATTTTCAAAAGACATATTTGTCACCAATATATACTTACTTTGTGAAACATGAGATTTCCAAAAAAATTCCACAAAATATAATAACATAAATAGAACCATAAAGGTATCTTGGGAATTACTTACATAATCTTGTAACCCTCTCTACTACCTTATAATTTTTAACTCTCACGACTACCTTACAATTTGTGTAACCATCGTAGTTAAACTTAGAGTAACCCTATGAACAACCTTCGACTTACACATACCCAATGCATTTGAGGGAGATATAGGTCCCAACATTCATTATAAACAATTAAAAAGAACCATAACACAATCATACAACATGAATAATTTCATAAAAACATTTCTTTTGAATTTTGTAAAACAGAATTTTAAAACAGGATTTTAAAAGAAAAGACCCTTACATAAATCTTATAATTGAATAAAGACTAAATAGAGTGGATAGAATATGTGTATAAATTGTAAATACACATAATTAAATAAAACATAAACAAAACCCATTACAAAAACAGTTTTAATACCACATAAACAATGAAGTAGAAGGTTAACCCAAAAAATAGATATCGGGTTAAGAATTCCCTTACCCCGGGTTTGTCTTACTTACAAATCATTTGAACATCATGTATAATGGTAAAAATAATGTTATTAATATCTTCCATAAAAATATTAATCTTTATAATACATTATATGATCATTTCATTACATCATTTCACCCTTTAATTTTTAGTATTTTGTTCCTTACACTGTTTTGGGTGCGTTCTTTACATGATTTACATGATCGGTTCATGATTGATATTCTTGTTGATTGGAAGTGAAAACATAGAATTGGAATGGTGTTGTATTTAAATATTTCAATAATCATAAATTATACCATTTATCATTTTTAATTTTGACTTGAGGATGATTCATAAGTTAAATCAATATTTATATTTTTTAGGTCATTTTGGCCAATCTTTGATCGTAAAGAACTCATTTTATTTTATAAATTAACAACATGTGTACAAAATGATTCAAGAAACATATATAAGATATAATACTTAATTTATAATATGTTTCAACCATATAAATGGTCTCATTACCAGTCTTGAAGGAAGTAAAATAAATTTAAATCACATCGTCCACGATGTCGGCAAATCGACACATCAGAGACAGTGTTTTAATTTCTTTAATAAGTGGGAGAGGAGAAGAAGTATAATGGTGATTATTCCAAAAACATTATGAAATTCAGAATATGTAAGATATTGTTTCATTCATGCCTATTGGATAAGTTTAGGTTAGGAAAGAAGAATAATATAAAAGAAAATGAAAATAAAATAAAGAAAACAAAAGAGGATGTTTACCTCTTGATCTTTTCTCATTGAGATCCTTCTTAAGGCCTTTGGTTTTGGAGTTTTGGTGAGAAAAATAGCTATAGGATGTGGGGAAGAGCCTTGGGAGGATTATTGCATAGAACATAGGTAATTATAAAGGCTTGAGAGGTGTGGGAGGAAGAAGATAATGAGGGTGGTATTTATAGTGGAGGAGAAGAGGTATTTTACATTATTTTAATCATTATTATGATATTTTTTCTCAAGACTATGAATAGTCTTGAATCATGTGACCAAAAATTGTAATAATGTAATTTTAGTTCTAACCAAGTGGGATTACTTTAATTATGATGTCATAAATAGTGTATTTAACTGATAATTTGAATATAAGGTATTTTACGGTATTTCACTATTCATAAAAAATTCTAGAATTTCTGAAAAATCCCAAAAAATCACCCTAACCATTTTTCAACGTGTAGAATTCAAAAATTAACTCCATTTTTTTAAAATAATTTTCTAAATATTATTAATTTAATTTTTAAATAAAATCATAATTTATTCAAAATTAACAATTTGAAATCTATAACTCATCTTTTAACACTTTGAAAAATTAATCAACATCTCATTAAGTTGTAAACATAAGAAAATAAAATAATAATACAATTTACTATTCATTAGGGTCATATTACTATTCATATTATTATTCATAAGGGTATATTACTATTCACCAAAAATAAAGTTGGTTCTATTAGACTCTAAATAACTTACTGAACACAATTATAGATGACCCTTTTTCAAAATTCAAAACATAGAAGTGGAAAAATTTTGTTTAAAGACTAGTTATAAATATCTACTTAAACGAAAGTTTTATGCATTTAAATTTATTTTTAGAAAACCTTGGGGTGTTACACACAAGCAACACCCAACAAAAAAACCAAAAAATATTAAGAAAAAATTATAAATAAATTTATAATAAATAATAATATGGTAGAACATTAGATATTTAGAAGTTAAATAATTAAAATGAGTTATCATTGAAAAATGTTATTTTAAATAAAATAAAATTTCTTTATATTGTGTATTTTATTTTAAAAGAAAAATCTATAAATTATAGTATTTATATTTTACATAATAAAGTTTCTTTTTGAATTTCTCACATCAATATTTACATTTTATGATTTATTTTTGAAGTTTTTATGAAATGGTTGATTTTTAGTCGAAAAATTTGTTTTTTATTTAAAATAAATTTTTTATGATTTTATCATTATATAAGCTTATCCTAGAAGATTAAAAAACCTTTTAAGTAATAAAATATATTTTTAAAGAATAAAATTTTTAATTTTAAAATATCCTTTTAACTTATAATCCAATTTATAATATTTTTAAAAATAAATTGAAATGATACTTTAATAAAAAAAATTAGACTTTTCCACTAATTAAGTGTTTAGATTGTGAAATTAAGATTTTTATTATTTTAAAAGAATACTTAATTTTATTTATTTTATAATAAATCAATTTATTTTATAAAAACCAGAATATAATATAATTTTATCTTATATATAAATTTAAATCTTAGAAATATTGTTTTTTTAAAACAATATTTACTTGATTAAGTGTGTTTATTTTATAATCAACTATTCAATCCTTTAGAATTTTATGTGTTAAAAAAAATCAAATTTGAAATCATAAGACTCAAATTAGGTAAAAGAATCCAACATTAATTTTTTTATTTATTTTACCTACTACTGTTAAAAATTAATTACTAAGGTAAAAGTTAGTTTGGGTAAGATTTCAAAATAAAAAACGCAAAATCCTTAATTAACTCTTAGATTTTATAAAAATGAATTGATGAGAGGGTTTGGACCTTAAATTGTACGATACCCATATTTATCCACTTTTTATCCATTTAACCTTGAATAATGTCATGATATTAATAAAAAATTATGAGTGTTTCCAAAAGTGCCTCATTTATCCTCTTATAATAGGGTACCACTTCCACCCTTCAAACATGCACTTCAACTTGGATTTCCTACATGAAAATACTCACTTTTACTCTACCCAGAATCTTATTCCACAAATATAATTCCTTAGTCACATATAGTTCTCCTATTTCCTTCAATTTAAAGGGAACTTCCAAGGATATACCAAGTCTCTAATGAGATTATAATGTGTTCAACTAAGCAAGGAAACAAGGTAAGGGTATTATCTCAATTCCTCTTCATTGAGACAACTTATAATTTTTTGAACCAATTTATTATTTATATGGTGTATATAACTCTCAATAATTTATTTTTTCATATGTTGTGATTTAATTCATGGGATTTACCAAACATTATGATTTTCAAGATTCCATTGACTTTTGATACAAAGATTACCAAATACATAAGGGGTTTAATCTCAAATTTCACTCTTCGAGACATGTTTCGAATTATGACTATAATTATATCTATGTGGTTTACATACTAACAATATTAGATATTATATTATTAATTAACTTTTATTCATTTTAATTGAAGTTATATTTTAATCTCTCCCTTTCATAAGGATTTTATTTAAATGCTCCTCAATTTTTAAGGTGTTTTCATGACTCAAATATTTTCATTGGGGAGTAATAAATCTTATTGAAAATTATATTTCAAGATTGATCTATTATAACATATGAGGATATTATATTATATTTCGACATTCTTTTCCAATGAAATCATGTTTCACATAAAATTATTCTTCCATGATAATTCTATTGTTTCATTAAAAATAATTTTGTTGAGGATAATTCTCCATACTTTTAATGTATTTTTCTTCCATGACCATTTTTTTAATTTCCACCAATGTTATTCTTTACCTAATATAAAAATAAATTTATTTTTATCTATAATTCTCCTTTAACTTTTCCTTATTCATTTTAAATAAAAGGTTTTGTTATCCTTTTAATGAGGTGGGTTTTTCAGAAAAGCCATTTCAAACTATTCAAAAGGTTTTATATCATTTCAAAATAATTTTTTTTATCTTACACTCCAAATTTTTGATAAACTTGATTTTTTTCAAGTATATTTTATTTTGATATATTTTTAAAAAAAAATTCTAATGTTTTATATTTCTTTTCACAGAGATGGTTTTGAATGTGATTTTCACTTCATCTTTTATAATAATGTATAAAAGGATTTGTGAAAACTTTTGTATTTTAACTCTTATTTTTAATCTATATTTTATCCATAATGAAATGATGTTTTAATTATCCTCTATATTTAATCATGATATTATTCCATTTAGAAAATGAGTTTTTTAATATCTTATGATCTTTTGAGTTTATGTTATGTGATTTTTTTTGAATTGTTTATGAAAATTGTACTTTTCCAATAGGTTCCTTAAGATATGTTTATGATTTATTTTAAGTGGAACTTTTATATATTGATGATGTTGGGTGGGGTCCTATATTTCCCTAAAATTCATTTCTTTAATTTTATATCTAATAAGCTCAAAAGTGTACATAGGATAATTTATCCCAAGCCAAAAGGGTACATGGGAGGATTTATCCCTAGGAAAAAGGTGTATATTGGAGGATTTATCTCAAGATAAAGGGGTGCATGGGTAGATTAATCTCAAGAAAAAATGGGTTCATGGGATGATTTTCCCAAACTGAAGAAGGTACATGGGTGGTTAGACCAATCCTATAGTGTTATAAATGTCCTGGTGGGTATAGTTGAATTATAGTTTATATGATTATTCTTATACCACACTCTTATGTTATAGTCTTGTGCCTATTATTATGTTTATTAACTTGTGTTTAATGTCACATGATTCCACACACGTTTCCATGAAATATGTTTGTTCATTTGACATTAATTTTCCTTTTATCATGAATTATGGAAACCATTTATTGTTTCATATTATTTTTAATTATAAATCTCTCCCCTTAACATGTTTTCTCATATACTCAACATCTAAACCTTTATGGAATGTTTATAAATTTTCCATTAATAAGTTATTGAGAACACCCCTTTCTTAGGTTTTTCTCTCCTCAAGTTATGGAGATAAATATAATTTTTAAAAATTATAGAAGGAAGTCTATAAGAGTTTGAATATAGATAAAAAATGTAGATTAAGATGCTTGTGTAGTGAATTTTCATGACACCAAACCTTTCAGTCCTCATGTTGGGTGACTATTTGTGAGTTGTATTATATAAAACATGAAATCAATTTATTATTTATGTATGATTATCTTGGGTTGCTATAATTTTAGCACCTTATATCATCTAATCTCTATCCAAATCACCTACAAACTCTACTACCCATGTCTTGAAGGTTCATATCTCTTGAAAATACCAATCTATGAATGCTTTATGTGTAATACAAAGGAGAATACCTGAGGAAGAGTTAATTGTAGTAACTGAGTTCTTTCAAGTTTATTTCTTCTTCCACGTCATATGAAAATATTATATCCATCCTAATATGATTACATCAGTATCATCAATATATTGAAATTTTATTATTTTAATATAATAATCATTATCTACTTATTTCCAAATAATTTTCAAATCCCACAATCATTTAAGTTAAGATAGATATGATTTACAATGGTAGGATGTCACTGGGACTTTACCCGTGAAACCTTAGAAAATTCATTGGTCTTATGGATAATAGTTTGGGATTACAAAAACCTTTTGAGGGAAATTATTTCCTACTATGGGAATCTCTTATTTTTAAATATTTATTCTTAAAACATACCTATTAATGATAATAACACTATTGGTTACCCTTTTGAATGATGATCAGTTAACTATAGAATGATATTTTGGTTCAAATCCTCAATATCGTGGAACTATAGTATTTATTTTCATCTAGGGAAAAAATTGGTACATAGTATTGGGATTAGGCTCGTTAAATGGGTCTTCTTTATACCCCTATGAAGGGAATCAGAGACCACATATTTTTGTGCCACATAAAGAGACATGTCATAGCATTTAATGTTACATGACATGAACTAGAACTTGCATTTTAATGTAATACAATATGGAAAACAAGGTGTAAGGATCATAGAAACAATTGATGTGACACTTACACATGAGCAGCCCTTTTTAGTGTCTTTAATGGGCACCACGACCCAATGGGAGTGGATGGGATCTACCATTAAGGATGTTACCTGTTAAAGGAAATATAACGAATCCTAGAGAACACATGGTTCTCCATATAGGGTCATGACACTTTCAAGAATATTAATGAAAAAGTAATGTGATTGTTTTGGGAATGTGGCTTGGTGGGTGAACTTTTGATGTGGAGAAGATTTGTGGATATTGTTTTCATGCCTTGAAAATGTATCCTACATATCCTATCAATTATAGAAATTAGATCCCACATTGTTTAGGTGACATAGTTTATCGTCATATTAAATGACCATACCTTACAGCTTAACATCATATATTAAGTACGTTTTCACATAGATTAACATATTTTTGGGGGTATTAGTTTTATGAATAATGCTCCACTAGATAATTGAGTGAGGCTTATGTATATGGAGCTGACCTTGAAGATAGATTTGGTTATTACACACAGTAGGAGTCCTAGAAAGAGGATTTTTTTTATTATTTTAATGGAATGATCATCAATGATCTCTAAACCCACATTATTCATGCTTGAGGTAAGAAATAAGAGACATAAGAAAATCAACCACATCACATAATTGTATTCGAATGTTCCTTACACCTGATCTGGAAGCCCGTGATTGAAGTTACTTCCTTATCAAATGATGGAAGAGGGAGGGAATATGGTAAGAGATAGGGGTATTTCATCCCTAAAGAAATGATTGGGGCTCACTCCATGAGGTATTCCCTATAATAATATACTCATTGTACGCTGATGGATGAGGGTTGGTATATGGAGGGGTATCCAGTGATGAAGACTAGTGTCTTACTCTATGAGGGATTCCCATTACTATCTCCCTATATTTTTTGAAACTAAAAATTTGGTCTTATGCATCCATTGATTGGAAAATAAAAGGCACTAAAATAACCCAATTCACTTCATATTTCAAGACACAAGCAGGAAGTATGCACTGCTACGAGAAATGATAAGATTCCTGCCACTGCCTCCCAGATTGGGGTCCTCATTACCAAAGGAACGAAAGATTTCAAGCATCACAAGGACATCATTTATTAGGGTTGTTAAGTGTGGGACATACTTTATCAAGGTAATTCATGATCTAAATGGTTCATGTTGATGCACCCTACAATTTTATCTTATAGATCCAGTGGCTATGGGAGAGGATTTTATTTAGCATGTTTAGGGTTTATACCCTATAAAATGAAGTCCATAAGGTTCTTGGAAGACTCGTAGATAAGAAGTGTGACACAAAAGAGGGTTCCTATCAAAAATTCCCATTAAAGAGGTACCATGGAAGGTTTTACCATGAAAGGGTGTGGGTTCATGTGATCACATGATGCATATTTTTATCATCTATGTATTGAAAATTGGTTCATGTTGGATGGTTCTCATGGATGGTTCACATGAGAATTCAATGTGGGATTGTTGTGATTTTTTCCTTATAGTCATTATTTTATTTTACTAAAGAATCCAACACTTTTGGATGTTGGTTTCTCTCAATTTATTCATTTTCCTTCCCCTTTCCCATTTTTATGGGGGTACTTATAGTAGAACCATGATGAAATTTTTGGTTAGACACATGAAGGTCGACCTAGGAATCACACTGGGGGATACATCATATGGACATGTAACTTATAAGACTGAAAATGCTTGATTGATCAAATATGATTAAATCCCTAATCTACATAATGAGAATCTCTTATCATAGTTTCATGATGGATTTCCTCTAATATATAAAATAAGAGCCATTGAGATTATGTGGATTAGTTCTCACAGTCTTATCTTCACTTCAATCAGTGTGAGGGGATTAAATTACATTATCACATGGATAGATCCACAAAATTGAATTTCTCCTTTTTATTGATTTTAATGGTGGATGATTTTAGTGAAAAACTTCTATAACATGTTTATTCATAAAATCTAACTTTTCAGAATCTATTGTCAGAGAAAGTGGATTTAATAAATGAACCCTTGTAAATTTGGTTCGATCAAAATGAGAAGAATACATTTATGAGAAATTTGAAGCCTTAATGGGATACTTTCAGTACAAGGATGGTCACAATTATAAATATATACAAGGGGGGTCTTATTCAGTGAGAATGTTCAAACAATTCTCTATGTTTAAAATTATTCCCCATTAGTTATAGCATAAAAGGCATCTGTGTGACTGGTCTTCATAGATCCAGCCACATGAAGTGGTCCATGTAACCTAAATTGCATAAAATCAATAGTATAAATTAAATAGTGTAACACAAAAAGGTCATTTTTCACTTATCATGGTTTTAATATCACAACCACAGTGTTTCTTTCACATGATAATCATAAACGGCTCAAAAGGATCATGTGATGATATATACTTTGATTTTTTTTTAAATATTTTGAAAATATACCCCCTTTAGTGCAGAATGAATTTAAATTATAATGGAAGAGTTTTGGTGATAAGGTTGATAGAGATGAAAATCATGGTACCCCCCAGCTAATTCTAGCATATTTAATTAGTGAACACCTTTTATAACAACCTTTTAGGGATGAATCCTTAGGATTACCCATTATCAAACTCACTAACATGTATAGATTCAGACTATTGAATGGTGATCCTATCACAACACCTTGAAAATTGAATTAGAGGACCCTTTGGATCATTAGACACCAAGAAGTGACTTGTGCCAATATATCACCAGTCATATGCTTTATCGAGGAAGATGAGCATGTAGAGGTTTTTTTCTTGTGGTACAACTTTCCTAACCTTTAAGAAGATCTTTGTGCACATGATATTTAATTTTAGTTCTATAAATACATCATGAGGTAGTACTTTAATAATTAGACATTTGTATAGTCACTAAAATACAATTTTAAGATAAGAGGTGCTTTTGGAATATTTTAGAGATGACCTTTTTGGGTCTAGCAGACATGCCATGAATTCAAGGAAGATTTAAAGAAAGCAGACCTTTATAAATCCATCTATGTTCTATATATTCTTTCCTATCACAACAATTTCCTTATCATTTCCTTATGACAAGATTCATTATGAACATAAATACTTTTCATTTCATGCATGGAGAGATTAGGGTAAGCCTATGGGATGTGTGCATGATATATATGGATCAAATATTAGGAGACATGTTTGATGAATTTATCCCTTTGGCCACTAAGTGGTATAAATTGGATTAAACCAATCTAATTTTCAAGGATCATATTAAGATAAAAAGTAATCTCATTGGAAGATATTTTATTTCAAGGGTTGATTTTCCTTTCAGAGAATGGTTGGATAAATTTATTAACAAATCCAAGAATGATCCATGGGTGAGAAGGAATTTAGTTTGTCTTACCCACAAATATTATGAATCCAAATATTCTTATTGGCTGACCATAGTAGAAGGTTATTAAAATAGTTAGGGATAAAATGTTATGTTCAAAAATGATCATTTGGTCTGATTAGTGGCTTTCCTAGAAATTTTTTTGAGCATATATCTACTTTCAGTTCGAGAATAAAAAATAGGGTGAGATTGAGAACATTCATAATGCTAGAACAACTAGAAAGTAACAGAAAAATCAGTTGGATATCCCATTTATCACTAAATTATATCCTTATTTAGACCACATCTTCAAAGGAAAATCCCCTTTTAGATTTATTGGGCCCATCCACGTTCTATGGGGATGGATAACGGTACACATGGGTGGATAAAAATTCTTAAACATCTTAGAGATTCTTGGTTCTTGGTTAATGATATATCTCTAGAGTATTAATATATTTTCCTAGAGAACTCTAAATGACTCAGAAAATAAAATCAAGTTCAATCAATGTGATTCATTTATCTTCAAACCTTACGAGTTCCCAGTTGACAATATTTTTGATGATGTGAAGGGTGGTTAGGTAGCGTGTTCATACACTATTAATCTTTGATAGTGTGTATTGTCCATTTAGAAAGATAGAAAAGTTATTTGTGTGGGATTTGAACCTTGTATATTCTAGATGAAATTAAAATATATCTATAATAAATGCCCAATTCCTCTTTTTTCTTTACATATATAGTTACATCCGATTATAGTTTGTCTGTTTTGGCTATTACTGATGAAGAAGGATATGGTAATTCTAATGAATCTCCCACCAGTGGATGCTACTGTTGGGATTAAAATAGACTATACATAGTCCTAGATCTACTCATATCTCAGTGTTAAATTGGCCAAATTAGTAATAGAAGATAATGATGGTTCATCACGAAGGATCTTGGTAGAGGTGGTGAGGCCCCAATATAGAACACTCTTAAGGAATACCTAGAACCTTTATCTAGTGTAGTACCTTTATTACTGTCTATTCCTATGAAGATATATTTTTCTAATTTGTAGAGGCAGTGGGATTCTTTTAGAAGTAGTTATTCTATAAAAGAATATTGGAATCTATCCAAGCAGAAGAAATTGACCTCATAAGGTATGTGCATGCAACTGCCCTGGACCATATCTCTTTCCAGGAGCATCCTAATGAAGTAATAATTTATATTCAAGAGATTGAAAAGTCAATTCAATCTTACCATGGGAGGTTTTACTACTTAAAACGAGTGATATATATTCTTAGGTCAAGGATGGAATTGAATTATATATACCCCTTTCATTTTACAGACATTATTAAAAGATTTTAAGCATAATTAACCAGTAAATTGCAAGATAAGGATCATGAATTCCAGTGTATTTGGATAATTAACTACATAAAACTGAAAACATGGAAATAGAATAAAACATATATATTTCATTCATCTATTAAGAGCTCATATCTTTCATTTATCTCCTACATTTTCATAGAAAAAGTTGGGGAATACATGAACAAAAGGGTTGAGCTAAAAATCCAAGTAAGGGTATAAACATCAGAATAAATAAAAACACATGGGTTAGAAGACATAACATGATAACATAAAAAGTAATGAATCATGGATAAAAATAAGAAATCATAACATGTAGAGCATGGGTGAATGTAATCATGGAATCATTTGAATGTTTCAATAACACACAACATGACATAAGCATGATTCAAATCTAACTACTAAGACCACTACACATGTCAGGCAAATTCCTATAAAGGAATCAAGTTCACACCCTATCCTAAAATAAAGTCTCATGTGATTAAACATTACCCAATTAATTAGAATTTTTTCTGGGTGAAACCATTATAGCATGTTCATGAGTATGTCTTCTACAAGAAGAATCAAAGAAGAGGTATAAACATAATGGTTACCCAAGGAAATAATTGGGCATCATAAACATGTTATAAGGCATAACCAAAGTGAATATCATAAAAGAGTTCATGAAATAATGTATTTTAATAATAAATGTACATTAATAAATGTAAATGGTAATATATAATGATAAATTACTTCCAGATTATGTGAAAAAATTTAAAAATAGTGTTTAATAAACTTTATAAATGAGCCACTTAAGTGTGGTTTAAGGGAAAACATTAAAGATTCTTTAAAACAGAAAATTCATAATTGTTTGTATAAAACATGAATTGAACCAATATTTTATTTCATGATATGATGAGTTATTTTATAAAAATAATTTTTTCTTAAAAAATATTAAATATAGTAGTTGAAAATGAGTATGAATTTGAGAAGTTCCATTTAATTGGGCTTGCTTGTCAAGAGGAAATGGCAAGGGAACCATATAAAACATGTCCTTCCCCACCAGAGAAAGAAGAATAAGGATATAAAAATATTTTTGTAACATAAAAATATAATTTTTGATTATTACATAATAATAATTAATAATTACATTGGAAAAAATAGAGATAAAGAATAACCAAAAGAAAAAAATAGAGGTTTGGAAAGAATCCCTTACCTTATATCTAAAAGTTTTCTGCACTTGATCATAATTTCCTAGATTATAAAATTAAATCAATTAATTAATTAATTAAGAACATTTTATAAATTTATTTTATTTATTATAATTTTATTAAGTTAATTTATAGTCATTTTAATGGGTTATGAGATAAAATTTCATCATTCGCGAGTGTTCGTTTCCTTGGTTTTCATTACTAGTTCACTTGTATAAATGTATGAAATATCATGTCAAATGGGAATACATATCAAGAATTGAAGTTATATGTTATTAATGAACATAAAAAATATTAAAGTTTTATATATATCATATAGTTATTTAGGGTGAGTATGAATCATTAGATAAAACCTTAGTGATATTCATTTAGATTATTTTAGAGGTTTTTTATAATCCCAAACTAGTTTTGTTTGATTATTCATTATTGTGTATAACATTTAGTTTCATAAAATAAAAGGGTTATAACATACATTGAAAAATATTTACCAACAATTATAATGGTTTTATTTCCATCCTTGAATATGGTAAATTAAAATTAAACTTTTCATCCTTGAAGGCGATAAATCAACACCTTACAGACAATATTTTTATTTTTAGAATAAAAGGAAGATAAGAAGAGAATTAATGGTGGATTTTACATTAAAATAATAAAATTCATATATATATATATATGATACTAGATTTATCATAAATGTTTTGTAAATAGGTGGTGAAGAAATTATAAGAAAATAACAGAAACTGAAAAGAAACTAAAGAAAGTGAAAGAGGATTTTACCTCTTGAATTCTTCTCCTTGAGAACCACCTTAAGGAAATTGGTTTTGGTCTTTTTTTGAGACCAGAACGTCCTAGAAATGGGGAAGATACTTGGGATGAGTATTTGGTAGAAATCAGACAAGATAAAAGGCTTAATAGGTGTGATTAGGAGAGATAGTGAGGGGTTGTATTTATAGTAGATGATAGGGGTGATTTTTTATTATTTTATACATTTGTTTATTATTTCAGCTCAAGGAAATGATTAGTGTGGATTATTTTGAATAAGTACATTAACTAATGAATTTTAGTTTGAACCAATGGTTCTTACAACATCCAAACATAATTCATGACTCAATAAATCATGTATTTAGCTTGTATCATAAATTATAGTATTTCACTATTCACAAAAATTCAAGTATTTTAGAAAAATACCAAAAAATGGCCCTAACCATTTTTTGAATTTTAGAATTAAAAAATGAACTCAATTTTATAATTTTTTATGAATATTAGATATTTAATTTTTAATTAAAATTTTCTTTTATTCATAAAATACCAATTTTAAAATTATAACTTATTTTATGACACTTTGAAACATTAATTAGAGTCTCATAAAATTATCTTATAATCATAATAAAAATAAATATTAATCTTTGAATCTATTTTATGAAATTAAATTTTATTTTAAATAATTATATTTTTTATAATATTATAGATAAAAATTTATGTTTTGCAAAAATATCAATACAGAATTTATCATTTTTAAAACATTTATTTACTTATTCCATGATATAAATATGTCATATTTTCATTTAAAAGATGCATAAGTTTTATTTATAATTTCATAGGTGAGGTTATTATTCTATTGGCTGGATTATTATTCATAGGGGTCATATTACTATTCTAAAGGTCAGGTTACTATTCCATCAGTACAGGCTACTTAATTTATAAAAATACTTAATATTTTATTCATTCCTCATTTATAAAGTTTTTATTGTGATATATAAGTTATTTTATGTGATTTATAATATATTACATAATTATAATAAAGGAAAATTCCTTGATAGAATTATGGGTCGTTACATTCTTCCCCCCTTATGAAAATTTTCCCTCAAAATTTTGATTTACATACTAAGGTGAAAACAGTTGAGGGTACTTCTCCTATTTCCCGCCGTTTAATAGAAATTAAAAATAAAATTAATGGTATTGAATACATATGTAATAATAATATAAAAAATGAAACTTTTAACATATAAGGATAAACTTTTAAATGAAAATTATATACAAACTTTTGATTCCCTAAGTTTCAATATTGATTATCCCTGGT
Source organism: Viscum album (assembly GCA_963277665.1). NCBI lineage: Eukaryota > Viridiplantae > Streptophyta > Magnoliopsida > Santalales > Viscaceae > Viscum > Viscum album. The sequence continues at coordinate 1,963,098,080 of OY728155.1, read as the reverse complement.
TTTAGAATTATCCCTAGGGTTATTACTAAAGTGATCTAGTCCTACTCTCCAAAAATAACTATAACTTATTATGATACCAAATATATTTAATCTATACTTTTACACATATTATTAGATGATTTTAATAATAATTAACCATCATATTTCATGCCAAGGATCGTAAAGTCTAGTTTTTTTGGATGATTAGGTACATAAAATTCAAAACATGGAAATAGAATAAAACATATTTATTTTAGTCATCCATAGATAACTATTATATTTCATTGAGATCCTATATCTGCAAAGGATAACCTGGGGAATACATGAACAAAATGGATGAGCCAAAACACCCAAAAATGGTATAAACATAAGAATAAAGCAAAGCAAATGGGTTAGAAGGCATAACATGATGACACAAAAAGGTATGGATCATGAATAAATATAATTAATAATAAAATTTAGATCATGGGGACATGTAATCACAGAATCATAGGAATGGGGAAACAACACACAACATGACATAATCATGAGTCAAGGCTAACTGCCAAGACCACTGCACATGGTAGACAAATTCCATAAAGGAATCAGTTTCACTTCCAGTCACAACATAAAACCATACCATCCTATAAATGAAAATAATAACATGATATTAGGAATAGAAATTTGCACCTTATTAATAGTAAACCATAAAATAGAATAAAAAACTCACCAATGAAAGTATAAATAAAATCATACCATCCTATAAATGAAAATATGATATAATTATATCACTGTATAAGTAAATAAATATTTTTAAAAATTACTAAGTGTGGGAATTTTTATAAGTCATAAATATTTAATTAAAATTTTACATTTAATAAAATGATTTAAAAGAAAATTAATTTTCATAAAATGTATTCATAAATCAATATTTTATTTTCTTATGATTTTAGTATTATTTAATGTGACCACAGTTAATTTCTTAGAGTGTTATAAAATCTGTTATAATTTTAAAAACTGTTATTTTCAAGAAAAAAAGGATTTTAATTAAAAAATAATTTTCCAATATTAAAAAAAATATTTTCATAAAATGGAGTTCATTTTTTTATTATACATGTTGAAAAATGATTAGGGTGAATTTTTGGGGTTTTTCTAAAATACTTGAATTATTTGTGAATATTCAAATATGATAATTTATGGTATAAATACATTATAAGTTAAATACCCTATTCTATGAGACATGAATTATTTAAGTACCATAATAACAAAATTTTATTTATTATTTTAATATATTTGATTATAATTCTCAAACTATTCATACTCTTGAGCCAAAATAATTAACAAATGAATAAAATATTCAAAAATCATCCATCTCCTCCACTATAAATACCACCCCTCACCACCACTTCTCCTCACACCTCTAAGCCTCGAATATTGTAAAATTTATACTCAATAATATCCATATGTATCTACCCCATGTCCAAGATCTCTTGTTATTAAAAAATACCAAAACCAATCCCTTTAAATAGGTTCTCAAGGAGGAATATTCAAGAGGTAAAATCCTCTTCCTTTTTGTTTTAGTTTCTTTTCTAGTTCTTTTATTTTATTATTTTATACTTAAATCATCTATCCAAATGAGAATGATAACTCCAGTGTAATATATATAATTTAATGATATCATTTTAATGGAATATACTTACTCAAACTCCTCTCTCTCTCTCTCTCTTTTATTTTAAAAACCAAATCATCATTCAAAAGGTGCCGATTTACAACCTTCATGGATGAAGTTTTTTAGTTCTTCAATTTATCCTCCAAGGATGGTAATGAAACCATTTTTATGATTAAAATAAACTATGATATATTTATTAAAACATTTCTTATGTTATATAAGTAACATATTTACGTAATACTATGTGATAAAAACAAAATGAGTTCTTTATGACTGATAGTCGTTGTAATAATGCAAATGATTATCACAAATTGTCTTATCTAATGATTCATCCTCATTTCATATAAAAAATGATGTATATAAATATTTAAACTTTTTTATTTTCATTAATATCATATAAATTAAAATCTATAGGATTATACCCATTCCAAATGAACTCCCATTCTCACATACATTTATATCAGTCAAGAAAACAAAGGAAACAAATGCTCATGAACAAAAAAATTGTATCTTATAACTCATGAAAAGGGCCATAAATGAAATTAATAAAATTATAATAAATCTAATAAATTTTATATAAGGTTATTAATTAATTAATTAAAGGATTTAATTTTATTATCTGAGATGTTAAAGTCAAGTGCATAACACATTCGGGCATAAGGTAAGGGTTTTCTCAACTCACTTTCATTCCCATGAGATATGCATTATTCACCAATATTTATTATGTGTCGTTTATGTAAACTTCCCATTTCTATTCCATATCATGAATAAATTTATTTTCATGGTATTAGATGTCTTATTTTATGATGATTGATTTTATGTGGCATATGGTTTGACTGTTTTCAATGTGGTAAATGTTTTCTTTCGGAACCTCCATTTTTCATTCGGGTTATACTTTCCTCCTCTATAAACCAATGTAACTCTTCATTATAATTATATAATTATATAATTATTATAATATATATATGTTCCAAAATTTTATTTCAAAATTATTTCATTATTATTTTATGGGGTAATAAATTTTTTACAAGGTTCCTTTCTCAATTCTTCCTGATACTCAATCACAATTTAAGGTAACTTCTCGATTTCTTACATATTTTCAAGTATCATACATAATATATTTTAAGACACCTTTATTTTACTAAAATCATAAATTTTTTCATGAAAAAAATATTTTTTTTATTTTTTCATACAAACAATCATGACAAAAACAAATTATTTTTTTTTTCAAAAGAACTCTTGTTTGCCAAGTAAAAAATGGTACTTATCTCAAGAATTCATTGATGATTTAATTAGATAATTTTTATCTATTTTTTAAAAAAAATTTGAATTTTATTCTTTATTGAGGTTTATCTATTATTTTTATCATCCACCATATTTTATTAAATGGTTTATGATCATTCTAACTTTGGATGTGTAATATTGATACCATTCACCATACTACTCAGAATGTTTAGTGATTATGTTTATATATTGGGGAAACTTATTTAAATTTCATATGTATATGTTGTTTATATCGATAATAATTTATATAAGGAATGAATTTGTCTTATTAAGTGATGTTGGGGCCCTCTATATCCCATCTATGCATCGATAGGTCTCATGAGAAAAACTAGTCTGGGTTTTTACCCATTATGTATGGTGTCTTGGCCGAGGCCTTGACAGTATGATTATGATGTCCAGAATTATGAATTTTCTCATTTTAAAACTATTAATTATATATTCCATGTGGTTATTAAACTAGCATAATGTCCATGGTTATGTTTATTATGGAATTATTTATTTAGTGTTTATTCCTACCATATTATGCTCAAGATTATGTTTTAATGGCATGAGTTCATTTAGTTATTCACCATGATTTATTATTTCTTCTTCTATTGTATTACTTACCCTTACTAAGTATCTAATTTCACACCTTTATTATTTTTTTATTTTCCCCCAGGATGTGAAGAGGTATATTATGAATGACTTGTAGAGATAATCTTGAAGATATAGATGTTTCCAATGAACTTGATAAGTTGTTTTTCATTTCAAGTTGGAATGTAAAGTTCATGTATGTAATATGGCTTCCAAAATTGATAAACTGATCGTCCCATTGGGATGAAACTTCCTTATAATCATACCACCTAAATAAATAAAGGAATTGGATTTGGGATACTACAGTCAAGGGATTTATAGTTGGTTTGAGAGGAAGTTTAGTATAAACCTTCAAAACTAGATTTAGAGAATATAGATTAGGGAACATTCTCATAAGATAGACTCTGATGATAAGAATAGAAGAACATCTAATAATTTTTTAAGGTAGAGATAATGTGGTAATTCTAACAAAAAAATCCCTATCTGGATACTGCAAGTGGATGTGGTTCTGGAATAGATGTACCTAGGGGTAAAAACTCTAACAAGGTATACTAGGCTTGACTCGGGGTAACCCATTACATGAAAACAAGTCTTACTGTGCACCTTGTTTAAAACTCCTGGGAAATATGCTTAGGATAATTTGAATTTTATTTAAAAACCATTATTAAGGATTTAAAAGTAAATATGTACCTAAAGAAACCATGTTTATGATTTTGAGATTAGATATGCATAAAACTTCAATTTTTGTTAAGTGTTTTGCTAGTTTGAGATTATAAATTATTATTCATAACCTAATCTAGTTTATGCCATTATTTAGAAATAGAAAATAGTGGAAGTAATGTAAATAGTATCAATACATGTATCCTATGTAGGTATTTCCCTCCTATGAAAGATAATGATGTTGGTATTAGAGCTGTGACTCGTGCTAAGAAACATATAACTATATTGGGACAACCGACTCAGGTTATAAACAATAACCATGCCCATATAGAGCATCCTAATCCACAACATGGAGGATCAATGTTATACATCTTTATGTGAAAATATACTTCATTATTCAATGGGACTATAAACCCATTTATAGCTGAGTAGTGGATAAGTTCTTTAGAGAAGATATTTCTCACTTTGAGAAATAACGAAAGGGAGAAGTTTTTCATGGAATTTTATCATCTATCAGGAGATGTAGATCAATAGTGGTCACTAATTCAAAACAAAAAGGAGGAGGAATAAATTATAAATATGTAATGGAGGTATTTTAATCAAATTTTCATAGAAAAATATTTTATTTGTGAACAATGAGTGGAGTAAATTCTTGAATCTGAGGAAAAATGAGGATGAGAATATTAATAAGTATAAATATAAATTTACAAGGTTATAAAGGCATGTCATGGACTATATATATAATCCAAGGAGCAATATTGATCGATTATTTTATGGTTTAAAACCAGTCCTCTAAAGGGAACTAGTCTCTAAAAATTTCCCAATGTACAAAGATATAGTCTCATGTGATATCAAGATAGAAAAGAAATTCTCTAAGTCACATGAATTCAAAGTAAAGCAAGAGAATAAGAGGGATGCCGAATAATCTAGAAAAGGACATAAGGAAAAGTGGAAGAAGGTAAGAGTTTATTTTCCATCCTATGAAAATTGTGGGAAGAAACACCCTAGTACTTTCTTAAAGGGTATGTGTGTTTGTTACAAGTGTGGACAAAAAGGTCACCAACCCCATGATTTCAATAGAAAGAAATAAGATACCATTATTCAATTCTAAAATTGAAAAGATATGGTACATTATGGAAATTATTGTCTTAAGGACCAAGGAAACTTTCCCCAATGAAGTCCAAGGGAGAAAGGCTAATCTTATGCAATCACAACTACTGCAGTTGAAGTTCCTAATGATGTGGTGGTAGGTACCTTAATTATTTCCTCAAACATAGAAAATTATTTATTTGATTTTGGATCATTGCATTCTTTTATATCTTCCCAATTTTTCAAGAAAATTAGGCATTCCCCTTTTGATTTAATAAAGGAGTTGTGAGTCAAAACTCATAAGGGAAGTATTATTGCAACAATTATGTGTAGATTTGTCTCCTTTATGATACACAAACATTATTTAGTTTCTAATAATATCATCCTAACTATGATTTATTTTTATATAATACTCTATTTGAATTGGATTTCAAATTATGATGTGGAGATCTATTGCAAGTAGAAATATGTCACAATTTTTGAGATTGATATAGAGTCCCTTATCTTTAGAGTATAAACCTCACTATTTGATTCATATTTAGATCCACCCCCAATAGCTATACTGAATTGAATTCTTAACGAGTAAGGGAACATAATATCTATGGGAGAGGAATGAAATATTCAAATTTATTATGTACCTATTTTTAAATAATATGTTGATGTATTTTTAGGGGATTTACTTAGACATCTTCCAGAGTGGGAAATTGAGTTCTCTATTGATTTAATTCCTAGTACAAGGCCTATATCAAAGACTCCTTATAGAATGGACACTGTGGAATTAGTATAACTAAAGAAACAAAGATATTAATTGAATTATAAAGGATCTATCCACCCTAGTGTTTCTCCATGGGGAGCCCCTATTCTATTTATCAAGAAGAAAGATGGATCCAGGAGGATGTGTATTTACTATAGAGAAATCAATGTTATTACAATAAAGAACAAATATCCCCTACCTTGTATTAATGATTTATTTGATCAAATTCATGGAGCTCAAAATTTTTCAAAGATTTTCCATTAATGTGGATATCATCATTTCTTGTAAAGAAGCAATATATTCCAAAGAAATCATTTCAAACTAGGTATGGATATTACGAGTTACAAAAATTCCATTTGGATTGACTAATGCACCCTCCGTTTTCATGAATTTAATGAACATAGTTTTTAATAAATATCATGATGATTTTTTTGGAATTTATTGATAATATCTTAGTATAATCCATAATATATGAAGATTATGAGAATCACTTGTGTATTATTCTGAATAATCATAGAATAAATGAGTTATGAGGGAAGTTTAGTAAGTGTAATTTCTAGCTTCAAAAAGTTTCTTTTCTTGGTCATATTGCCTCTAAAGATGAAGTATTAGTTGATCCTTCAAAGAAAAAGGTGGTTTAGGAATGTAATCCACCAATGAACATAATCTAGGTATGTAGTTTTATTGGTTTAGTAGGTTATTATCTGTGTTTCGTTCAAAAATTCTCCCGATTTGCTAACTAATTAACCAATATTACTCGTAAAGGGGTTAAGTTAATGTGGAAAAAATAATGTAAATAATGTTTTGAATAATTAAAGAGGATATTGTTGAATTCTTCAATCCTATCTATACCATTGTTAAATGGTGGGTTTGTGATTTATAGTGATGCATCAAAGAAAATACTTGGTTGTGTCCTTATGCATAATGAAAGAATTGTTTCCTCTATATCAAGGAAGTTAAAAACTCATGAACATAACTATATAACTCATGAAATTGAGTTAGAAGACGTAATATTTTCTCTAAAGATATTGTTGGCCCTGGAAAATGTGTCTGCAAAATATTCCAAATGTTTCCATGCATGATATAAGATCACATCCCATTTCGCAAGATTCGATTTGATAGGTTGTAAGGCCTGAACTGAGTTACGGATTCAGAGTTATGGACATTTGAAGTTTGGATGGAAAACTAGTTTGAAGAGCCCATTCGCAAAGCTCCCTCGATGATCGTGAAGTAGAGGAACTTGACCGGAGCCTTCGCGAGCGCCGCAAAGCTCTATGACGGTCGACTCTACAGTTACGAAGAACTTGAGGGAACTTGATTGGAGCCTTCATGAGTGTCTCGAAGGTTGATGATGGTCGGCTCCATGATTACAAGAAACTTGAGGGAATTCCCTTTTGTTGTGGAGCGCAATTTGCTTCATGGTGTGCATTTGTGCTTTGCAGTGTGCATTTGTGCTTTGCAGTGTGCATTTGTGCCTCGCGACGCGCTCCTCCAACCTCCATCACATATAAATACCCAACTCGCCCCCCTTCATAAGGATGGTCACGCCACCCATTTGACGGACAATCTCCCATTTTTCTGAGCTCCCTTGCTCCGCGAAGTGATGACCTTCGCAAAGGGATCCTCCCTTTGTGAAGGAGGGATCCCTTTCAGGTTGCTCTAGGCTCTGTGAGAGCCTTTGCTCTGCGAGATACTTTGCTCTGCAAGACTCTTTGCTCCACGAGACGCTTTGCTCTGTGATACACTTTGATCCGTGAGCCCCTTTTCTCCAGGAGTCACTTCACTCCGTGAGCCCCATTACTTTGAAATTCCATGCTCCATGAGCCCCTATGATCCGTGAGCCCATGATCCGTGAGCCCCTTTGCTCCGCGATCCCCTTTTCTTTGTGAGCTACTTTGTTCTGCAAACAGCTTTCCTTCACGAAGCTACTTCGCAAGACCCCATGTTCCGCGAGCACCTTTTCTCCATGGAACTACTTCGTGAAGACCTATCCTTTACGAAACTCCTACCTTCGCGCCCTCCATTCTATAATGCAGGGGATACATCCCCACACCCCTTCTCGGGATCAGTGCCAAGTTGCAGTCCCGACCCTCCGGTCCGGTCCCTTCTCCTCCGTCACTGACCCCCATGAAAAATATAGAGTCACACCATGAACTTTTCAGGTCGGGGTGTTGACATTTTCCATTGCACCCTTAGGCACATCCACATTTCATCTTTGAATACCATGATTTTAGATACCCCTCCACACACCATGAAACACCTTGAGTCAACATATTCCTCTTTGTCCCTTTCACATGTCATGAGTTGAGATTCTCATCGGCAATTTCCAAGTACATTGAGTCGAGCCATTCCTCAAGTAACCCATCCAAACCCCATCACCTGACTCCTATGCTAGGTTAAACTAGAAATGTCCACTCTTGCGTAAGTCCTAACACCATCCATTTCTAGGAGCCTTATGCCTAATAGTACTCTCTACATGACTATAAACTACAGTACACCCTATGTTACAAACATAGGATGCCTCTTGCTCCAAACAAGAGATGCCTTATGCTCCAAGCATAAGATGCTAATAGTCCTCTCTACATGACTATAAACTGCAGTACCACCTATGCTACAAACATAGGATGCCTCTTGCTCTAAATAAGAGATGCCTTATGCTCCAAGCATAAGAAACTAACATTCCTCTCTAGAGGACTATAAACAATAGTACTCCCTTTGTGACAAATATAGGATGCATCTTACTCCAAAAAAGATATGACTTATGCTCCAAGCATAAGATGCTAACAATCCTTTCTACATGACTCTAAACTGTTGTACGCCCTATGTTCCAAACATAGGATGACTCTTTCTCCAAACAAGAGATTCCTTATACTTCAATCATAAGATGCCAATGTTCCTCTCTACATGACTATAAATTGTATCATACCCTATCATTCAATAATAGGATTCCTCTTGTTCTAAATAAGAGATGCCTTATGTGAAAAGCATATGATACCTCATGCCATGATTATAGTGGAAAAATTTCAAGAGCTTTGGAATCCATTCATACATTCCATCACTCCACCTCATGCTTTCTATGTCCTTCATTCAAATCTTCATCCTCTTCCATGTCTGAAGGGAACCCCTAATGGCCTGGTCCCATACCGCATCGGCTCACCTACCGTTCTGGGATAATGCCCCAGAAGACTTTGGATGAAACATTGAATCATATATTGTGTTTCAAACACTGTCAACAATCGAACCTCATTTTTTGTCCCCAATTTAGTCTAACACGATATGGATGCTGTGTTTCGAACACGGTCAATAGTTATCCTCTATTGTCACACCACCTTCACCTCGTTCCGAATGTTTGGCATGTGATTCACACTTATCATCTCCCTTTGATCGGACTGATTCTAATGCCCCTGTCGTTATCCCTATTATGAACTAGAGCATAGGTGTAAGCCTCAACTATGTTCCTTAACCCACTAGTGAGTTGGGATTCCCTCATGGCCAGACATGACGAAGAAATTATGGGAAGCTTCCATCGTAAGCCCCATTCACCATTGTTTCTCCATAACAGATCCGAGACAGCTTCCTTGCATAAGCCCCATTCACTATTGTCGCTCCATAATAGTACCCGGGCAGCTTCCATGCATAAGCCCATTTCACCATTACTGCTCCATAGTGGCTCTCGGGAATCTTCCTTTTGTAAGCCCCATTCACCATTGTCTCTCTATAGTGGCACCCGAGCAGTTTCCATGCATAAGCCCCATTCACCATTGCTGCTCCATAGAGGCTCCTGGGAAGCTTCCTTTCATAAGCCCCATTCAGCATTGTCACTCTATAGCGGACCCCTGTCATCTTCCTTGCATAATCTCCATTCACCATTGCCGCTCCATAGAGGAACTCAGGAAACTTCATTGTGCAATCCTCATTTACCACCCTTCATGGAATCACCTTTGCTCCATGATCGTCAGGTTTGTTATTGCCTCTTGTTTCTCACACTAAGCACAACTCATGTGAGCTTAGAGTAAACAGTGACCATGAAATCCTCCCTTGGGCATCCTAGAGTGGAATCCCCAAACACTATCTCGAACTACTTGGACTTTGATCTTTTCCAATGAAAAGTATGCAGGTAGCCTCCCATAGGTTCAATCCCAACAACCATTGGTCCCGACTCCCTTCAGGTCGGTTCACCAAACACCTCCCGAAATACATAGACTTTGATCTTTTCTAAGGTAAGGTATGTAGGAAGTCTCCATGAGGTTCAATACCAATGACCATTGTTCCTGAATCCCTTCATGTTGGGTCACCACACCCCATTCAAACCACAAAGAATTTGATTTCTATCTTTTAGAAATGGTATATAGGAAGCCTTCATGAGGTTCAACCCCATACAATGGTAAGCTGTTGTGATCCTCATCCAGTGGTAAGTTGTTGTGACCCCACATCCAGTGGTAAGCTATTATGACCCCCATTCAATAGTAAGGCATTGTCAACCCTATTCACCAATAATCTATTGTCAACCCCATTCGGTGGTAAGCCGTTGAAGTCCCCAATCAATAGTAATCCATCATCAAATGAAGTACATGGAATTTGATTCTCTTACACGGGGATACGTAGGAATACCCCATGAGGTTCAAGACCATCACGTATGTCCCATCCTGATCTACCCCCTCAATCCTATGTGTTTCGGGAAGATCATGCCCCAACCTGAAGGTTCTATTTCCTTCGGATCCCATCCATCTGTCCATTCACATAGGCTACCTCCTCAAGTGTCCCATCTTCCCACCGAACTACGCAGACTTTGATTCCCTACCACGAGGATATGTAGGAAGTCTCTTCAAGGCTCAATCCCAACACCATCATCATCCTCACATCGGTTCCATCTCATTATCCCTCCACTTAATTAAACTCTCTATCTTCCATCATGATTCTTACCCGGGCCACCACATCTCGATGGGATCATTTCAACCACCTCCTCACTGCTCCTAGTAGTACCCGGCCCGCAATCCATGCGGAATCCCCAGCATGTCTCCAGGTCTTTGTCCTTTGTGTACACCTCAAATCATCACCCCTTCAAACTACATGGGTTTTTATCCTTGTCGTCTACACAGGGTATGTAGGAAACCCCCAAGAGGTTCAATCCCAAACAATCGTAAACCTTGGTGCCCCCATTTTGGGGTGCACTCTCCCTGATATACCCTCAGTGGTGTTCAAATCAGCCATTATGGTGTGACATATCCCCTCCATGGGGCGCACCACCTCAGATCCATCCTCATTGGGTGTTCTAATCCATCCATCTTCTAGGTGTTCCCTCCTTAGGATGTACCAATCCTATCCATCTATATGGGATGTTTTGATCTCTCTCCTACCATCTCTACAAGACATTAAACTTGCGACCCACCTCGTGTTAAACATGAGATGCCTGAGGAAAACCTTGGGAGACACACCTTTGGAGTAATCGTCTCTGCTAGATGTTAAACTCTTAGAATACCCCATGTTAATCATGGAAAGTTGAGGAAAACCTCAGAGACATGTGTTTGGCATATGATACCCCATGACTGACGTGGGATGCCTCATGTTCTACGCCCTTGAGATGCCCTCTTATGTGGAAGAATACAGGTTCCTCAATGTCCACACATCCAAAGATTCCCCAACATTCCAAACGTTTCATCTACTCCGACCGAAGGTTGATACCATGTCAAGAGCCCATGGAATTTCCAAAAAAAAGTAGTGTAATTAACCGACGTCCACAAAGATACGGTACTGGGAATGAGATTCATGAACCTCGACTTAATCTATGAGGGAGACCCGGACTAGGTGAGAATTTCTGAGGAGGAATACACAGAAGGAAGAACCGAAATACCATCATCCCATTTAAATCAAGGAGAAAACGTCCCTGAATAATAAATAGATACCGCCAGCCTTTGAAAAGTGGGAATGTGGGGTAATAGTTGCACATCCTCGATAAACGGATGCACAGAACCCAACTAAAGCATCAGAAACAGATATGGAGACATTATATCAATGGTGAAGTATATGAGATATATACGAATCACAAGAGTTTGAAATACATATTCTCATAAAAGTAAATCAACATGAGGAGAAGGTTAAGGACAAAGATACTAAAGTATTATGATTGTTAAATACACTACCACCCAGGTAAGGCAAACAAGGTAGCATATGATTTGAGTAGGAAGGATCATGGTGTTCTAAAGAAAATGAGGATTGAAAAAGATCATATGTACATGGATTTAGAAAATATGGATATGGTAATTATCAAGGAAGGTGAAACATCATTAATTTTTCAAATTCTTTCCCAACCATCTTTATTATAAAGAATTAGATGTTCTCAGTGTGATTATGAGAATCATCAAAAGAAAATTAAATTTGTGAATGATGGGAAGTTTCCATACATCATGTGTGGTGATGGATTTCTAAAATTTGGGAGGAGAATATGTGTTACATCTATACCTGAGCTAAAAAGGTATTTATTGGATGATTCTCACAGTTAAAATTTCTCTATACACCTTGGTATCCATAATATGTATATATATTTTAAAGAATATTTTCTGTGGGATAACATGAAGTGGTAAATTTCAGATTATGTATCAATATGTTTGGTCTATCAACAATTGGAGGATGAAAGACAACATTCTAAATGAGAAATGAAACCTCTAAATGTTCATATATGGAAATGGGATGACATCACTATGGATTTTTTCACTGGATTACAAAAAACCTAAGAAGGAATGATGCAATATGGGTGATTGTGGATTTAGTTAACATATCTTAACATTTCCTCATTATAAGTGAGGTATTTCTAATGGATCTCCCTGTACAACTTTATATTAATGAAGTTATATGACTTTATGGTGCACCTCTCTCAATTTTGTTTGATCATGCTCCACGATTTACATCAAAATTCTAGAAAAGTCTTCAAAAAGATTTCGATATAGAGATTCATTTGAGTATTGCCTATCACCCTCAAACTTATAAGAAGTCAGAAAGAATGATCAAAACATTATAAGACGTATTGAGATCATGATAAAATGACTTTAAAAGTATATTGGATAAGTATTTACCTTTATTAGAGTTTTCATAAAATAATAGTTTCCATTCTAGTATTCAAATGGTACCATATAAAGTATTATATAGAAAAATATGTGTACACCAACTTTTTGGGATGAATTTGGTGAAAGGAAGCTTGTGGGACCAGATCATGTGGAGGAAACAACAGAAAATATAAAGAATATTCAAACCCATATCAAAGAAGTTCAATGTAGGCCAAAGAGATATCCCGATAATCAAAGGAAGGATTTGGAATTTCCAGTGGGAGATCATGTTTTTTTGATAGTATCTCCATGGAAGGGTGTTATAAGATTTGGGAAGAAAGGGAAATTATGCCCCAGATACATTGGACCTTTTGAAATTATAGAGATAATTGGAGTTATGGATTATCATTTGGCAATGATGTCTATCCTTTCCAAAGTTCACAATGTGTTCCACATCTCTTTGTTAATGAATTCCATGCCAGACCCAATGCATGTTTTCACTTCTGAAGAATTAGAATTTGAACCTTATTTATCTTACTATGAAGAGCCTATCCAAATTATGGACACTAAAGAACAGGTTTTGAGGATTCAAATGAATTGGATGGTAATGGTGCATTGGAAAAATAATAAAATTAAAGAGGCAATGTGGGAACCTGAGGAGCTTATGATGAATAACTACCCAAATCTTTTTATGGGGTGACAATCTTGAAATTTCTAGGAAGAGATTTTTTAGGGTGGGAGAATGTAATGAACCAAAATTATATAAATGATATTAACCTTATTATTTTTATTTCATATGGTATAGATCACATAAAATCACTTATATAAAAAAAACTTTATAAATGAATAATTAATGACATAAGAGGTATTTCTATAGGTTAAATAACCTATACCAATGAAATAATAACATGACATTAGGAATAGTTATGCGACCCTTATGAATAATAAACCAACCAATCTAATATTAACCTCACTAATGCAAGTATAAATAAAATTTTACCATCCTATAAATGAAAATATGATATAATTATATCATGGTATAAGTAAATAAATATTTTAAAAAATTTCTAATTAGGTGTTGGTATTCTTATATGTCATAAATATTTAATTACAATTTTATAATTAATAAAATGATTTAAAAGAAAATTTATTTTCATAAAATGTATTCATAAATCAATATTTTTTTGTCTTATAATTTTAAGATATTTTTCAGAGACCTTAGTTAATTTTTCAGAGTTATAAAATCAGTTATAATTTTAAAAACTATATTTTTTAGTAAAAAATAATTTTAATTAAAAATTAAATTTATCATATTTATAAAATTATTTTCATAAAATTTAGTTCATTATTTAATTCTACACATCAAAAAATGGTTACAATGATTTTTTGTGATTTTTCTAAAATACTTGAATTTTTGGTAAATAGTAAAATACGATAATTTATGGTATAAATACATTATAAGTTAAATACATAGTTCCATGACTCATGAATGATTTAAGAACCATAATATCAAAATTAACTTAATTATTTTAATATATTTGATGATAATTATAAAACTATTCATATTCTTGACCCAAAATAATAAACAAAGGAATAAAATATTCCAAAATCACCCCTCTCCTCCACTATAAATACCACCCATCAACACCACTTCTCCTCACACATATAAGACTTTAATACTATCAAATTTCGGGACAATACTCTACCCAAGACTCTCCTATATGTACAAGAGCTCTTGGTATTAAAAAAATACCAAAACCAATCCCCTTAAGGAGGTTCTCAAGGAGGAGTATTCAAGAGGTAAAATCCTCTTCCTTTTCCTTTTAAGATCTTTTAGAGTTCTTTTATTCTATTATTATATCACCAAATAATCTGTAAAAATAATCATGATAAATATAGTATCATCTATATACTGGAATTATATCATTTTAATGTAATATTCTTACTCAAACTCTTTTATCGCTCTCTCTTTTATTTTAAAAAATAAATCATCATTCGAGAGATACTGATTTACAACCCACATGGACGACGATTTTTCATTATTCAATTTTTCATTCAAGGATGGAAATGAAACCATTTTTATTATCAAAACAGAATATAATATATGTATTACAACCATTATTATGATCTATAAGTAAAATATTTACAAAATAAGAAATGATAAAACAAAATAAGTTCGTTATGATCAATAATCGCCGTAATAATGTAAACGATTATCACTAAATGTCTTATGTAATGATTCAAACTCATACCATATAACCTTTTAAAATTTTTTATGTTCATTAATATAATATAAATTTAATTCTTTAGAATTATACCCATTCAAAATTTACACCCATACTCATATACAAGTATACCGATCGTGGAAACCGAGGAAACAAACACTCCCGAACAATAAAAGTGTATCTTATAACTCATCAAAAAGGCCCTAAATAAACTTATTAAAATTATAATAAATTAAATAAATATATATAAAGTTATTAATTAATTAATTAATGTATTTATTTTGATTATCCAAGATGTTAATGTCAAGTTCATAACACATTCATACATAAGGTATGGGTTTTCTCAACTCACTTTCATTTATGTGAGATATGCCTTATTCTACACTATTTCTTGTGTGTGGTGTATGTATAATTTCCATTTATGTTACATATCATGAATCATTTTTTTCATGGTACTATATGTCTTATTTTGTGATCATTAGTTTTATGGGGCATATGGTTCGACTGTTTTTAATGTGGTAAGAGTTTTCTTCCTGAACCACCATTTTCATTTGGGTTATGATTTCATCCTCTATACACAAATTTAACTATTAATTATTATTATGTAATTATTTTAAATTATATATATATATTCAAAAATAATATTTCTAGATCATTACATCATTCTTTTATGGGATAATAAATTTTTTATAGGGTTCCCTTCACAATTCTTCCAGATATATAAGCCTGATTTAAGGGAACATCTCAATTTCATACCCATTTTCAAGTAACATACATAATATATTTTAAGAAACATTTATTTTACTAAAATCACTAATTTTTTCATGAGAAACTATATTTTTTATTTTTGGTTTTATACAAATAGTAATGACAAATAAAAATGATTTTTTTTTTCAAAATAACTCTGCTTTGTAAAGTAAAAAGGGTATTTCTCTCAAGAATTCCTCAATGATTTAATTGGCTTATTTTCAAATATTTTCAACACATATATTTTATTTTATTATTTATTGAGGTTTATCTATTATTTTTATCACCCACAATATTTTTTATATGGTTTATGATGAGTTTGACTGTGGATGTGCAATCTTGATACTATTCATCATATTACTCAGAATGGTTAGAGATTATTTTATAGAATGGAAAAATTTATTTAAATTTAATATGTATATGGTATTTATTTTTATCCTTATTCATATGAGGAATGAATTGGACATAGTAAGTGATGGGTGGGGACCCTTATAGCACCTAGATGCATCAACAGGTCTCATGCGACAAACTAGCTAGTGTTTTTACCCATCATGTATGGTGTCTTGGCCATGGTCTTAATGATATGATTTTGATGTTTGAAATTATGCGTTCCATAATTATGAAATTAGTAATTTATAGTCCATATAGTTATTTTACTATTAGAATATCCACAATTATGTTTTATTATGGTATTATTTATTCAATTTTTATTCCTTCCATATTATGCTCAAGATTATGTTTTAATGGCATGAGTTCTTTTAGTTATTCACCATGCTTTATTAATTACGATTCATATTTATTTAATACCCTTACTCTGAATCTGATCTCACCCCTTTATTATGTTTTATTTTTCCCCAAGATGTAAAGATGTATATTATGAATGACTTAAAGAGATAATATAAGAGTTATGGATGTTTCGAATGAAGTTTATATATTATTTTTTATTTCAAGTTGTAATTTAATGTTAATTTATGTAATCTAGATTCCAAAACTACTACACTTATTGGTATTTCTAGATGCGACTTCATTGTAATCATACCAATGTAATAAATAAAGGCACTAGCTTCAAGTTATTGGGGTCAAGGTCTTTAAAAAATTCATTGGAGCTCTATTTCAGAAAACCAATCATAAAATGTTCATGCATATGTGTTCCACACGAAGAATCAAACATGATATATAAACAAAAGGGTTACCCAAGGAAATAATTGGGTATCATAAACGTGCCATAACCCATAACCAAACTACGTATCATAAAATAGTTCATTAATGAATTTTGAATCTTAAATGGACATTCATAAAGTAAAATAGTCATATATAATGATAAATTATGTTTAAATTATGTGATTTTTTTTAAAAAGAATGTTTAGAAAACTTTTTAAATGAGTAACTTTAGTGCGGTTTAAAGGAAAACATTATAGAGTCTTTAAAATAGAAAATTCATAATTGTTTGTATAAAACTAGAAATGAACCAATTTTTTTCATGATAAGATGATTGATTTTAGAAAAATAATTGTTACTTAATAAATATTAATGATAGTACTTGAAAATGAGTAAGAATTTGAGAGGTTCCATTTAATTGGACTTTCTTATCATAAAAGAAGGAGAAGGTAATCTTACAAAACATGTATTTACCCATCAAATAAAGAACAATTTGGATAGGAAAATATGTTTGGAACATGAAAATAGAATTTATGAATATTAAATAAGAATAATTAAGAATTAAATTGGGATAAAGGGAGAGAAATCATAACTTGAAGAAAAAGAAGGAGGTTCATAAAGAATCCCTTACCTTATGAATGAAAGTGTTATTCACTTGATCTTAATTTACTAGATAATAGAATTAAATAGTTTAATTAATTAATTAAGAGACTCTAATAAATATATTTTATTTAGTATAATTTTTTTATGCTCATTTATGTCCTTTTTGAAGAGTTATAATATACAATTTCATCATTCGGGAGTGTTCGTTTCCTTGGTTTTCATGATTGGTTTACTTGTATAAATGTATGAAAGATCATATAAAATGGGAAAAGATATCCAAAATTAAAGTTATATTTCATTAATTAAAATCCATAAGATTAAATGGTTATATAAATTATTTGGTTATTTGGTGTGAGTATTAATCATTAGATAAGACGTTATAGATAATCATTTAGATTATTTTGGTGGTTTTTAGATCATCACAAACCAATTTTGTTTCATTATTCATTATTGTGTATAAAAGTTAGTTTCAGAACATAAAAAGGGTTATAAAATAAAATTTTTAATCTTTAACAACCATTATAATGGTTTTATGTCCACCCATGAATTAGTTAAATGAAAATGAAAACTTTTCATCCTCGAAGGTGATAAATCAACACCTCGTGGATGATATTTTTATTTCTAGAATAAAAGGAAGAGGAGAAGAGACTTGATGATGGATTTTCCATTAAAATAATATAATATAATTATATTTAAGATACTGGAGTTATCATGTGTGTTTGGAAAGATTAGCTGTGGAGATTATAAGAAAAGAAAAGAAAGTGAAAAAGAAAATAAATAAAGTGAAAGAGGATTTTACCTCTTAAATTATTATCCTTGAGAACCGCCTTAGGGAATTTTTATTTATATTTTTAGAGTAGATCCTACTATACATGGGAAAGATACTTGGGAAGAGTATTGATAATATATTCTACAAGATTCAAGGATTAAGAGGTGTGATGAGAAGAACTGGTGAGGGGTGGTAGTTATAGTGGAGGAGAGGGGTGTTTTTTGATTATTTTATACATTTGTTTATTATTTTGGCTCAGGGAAATGAATATTGTGGATTATTATGACTATGTACAGTAAATATTTCATTTTATTTCAAACCAATGGTTCTTATATCATCCAAAAATCACACATGATGCAATAATTCATGTATTTAGCTTGTACCGTAAATTATAGTATTTCACTATTCACAAAAAATCAACTATTTTAGAAAAAAATTACC
This sequence comes from Viscum album, assembly GCA_963277665.1. Lineage (NCBI taxonomy): Eukaryota > Viridiplantae > Streptophyta > Magnoliopsida > Santalales > Viscaceae > Viscum > Viscum album. The sequence goes on along the minus strand of OY728155.1, from coordinate 1,963,079,110 downwards.
CTATCCATTTTTTAAAGTGTAGAATTAAAAAATTAACTAAATTATATGAAAATAATTTTCTAAATATGGGAAATTAATTTTTAATTAAAATTATCATTTATTCAAAAAATATCAATTTTAAAATTATAATTGATTTTACAATCCTTTGAAAAATTTAATAAGGTCTCATAAAATTATCTTATAATAAAAAGACATAAAAGTTTAATTTATGAATCTATTTTATGAAAATAAATTTTATTTTAAATAATTATATTAATTATAAAATTGTAAATAAAATTTTATGTTTTACTAAAATATCAATACATAATTTATAATTTTTAAAACATTTATTTACTTATTCCATGATATAAATATATAATATTTTAATTTGTAGGATAAATAAATTTTATTTGTACTTTAATAATTGTGGTTACTATTCTATTGGTTGGATTACTATTAATAAGGGTCATATTAATATCCAAAATTTCAAGTTACTATTCCATCGGTATAGGTTCCTTAATTTCTATAAATACTTCTTTTTTAATTAATTATTCATTTGTAAATTTGGTATTGTGTTATTTAAGTGATATTATTTGATTTATACTATATAACATAATTATAATAAGGAAAACTTCATTGATAAGATTCTAGGTCATTACATGACTGATTCTGAAGATTAGGTTGAATGACTTCTTGACTTTTCCTCTTAAATTATACAATTTTCACTTAATTTCTTGCCTAATTCCAATACATTATTATAGGAGTTTGTAAATGAATGGACACCAAAATATTCCTTTCAATATTCTAAAGGGTTAATATAACTATGTTTGGATACCCCTAGTGAGGTAAATATACATTAAGGTTCCCTTGGTGAAGAAAAAAAAATGCAGGAGGTGATGGTCAATCCTTCAAGAGTATTCCCACCTCTACCACTACCAGTTGTTCCTTCTATAAAATTGTCCACATGAGAGGTTACTCAATGAAGGAAGGTGATGAAGATAACAATACATCTCAACTGTAGGGGTGACATGTGAGAATTATACTTCCTTTACTATTCATTACATTATCCTGGTGACCTTTTATTGACAAATTATGATTTTTAGATATTGGCCTGAGCACTATGCGTATAAAGGAGGTCGTCATCCCAATCATCCTAAAATAAGATACTATGGATCCTTCTAAAGGGATGGCCACAATTTCAGTTAGGTTATGGACAAAAAAATATCGAAATGCATTGGTTGTTTTTATAACACCCTAAGATTTTGTGAAATATTTTTTTAATTAAATTTATTCATTTCAATATTTTTCACTACACACAATAATAAGTTTTAACAAAACCAAGATATATTATTAATATCGTTATTTAAACATGATCGTTATAACCTAGAAATTAAAATTAAAGTTATTAATAGTAATATATAATTTTTAAATATTAACTATAATGGTTTTATATGAATAAACATGTTTGTAAAATACTATTTTCTCCAACAAATGATTTTTATTTCTTTTTATGCATAATAATAAAGTTAATTTTAGAAAATTTTAGAATATTAATTTGATATAATAATTTTAATCCTTAAATAATAATATCAAAATTATCTTTTAGTGATTTTTTATTGATTTCTTCAGAAATATTTCATTTTTGATGAATAATGAAAAATATTGAATTTATTTGAAAATTCATTTTCGTTTAATTAATTTATATTGTTAAATTATATTGATAAGTTATTTTAAAGTAAAATAAGTTCAATTTTATATAAATGAATACAATTTATGTCATTAGAATCAATTCCATGTTGAAATTGGATATAAAAACATTATAAAAATTTGAACATTTTATCTTTAAACACTTGCATTCTCGTCACGTCTACTGGATTGATTTTAAATTAAAATTTTCTACATATTTGAATTGATTTTGAAAAAATTGATTCATTATTTTTAATCATATTTATTTATAATTTAAAATAATTTAATCTTAATTTTTTACCAAAATGAACTTTGAAAATAGTAAAAATTAATTACGGTGGTTAAGGTAAAAATGAGTTTACGAGGGGTTAAAATAATAATATATGAGTTAAAATGAACAATTATTTTAAAAAAAATTTATTTTATGGGAATATTTATACCCTATCATGCATAAAAATACTTAATTATAAAATTTGGGTCCACATGGGATAAGAGAGACCTCCCAATAGTGAATGCTTTTGTGTATTTAAAAAATGCCACTCTTCCTCAACTATAAAAGAGAACTCACTCCCATCACTTATTCACACCTCACAAGCATTTTGGCTCATACAGGACCAATAAAAATCACTTAAAAATTATTTAATCTCGTATTATATTCTTTAAATTGGGGAAAAATCCAACAGAGGATGGATTTTGATGAAAACCTATATGGATACCTGAAGAAGAGGTAACATTCATCAACAAGAATTTTTTATTTATTTCTTCCTACAACTACTTAAATTATTATTATAACATGATGATATAATAACCTCAATATATTAAATATACTTTGATATTTTTATATTATGGCCTTTATCTAAAACCATCTCTACTTCCATCAAATAGGGTAATAAATCATTATTCACGTGTACAACACACTACCATCTTGTGAACCGTTGTTGTCTGTTTTTCCATTACCGCCTTTCAAAGATAGTTGTAATGAAAAATTTATAGTTTATATATTAAATTTATGTTATTTATGATTTTATTATTATTATTTAATTATTATATCACACATAAATTCACTATTTCCATTTTATGGGAATACGATAACGTCGTTCGTGTGCATAGTGGACTACCGCCTTGCGAAGTGACGTGATTTATTCACGTATTACATGAAATGTATTAAGGATGAGTTTGTAAAATTATGTGATATATATGAAATAAAAATTATAATTTAATGATAATATATATATATATATATATATATATATAAATTACTTTTCTTTATTCCAATATGATAGGAAAATTGAAACATCATCCATGCGTACGAATGACCTACAGTCTCCAAGAACACTATATTTCATTTCCTACAAATTTTTTTTATGGATTAATATAAACTAATATATAATGAATATATATAATATTTATATCATGGTTTAAATTTTTTAGATGATTAAACCATTATCTAATTAAGAGGACAAAAAAACAAGTCAAAACATATACAAAAAATGAATCGGTTATTACCTGAAACGTAACTTTAACATAGATTTGTTAACAAAAGGGTAATAAAAGGTCATAAGAAAATCATATATGGTATTATATATATAATTATGATTACTTAATATATGTATAATAAAGTTATAATTATACATGAGTTTTGAACAAGTATGATGAAAGTCAAGACTTATGTTATGGTCATTTCTAGTGTCTCTTTTATTTCTAGGAGACATATGAAAATTCCCCAATAATTTCTTTTATGTGGTGTATATACTACACAATTGAAATGTTATATCACTAATACCATTATTTTCATAATATTTAATGTTTCATTTTATGTTATTATTTATTTTGTATTATAATTCAAATATTACTAAAGTGGTAAAGGTTTTTTGTCTCAATTTTCCTTCTTTGAGATGTATGTTATGTTACACCCTAATATCTGTTAACAAGGTGTATATAAATCCCCTTTTAAATTTAATATCATTATTTTTTATCCTAAATATATTTTATGTTCCATTTCATTCTATTCCTTCAGGAGGATTACATTTCAATGTTACCAAAGTGGTAAGAGTTATACATTATAATCACACGTTTATTGAAAATGTTTATGAGTATGCTTACAATGATGAAATATTATGATATATATCCCAATTATATCATGTATTTTATAATACTTTGGTTATGTCATGAGAATACATTTTTTTCATTCATTTTCCTCTCTTTATATACCCCATAGCTAAAATAGAATGTTTTTAAGAAAAATATTTTTTAGTGAAAACCCCATTTCTTCTAAAACTATGTTTTCTTAAAAAAAATTCACAAATATTTTTACAATTGTTAAAATTATTTATCAAATAAATTTTTTCCCATGTTATATTAATTTATTTTTTTTTGAAAGGAATCTTCTTGTTTTTTCCAAATAATGCCCATTTTGATTTTACTGAAAATGTGAAGGAATATTTGTTTTAACAATAAAAAATAAAAGAACTTCTCATAATCATAACCATTATTTTATTTGAATATTAATTTATAATTTTTATGTTTATATTTAAAGAAAATTAGTTTCAAAATAATTATGATTTAATATTTTTTTTCAAAGAGGAATGGATATTTACCTTAAGAAATGTTTTAAATGATTTCTAAATATTATTTTTTAAGATTCAAGGTTATTTTAAAATAAAAAGATTGTAAAATTGTTTTATATTTTAAAAAGTTATTTTATAAGAATATTTATTCTAATTAATAAATTTTCTAAGTGATATTTCAAAATCATTCTCCATATAAGATGATATCCATTGATATAACTTATGCTTTACTTGGGATATGAACCTAGGATACCATTCATATTCTTTCTCTAAATGGTTTATCATGAAAATATGTCTACAATTTTTTTTTCTCTTTTGTGGGTTATACCATGATAAAATTATTATATAACTCTCTTCTTCATCCATGGTTTATTCTCTGATGAAATGGTGAAATTATTATGAAACCTGTCTCTTTTCCATAGGTTAAGAGATAATGAAATGTTTCTGAAACACATTTTATTTCATGGGTTAGGATATAATGGTTGTTTTATAATATTTTGGAACATATATATATGATTTTACATATTTTATAGTGATTATGTTATATCCAAGTAATGTGTTTATGTTATAACCAAATATGGGTGGGAACTATATCTCCCTCCAATGCATTGGGTAAACATTTATTACCTAAAACGTAACTTTAACATGGAATTATTAATAAATGGGTAATAAAAGGTCATAAAAATAATATATGGTATGATATATATAATTATTATTCTATAAAATATGAATAATAAACATAAATTTATTTTATAGGATGTTTTAATGAGTACGACAGAAGAAAGTCTTAAGGTAAGGGGATTTCTATTCCCTCTTTTATTTCTAGGAGACATATGAAAATTCACCACTCATTTCTTTTGTGTGGTGTATACACTACCCCCTGTAATTGTTATATCAATAATACCATTATTTTAATTATATTTAAAGTTTCATTTTATGTAATTATTTATTGGGGATTAGGATTCAAAATATTACTAAAGTGGTAAAAGATTTTTGTCTCAATTTCCTTTTTTTGAGACGTACGTTATGTTACACACCTATATCAATTCATGAGGTGTATATACAGACCATTTTATAGGTAATATAATTAATTTATTTATCCTAATTATATTTTTATTTTTATTTTATGTCATACCTTCATAGGGATTATTTTTTAAAGTTACCAAAGTGGTGAGAGTTTTATGTGACAATCTCATCATTTATCACGATTATTTATGATTATGCTTCTAAGGATGAAATACTATGATCTATATCTCAAGAAACTCATTTATATTATTCTACTATGGTTATTTCATGAAAAGACATGTTTTCCCTTCATTTTCCTCTCTTTATACACTCAATAGTTCAAAAGAGAATGTTCTTAAGAAAAATTGTCTTTTCAGTCAAAAACCATTTTTCTTCCAAAACCTTATTTTATTATAAAAATTCAATTTTTTTAAAATTCCTAAATTTATTTATTAAATACTTTTTTACCCATTTTTTACTTTTTTAATTTTTTTTGAAATTATTATTCATGTATTTTTCCAAATAATTACCATTTGGATTTTACCAAAAATGTGAAAGAGATTTTTTTAATGTGTACGACATGAATGAAACTTCTCATCATCATGACTATTGTCTTTTTGAATCTTCCTTTATAATTTATCAATTTTATTTTAAAACAAAATGATTTTAAAAATATTATATGCTTTAAAATGATTTTTTCAAAGTGGAAAAGTTATTTTCCTCAGTAAATGTTTCAAATTATTTTTAATTTTTTCTTTATGATTTTTAATTATTATTTTCAAAGAAAGGGATTTTAAAAATGTATAATGTTTTAAAAAGTGATTTGCGAAGAAAGGTTATTTTTCTTATTAAATTTTTCTTGTGATATTTCAAAATACGTTTCCATCTAATATGATATAATTTGATATAACTTATTCTTTTTTGGGGATATAAACTAAGGATAACTTTATTTTTATTTCTCTGAATGTTTTATTATGAGAATATTTTTGCAAAAACTGATTCTATTCCATGAGTTATACCATGATTAAATTCTTATGAAACCAAATTATTAGTCCATGGGTTATTCTATGAAAAAATTATGAAATTATTAGAAAATATATCTCTTTTTCATAGGTTAAGATATGAAGAAATGTTTATGAAACCCATTTCATTTCATAGGTTATGATTTGATGAATGTTTTTTGATCTTGTGGCACACATATGTATGATTTTCATTATGTGATGGTGGTTATGTTATAAAAAATGATGGTGGTTATGTTATCACAAAAGATTTATGGGACCTATTTCTACCTCAAATTCATTGGGTAAATATTTATATCTCATGTGGTAGGCAAGACTAGAATAGGAAGTGAACTCAGTTTAGTAAGGGGCTTTGTACACTATGTTATTCTTAGGAGTGAACATTGACTAAAATTATGGGTTGGAGAGTTAAACCATTACACTATGAGGAAAAGGTTTTCATTAAATATGGTGGTGTGACACACCTAGGAGGTGTTTCTGACAAAAAGGAGGGTACAAATGTTGTTAGCCCAATCCCAAAGCAGGTACATGGGTGGTTATCCCAAGACGAACATGTTATGAATGTATTGGTGGGTATCCTTGAAATAAGATTTCATATGATTATGTGTTTTTGAAAATTATATGTATTTTTAAAAAAAATTATTCTTATGGCTCATGTTCATTGATTATCTTATGATTCTGGTGTTATGAACTATCTATCTTTATGTCGGGACTTAGTATTATGATCTTTTATATGATGGGTATTGTTTTCAAATGTTATTATTATCTTATCAAACCCTAATTTCATGTTATGAATATATATATTATCTTTTTACCCTTATTTAGCATCTAATATAACCCTTTCTTATGTTTCCTTTCCCCCAGGTTATAAGTAAATGTTTTAAGTATGAGTAATAAAGGGTAAAATATTTATGGTAGAAATTGAATATCTTTCATAAATTAAGAATATTGTGTTTTATGTTTCCAAAGTCACTAAACTATAATGGTCCTAAGGAATGTTTTTGTATACTATAATAAATATTCATCTAAAAAGATGTAATATCCATGTATGAGAGTCATATTTTACTATAATTTTCTTTCTGAAGAGGACTTGTATTGAGGAGACAGTAGATGAATCCTAGAGGAGGTTGATTCTAGCTTCACTGAACATTTCCCATCATGATCCATAATTGGAAAGTTATACTTCTAGAATTTTTAAAGTTATATTACTGACTCTTATTGATCAAACTAACCCTCTATTTCTAGAGTTTTGACCCATAGAAGTGGAATTAGGGGATAAATAGGTAACAACTGAGGGGAAAAGGTCTGGTCTCTAATATTGATGCCCTAGATATTATCCTCTTCAATTAAGGGTTTTTGGGTCATATTGTGAGGGATGATGTCCCAAATAATTATCCAGTTAACACTATTAATTTATTTAGAGAATATTTGAGAGAATTTTTATATCCTCTAAATCTTGGGAATTCTTTTTTTTATTTCACTCCAAGTGTGAATTTATTGAATCCTATGAAACTTCATATAAAACTTTTGATAGTGGTCGTCCTGGCATGTCTGTATCAAAAATTCCAATGAGAATATTTTTTTGGTATAGGATATAATTCCATCAGTTATGGAGGAAGATGTATCACCCTTGAAAATATTGGTATAGCCCTAGGGTTCAATAGAGGAATTATCTCAAGGGGGTCTACCCATTGGGTCTTCTGTTGAGGAATCACATGTTTCAACAGATGAGAGTAAGTATTAATACTATCAACTAATTATCCATTTTTACTACCATTAACATACTCTAGATGTTTATCTCAACAATTTCTGCACATATTCTTGATGTTTAATAAATAAAACTCCCCAATATATGAATCAAGGGAGGCAGGTGATACACTTACGTGCACTATGAAAGTTTCATTGATCAAAATAGTTCTAAAGTATTTCCTCTCTCTTGTGATGGGTTTTTAGTCTGATCACAAGGTAAAAAGTTCTTTCTATATTTCCATTAATTTTTTTAGTGGTATATACAGAGGTTAGGCTCATATACTTCTTTGGAAGTCTTTCCCTCATAGATATACAGGTTAAAAAACATATTTATGACATTTATATATAATTTATTTGATTATCATTTCATCTATTTCACCATAAAATAAATCATTCAATGGTGTGAATAAGATCATATTTTAAAATAACTCCTCCTTAGTAAAATACTTTCAAAGAAATTTTATATCCTTGGGGTTGTAATATGTGAAGTAGAATCTCATTATGCATAGGTTTTATAAGTGAATCATTGAGAAATTTAGGAATAATCCCTTTATTTGTATCATATTCACCAATTATTGGGCACAACCAAATATAATCTTTTTTAGTTCCACTAATTTCTAGAGGAAACTCGCACTCGAGTGGGGGATGTTACTACTGTCTTAGTGAAGAATATTTTCCCTTTTGAAGAGGCCAAAGATGTGAAGAAATCTAGTATTAAAAATAATTATGATTGATCTAGAAATTAAATTCATCACATGTAGACATATATTGAAATAATCTTGTATCATTTCATAAATTTTATAGAGAGAATCAATTATTTGGTGATTCCTGTATCCTTTTCTACAATGAATGAGAACAAATTTGGTGTACAACATTTTATCATCTCTTTGATTTTCACCCCAAAAATCCATCATTTCATGATAACCTATAGAATATTGAATGATATATATTGAGATAATATTAATTAAAATAGACAAACAATGAAAATTAGGGCTTTAAATTAACTTTTTATGGGGGTATATTGGGAACTCTATGAGTTCTTTTGGAAATTTATTTCATTTCATCTCAATAATTTTTCCTATGCTACATTTAGGAGAATCCTAGAAGGAAGGAACTTAGGTTTTTCTAGTTTCCTATAGTGGAAACTATAAGATTTTCAACTTTTATTCTATTAGATCACCCTAAATTTTTCCTAGTATTTATGTAGGGTTATGCTAGTGGGTGGAAACTTGTATTTTTCTCATGTCTTATTTTTAGAGTTTTTGGACTGAAATGTTTCAACCCTATTAAATTAAGAGTTTAATTCCATAAATTTTGAAATAAAAAATTATGTAATTTTAGATCATGTAATTAAGATCAAATGTTTTGAGAATGACATGTAATATTCGTTCCATGAAGAAAAGTATGGTGCATACAGATGCAATTTTTAGGATGCCAAATGCATTTGAGTGGTTGGATTATGGGTTTCATAAAACATATTCTAAGAAGTTTGAGCTAAGGATGATGAAATGTGACATGCACACAAAGGTTGAATTCTAGTCATATTAGTATGAGGGGTTCCTTTATGATGTTTTCAAAGAATACAGAGGTTAGAGGTGAATTCCCTTAGGATAATATGATCTTGTTTAATAGGACAATGTGAGGTCACATATGAATGTACTTATGGGGGAATATCTTCATAGTTAAACAAAATTGTCCCTTGGAGTCAAGCATATTAGCCACTAAATTCCATGGAAGGTTATGAAGACTCAAACGCTAAGGGATAAATGTGGTCACATAAGAAGGGGTTACTAAGAAGGGTATGGGTACCCTAAAAGCTACGTCTTAATGTATTAAACACATTATCAAGGTAAATTAAATATAAAAATCAATACTTAACTTTTTCATGGATCATTATATTTAGTAATAAATATAATCTTTTTCTATGGTCATATAGTGGACCCCACAAGTTTTTCACCAATTTTAATTTTATCTCTAAATATTTTGTAATACCTAAAGATGAGAGGTTTGAATGTGGAGACTTGAAATTTTATTAGGATTCCCTTTTCTATTTTTCCCTTAAAATGATTATGTCTCATTCATTAACAATTTATGTTCAGAAAATTTAGACCACAATAACTGGTTTTTAAGGTCAAGAAGCTTTGATAAAAAAGAAATGTTCATTATTCAATGGTTTTAAAGCATGATTATAGTGTAGAAAGACTAATAACTCACCATATGTATGGATTATGATGGTTATATAATCCACCAAATTGGGTTCTTAGATTGCATATATGGAAATGGAAAAATTACAAAAAGGATGATCACTAATCATATTGGGGAGATGGGTTCTGTTGTGATACTGTAAATGAGTATGAGGGTTAGGGGACCCTCCCCTTATGAAAAGATGAATCTTGTAGACTGGAATATATGGATGCATATTAAAGGCTATATGGGAGCTTATATGCATAGTTAAAAAAAAATTTCATTGAAGTCAGACAAATCTTCCACCAAAATCAATGGATGGTTATAGAAATATGAGAAACTCAAGGCATATTAAAAATAGAAATGGTGGGATATTTAAGACTCAAACTTATCATATCAATATTATCACTAAACTAAAAAAAGTTGTTGAAATGAATGATGGTGTTTGGTTGTGTCTAGAATGTATACTCAAGATGTCACTGTTTATCCCCAATCAATCATGAATCAAGCCACATGCAGTTCTTAGAGACATGCCCTATATAGATCAAGATCATATTTATGGGAAAAGAATTTAAAATTGATGGGAATTGTGACTGGGACTAGGATAAGGGATCCTGAAATCACTACATATCACATGATAATAGGGATCAAGTCAAAAATAGTTCTTAGAGATGGTCCATGTGTAGATCTAACTCTTACATTGGGATATGGAATTTCAATTTCTACACAGATATAACTTTTATATAGTGGGAAAGGAAATATATGTTCTAGTGAATAGGCAGATTATGTTTTTGTGGAATCTCTATGGATTGTGCTCTCATGTAAGTAGGAAAGTGTCCATAGGGAATATGCCTCTCCAATTAGTTTAGATTCATTCTTGATGAAATACCCACTTATGATATATCTTAACTATACCAACCAAAGTGATTCACTAGTACCTCTAAGATAACTTGATTCATGGTTAGTGTTAGAAACAAGAGATGTCTAGGAAAACACGCATGACAGTTGAAAATTAATGTAAAGGGAGAATTGAACATATATTGGGAATTTCCACACCATTCATAATCAAACAGAAAAGGTTCATTCATATCTTATGCCAAATTGAAAGGGTTGGTTATCAAGGAAAGCCCATGGATAGGTCCGGGATGGATGATCCTAAATGTCACTATATATCTTGTGATAATAGGAATGAATACATATTTCTGCAGAGATATAACTCGTATTTTGGTAAGGGGAATTTTTTATGTTTTTCTGAGTGATCCTTGATATCTTGGTTGGCTAAGTGTCTTGTATGAATATCAGGCTCATACAAAGGGGAATGCCATTTCATTACAATATTCTATAATGGTTATGAAATAATCAATCCTCTTAAAAATTTATGGATTAGTGGAATAATTCATATATCCTTGCATGGATCAAGCTCTTATGTTAGTGACATGCCCCTTTTGACAGCCAACTATAAGAAGTTTAATGTATTTGAAGGATTGAAAAAATGTCAGGTAATTTGTTATCATGTTATGAGTACTATGACCATATAATTTAAATTATTACTTCTAGGACTATCCACTTCACGGTTTACCATCATGAATGTAGGATAATAACACAATCTAGTTTAAATTCTTATGGTCGATAGTCTATGCTTCACAATTTACTGTCATGCAACTATGACTAATCTTGTACAGTTTAGAGTATTATTTCCAAGATCGTGTTCTTTATTGTATGATTCCATGAAACTAGGTTTATAATGTCATTTTGTTTAAATTCATGGATCTTGGACTATCATCTTAGTAGATTACTATCATTTATCCAGGAATATACTGTCATACTATTTAAGGTCATGCTATCAAGACTATCTTCTTCCCAGTTTTTTTATCATGAAGTTAGGATTATAAAGTCATACAGTTTAAATAATTAATTCCAAGACTATCCACTTCATAATTTAATATTATACAACTAGGACAATAGATACATTTAGTTTAAATTCATGCAATTTGGACTATCTAGTTCATAGTTTACTATCATACAACTAGGACTATAATTACCTAAAATTTAAAGTCTTGTGGGAATGACTATCCACTTCATAGTTTATTTTCAGGCATCTAGGACTATTTTCTTTGCATTTTACTATTATACAGCTAGGAATATAGTGTTATTATATTTAAATTCTTACAACAAGTACCATTGCTCCATGTAATTTAAATTCATACATCTAGGACTATAACATCATGTGGTTTAATGTATTTATTATAGGACTATTATTAGTATGATGCATCACACAAAGTAATTATTCAAAGAATTTTGTTGGTGGTGAGTTTTATGTGCTCTCTATCCATGGAGACTAGGATCTAAAACCCATTTGGGTAAATCTTATGTATGATAAAAGGTAATTCCTATTTTTGATCTAATTTTAGAGGATTATTCCCTTGTATAATTAGGTTTTTAGAGACTAACATGAGTTCTCCCAACATGAATGAATATAGGAAAACCTTTTTATTGAAGGTTTACATGACTTGCTTTTGATAAATTTCTAGGTTATGTAATGTATACATCCTTTTATCATCATGTCTCTCCAATTTATCTAACTTATTTTGGGAATGTTCATGTTTAGTCATCTGGTTGTTTATAGTGGTACATAGTGAGGGTAGTTGGGCCTCGATGGGATAGACTACCGTCATCCCATATTTAAGAGAGTATGGGGTCACTAGTGTAACAGAGTGGGCCACGGAATGATAGGCCCATAAAACATGTAGAATCTTGTCAATAAAGGATTTCTTATTTCTATTCATCATATTCTAAAGATTTTTAAACAAGTTCTTATTAAAATATTCTGTCTATTCATTTGTTGATTCATGATAATGGGAGAAATGGTTTTATTAGATGCTATATTACATGTACAATCTATTCATCTTAGAGGAATTGAAATTGGTTCCATTTTCTATCAATATCATGTATGGGGAACCAAGTTATATGATAATGGTTGACTTCAAAAAACTAATGGCAACCTTTGTACTAGCTTCCTTTGGGGGCATTTCTTCATCCCATTTGGAGAACAATATAGTGGTAGTATGGATATATTTGAAATATTGAGCTATATTTGGGGGATCTGGCCCCATGACATCTATTCCCCATATGAAAAATTACCATGAATATTTGTAATTATACAAAAATAGGGTTTGTGGATAAACACAGAATACACATTACATGGTGGATTTTTTTAGTTAATTAAACTTAATTTTGTGTCATCATTGGATAGAAATATTAAATCTTTATAATATGATCAGAGAAATTGGATCCCACTAGATGGGTACTACATGATCCAGTGTGAACCTCTTGCATAACAATAAGGATTTTTAATTCTTTGATGCATCTAAGGATATCCACATAAAAGCCTCATTGATAGAGGAATACTTGTGTATTCGGTCCATATATAAGAAATAAATTCACTCCACAAGATGGAATTTTTTCTTTCATGGATTGATCTGATGGAAAAGGTCCTACTTCTGAGATAGTATATGATAGGGGGAATCCATATTGTGATGGAATCACTTTATGATGACATTATCTCATCAAACATTGGAACACTAATATTCTTATTGATTTCCCCCATGTTATATCTGATGATCATAGAAATTAATTTATGTTGTTTGATGTGAATAATTTTTTCTTCCTTATTAGGATCTTCCAAGTCCATGTAAGAACAAGCTAAGGCATTGGCCATGTCATTTTTTGATATTGGGACATATGTTAAAATCTGATCTAAGGGGAATTCTGCCACTAGTTTTGAAAACATGATCGAATTGAGGGACCAATTCCACTATTTTAATGTAATATTTACACTTAACTTTTTTGATCAAAAACTATGAATTACCTTTGACATAAAAGTGTTCTAATGATAACTGAAGATCTAACTCTAGTATGATAATGAGGGAATGATATTCTTCTTTGTTATTAGTGAATCCTTCTGAAAGTGTAATGGAATATAGCATGACTTATTTAAATAGGAAAAATGAACACAACACGTAAAACAACCTCATTATCCTTAGGTTCATCCAATCTTTTCTGAGTGAGGCTCTTGTAAGCTTCATTAAAATACTTTTCCAAAAATTTTGAGGAGTGATTAATGATAAGGACTTCTTCATCAGAGAGTTCATTATCTATTGGAAAATTGTTAGGGAGTGGATGTGCTAAAAGAAAATCCACCAATGCATGTCCCTTGAAATATTTATATGATATAAACTATAAATCCAACTATTTTAGTATAACCTCCCATCAAGCTAGTCATTACAATAACATTGGGTGAATGAGGATATATTTGGGTGGTTCAATGGTGGACACCAAATTGACTTCTTGGTGCTGCCAATATTTCCTAAGATTTTTCACTACAAAGATCAACTTAAGGAAATTCTTCTCGATATCAAAATATTGGGTCTTAAAATCAAGTATTTTCATGATAAAGTAGTACATTCTATTTCCTTTCCCACATCATTCTTCTGGGCAACTAACATGTCACATGATGCTTCTAAGATACTATATAGAGAATGATCAGTTTTCCTTTAATATGTGGCATCATGATTGGTGGGTGTAGATGATACTGCTTGAGAATATAAATTTTTTTATGAGAGTGTTCATCCTATTTATAGGGGATTCCCATCTTGATAAATCTTGTGATGGGTAAGAAATTACCTGAAAAACTAGAAACGAATCACCTAATATTGGTGTGATGTCCCTGAAATATTCACAATTCCCTAATGTTATGAGGTTGGGGTATATTGATGATTGTCTCTATTTTCCCATGATTGATCTTAATACCATATTGGTTCACCATAAAGCTAAATAAACAACCCTGGTGTTACCCCAAAGATTCATTTCAAGGGGTTCATTTTCAAGTTGTATTAACACATCTTTTCAAACAATATTTCAAGATATTTGAGGTAGTCAGAGATCTTACAGGGACTGACTACTAGATCATCAACCTAAAATTCTATAATCTTTCCAAAAAAGGACTTATATATATGGTTCATGACATGTTGATTCATGAAAAAAAATTAGTCCAAAGGGAATTACATTTTAGCAGTAAAACCCTTGAGGAGCTCTAAAAATAGGGGCCTCATCATCTTCATAGCTCATTTGGATTTGATTATAACCTGAGTATCCATACATAAAGGAATGGTCTTGGAAGCCAATGGTCATGTTGATCAATAGTTCCATGATCAAGAATAGAAAATCATATTTGTGAAAATACTATCTGATATCTCTAAAATCAATGTAGAATCAAATCTTCCCATTGTCTTGCTTAACTAAGACAATATTATCCAACATTTTCTGGTATTATACTTCTGAGATGAAGTTAGACATTATGATCTTTTCAACTTCATTTGTGACCATGGTAGTGAGGTTGGATGAATTATACTTTTCACCTTATTATTACAATAGAGACCCTCTGGTAGCCTTAGATGATGGCTGGCTACCTCAGGGTCCAACTCTGAAATCTTGGTATAATTTTGTGTGAGAACATCCTGATGATGCTTCATAAAAGTAATGAATTTCTACTATTCGTTGGTGGGTCATGGAGTCACTAATAAAAGCCGGTTGTGGGTATTCATAAGTGTCAAGAGTTTCTTATTTAAGTTCATATTCCATAGTTGAAATACCTTCCTAAAATGTTGAAGGGGAATCATCAAGATCCTCTTATTACTCCCTTTCCTCTCCCTACTGTTATCTTGGAGAGGGTACCAAGAAGGATAAATTGGGGACATTTTCATCCCCTGAGGGTGAGTGTGATCCAAAATTATGAAATTTGAGACACATCATGGGGAATTTTTATTGGAATACCAATCAATTAAGGGGGAATTATTCAAGGTCATCCCATTTAATCTTATGGATGGCTGGGGAGTATCTCTCTCAATGACTAAGTTGATTGATATCATTCAAATCAAAGCTTCTATAATCTAGTCATCTGTGGTTTTAATGGATTGATATTTTTCTTGACTTAGACTCAGTGACTCATGTTAGTTTATGGGAAATTAATAATCATCACCTAGAACACTCCATGGATTGGGAGGATAGAACTTCAAGACATTTAGGGTTGTGAACTGGTCATCATATCCTGTTTCCAGATGCTTCTCCTCCCTTTCATAATAAGATTATTTCTTATAGTGACCCTTACACATATGTAATGGGTATTTATCTCTATTTAACACTCTAAAATGACCATTAATTGTATATTTCATACACTAATGATGTGATGAGGGAACTGAAACATGTGTGTGAATCCATGGTCTTCTTAAGAGTACATTGAATTTTGTATCTTGGTGGATTAACAGAAATCAATGATCAAAGAAAAATCCCCAAATTAGGCCTTATTATTTATTATTACAAGGGTATTTTGTTCACTTTTATCATACCCCTAAATGGTCAAATTGGATGAGGATAATATTTCTTGATAAAACCCAAATTCCAAAGAGTTTAGAGTAAAATAAGGTTAATTCCAAATATATTATCTACAATTATTCTATGAAAACCAACATCATTAAGCTGGTCATCCTAGTACAAGGGTCTTATGTGACCATATATAACATTTAATCGATATTTTTATATAAATGATATGGTTGTGTGACATTAATCCCAATCATTCTCATTTTGGTATCCCTTTGTTACTACAACTTTTTCCTCAAATTTTTTAGGACTTGAGAGGGCCTCAACCAATGCCTACCAAAGGTCTTATGAGAGGTTAAGGGTATCCAAAATTGATATATTGGTGATTAATATTTCCAATTGTTTCATAATATCATTTTTTGGATCTTGGGGCCTCTATTTGTCATCAAGTAGGTGTTCTTTGAATTAAGGCCAAGAATTCGATGCCTTTTGTGCTAACACCTCCAAACCAACACCCATAGATGCATCCACTTTTAGGTTGGGCCATGAGAACTAATTTGGATCTTGATGAAGAGGATTAAATGATGGTAAATATTACAATCAATCTTCCAATATGATAAGAAATGACTATGATCTATATGAATTAAGATGTGATTGATGATCATATTGATCCTCTTAGAGTGCTCATCAGTGAGTCTCAACTACACATATGGTTTCTATGGAAACTATGCTCATATGAAATTCTATTATATGGTATCTTATCATATGAACCCCATTATTATATTCTCATTCAGGCTCCTCCCTAAATATGAGTGGGAAATTGAGTATCATATTGATATTCAGTTTCTCCATTAGAAAAGGGGTCATTCAAGTAGATGATATTGACTAAACCATAGGGATGTTTTTTTATTTGAGAATGGTTCCATTTGGTGGGGAACTTACCCATTGGGCCATTTTGTGGGGAAGTTCAAATCCTCTTGATACCGAGTTCTAGAAATATTATTGAGTTTGAACTGGATTAGGGATCAGTCAAGGTTATTCCTATTCTTCTTCTCAATCCTTATCCTCTTCTACTGATCATGTTTTATCTTGGCTAAAAAGGGCACTTAATTAAGTGATTTAATTATTATTGAGGGAATTAGGGATACAATTTTCTAATTTAATTATGCCATGATTATGAAATGCAGTATATTAATAGTTTTTTGTTCATATAACGATTTAAATTTTGTGCACATATTCATGGGAATTTCTATCATACCCTTCCCCCTCTAGAGGAATAGTGGAGACATATGACACCTACTTCTTTTTACTTAATTTAAATTCCCTCAAATTGGCCATATTATAGAGTATGTCCTTGAAAAAAAGTAGTCTTGAATATTATTCCCCAACATTTGATGATAAGGGAAAATAATATTGAGGATCACTAAGACCAACCTCCATTGGTTTCTTGATAGTAAGTAATGTGGTAAAATTATTTTCCAAGGTTGTGATAAAATATAGTAGAACTTAATCCCATAAAAAAGGGTAATTCTTATTCTTTATATCTTTGAAACTATGATGAATCTACTATCTCGTCCCCTCCGGACAATGATGTTTTTGTTTCTATGGTCACTCAGGGAGGGGCGACACATAATGTTGGAAAGGATTTGGTGCTTAGGGTGGCACCAACAATGGTTTAAGTGAAACAATATATCTTTTTTCCTTAACTGATATTTTAAGATGGATAGCTAAAATGGGCTAGATTATAACCTCACTATAGTGGAGACTATATTCCAACTATTTAGTTTTATATTCCAATTCTCTGATCCCTTAAGGAAATTTCCACTAGATGAGGTGTGTTGGTAAACAATTATGAATATTTTTATTCATAAATATAGCATAAAATCTAACATGAGCTTAACTTATAGAGAATATGTTATCCCCTTCCACCTTGAAATAAAATCTAAGACACTTTCATTCTCATACAATTTGAAATTTGAATGGACTTCAATTGTTTTCTTATTTGACAAGAAGGTAAACAGACTTAGAAATTTTTGATAAAGATCCCCCAAATTAGAAATATACAAGGAAGGGAGATTAATATACCAAATAAAATTGATGCCTTCCAACATCTTCATGAGAATACTGATATTGGTTTCTTTTTTTCTCAAGTGTTCCCGTTATGGGGCCATAAGGTGACACAAAATTCAACAAATTTTATTTCAGATCACCGATGCTATTAATGGTTGTGAAAGTAGGGATCCCAAAGTTGGTTTAAGGAAAGACTCATACACCCATTTGGGGTAGGGATTTCTATTTGGTGGTAATGGATAATGCCTCTCTTCTGTGGCCTCTACCCAAGTGATAGTATCCTTAATGGATTCAAATAACTCTGGTGGTATCACCAACTGAGGGGAAACCTAATTATGGGTTTTTGTTAATGTATGATATGACCACCTTACCCCGGTCTATTATTGTAACCTAATCTATATGAGTATAGAATAATAAATTGATGATCTATGAGTTTTCATAGCAGAAAAATATTTTAATTTTCAACTACTAAAACCACGTAGGTTGGTGGTTTGGGTTGAGATTGGAAGGCCAATTGTATCCCTCTCTAAGTAGTGGGATTTGAATTTGTAGTTGTGAAGATCCCATTAGAGAGGATAAATTTGTTCTGACTTTAAGATTATGATCCACAGTAATATTTCAACTGAGAGCTTTCAGACTGATCCATCTTAATTATTATATCTCAACTTCATATTATGGTAATCTCTCCTTGATCGATGGAACCTTAGCTCCCTCAAGAGGAGTTTGGGATGATTCCACACCCTTTAACTTATCTCTCACTCACTCATCGAGAAAGTGTTACAGTTGAGTATTTGGGGGTGAAAAATTATGGTTTTCTCTCTGATTTCATGTATGGAGACCCTCCATCATTATTAACTTTGTAAATCCCTATGTTTTTAAAATAGAAACTATGTTCAATAGCATATGAGATACACAACACCGAACCTAAACAAACAATGATTATTTAAATATGACTATTTTAACCATTAAATAAAATTTGTGGATATGGGTAGGATTAAATAATTTATGATATATATATATATATATTTTAAATATATTGATAAATTCTTAGTAAATAATCAATCAATTGATGGTAATGTTTTCTTTTCTTCAAAATATGTTTTCTTCAAAAATTATTTTTATTTATTTTTATAAATATCCTAAAAAATTTTAAAAATTTATTTGATCAAATGAGATGCATTTTTATTATAATATCAAGGTTAACATTTGGATAAAACTGGGGATTTTTCAAAACATGTATATTTTTCAGTGAATAGTGAAAAAACCATTTTTATGTAATATCATTATTTTTTTGATAAATTAATTGATTTAAAATTATAATTAATATTTTAATTTGATACTAATATAAAATATTCATTATTTAATTATATTTAATTCAATTAGGTACATTTTAATCATATTTATACCATATTTTAGTATAAGTTTATTTTTAGGATTAAAAACACATATTTTTGAAATTTGTTTTAAAATTTATAATGTATCTCCATATTAATTAATTAAAATAACTCATAATGATAAATTATCTAAATTAAATGTTTAATATATATATATACATATATTAATTTAAATTCAGATAGTTTAGATTACTAGTTATATTGTTAATTTGAAATCATATTTTCCATAAAAAATTCATTTTTCAAAAATATTCTTTTCTTCACAATTATGAGTTTTATATTAAATTAAATTCTTTCACTGTTGTTAATGGATTTTGATAAAATTTATTCCATATTTGGAACTATCAAAATTAATATTTGGTAATAATTTTAACTTACTTTTTGAACAATACAAATAATAATTGTTGTAAATATTAATTACCACAGTAAAAGAAAAATAGGTTAATTAAGGGTGAAAATAATTGAACAAATAATAAGATTAAAATAACCCAAATATTTATATTTATTTTTCATGAAGAATATGATTATATTTATTAATTATTTTTTTTACTTTATAAATGATATTGTAATTATTTTGATAAAAATTATATTTTGATATAATAAAACACAAATGGTTTTGGGTAATATTCAAATTCAACTAATGAATTTATTTTGAAAAATTAATTGATTTTTGAAATAAATAATATTTTAATAAAATATTATTATTAAATAATGTTTATAAATATAAATTATCATATATTTTTATGAATTAAAATGTAATTTTTATAAGGGTTCAAAAAACAATCACCGTAAAAAAACACAACATTTTCAATAAATGTCAGTTTTTATTTTAAAAGTTAAAATTAACATATTTATAAAACTATTTATATAAAACTAATATTATTTTTTGAATCATAATTTCAAAATTATCCAACGGTGAATTTTTCATAATTTTATGAGACAATCAAATTTTCAGGTAGCAATTAAATACCGTAAAAATATACTTTGTATATTATGACATAATAATGACCCAAAGTGAGGTAATAAATCTTATAAATGGTACCCATGAATAAGTATATATTTTAAATTTAAAATAATGTGATTTTATTTTTATTTTTTTAATTTTATAAATATTTTGTGTATCCTCCCAAATCATTAATATATTTTAAGGTTTTAAAATCATTTATTTAAGAGTATGACTCACTTACACATAAAAATATATATTATTTTATTAATTCCATCCCTTTTCCATAAAAAATAATTTAAACCTATCCCATTTTTCAGAAACAATTGGAAAAAACAATGGGAAGGTTTTCAGTTTTGGTTATTTTATTATATAGAGTCTAAAACCTAAGTTTGAGAAATAATAAAAAAAATCCCAACACATCCCCTATATAAACCCACCCAAGATCCAATTTCTCATCACTAAAAGCACATGGATAAGTTCTTTACTCTGAATTACCCTCTCTATAGTTCTCCCAAGTTTCCCCCAATCTCTCAAGAATCTCCTCCCAAGCATTTTGAGACACACACTCAAGTAAGGGACTTCTCTCTTTTCATTTCCATTAAAGAACCTATTTTATATTATGTCTCTCAATTTTCATTAGTTACTGTTGGGATATGTTATTACATATTCCTATTAATTTCAATTTTATGTATTAATTTTTAGATATCCCTTTCACTATCATTAAACATGCCCATTATCCTTTATGTACACTCGTTACTATGTCAAAATTTAGTTAGGGATCTCCCTCTCTCCTTTTTATTCAAGAACCTCTTTTATTTTTTGCCTTTTAATTACCAAATTTTCATGTTTATATATGTTCTTACATATAAAAAATACTATAAACTTTATTTCAAAATTATTATAGGAACCTTATATCACAATATATCTCTCCCACAAACCTTTATGTACACCCGTTACCATGCCAAAATTTAGTAAGGGATCCTTTCCTTCTCTCATTTATTCAAGTTTCTTTATAATAATATTATTTATATTTCCAATTAATAATGTTTTCATATGTATTTACTTGTCCATATTACTTCCCATTTTATTTAAAAATTATGAGATACCCATTTATATCTCATCAACCCATTTTTATTTATTTTTAAGTCACATTGTCATGCTGCCAAAATTTCACAGCGATTTTACTTACCAAACCAATTGTGTTGTGAATACAATACCCATTTTTTTAAAGTGTGTTCAACTTTATAAAATTATAAATATTAGAATTTGAAATTAAATTTATGTATTCCACACTTTTATATCATGGAAAAAAATATTATGATGAATGAATCAATGTTGTATGATCTATGTGAAACACTTAAGTATAAGAATGAAATTAAAGTGACAGGTGCAGCTAGAATTATACAGTGCTCCATTATATTGGGAAATGTTTAGTATCATGAGTCTTTATGTTTGGATAGTGAGTGAACTTGATTCCTTTATTATAATCTTTCCATAATGATGTCTCGGATGTTATCCTTGACCTATTTTTATGATGCACTATTTTTAGTTGTTGCCACATTTCCCATTTTTCTTTTATGATTATCATGATATATCATGTATTATTATTCATGTTTATGATTCCTACCTTTTTATGCCCCATTGGTATTCCAACTATCTAACATGTATTATTATATTTATGTTATTCCAAGTTTATTACCTTATTTGGATTTATATCTCACCCTTTTCTTTTGTATGTCCCAAGGTTATCCCATGCAGTTTTAAGTGCAAGTATGTTAAGGAAGTTTTCAATAAAAATGATTTTTCTTATTTTAAATTGTTATTTAATGTACCTAATTCCCAAATAATCTAGAATTCACAAAATTATAGATTGTATTAAGTGTAATATTATGTAATAAATCTTGAATTAATGTGTAATAAAGAACAAGATTATTATAGTTGGTATTAAAGGAAAAGTTTAGTTATTTTTGGGATTAGGATTAGAAAACTCTAAAAAATCCTAAGAAATAAGACTAAGTATAAGAAAATATCCCTAAATCTTGGTAAGTATAGAGTAAGTGGTTTATCAAGAAAATAAATCCATGTATGGATACTATAAGTTGACTTGGTTTTAGCACAGATGTACCTAGTGGTAAAAACTCTAATAAGATACATCGAGCATAACTCGACATAACCTGTTACATGAAAACGGGCCATACTACACACCTGGTTTGACACTCCTGGGGGAAATTCTTTTGTAAATTTATAAGATCATTACAAAAAAATAATAAGGGAACAATTATACCCATAATAATATATGGTAGGAAAAAAATCATATATGACAGATATTTAATCTTATAAATTTTGAAGTTAATTAAACATGTGTAATTTATATGTTATCTCTTTAGTGTCATTGGATTCCCATTTACGTGTTTAATATTTTAAAAATAATCATCCATAATTTTCCCATTATTCTAATCAATGAAATGAAACAATAAATACTGAGTTTAAGATTAAAGTGAGAGGATTCAATTTATTAAACGAGAGAATAATGTAACACATTGAGTTTTTAAAAGAGAAAATATGTTTGATAGCGTATGTGATATACAACACCAAACCCAAATGAACAATGATCATTTAAATATTACTATTTTAACCATTCCATTAAATTTTAGGATATGTGTAGGATTAATTAATTTTTGATATATATATATATATATATGTTTTAAATATATTGATACATTCTTAGTAAATAATCAATCAATTTATGGTAATGTCTTGTGTTCTTCAAAATATATTTTTTCTAAAATTTATTTTTCTTTTTTTATAAATATTATAAAACATAAAAAAAATTATTTGATAAACTTATATATATTTTTATAATCATATAGATATTAAACTAGGGTAAAATTTAAATATTTTTCAGAAAATATTGATTTTTCAGTGAATAGTTAAAATGGTGTTTTTATGTAATATTGTTATTTTTTTGATAAATTATTTAATTTATGAGTAAAATTATAATTATAATTTTCTTTTAATATAACATAAGTATTATTTAGTAATATTTAATTTAGTTAAGTACAATTTAACCATATTTATACCATATTTTAGTATAAGTTTATTTTTAGTATTAAAACACATTTTTCTAAAAACTGTTTTAAAATGAATAATGTATCACCATATTAATTAATTAAAATAACTAATAAAGATAAATGATATAAATTAAATGTTTATATATTAATTTAATTTTATATAAATAATATTACTATCTATATACTTAAAGTGAAAACATATTTTCTATAAAAATTGCATTTTTTTAATAAAACGCCTTTCATCATGATTATGAGTTTTATACTAAATTAAATTATTCCACCTCTATGAATTAGTTTTTATAAAATGGATTATATTTTTTAATCATCAAAATTAATATAAATTAATAAGGGTAACTTAATTTTTGAACAATATGAATAGTAAATGTAGTAAATACTAATTTCCATAGTAAAAGAAAAATAGGTTAATTAAGGGAAAAATAATTTAACAAAGAATACAAATAACATTACCCTAATATTTATATTTACTTTTCATGAAAATTTGGATTATATTTATTTCTTATTATTTTTTATATTATAAATGATTAAGTAATTATTTTGATAAAAAATATATTTTGATATAATAAAATAGAAATTGTTTTGGGTAATATTCAAATTCAATTAAGGAATTTATTTTGATGAATTAATGGATTTTTTAAATAAATAATATTATAATAAAATATTATTATTAAATAATTTTTATCAAATATAAATGCTCATATAATTTTTATGAAGTCAAATGTAACTTCTATAGGAGTTCGAAAACTATTATTTTAAAAAAATCCAACATTTTGCATAAATATCTGTTATTACATTAAAAGTGAAAATTCATATATTTAGAAAATTATTTAGATAATATGATTATTATTTCTAGAATTATAATTTCAAAATTATCAAACAATGAATTTTTCATAATTTTCCGAGGCAATCAATTATTTTGGTAAAAATTAAATACCGTATAAATATACTTTGTGTATCATGACATCATAATTACCCAAGAGTGATTTCATAAATACTATAAATTGTATCCATGACCAAATATATGTTTTACCTTTACAATAATGTGATTTTATTTTTATTTGGTTAATTTTATAAATCCTTTATGAATCCTCCAAAACCATTAAAATATTGTATGGTTATAAAATCATTTCTTTAAGAGTATGACTAAATTCAACATAATCAATGATATTATTTTATTAATATAGGCCCTTTTCCTTATAAAATATACTAAATTACTCCCATTTGGAATAAAACATGGGAAAAAGCCATGTTAAGTGTTTTTTGGTTATTTTATTATAGAGTACAAAACCTAAGTTTAAGAAATAATAAATAAATCCCCACACATTTCTTATATAAACCCACCCAAGCTCCAATTTCCTTTCACTAAAACTCCTTAGATCACAGACTTAATAATACCTCCCCTATCTATAAGCCTCTAATGGTTCCCCCAATATATCAACAAAGATCCTCCCAAGCATTTGGAGTCATACACTTAAGTAAGGGACTTCTCTCTTCTCATTTACATTAAAGAAACTCTTTTATATTATATCTCTCATTTTTAATTAGTACATATTGGGATATGTTATAACATATTTCTATTAATTTAAATTTTATGTATAAATGAGTAAATTATATTTTAAATCTTACTAACCCCTCCCATGATCCTTTATGTACACTCGTTATTATGCTGGAATTTAGCAAGGGGTCTCCCTCTCTTCTTTTTTTTCAAGCACCTATTTTATGTTATGCCTTTTAATTACCATTTTTTACATTGGGATATGTTCTTACATATCCAAATTACTTTCCAATTTATTTATAAATGATTATATACCCCTTACCTCTCATTAAATCCCTCTCCTTAACATTTATGTACAATCGTTACCATTCCATGTTTTAGTAAAGGATCATTTCCTTCTCTCATTTATTCAAGTTTCTTTATTATCATATACCTTATATTTCCAATTCCAAATTTTATGATATGTATTTACATGTCCCTATTACTTCCAATTTTATCTCCAAATTATGATATACCTCTTTCTCTCTCATCAACCTATTTTTATAAATTTTTTGTGATGTTGTTATGCTACCAAAATTTCACCATGATTTTCAATCCCAAAAAATTATATAGTGAATACCATACCCATTTACTATCAAGGGTGTTCACTATTATAAACTTATAACTCTTTGACTTGGGACATAAATTTATGTATTATACACTCCTTTATCGTGTAATAAAATGTTATGATGAATGAATCCATGTTGTATGAGATATGTGTCACACTTAAGAAAGTGAATTAAATGAAAGTGAAGTGTGCACCAAGAATTATATATCACTCCAATGCATTGGGTAATTTTTAGTCTCATCAGACATCATGTTTAGAAAAGTAGTGAAGATTATACTTTATGGGACATTTTCCATCATGATTTCTCTACATTTATCCTTGACATATGTTTAAGATGTAGTGTTTTAAGTCTTTTCCACATTTCCCATGTTGCTTTTTTGATTATCATGTTATATCGTGTCTCATTGTTCATGTTTATGATTCATACTCTTTTTATAACCCATTGAAATTCCTATTTTCTTAAATTTATAACTCTCTTTATGTTATTCCATGTTTATTCCCTTACTGGGATTTATAGCTCACCCCTTTCTTATGTATATCCCCAGGTTGTCCCATGAGGTTTTAAGTGAGAGCATGGTAAGGAATATTTCAATAAAGATAATGTTTTTCCTATTTTTAATTTTTATTTAATTTACCTAATTATCAAATAAACTATACTTATTGATCTTCTGGGTTGTATTAAGTGTAATATTATGTAATATATCATGAATTAATGTGTAACAAAGAATATGGTTGTAGTAAAATTAGTGTGGGTTCTATGCTGGACTTGTACTAGGATGTCTTGTTCTTCTAGTTCAGTATTTCCCTCTTACATATTTTCATGTACTTAGTTAACTAAGGAATAATATATTTCTATAATCATTCCATTATCTTTATCTAAACTGTATAGATCTACATATACCCTTCAACATTCAAAAAGGTACATTCTAAATTCTGTTATTTTCTTATCATTCTAGGAATCCTATTTGGGATTATATCCCCTCTAGAGCTTAATTTTTCACCACCCTTCGCTATAGGTAATGAATTATATATATTAACCTTATAATAGTTACTGATAAATATTTTTGTACATATCCCTAGTGTTTAGGATATGTCACACATTAGTGGAAAGGTTAAAGGTACTTCCTGGATGATTTCTCCCATTCTGATAAAAAATGAATTTATTGGTGGGGAAGTGATAATGTTAAAAATTCCCCCAGTCATATGGGCTAGGGATAATTTGTCCTTACCACCATAAAATCTTGGATTCATTAGGTCTTTGATGGTCCCAAGATAAGTGGAAATGGAAAACTAGATAAAAATACCCCCAACCTTGTGGGTTGGGATTGTTCCATGATTGTTGCTAAAGCTATTAATATGGATACTTATTAGATTTTCTATGTTTTCACATGAGTATGAGATGGATGAATCACATATTGTAATATACATGAATTCAAGTCATATTACATGGTTATGGAACCTTTTTTTCTCAATTAGAAATCCCTTTAAACTTTTATAGAGTCCTGATGGAATAACCTTTTGACAGTTTGTTCTTGGAAAGTGCATAATCTTTTGGATTTCCAAGGGGATAGACTGTGTTGACTAAACCAGTTGGCATATTCACCTTCTAGCCTCATGACCTAGACTGAGAAAATAATATTATATAAGGCATTCCTATAGGATCTTAGTTAACTTTTGAGCATAGTAAAATGTATTAAACCATATTCACATTGTCCCCAAATGTGAACATCATACGGAGATATTTCAATCATTGTTAATTATTTTTAGAATTTTAAGACCAACATAAACCATATTCATATAGTTCATATTATTATAGGCTAACACACTTCATATTCTTAAAGATCACTTAATTTCTTAATATGAATAATATATCTCTCATAGGGTGTATGCTTCATCCTGATATGATGGTAACAATGCAAAATTTGATACATAGGTAGTACACATATTATACTCTTATATCATTAAGGACCACATATTATATGGTGCTTGTTGTAAAAGCATGGCCAATATATTACCCTTGTCCGGTTCTCTCCAAAAATCTATATTATTTTCATTACTCTCAGAGGCATAGTCCTCTACTTTATTGGACCACAAGTAAAGTGACTCATAATCTTCATACATAAATATTAAATCTCATTAGATGAATATTAAATAAATATTATAATGATCCATGATATAATTTTATAGGTTTACTGTCTTTTGAAATTTGGATATATAAACCCATTCTTCATAAGAGATCTAGGTTATCTCCCACTATGTTATTTATAATTAATACCCTTATTATACAGATCATAATTAAAACCATTTTTCATAACCTGGGGAAATGAAATATAAGAAATGGAAAGATCATATGATCAGTACCAGTAAATAAGGGGGATATAAATTATCACTTTAACGTAACATGAGCTTAAGGATATAAGAATAAGAGATTAACATTTTAAAACCATACCATATATATCAAAGATCATAATCTAAAGTCATTACATAAATATTATTAGTTATAAGGCTTGAATCATAAAGGAATCAAAGAACATAAACCATGAGAACTTAACATTGGAATAAGATATAGGTTTGTGGAATACACAAAAGCATAGAAAAAATTTTCATTAGTCAAGAATCACTACCAAGACTATCATAGTGGATAAGGTTAACTCCCCATTCCATCGCATCATTAGTAAAATTTCACTTCTAAGACTATCATGGAGGATATAGTATCTTTCTGAACTTAGTTTACTCTTTGTATAGTCTTTATTATCTCATGAGATATCTATCATTACATGATGCATTTGAAGGCTATATAAATTCAGGTCCACCCATCATGAAATGAAAATCATACATATATGTGTCACAAGATCAAAAAAATCATCATTTCATAACCCATGTAAATGAAATGAGTTTTATAAAAATTAAATCATTTCATCATAGCATATCTTGTGTAAGAGAAATAGTTTTCATAAAGGTTTCATCAAAATACAATTAGCCCATAGGAAAGAAATGAGTTTCATATAATCATTCTAAAATAATTATTGTCATAATCCATAAAATTAATTACATTTGATGGTGTCATTGTATCATAACCCTAGTAAATCATAATTAAAATCAAAGGATGTTATCATAGATGAAAATTTACTTTAAAATATCATTGAAACATTTTTTTGATGAAAATACCCTTTTCACATTTAAATATATTATTTAATATCTATTTTTTTCAAAATATTTGGGAAAAAATTTCTTTAAAAAGAAACTTGGAAACATGAAAATTAATCTTAAAATTATTGATTATTTATGAGGGTTGAACATTTTATTCATGTCTTGTACATTAAAACAAATTTTCCTTTAAAATTTTCAATAAAAACACAAAAGTAACTTATTTGAAAATTGATAAAAAGACTCCTTTGATTTTTTTTATAAAAATTTAAACATGAGTAAAAATTAATCTAAACTTTAATAAGATAATATTAAAAAATTAAAACATTTTAAACAAAACATGTATAAGAAAGAAAAATATTCCTTACCAAATAGAAAAACATGGTCAGTTTTCCTTCAAAATATTATTTCAGTCTCTTGAGTACTTAAAGAGAGAAGAATGAAATGAAAATATACAATCTACATAAATAAATATATGAGAAGAAAATTTATGAGATTATTTATTTTTAGATCATACAATTTCGTCATTAGAAACTTAATCATATATAATGCCAATAAACAATGAGACTGTAACATAATCTCTTACTGTTTTGGTAACTTTTCTTAAGCCCCATGAAAGAATAACTTAATATAAAAATTTATAAATAATTAGAATAATGATATTAATTATATAACAAGTCAAATGGGTTGTATATACACCTCATAGATTAATATAGGTTCATAACATAACATATATCCCATGTAAGACAATTTGAGATGATAAACCCTCAACTTATGTTCAAATTACTTCAAAAGTGCTATAAAATCCTATATAATAAATTTAAATTTATCATAATTCAATAATATAATCATTTATATAATTATAATATCATATATTTTCCACTGATAACATTTATAACCCAATTATTTATAACTCATTAAAATTATCATTTCTAGGTGTTAACTGTTTTGTTTTTCATAACAATTTTGGTTTGGTAGTTCTGGTACTTAGACTTTGATCATGGTTCAATCATTTTTATAATTTAAATAATGATATAAATATAATATATAGTCAATATATATATATATATTTGTAATCATCAATAAAGGACAGAGACAAAAAAATGAATTATACCGTTCATGGATATGGTAAGATGTACATACACATGAACATTGTTTTCACTTTTCGAAAGGTGAAATGAAAAAAATTATATAATAATTCATATTTATATAATAAGTTTTATATAATATATATTTAATAAATCTATCCCCATTACCATCCATGTAAATCGAAAATGAAAAAACAATTCACATCGCCTCATGGAGGTGGTAGTTCACACGTTCGCATGAGTGATGTTATCATTTTTCAACGGATTGCAAGGTAATAAGGTAGATATGATATTATAATTAAAAAAGAATAATTATGTCATAAATATAATATATAAACATTAACCCATCATAATAACCATCCATAAAATATGGTTATGGAAAATGAATAGTATTACCATGTTGAGACGTTAAGTCGTACGTACGCATGAGCGATACTTTCACTTCCCATTTGATGAAAATGATGGTGAATAAAGGTTTTTTTATAATCATATTAATAGTTAAATATTTCGAGGATATTTAATAAATAAATTTATTAATAATATCATAGATCTATATGAGGTAGAAAAAGAAATTTATTGAAATAGTTTGGGTAAGAAAATACCTCTTCTTTAATAGGCCACCTTTAGGTCCCTTATTAAATATCCATGTAATGGTATTTTAAGAATAATATCACATATAATTCATGGATAGAGAGGTTTAGAAGATAATTTTCCTTGTTTTGGTCGAGATATATGGATCAAAGTTGCATAATAAAGATAAATGAGGGGTTCCCTTTTATAAGTGAGGAGAGGGGCACACTTTAAATTTCTTAACAGATTAAAATATAATAAATTCATTCTCTATAAATATAATTATAAATGTATAGAGATTAAAATATGAGGTATTATTTGGTTTAAATAACATCAACCAATAATTTTTTTAGGTTTATTTGATGTTTTAAACATTATCGTTTGTTTTAACCCCTTAGTAAACCAATTTTAACCTTAATCGTGGTAACACATTTTTCACTCTTAAAGGGTTATAATTTTACTTATAATGTAACAATTGGATCATAATTGAAAAATAGATTAAAATTTATACCATTTTTATCCTAATTTTCTTATTTCATGATTTTTATAATTTTAAATAATTTAATAAATATTATTTAACATAAAATATCATTAATGTCATTTTTGATACTATTCATTTAATTTGAATTTAAAGACACTATGAAAAATATGTAATTCAAATATAATCCTTTAACAAATCCCTAATTTTTTATATTTTTCAATAAAATGTTTGTGACACTATAAATCACAAAAAAACTATTACTTTAAGAGTTTTTTAAAAAACAATTTACTTGATTTTTCTACTACTTTCACAAGCACTATGTCAATGTTGTGTAAGCATTTAAGGTAATTATTCTATTCATAAAAATTAAAAATAAATTACCATGAAAAATAATAATTCATATTTCAAATATAAAATTACAGTAAAACTTATCCTCTTTTTATCCTTATGTAAAAAACTTATAGATATTAAAATCAAGAGAGTGGCATTTGGGAATTTTCATAACTTAAAATAATATAAATGTCACTATCATGGGAAAATGGAACCAAAATTACCTATATTATAATTTGGATAAAAATGGTAAAATATATCCCATAAAATGAAGTAATTCAAAGTGTTGGGTTGATTTTTAGACTTTATCTCATGGTTTTAACCATAATTAACCCTTTTCACCCCTACTGTAGTAATAAAATTTTAC
Organism: Viscum album; assembly: GCA_963277665.1. NCBI lineage: Eukaryota > Viridiplantae > Streptophyta > Magnoliopsida > Santalales > Viscaceae > Viscum > Viscum album. The sequence continues at coordinate 1,963,046,962 of OY728155.1, read as the reverse complement.
TATGGTTATTATTCATAATGACCAATAATAAGAATAGCGTATTTAAAAAATTATAACCCCATTATTCCAAAATTTGAATCAATTTTTTAATTTATATAAGTAAAAAAAATGAATTTTAATATAGATACATACAATGCAATGGAAAAAAGTTTTCAGAAAAATGTGTTTTAAGCATAAAAATTAACTTATATCAAAATAATGAATATTTCTGATTCATGTGGAATAAATTTTAATATTTTTAATAAAATGGATCACATTTAAATTTAAGGAAAAGTCAAAAATATAATTGGACTTTTAAATTAATTTATTTAATGAAAATAAATTATAACATTTGAAAATCTGTATTTTTCAATATTCACTAGAAAATAAATCATTTTTGAAAAAAAAATATTTAAGTAAATTTTGATATTATGACTTATTAAGTGGTTTTAATTTTATAAAATAAAATTTCTAAAAGTGTTAGTAATTAATTATAATTTCCATTAACAAAATTCAATAAAAAAACATTTTTGAAGAAAATGCATTTTTTAAGCATAAAATGAGTTTAATAAAAATTGTGTGTTTATTTCCTAAATATTAATCAATACTATTAAATTTAGTAAGACCATTATTAATTTTATCCATAATTTTTTAATCATATTAATACCTTATAATTCGTTGGATAGTTTATAACAATATTTTAATAATATATCAAACTTTTCTTAAAGCTCAATGTTGCATGTTAAGAAAGCTATCAAGATTATTATTATTTTAACTATTTTTTAGGGTTTTATAACAAGGTTCATTTTTTTGAAGATTATGACATATTATTTGTGATATGTATATATGATCACTATTGTATTGAATCATCCCTTGATCGTGGTGGAAGATTATTGACTACTGAAAGGGCATTCTATATAGTTGAATATGATCTTTGTAATACCTATCTATATTAAGTCACTTTGATGAGGGGAGGACATCTCTGTCTGGGTGAGATATTTATATGTTGAATTTTTTAATGGAGGATTCTATGGAAAGAGTCCCCATGATCCTTCTATATTTTTTCATAGGGATGGCTTCCATGGATGATCTTTCCTTCTCCTTATGATGATGTTTTAAAAAAATCCATGGGTTTCCATTGAAAAATGTTACAGAGCTTCAAAGAAACTATAATTTATTAGGGAATGAATATTAGATGCCTCCTAATATAAATATGATTTATTAAAATAGTTTACCAAGAATGTTTCTTGTCAGGATTCTTAGGCCATATATGGTCGGTGGGAACCCTTGTATATTGGGATCCTTTGAGATTCCCTCTATGTCATCACTGAAATATATCGTTGACCTTTTTAATAGTTTTAGGAGAATGAAAAAAATATTGGATGACTAACAAAATATGATGGGAATTTATAGACTTGTCATTATGGGTATGATCCTACCTCAAATTGATTGTTGAAATATTTCGATGAACCCTAGTTGGAACAAGGATATACTTCAAATATTAATTTTAATTATTTTCTAGGATATGATAGAGACCCTCCATATTAGGAGAGGGAATATTCAACCCCTCATATATTTATTTGAGGTGTGTTGATATGATTCTTCATTGTCAGGAGTAGGAATATAGGTCTGACTCATGTTGGCTACTAGAATATCTCAACTGTCACTTCATATTTTGATAATAAGAGTATGTTTTGGAATATTATCGGCCAAGGGCATAAACATAAGCCTGAAATTTATTTTCCATTTAAAATTTCCACTGGATTTTTAATATATCTATGACATGGATATGTGTTTATCCTAAGGTGATTGTCAAATTATACTAATAAACCATAGTTATAATAGGAATATACACTTGATCTTATGCCTCTACCTTAAACAAGATATGTTGATGATCCTCATGAACAAGAGAAAGGAAATGAGCATGCTCTAGAGATGCTACCTGATTTTTTGGATGAACTATCACGTTAGTGGGAGTAGGAATACGTTTCTATCCTTTGTTGGTTATCAAAATATACCGATGCATTTCCTCCAATGATTTTAGAATATACCAAAAGTTCTGAAAAAACTGAATTGGTATATGATTCTTCACTTGGGATGATTATAAAATATAATGATAGACATCTTCGATTGAATCTGTAATATGCACCCACTCTGGCCCTCCTTCTACTATTAGAGTATGCCGACTCTCTTGATGTGAGGTAGAAATAATATATGTGTTCCCCTGAGATACTATTATATTTGGTAAATATCCTTCTACGAGAGCCATAATATGAGTTGGATTTTGATATACTACCATGATATATAAGTAAACATTACAGGTTGGAAGTATAATATATGTTGTCTCCCTATTGAAAATCACAATATCCCAATTGGTATGATCTAAGCGAATGAGAGTATTCACATTCCCTTCAGGTGTTTCAGCCATATGATCATGGTGATATATTCAATATACCCTAACATGGGTAGCTATTGTGATGGTTTGGTGGATGAATCCAAATCGAGTATGTCGAAGAGTATAGGTCTAATGGTGATTGTGGTAGCTGTTGATAGGAGGATCCCTCTTCCACACCTCTTGAATAGTAATGTTGCTGAGAGATTCCTCCATCTCCCTCTAATATGGGAGGTGTGTATTTTTATTTTCTAGGGGGATATTCCCAAAATGATAGATGGTGGTGAGAGGTTCCACCCATCCAGTCGTTGGCTACCTCTAATGAGGTGGGTTTCTAGGTTTTAAGATATAGAGATTTTTCAGTGTGGTCTCCGTATTTAGGGGTTTACCATTGAAAAAGTATTAACTTACAATAATATTAATGATTTACTATTTTAGACACTTAAAGGGTGATAATTACCTACCAGTAGATTTTTTTCAAACCATTTATCATAGTGAAGACATAAGAATAGGTGTTCTATGACGGTGCCATGGTTTTGGATCAATGTGAGCTATGGAAGATCATCCTTTTTTTGTAGAGTCAAACAAACACAAAAAAGAATACCTATTAGTGAGGAATCATAGTTAAGGCCCAACCCATATAATGATAATAAAATGTGTTCAATGGATTTCATGATTATAAGTTTCATGTTGGGTTATCTATTTTGTTTTTGATGTTTATTCGCATAGATTGATGAATCTAACGACAGTGATGTTGTTGTTACTCCAACCATTTTCATGATTATAAGTTTAGAATCAGGTTCACCATTTTTTTCAATGTATTTTTACATCCCATACTCATTTGAGTTAAGGAGAACCTACCTTCCAAAGGAAGGTGGTCTTTGGGACTTTACCAGTGACACTTTAGAAAATGTGAAAGTTGAGAGGAAGGAAGGTTGATATCACCACAACCTTGGAGGGATTATCACCTACTTTGGGACTCTCTTATAGATTTATGACATGTTTGTGAAACATACCTAGTAATTTTAGTGTAAATACCTACTACCATTCTTCTAGTAACATCCCAGTCTTTTCTTTTGGTTTCCTTTTTCTGTTGGGAGAGTATTGACGACCTTAAATTGGAAGGATACCTGTAATGGTGAAGACTGAGTTTTGTTGGAATTTTCAGATTTTCCCTAGACATTTTTCTATTCTGGGGGCAGTTAAATGATGTGTAATGTGATTACATGATGTGTAATGGTCACTATATAGATGTCGTGAACTAGATTACATAACGTGATAGTGTTTCACATCTTTTAAGAGTTACACATCATATAATATGAAAAATATTGTTTTAATATAAGGAAATGTGTTTTATGATGTAACATAAAATGAATGGGTTTATCAATGTGTAAAGGTGTTAAAAACCATGTAATTTCCAAAGTTGTATATTTTAGGGTACCGTTCTAGAGTTCAAGGATTCATTATCTTTTTCAGCATTCTCCTCTCAGCTAAAGCTCTTAACATAGACAATTTTTGGTGACTTACTTGTGTTTGGATTGATTCAATCATTTATTGATCACTATTGGGGTCAAAATTCTCTTCTTTAAGTAGGCTCTTCACGTTTTCTTTCTTTGGTTCCAGTTGCAGCTATGTTTTGGCTGTGGTTTGTGATTGTATAGGGTTGTATATCAATCCACTTCATATTATTGGTGTGACTTTATTTTCAAAGTCCATTTTCTTGGGCTTTAGTCGCTGATGATATTGTCTGTTAGGTTTTCTATATCCCTGAGTAAGGTAGTTCTATTCAAGAATTCTAATCTTTTGAAATTCTTGTTGTTCTTATTGTTTCTTTAAGATTCAAAATGTAATTTCATGTTTTGAAATTGAAAAGGGTATAAGTTCTTATTTTTAAAGTGTTTTTATTTGAAATGGAATTTCCTTGATTTGAAATGGAAATGTATTTTCAAACCCTAAATAAGATTTCCTTGTATTTGAAATGGTTTTATAAATAATGTTAGTATCGTTAAAAAAAATTAAAATTGGAAAACATTTCAAAGTAAGAACCTTGGGTGCGTCGAGAAAGAGACACGGGTAGCCTTAGTGTGTGTAACACCACTAGGAGTTAACCTCTTGTATGTTGATGGTCAATGGAAGGCCTTAATGTTAATTGGATCCAACCTTATGCCTTGGTAGGATTATAAGTGTATAGTATGTATTGTCCCATAGGATAAAGCCATGCTGGTAGGTGCAATTTTTTTCTGGTTGTTTAATGCATGATAGTTTACCTCATGGATGTTGGCTCACATGTTTATTTATATTTAGTATATTTACCTAGTTTTTTTTTCTAGAATTGGAAACATGTTTTGAAATTTGTGAAAACTCAAGGATTGTTTGAAAAAGTATTTGAAATTGTTTATTTATAAAAATGCCTATAAAATTGTTTTGTTTTAAAGATTGAACTTGTGCATTCTTATTATAAGAACATTTATAGATTATTTGGTGGAATCCATCTGGGATATTTTTCTCACAACCTAATTCTACCTGTGTGCTATTGTAGAATTTGTTTTTTAGGATACAAGGTAAAGGGAAGATCATTCTATAGCATACATGATTCTCTTTATGTTTTCACTACTAGAAAGGGGGTCTATCCCCACACATATATACCCACAGTTTAGAAAAACCATGGGGATATGTGTTTTTCATTATCTATAACCGCGGTTTTATTAAAACTATGGGTATTCAATCCCCAATTTCACCACACCATCGGGCTTCTCCTCCTTCACTCTTCCATCACGCTCCCCCCCTTCACTCTTCCATCATGCTCCCCCACTTGAACCCTCACTTCCCCGACCTCCGCATCCCGACCCTCTCCTCCCCTCACCAACCACCACCTCCCAATAATCTGACCTCCGCCTCTCGGCCCTCTCCTCCCCTCACCGACCTCCGCCTTCTGGCCATCCGACCACCACTTTCCGACCATCTCCCCCTCCCTGGCCTCTGCCTCCCAGCCCTGCCTCTTCTACTGACCTGAAACTCTCGAACTTATCCTCGGCCTAAACTTCCTGGCCTCTTCCTCCATTCCCCTATCTCCATAGACGCCCCCCCTCTCCCCTCTCCACTCCCTCTCCTCTGGTAATATCCCTACTGATTCATTTCATCTAGGTTTGTAATTTCTTCTCCTTTATTTTATATTCTTTTTAAAAAAATCACTTATTCTTATATCAAAAGCCTCAAAAAGTTGACTACAAAATTTCTATTTAGCATTGTTTATTTAATCAATAAGAATTCATATTAAAGGTAAATTATACTTCCTCTAATTTTTATTGCAACATCATTTTTAATTTACAATGTTTTATACCACTACATTTTGTTCTTTGGATATAACCGAAAACACTACTAATTGTGGATCACATTAACAACCTCAACAGGTTGACTACACAATTGATCTTTTTCATTTTTTATTTATTAAATAAGCATTCATCTTAGTGGTAAATTATACTTCCTCACATTTTTATTACAATATTCTTTTTCATTTACAATTTTTTATAATAATGAATTTTGTTCTTTGGATATAATAAAAAACACTACTAATTTATAATCATGATGTCGTGGCCTTTTATAATATGACCTTACGACCTAAAAATTCTAATAATTATCCAATATGTTCATCCCAATTTTTTGATCCATAAGTTATTTCATTGAAACTGATTATTCATAGTAGTGGAAGTAAAATTTTTCATGGATTTCCAAACTGTTTGATCCCCTATCATTAAATACAGGTAATTAAGAGACTGATTTTTATTTCCCATTGGTAGAAATATTCTCTATCTGGGTCTCCTTTCATTCTTGGTTTAAATTGGTTCTCACATAATGTCAACCATATTCGTTTCCAATTTTGGTAGCGTCTTGTAATCATCAACTGCACTTGATCATTCATGAGACTACTATATAATCAAGTATGGCCCTTTATTGTTGAGATGCAATTTATTCTCTAAGAACTGAGAAATTCCCATGAAATACTAATAAAATTACACCATCTCTTTCACATATTTTTTCCAATGCTAGTTTCGATGCATGATGTTCTCCACCACCAAGGACATCTTCTTTTCTGAGACATTCAATTCTTCTAGAATTGTGATAACATAGTCTAGGAACTACTCTAGTCCCCCGAGAAAGAAATCATAACTCATATATATATATATATATATATATATATATATATATATATATTAATGAGTCCCCCCCCTTAATTGATCACTAAAACTCCCTTGTGGTTATTTTCATTTCACTATATAAGATATATTATACTATAGAAGAAAATATTTGGGTCTATACCTTCCACAACACCAATAAAACACTTGAAATATTTAACTTTCAGGTTGATTCAAGATCAATCCAGCTCCATGTTCTAGTTTTCATGATGTAGTGTAAGCCTACTCCACAATTGAAATAATATATTGTATCTCCACACATGGGTGGCTCAAAGATTACAAAAAAACTCAGCAGCTACATGCTCATCACAAACTTATCATGAAGAATATATCCAAGATCCAATGACCCACATTTAATCTATATTATCCCCACACATCCCAGAAACTATTAATTACTATTCTATATTCCAATCTCACCAAGCATAGATCACCCTTATTGTTTCTTGAAACCATAGGTGTCTCACCATTTCAAACCAGGTAAATGAAAACTCATAATTATATCATCATTTTATAATTCAACTAGAGTTAATTCATAGTCTCACCATTGTTATAAAATCTTATCCAGAGTTTATACGGCTATGCGCATAATCACATTTCCATTGAAAATTGTAAAATCTATCGAAACACTAACTCATAGAGTTTATTCATCTCAAGATCACCCAGTATCTTCATATGCATAAACCCAAACTCCTCCAAGAGTGTTATTACCCATGGGCACCAGACATTCTATCCACCATGAATATAGTTGTTCTACCTGACATGTACCAATGTCACCTAGGCTAGTAATCTGAATGAGACTTCCCTTCCCGTAACAATCCATAAGGATGAAATAACTAGCACATAAGTACTTATATTAGATAACCCAAGTCACCTAACACACCTATCAGAAATACATTGTGAAATTTGTGTGAATTGATATCATAAAATGAAGTTTTTTCTTATGTCTCACACACCTAAATGTTCCTACAAAATTTACAGTTGGTCTGATGGGTTACCCTCAAAGGTCAAAATGTACTAAATTCAAAACCTAGTGTCATGATAAATAAGGTAATCATTATGTCAAACCTACTCCACACATTATTCCTAACAGTGTTCATAACTATGGGTTTCACTTATCCCCATCTCAAGGTAATATGGACTTTTTTTTAAAAAAAGGTTGGGTCCGAAGCCTCATTTTATTATTAAAGCAAAGAAAAGACCTCTTTAACTGGGTAGAGGGAGACCCATTACATAGCTCGAAGGCCCAGTGGGCATTTATCCCATTACATGACCCATAAGGTTCACATCTACTACCCACCCTGTCACCAATATATATATATATATATATATATATCACAATTATTTTCATTACACTTTAAAATTTTATATTAAACCAAAAATTCCACAATAAGGTCTTAGATAAATGAAATTTCAATTAAATTATATCAATTATATAAGTGAATAGTACAAATAGAAATTTAGTCCTATATAACATGAAATTTCCTCATACATGGGTTGGCTAGTCCTAGGGAAAATATCCATACCATGTCTCGACACATTCTTATTATATTTTGTACCCTTCCAAAATAGTAAGACTAAAAAAACTCTAATAACATTTTACTAAGTCCTGCCACAAATTAGTGTTTGGACCATTGGTAGATATACTACCCTAGTAATGTCACCCCATATGATGGAGGATGCTGACAAACAGTGAGGGTGTCATGTAGTATGGTGGGGAGTCTATACCCGTATATTTAATTAAAAAATAGTAGAAATAAACCTACTAATATAAACATATGTAAATAGTACATTTAACGACACAATGAAATGTTTCAATAATAATCAAAATAATCCACACAATAAAAAATTAATTTTATGCAATACATTTAGGTAGTCATAATATAACCAAAATATCAGAAGATAAATTATGAAAACTATGAAAAATGGTCTTGAGTATCAAATTAGAACAAACACCCATAATTAGTTTGTGAAACCATGAAATCAAAAACATAAGGTGCTTTCCCAAATGTAAATATAAAATATAATATTGACAATAGCTTAGGTTCCCAACTTCCATGGTAGAAAGTGCAAGGTTTTATTATAAATTGGTTAGACTCAAAAAATGGTGTCCCTAAAATTAAAATTCATTTTTTTGCATTGATATGTGATTTAATAATCAATTGTTGATTATTGTATTAATATTTGAAAAATTTATAATTTAAGTTAAAGTGTAATAAAAATACCACTGATGCTTGATCTCTACAATGACACTCAACATCATTTCTTATCTACTTTTTTCATCACTAGAGAGTCTATATTCATGGTAAATGTCAAATCATAAATGGTAAAAATGTAAAAAACCAGAGAAACCAAGGGAATAATAATCCAAGAGAACCCATATGGCTCAATATATCATTTTCTCTCAACAAAACTCATAAAATATATAAAGGGGTGAGTCTTTTCATTATTATAAATTCATTCTTCCAATATAAAATCAAGGAACTGTCCTTGACATTTAGAATAATGGTAGTATTATAAACCATATCATATGATGGGGGTATTCCAACCAAATATATCAAGTCTAATCTAGTTAACTCATCATTCTAAATTAAATGAGGGTACGCCATAAGAATAAAAAATAGCATCGATGGCATTTGATACATAAGACATTACCTAAATCCTAGGGAAGATTCCCCTAGTCATTTCACTTTAATTTCCTCATTTTCATTTCTTATGAGAACCCTAATCATGGTGTGTGTAAAATCTAGTATTTGATATTAATTTAATAACGCGTATTTTATTTTTCAATTGAATTTAAATTAATTTATTTTACCAAAATGACCTTTTCCTTTTTAAGATTCTTGTTCTAACTTGTTCAACTTTGTATAAATTAGGTGTTTCTGGGTAATAAATTTATTAAAAAAATCATGAAGGGATTTAGCTTATTAAATTAATCTTCTAGAATATTTATACCAATATTTGATACCCATGATCGCTTTATATAAATTATCTAAATGTTTTTTATTCATGGAGATAAAGTGGTTTTCTTTAATTTTATTTTCCCTCTTTGAATTAAAATTTTACCCATGGAAAATATTAAATTAAATGAATATGGGGCTCGATTAAAAAAAATTTTATGATGGGTAAATGTTTTTATCTCTCCCTTGTTTTTTAAATGAAATAACCCATTTTTAAGGGTGTGTTTTAATGTTAAAAATTGGGTTTTTATGTTACACCTAAGGGAGGACAAACTTTTTTATCTCTACCTTAGTTCAACTATAATGACACATACCACTCTATCATATAAATGAAACCTTTTTTGGAATATTATGGTTTACATTATTGATCATCCTTTTATTCGATAGAGGTAAGAATTTTATCTCTGATATTGAAATGTGGTTGAAATCCTATCAGTACAATACATCCAGCTTCTATCCATTCTATAACAAGAAAAAAAAGTTATCTTCCAATCAATAATTTAAACCATAAAGGGATGACAATGGTTAAGTGAGGAATAAGTTATCTAACATATAAAGAAATATGTATTTCAAATAAACTATTATTTTTTGTATCACTATGGAGAGATGAGTCAGTGTTCTACTGGTCATGAAAAAAAATAAAAGAAGTGACAAGGAGAATTAGATATTTGATCGGTTTCCATTTGTCCGTCATCCTGAGAGAGATAATATGCTAGTTATATAAGACAATGATATTAATACCCAAGAGGAAAATACTTAAGATAATTACTAGAGAGTGAGAAATTTATTGGATGATTCTAGAACTCCAGAATACCAGGAATGTACTAAAATGACCAAGTTGAAATTTTTAATGCGATTATATCATTGGAAAAACATGTATGAAATTTCTAATACCTCTATTTATTATATCTTTACATTTTTTAAGGACTTTCTTACCAATGGTGCAGATATTCTCTCAAATCATTACAAGGCATGGAAGTTAATTAAGCATCTTGGATTTGATACTAATAAAGTCCATGATTGTCTGAAAGATTGTAGTTTATTTTGGGAAGAAACAGATGACCGTAATTACTGTAAAGAATTTGGTACATATCAATGGAAGAAAAATTCAGATGGAACACCATCTCGTGTGGCATAAAAAGTCATTTGTCACTTTCCATTGATTCCCAGACTTCAAAATCTATTCATGTCGGCAGAAATCTAAGCCAATATGTGATGTCGTGATGCTGAGAGAATTAAATGTAATGATGAGTTGGTTCATCATGCATATGGATTAGTATAGAAGACATTTTATTCAAAACATCATGATTTTAAAGCTGAGGTGTGTAATGTTAGGTTGGGTCTATCCTATGATGGTTTTAATACGTTTGGTCATATTCTTACTGCTCACATCACGTGGACAGTTTTTATTCAAGTTTATAATCTTCCTCTGGGGATGTGTATGAAAAAACCATTCACTTTATTTAGTATATTGATATATGGACCTTCTTATCCCAGTAATGATATAGATGTCTACTTGCAGCCTTTAAGTGAGTTGAAACAACTTTGGTATTTGGGTGTGAATACATTCGATGCTTCTTCAAAGAACACGTTTTAGATGTGTTCTTCCCTTATATAGAACATAAATTATTTCCCTACTTATGCAATGATGTCTGGGTGGAGCATGAAGGGAAAAATATCATGTCTCTTTTGTATGAATAGTACATGATCTTGAAGGATTAAATATCATCATAGTTTTAGTTTCATGGGGAATCGATGATTCATTCCAATGGATCATCAATACAAGAAAAATAATCAGAGGTTTGATAATGTAGTTGAGACTGAACAACCGCCTCAACGTATTTTAGGATGTGATATGCTTAATTAATTGAAATATTTTAGTTTTTATTAGGTAAAGGTCATTTGAAATCTAAAAAGAGGAAGAATGTTGGCACTGAAACCACTTATAATTGGAAAAAGTGAAGTATTTTTTTGAACTGCCCTATTGGTCTCCCAATTTGTAACGTTATTGTTTAGATGGAATGAATATTGAGAAAAATATATGTGAAATGTTTCTTACAATTCTTATGAATATCAAGGGTAAGACCAAAGATGAATTCCTCTCTCATCGTAATTTGTTGGATTGGTGTATTCGACCAGAACTGCATCCTGTGTATATCTGTGAAAACAAATGGAAAGTTCCTTGTAATTCTTATATGATGACACTTTCAGAGAAAGATTAATTTATGGAATTATTGGATAATATCAAGGTTTCTAGTGGATATTCCAGTAACATTTCTAAATGAGTCAATATAATATATGTGAAACTAAAATCTCTAAAAACTCTTGATTATCACATCCTTCTTCATGAATTCATTCCAATAGCAATTCAGAATTTTCTATCCAATAATTTAAGGGTGATAGTGATTCTCTTGTGCCATTTTTAGAGACCTTTGTGTTAAAAGGTTATCCAAGTCATTCATGATAAAAATGCAGCAGGAGGCACCATTAATTTTATATGATATGGAAAATATTTTTCCTCCATCCTTTTTCACTTGCATGTTGCATTTAACGGTTCATCTTCCAACTAAAACACTTCTTGGGGGACAAGTTTCTTTTAAGTAGATGTATCTTACTGAAAGAAATATGTGCACAATGAAATCATATGTCTGAAACAAGAATTATCTTGAAGGTTCGATTGTGAGGGGTTATCTGGCACAAGAATGTATGGATTTTTGTTCAATGTATTTGTTTGATGTCACCACAAGAAATAATTGGCCAATGAGAAATAGATATGACTAGTTTTAGGAAATTGATCCCTCATTTTCATATCTTCCCCAAATAGTAGGAATTTTTCAGTCTTATACATTGGCTACATTGAGCCTTGATGCGCGGGAGATGGCACATCACACAGTCTTGTTTAATTATGGTTTGTTCAATGACTATATTGAGTAAGTAATTTGGATATTTATATGTTATATCATATTACGAAATTTTACATATACCTTACACTTTTATTATCATTTTATGTAGGGAACATAAAAAAATTATAAGTAGAGTTCCTGGATCTTTGTCTTTGAGAAGGAGAGAGGCTTTGCATAGCCTAGAGTTTCCTACATGGTGGAAATCAAAGGTATTACCACTACTTTAATTAGTTTAAAAAATATATATCCATTTAATTTTATTACTCATATATTTTAGGTGTTGATTTTACCTATTGACTCTATTTATCAAGAATTAATAGCTTTGTATTTTGGTCCTAATTCTTTGCTTTGCAAATGTAAATCTTTAATAATAAATGGGTATAATTTTTTTACACCGGATTGAGCGGTGAAAATGAGAACACAACATGATGGTGTTATATTAACCACTATAATGGATTTTTATGCCAGTGTATCAGATAGTCAGCCTCGATATGAAGATGTGTATTATTATGGACTTTTTGATAAAATATTGTTATTGGATTACTACTCTCAAGGTAGAGTCACTATGATAAAATGTAAATGGTCTGATTCAATGGTAGGGTACACTTATTGATGACTATGGATTCAGAGTTATTGATATGAGTCGATTCTAGTGTACCGATGAACCATACATTTTGGCAACAATGGATAAACAAGTTTTTTATGTGAAAGGTCATCTGAGACCTGATTATGGTGTCATTAATTACGTAATCCACAAATATATTTTTCATGATGATGGTGATGAAATTACCATCATTGACATCCCCGTTGGTGTTGGCCAAAATATTGGATTTGATTAATCAAATTTTCCCATTGGGAGAGTTGATGTTGAACTTTATGTAGTGGTCGATAATATATAGAAGCAACCAAATATGTTCACTATTCATTCATTTTATATTGAAATGAGTTTCTTAGGTTAGTATTACTTTAATTTTTTTAATTATGTTTTAGTTTGGAATGATATGTTTGTTTTTTTATTTTTTGGTGTCGTTTCATTAAATCAGATTTATTTCAATATACAAAACATGGTTTAAATCTTGTTTTTAACAAATTTATAACTTGGTAATGCAATTTTAAATACTATTTTAGTCATTTCCTTGTATTCATTTGTACAATTAGTAATTATGATAAGTCAAATTGGTTCCTCTCATGAATTTTCGATAGATGTAAGTTGTATGCATGATTTTTAAAAACTATTTATGAAAAAATTACATTTCATTCTTATGTAGATTATGCGAAATACTACAGAAGGTCTAAGAAAGTGACTATTTGATCCCGATCGACCGGGGCGTGAGCGTGAGTGGCCTTCGCTTCCATTAGTGAGTATTATAATTTTAATGTTTTTCTCCTGCATTACATATAATTTCATGTTAATATTATTTATCAATTTTTTTAGTGGCAATCGATTCAACCAGATTTTACTCCTAATCCAGTTAGCATGGGTATGAGTAGGGATGATCCTAGACCTAGATGGTTCACATATCATACCCATTTCCACACTGACCCACCATCAAACACCCCTTCCACCACACCTTTATATCCTCCTATTGAGTTTTTGGGGCTATTTTTATCCATGCCTCCATCATCATCTTAACTACCCTATTATTTACATGCCATGCCTTTTCCCCCTTCAGAGATGATCCCACTTATGCCTCAATTATCTAATTTTTCCTCTTCTTCCCATATGATGACTACACCGCTTCCACTGATGTTTCAACCTTTCCCATTTCCATATCCGATGATGTATCCCCCATCCTGCTACTGATATGTTGTCATGTCTACACCACCTCCAATTACTACCATCCAGCCAACATCTGATGATTCTATATCATTAGCTTCCACTACAGTGCATGAAGGTCACCCAAAGAATGCACTGGAACAGACACTTCATATAGAGGCTATTAAGTCAGGACAACCCAAAAATCCATCACAGTCTATTGAGAAACCTGCAGACAGTTTTTTGATTATAACTATTTCAAATTACATCACTTTATTTTTTTTGTGTTGTACCATGAATTAATTCTTATTTCCCCCCATCCTTTTCTTATTCAGTGGGATCTCCTTCTAGGTGACATGGGCACACTCGGATGAAGGATTTTTGGAATCAACAGACATAGCTAGTGGTGGATTCAATCGACAAAATCAGATGGTTGGTCCAAATGCAACACAATGTAGAAGTTTCATGGCCACTTTGGCCAAGTATCATGATATCATTCTAGTGGAACCGTTGTCATGGAGATTTATCATTAAAGATATCAAGGAGAAAGCATGGGATCAAATATGGGTAAGAAAATTTTATAAATTCATATCTATATTGTTGGTGTATTTAAATGAAATTTCATGTTCATTGCAGATTCAGTTTAACTTTCCCGAAGGAGAAGCTACTAAGACTGCAACGTTGATGGATTTTGGGGAGTTATGGTGCTAGTACAAGCATGAGTTTTATGTTGGTTGGAAGAGTAGGGTTGGTATGGACTAAGAGGGGGTACCCATATTCCCCAACTTTCCAAAAATTCAATATGAAATAATGTTTGAACATTGGAATACTGGTAAGTTTAAGGTAATCTCAATCTTTAATGGTTTTCATATAAAATTTAATTACTATTACTTTTTTTGGAATTTTTTTATGGATTTTTAGAGAAAAAATAAATAGAAAGGATTCAATGACATATTTTCACACATTGGGGCGCACTACAATGCCCGATCATGAAAAGAAAAACGCAATTTCACTAGGTATTGTGATGTTATACAAGATGTTCTACATAAAATATTATTGAATATACATAGTTTAGATTTGTGATTTTCTCATATATGGTTCTAATATAGATTTTTGCATTTCTCATTTGTAGTCGGCTACATTGGGCATCGAAGGTCCTCTACCTCATGCAAAATTATTTTTCTTGAGTAGAAATAAAAAGGATGGAAGTGCAGTAAATGCACAGACACAAGATAAAATTGTATGTTTTTTTATTTATATTTTAAATATTTATACTAAATTCATAATTTAATATATTTATAATTCCAATATTCTGCCTTCAGGCCACAGGATCATTTATGTCAGGTATTAGGTGAGGAGAAACTGGGGAGAGTACGATGTCGACCAGGGAAAAACATAGTCCCCTATAGGTATTGGTCGTCATTGGGATCCACTCAAGCCTCCTAGACCTATGAGCTTAAAATACCTTGTGCTAAAGTATCTGAGTAAAAAAAATAGCTTTAGTGGAGTATGAAAGAAGTAAGCCAATGACCAAGAATTTCATAAAAGATATGGATGTTTTGAGTTAGTCGCTTCCATTAGAGGATGTTTTTACTTTTAAATCATATATGGAATCATTGTTCTCTTTAAATTATTTTTCGGGTGATGCGAATGAGGTTTGTAGTGGCGATGAAGGTGGTGGCGATAGAGCTATTGGTAGTGAGGATGTTGCTGATACTGTGTTGGTGATGAGGTTGTTGACGATGTTGCTGATGATGATGATGATGTTGATGATGATGGTCATGGACATGGGGATGGGGATTTTGGTGATGGGGGGATATTAATACCCTCTATTGTTTACTTAGCAGGGAGACTTATGTATGTACTTTAAGAATTTTATTTAAATTCTTTTATGGAAGATAATGGTTAATTTATTTTCTTCTAAAAAGTTTTTCATAAATTTTAACATGAATTTACATAAATATAACATTAGAATCCTTATTTGTTCATTTGGGTAAGTGATTCCCTTACTACAATGGAATATTTAGCTCTAAATAATATCATATACAGAGACATTGGATTCCATTTACTATCTCTATATTTTTCATAAATTATTGAATTGACAGGTCTAAATTAATAAAGGTAAAAAAGGAATATATTCCTTAGTTATTTTTTCTTAAATTTTAATTTTGTGATATCTAAAGTTGTTCTATTGATTGAACTTGTTGGGTTTTTTGATATCTCAATTCCTTGAATGACATGGTATAGGCTAGAGTTTTTCTGGGTTTATAGGTAGCTTTGTAAGAAGGGTGTGGCATTTCAATAGAGTCATACATCATTGGTTCAGGATAATGGGAAAGTTACTGCATGAACTTCTCCACCCCTTGATATGTCTAAGTGGGGTAACATGTAATAATGGAAAGTACAATAGTAATCCAAACCATAAACATGGAATGTATCTAAGTAATAAGGTCATCATGATAGATCTAGGTTGTTTTTTGATGCTTGAGTAGTTGATTGATGATGATGAATATGATTCTTAGATGTTGATAGGTATTTTTCTAATATTTTATACCCTCATATTGGTTTTATTTGATATTATAGCTTCCCTTTTTTTATTTCGAAGCAACTAGTGTTTCACTTGTGATGAAAAGTGGAATTAACTTAGAGTATCATGAGTATATATTCACCTTTTTGTAAGTGGTTATAAATAAGTAAAAAAGTTTCACTCAATTACTATTTGTATAAGATTGTTTTGACACATTTTAGACTTTTATACATTATATATGAGCATATTCGACATGCATCCCCCCATCCTCCTTTGGTCAAGCATCCCCTCCTAGGTCGTGTATCCACCCTAGGTAGATCTTTCCCTCACATGATGCGAATCCCCCTAGGTCGAGCCTCCCCTTCTACGTTTTTCTAATTATGCTATTCTTTGATAGTGAGTCTCTAATATTTTTATGAAATGTTTAATTGATTCATTTTTTAGTTTGGGTTAATATTTTTCTGATTCTTTTTGTTGATTTGGTTATTTGTTTTGTTTTGTTTGAGTAGCTATTATTTGTTTAGTTTGAACATTCCCTCACCCGATAGTCTTTTTTGGCATGGTTTGTGTTTCGTTGATTCATTGTTTAGTTTGATTAAATTGTTTGGTTTGATTCATTGTTTATTTTGAGTTTTCTACCATGGTTAATTGATTGGGATATTCATTTTATTGATTCATTGTTTAGGTCGAGCATCCCCTTTTACGTTTTGTTGATACATTTTTCTGGCTATCGATTCAGGGTTAATTGATTCATTGTTTAGTTTGACCGTGAGTCTCTAATATTTATCTATCATCCCCTTCTATTCTTTTTTCTTGCATGGTTAATATTTTTCTATCATGGTTATTCTTTGAAAGTGAGTCGCTAATGTTTTTCATTTTTCTAGCATGGTTAATTGAATGGTACTACTACAAATACGGCTTTTATCAGCGCTAAAAAAGGCCTTTAATAGCGCTAAAAAGGCGCTATTAATGTCGGCGAAGATCGTGGTCCCCATTATCAGTGCTCCAGAAAGCACTGATAAAGGCCCCTTTTATCAGTGCTAAAAAAAGCACTGATAAAAGGGGAATTTTATCAGCACTTTGTTTTAATGCTGATAAAAGTTAAAAAATTTAAAAAAAATTTAAAAAAAATTGGGAAAATCTGTAAATTCAGAGGGGGATTTTAACAGCGCTTCCCCCCATTTATCAGCGTCCCCGCCCCACCCACTCACCCGCAAGCCCCAGCCACGAGCCCCATGTTTTATCAGTTCTTTGTAGACCCCTTTAACAACGCTATATCCCCCCCCCCCAAATTCACCCATGCGTACGCCCCTGCCAGCCTCTACCAGGTTTTGAACTCAAGACCTCCCCCCATACGTGCTAAGCCTTTACCACTACTCTAATTTGATTTTTTCTCCAAATAGTGATATATCTATTTATATATATATATATAGTTATATTTATTCATGTATTAATAAAAATTTATATAGTTGTATTAATATATATATATATACATATATTATTATATTTATATATTTATATATTTATTTGTATATTCGTATATTAATATTAAGTTATATCTATATATATATATATATAGTTATATTTTTTATCCATATATTTATTCATATATTAATATATATTTATAAGATTATTTTTCAATACAATTATAAAATATGTTTTGTTTTGTGTGTGTATAAATAAATACATATATACAACACACGCACACACACACACATATATGTGTGTGTTTCTATAAGTATAATTATACATATTTATATATATATAAATATATATGCATATACATATGTAAGAATATATATATATATATATATAATATATCAGTTTGTTAATATATAGACACACACAAATATATACACACACATTATATAGGTACATATATAGTTAGATTAATATATAGGTATATAAATATTGATATATTGGTATTTTAAATAAAATGGATATTAGTTATTATTTATATAAAGCTAATATATTTTATATGTAAATGTGTTTAATTATTTATTTAAAAAATTAATTTTTATGTGTGAATATATAAAAAATATTTATATATTGTTATATATTTGATTATAAATATTAGTTCATTATAAAAAATGATAAAATTTCAAAGACATAATATCAATATGAATTTAATAACTTGGAATAAATTCAGTCCCTACAAACAAAAATCCAATAATACCCCCTTAAACGAGGCTGAAAATCCACAAAATGTTAAAAAATCGGGGTATCCAAACTAAAAACTCAGTTTTGGAGGCCTTCTGGGCCTTTTTTGGCCTTGAAAAATGTTACAAAGGCTTTGCCTGTGTCATTAGCGCATAGAGGTCGTCGCGGGCTTCGATTTGATAGGATGTAGAGCTCAAACAGACACCCGGATCAAAATTTATGGCTGTTTAAAGTTCGAGTTGCGTTTTCAACATATTTTGGATCTTTTTTAATTTTTTTTTTATTTTTTTAGTGTACAAATTATTATTAAATGACTATTACTCCATAATAATTATCAAATTATTAATTAAAAATATTTTTTAAAATTTTTTATAATCCATTTTCACTAAATATTATATATATTAAGTGTAACTATATATTTACACTTATCTAAAATATATTTAGAATTATATTTAAAAAATATATATTATATTTATATCAATATAACTATATCTATATATTTAATTATTAATATATTTTTTTAATGATTTTTTTTGAAGCAGACCCTTTATCAGCGCTTTTAAAAAAGGCACTGATAAAGACCCCCCTTTATCAGCGCTACTAAAAAATCACTGATAAAGGGGTACCCTTTAACAGCGCTAAAAATAGTACTACTAAATGGGGCACCTTTATCAGCCCTAAATAAAGCACTGATAAAGGGGTAATTTTATCAGCGCTTTTTTTAGCGCTGAGAAAGGTAACCTTTATCAACGCTTTTTTTAGCACTGATAAAGGTACCCCCCCCCCTTATCAGTGCTTTTTCATTAGTGATGATAAAGGGTGGCGCCGGAAATGCCATGTTTTGTGGTAGTGTGGGTGGGTGCGGGGGGGGGGGGGAGGGGGGTTGGGTGGAGGAGGTGGGGGGGGCTGGGTGCAGGAGGGGTGGGGTTGGGTGCAGGGGGGAGGGGGGTGGGGTGTAGGGGGTGGGGCTGGGTGTAGGGGGGAGGGGGTGCATGAGGTTACAGGGGGGGCTGGGTGCAGGGGGGCTTGTGTAGGGGGGGTATAAGGGGTGAGTTAAGTTTCACTGGTTCTTCATTTTTCTGGGTTACTATGTTGTGGAGTTGAGTTAAGGTATATCATTCTTCTTGGTGTTAGAACTCTGCAGCATGGTTTTTTACCTAGCACTTTTGTCATATCCTTAAACTATAGGATCTATGAAATGGACCGCACTATGTTTTTTAGATTTAGTTATGAGAAGGTGTTCCATGGCATAGTTTTCAACCTTACACTACAGTTTTATCCTAATTAGACATTTTTATGTTCCTTCAAGAGTTATATCTCCTAGAATCCACATCTAATTTCTCATGACAGGTAGGGTTTCATTTATTTTATATTCAAAATCTCCAAGTATGTGTTAAACGATTCTTGGAATCTCATATCCCTATAAAAATCTCAATCTCCTTTCATCCATTTTTCAAAAAACCTATAGTTTTTCAAATCATGAAATTGTTATATTTGATATTCTACCATGATACAGATTCAAGATCCTTATAAAATGTAACCTAGAAAGTCATTTCCTTCAAATAACCCCTCAATCTTTATAAGGCACCGTATTTTGAAGATATTCTCGAAGTCACGATTGAGAAAATGTTGGATTTACAAGTCATTGTCGGAAGACTGAGAGATTTCCAAGGTATGGTAGATAAATATTTCTAATAGTAGTTTTAGGTACATATAGAACACATCCTACAAATTTGATTTATCAAATTAATCCCTCTATCTTGGAAATACATCATTTATCAAATCTATGCTCCATATAATCATTGACAGATGGGTGGATTTTCCATGCATCATTATAACACTACTGAATTTCCAAGGTAACATTGAAACATATTTGTAAAACCCTAAAACATACATCTTATAGGTTCACTATTTTATTATGTTCTTGATTCATTCTATTAATCCAACTTATAAATGCAGTGATATTCAATTCTCAAATGTGAAATTTAAAGGCTTTGATTATTATTCTGAAAATCATCGATAAAATTATAAAATCTGAGTTGTTACACTATGCTTTGAGGTATTATACTACTTCTATTAGTTTGTTTAGATGGTAATTTATGGTGAGTTATTCTATTAATCTACAATTTTATATCATTTTATTAGTGGATGCTAATTTTATCCTGATTTTCTCATGGGAATGGATGTTGAATCCAACTTTTCATAGAATAATTTGATGAAGATGATGGGGAGTTTTCCCGAATTTCATTGAAGATTTATTGGAAGGTTGAGTACATGTATTTGGATTCTATCATGGTGCGACAATAATTCCAAGTGAGTTTTGATAAATTATTCCATTTTGGATAAAATAAATAATTATCTATTTATGGTGTATGACATCATATAGGTTCTCATGTGGTAATAAAAACTTAGATGAGGTGTGAAGGGGCTTGCATGTGGATCAGTGAAATTTAGTGGGGATGTAAAAATCATTTTGAAGGTACATGATACCTTTAGTACAAATCCATACAAGATTTTATCCATGATTTACTTATGAATTCATGTTTCATAAAATTGTGGCTGAAAGTGAAAAGATTAGATAGGTTGAGAATTCAATTCCATTTACTAAAAATTTTCAAGCCTAATTCAGAGAGAAAAATAGTGGATGAATGTGGTGCACTGGAATAAGGCTGAAGCATGTACAGGTAAAAAATCTGAAAATGTAATGCTTCTATATCTGGTTCTCTTTGTCTTTGGAATGTTTTTTATGGTTGGTGCACTTTTCACATGATATTTTTATTGTAGTAATTCTTTAATTATCCATTTTCCATGATAATAGATGTATATTTGAAGAGGAAGAGAGATTAAATATTTCAATTCCTATGTAGTTAAAACATTATAGAAGCTTCCCTACCACCTTCCTCCACCCCATATCACGCATTTAGCTTCATCATGATGATTGATTAATCCCATCGCGGTCACCTACAACCTTTTGTTGATTATTCTAGAGAGGGGTTGGTTATTAGTGTGTTTTGATGGTAATTTAATTTGGGTTCTTCTATTCCTAACCATTTTTATATCATTTAATTAATGGCTGCTAATTTTAGTGAGATTTTGGAAGGGAATGGGTCTGATTCAAACTTATCATAGTGAAATTTGGCAAAGATGATGGGGAGTTTTCTCATATTTCATAGAGAATATCTTGGAAGGTTGAGCACTTGTCGTTGGATGTTGTTTTGGTGAGACAATGATTCTTGGTGAGTTTTGAAAAAATCTTCCACTTTGGATATTACTAATATTGTTAACTGATTTGAAAACTCTTATTCTCTATTTTGATCATCGAATCATTTGATATATCATACTATATATGCTGGAAGTATTATGATTCTTAGATATCAATGATTTTTTCTGATTCTAGATACTACATGGAGCTTTAGAACATATTCTTTTTTATGCTTTCATGCCTGCAAAATTATAGTATCAAGCTATTAAAGAACACAATTTATTTGATTCCTAAAAACATAGAAAACTAGAAATTGTTCAGTTGTACATCTACTAAGAAGGTATTGGTTCCCAATATATAGTGACTAAGATAATCATCTTTTTTCTGTTACCTTGGAACATAATCCAATTGTGTTGAATTTCCGTAGAGGTAATTTTTCCTAGCCTAGAAAGAGGATTTTTAAAATTGATACTTTGTGGTTAAAATATAAAAAACTACGAACATATTATCAAGGAGGTGTGGCTCTGAGGGTGTGAAGGAATACCTCATAAGCTTCAGGTTAGATATATTGATTTACAATCTTAGGGGATATAAAAAATTAGAACCTTGATATTGAAATCCAAAAAAATTGAGAGGATTATGTGGGGATTATTGAAGGGTTTTGCCTGAGTGATTTCATTTTTTGGTGAAACATGTTGATGCATTGATCCAAAGGAGTAATACTAGAAGCTTCGATCAAGTGAGATGCTCTTGTAGGAGGGGGGCTAGAATACCGTGTTCTTTCATCAAAATTAATCTTGCTGGAAGGAACTACAATACTATTTTCTTTCATCAAAATTCATCTTCTTGGTGGTGATTTAATTTTATTCATAAGATATAGAGTTCATAGTAGTAGTAGTGGGTGGATTCTAGAAATTCTATTAAATGGTTGGTCAGTAGTTTGTGTGACTCGTTGTTCAAATTTTAATAGTTTGTCATCTCAACAGAAGTGGATGAGTGTCTCCAACTGATGGTGTCTTTGAATATGAACACTAAATTACATAGTGATATACATGAGTTTACGGTTTTAAATGTTATAATGTTCACGCACCATTCTAAGGAACTAGGGTACGATGGTATCCAATAAATGATATTATCTTTAGATCATCTTTCTATGAATACTCTCTATCAGTTTGTTTCACTTAGACTATTGATGGAAATATTTATGAATATTGAATTCTTTAATCATAAGTAATCTTTTTGGAAGGGGACTATAATACTATTTTATTTCATCAAAATTCTTCTTCTTGGAGGTGAATGAATTTTATTCACAATCTATAGAGTTTAGAATAATAGTGGGTGGATTATAGAAATGCTATTAAATGGATGGTCATAGGTTTTTTGACTGATTGTTCAAATTTGGACAATTTATCATCTTGACAGAATTGGATGAGTGTCTGAAACTGATGGCTTCTTTGAAGATGAACAATAAATTACATAGTGTTATACATGCGGTTTAAGTTTTAAATGTTCTAAGGTTCAAGAACCATTCTAAGTCACTAGGGGTTTATGGCCTTCAATCAATGATATGATCTTTAGAATATATTTCTATGAATATTGTCGATCAGTTTGATTCAATTAGACTATAAATTTTTTTCATAAAACCTCAGTTCCATGATCGACAAGATGATGAAATTGATTTGAAGATTATTTTACAGTTTTCAACTTCTTGGTGATCTCTGTCAATTATTTTTTTGAAGATAAATGATCGAGAAACAATCACTGCTAGTTACACATTTTTATCAATTTACATCACGAATGTGATGCCAACATAGTCATTTATTTTTTATTAGGTTATTTTTAAATATCAATTGATCTTTTAATGTTGTATTATACTGGAAATAATGTCATCTATTTATTTCAATGGATTTATGTGTTTTTTTTCAATGCAACCAAATTCCATTTGTTATTTATTATTGGTGGAATGCTAACCATGTTTATATGTGAAAATTAGTTTAGTGTAATTCCATATTAAAATCCAATATTTTTAAAATTTATGGGTGTAGATCCAATTATATGATAAAAATAAGGGTTTTAAGAATTAATGTACGTTCATTATTTAGTACCTTCAATGAAATTACTCTAATGATGGTCTGTGAACTAGATATTATGATTACAGTCTCAGAACATTGACATGTGGAGAGGAATTAAACTAGATAATATAATTAGAAAATAAGTGACTTGACTACTGAATACGGAAAAAAACCAAGACACTACCACTTATACCTTCTTCCATTGTCAACGACAACACCCACATCCAATGATAACAGCATCACCAAATCCACCATCACCCTTTTTTTCAATCTAATGCTTCAGATCCCAAACAAAAGCACCTACTTCTACAGCTTCCTTCCAATATCAATGGGATTCATGTAAATCTGAACCCCAATTACCATCACCTACCACATGAAGTTAGAATCCACACCCTCAACAAGAAGAACCATGTCTTTCATCTGATCTGATCCCAAAATCTGAAAATCAAGCTTGAAGCAGACTAGTTATCAGTATGAGCTGGTAATGAAGCCTGAATCCACTGCTCCATCTTCATTCTCCACCACTGAAACTGAGCTACTGTGTCACACCTATAGAATAATATGGACAACAGATATATTGAAGAAATCAGATGCCTACACCGTAGAAGACACTAAAACTTACCTGAATTTAAGCGGTGCCACTGATCTGAGGCCTCAGTTCAGGTTGAAGACCCACCCCACCTCAATAATGTAGAGGGAGGTGAAAATTCCAGAGATAGCCTCTTCTGGGATGCTCAATACCATTGTTGAATATGATTTTCCCCTAATCATATAGGATTCATGCCTCTTCCCTAATCCAAGAGGAGCCACACCCCCTTAGCAAGAAAATCCATAAGAAAAAAAACCTACATTGAGTGATATGTAAGTAATTTTTCTTCTACTTTTCCAACTATTTCATTTTATTTATCCTATATTTCTTATAAATCATTTATTGTGTGTTTCACAATTAATTAAATGGAAAGATTTAAAAGTATGTATCTCAACATAGGTTGTCTCTCTTTACCTTGTGTCTCTCCTCTAGGCATCTTTGGAAAATTTTTATATTCATCAGATACTCCATTTATTTTTATATCAGCATTATTTTTTGAATTATCATCTTGGAAATTTTCATCCTATATCAGACTTTCTTTGGCCTCAATAATATATGATTTATTTTGATGCCTCATCATTAAAAATTTAATTAGGAATTTTCTCGTAATTTTTTTCTTCTTTTAACACTTTGGATAGTGTTTCATATATTTTAACAGGTGAAAACAATGCATTCTATTTCCATTGTTTTTGCATTCTGGTTTTCTATGGTTTAAATTTTGGTTTTCTCTAGTTTGCAGGAACAAGGTGAAATCATGGTGGAAAGCTACTATTTTTGGGAAAACCATCTATACTCACGATTCATTAAACCATGGGTATATATGTTGTTGTGAAACTATCTATACCCACACTTAGTTGAACTGTGGGTATTTGTGTTGTGAGGAAAATAATCTATACCCATGGTTTACTTAACTATGGGTATATATTTTGGGCTATGAAAATGTACACCCACGGTTCTGTAAACCATGGGTATAGATGTATACCTAAGGTTTACCAAAATCATGGGTAATATGAAATTTCAGTGGGATATACCCACAGTTTCTTCAAAACTATTGGTATAGGAAAATCCCAACACCTCGAGGGCCCAAAGTCCATGAAACCATGGGTATAGCATATACCCACAGTTTCATGGGCTATAACCATGGTTTGAAACCGTGGGTATAGGGAAATTTTCTAGTAGTGTGTTTTTTTGGTGTAGAAGTGATAGTTGGTCACATGGAGACAAGTTTTGTCTAGTCTTTCATACTTTATGGTTTTTTATTTTCTGGATCAGTTTTATCTACCTTTTTTCTACTTTCCACTTTGGTTGTATGTCTTTTTATCCTTATATACAAGACTTGTTTTTTTTGTCTTTGTTTTACCCAAACCCATAATGTGATGACTTGGGTGACTGGTTTGGTTGACCTATGTTGGTCTGTTAAAATTTGGTGTCAAAGGGGTTACTTAGTCAAAAGTATGTCTGAACTATCTGAGTTGGTTCTATTTCCATGGTAGACAAGATTAGGATCATTTGGATCCAGAAAGTAGGTGTGTAAAATTTTTCTAGCTTTCTTACTCCAATTACTAAATATGAGTTTCCATGGGTGGTCAGAAAATCGTTACTTAGTCCAAGATATAGTATTTTGGTCCAATTGAATAAAATTTAAACCAATTTTATTTAAATTAACATATCTAAATATTTTGGGGACTTGGTGGTTGTGTATGGTAATTTGAATAAAATAAGTGAGGAGTTTATTTATATAGACTTATTCTTTTCAAAAGGTTTTACCCTTTTTTAGTATAATTCATAACTGCTATAAGTTCTTAATATTTTAAATAATTTTTTTGGATTTCTTTTTTGGTTCAATGGTTCTAGAGATTCTCATGAATGATTTGTTATTATCTTGTGATTAATAGTAAATGACTCCTTGAATATCTCTACAAAAAAATTAGAGGGGAAGATGTGAGGAAAGTTCTATAGGTGGATCCCCCTATAGACTCTTATTTGGTAGAAGTAGTAATTTTTATCATTTTGAATCTAGGGTCCGTGGGTGTAGTGAACCTGAGACGAGTACTAGATCTTGTATCTAAATTTACCAAACAATCTCCACCTGTCATCTGTGGTGATAAATCACCCATGAATTAGAGGAGAGTCTTGAATATATTAACAGGATCTTTAAATCCTTAAATAATCCTAAAGATTCTTAGGTGGGTTTTCTATGTATATGATCGAAGGACCAAGAAGTAGATGGTGAGATTCTATAGTGCAAGCTAAGTTGCATAATGTTCTTTCCTAGGTTTCATTCAAGAAGATATTTTTTGGGAAAAAATCCCTCAAGGTAACATTGCATCATTTTTGGGTTGATTGTGTTTGTTGACAAAGCAGGTTTCCATGGGGAATTGTCGAGTTCTAGAGATGTTGTTGACAATCAATGTTCACAAAGAACCATGACAAAGGAACATATGATATGGATTTGGTACAAAAAGAATAGATACAAGGTGACTTAGTTTCCCAGTATTTTCCAAATTTTTGGGGTCCAAAATTTTCATTTTGGTGAGCATCATGAAAATAGGATTTTCTTGAAGATCTAATTTAAATTTGGAAAAGGTATGAGTTTCCCGTAGATAGGATTCATGGTTTGGATTTCACGAACACCAGAAGAATGTTGGCGGTAATGCTTCATGATTATGACGAGCTTCGTGAATGACGGTGTTGAAGGGAAATGTGAGGAATCTTCACAGTGGCGGCGTGAAGTAATTTACAAAATGCTTCGCAATTACGACGAGCTCCATGATCAGAAAATTACCACGGTGCTTCACGATATTGAGTGAATTTCGGCAGAAATTTTGGAGCTTCACGATTTTTGATGATGTGGTGCTGACTTCGAACGAAAGTTTTGAGGGTCTATGGAATCACCTATATATAGTCCTCGACCCCCTAGAGAGAAGACGAGAGTTTTCGAAGAAAATATTTTTCTCTCAGCTCGCGAAAGTAGTTCGTGAAGGCAGTGAGATTCGTGAAAGGAAGGAGCTTCTCATCGGCTATTCTAGCTCCGCAAAAGTTGGGTGCTCTGCGTTGGCTCAGTGAGATTCACGAGGGAACTCACTCTGTGACGACTTGAGCTCCACAATGTCCTTAGTTCTACAAAGGCATGAGATTCGTGAAAAGGTAGGAGCTTCTCAAAGGTTTTTTTGATCTTTGCAAAATTAGGAGCTTCGCGAAATAGGGTGCTTTGCGAAGGTACTTCCAAATGTAATTGCCTTGTGTTTAAGAGGAAAAGTGGTATTCATATGTGGATTAAAGTTGGACATTAACAAAGTATCGATCAATAGTTGAGGATGCATTTATTCATGAAAATGAAGAGACCTATAGGTCTATAAACTGTGAGTGGATCCCTTCCAAGTGCAATGAGCAAAGGAATATGAATAAGGTAATCCTTTCTACCGGTAGTGAGCCGGTGAGAGAAAAACAAGGAGTGACCCTTGGGATAGCAGTGGGATGACCCTAAAAATTGTAAAGGTAGTGTTCCTGGGCATAGAAGTGATCTAGCCAAAACATTATTAGACATGATATTTAGTGGATTTGGTACAGTGACACATCATCATTGTATGCTCCTTGGATGTATCCTAGTGAGGGTGAACCAAGTAAAAATCTCTATGTAATCCTGGTTGCTTCCCTGCATTTCATATAAAGCATCGTCATCAAATAGAGGCAAAAATAAGTGATCAATATAAACACACAAGAGCAAACAATGTGACCCTAAAAATAAAGAGGTCAAGATCTAGTGGGGTAGGAAGAATTTTGAAAAAGAATATTCATACCCTAATTCACCCCCCTTCCCTCTTAGGATATCTTGGACCCTTTTGGTTCTAACAAGATTTAATCAGCAGTTTTATCTTGAGACATTACATACATTAAATTCCTGAGATTTTTTGACCTTGGAGAAAGGGGAGTGTAGCATTTAAGAGTACTCCACCCACTTTTCTATGTTGGTGAATTTGTAACATGAGCTAGTCACTAATGGTTACCTGAAGGCTTGGAGGTTCGAGATGGAGTTGAGGGATGATATTATGTCATTTACTATTCTTTCATTCCTTATGACATTTGTTGAGGTAGTAGATAAAGCAGCTTTTGCTGAGGCATACATAGATGGAAGGAGAGGTTTGGATAGAGCCTCAGTTGGTGCAGCAGTTAGCCAGAGTGCTTCTTATGGCCATAAAAGGAAGCATAAGAGTGTTAATTTTTATGTAAGACCAGACTTAGAAGATTATTCTACATAGAAATTTGTTTTTTCTACCAGTGTGGGAGGTGTGGCCATACCATGCCTCATTTCACAAAGGGTCTTAGGACCTTTCATCTTTACTGTGATTTGGCCATCTGAAACCTTTATGTGATAATATTTTTGAAGGCAATAAAGTGGGATCCACTTTCAACTTGAGATTTCAGGTTCATGTTGATGCATCCAAGGGTGTTGGGTCCCATTTTCATTCAAAGGGGGTTGTCATGAAAGAAATTTATGTATGGAATTATCCGTAAAACTGTGCACTAGAGGAATATAATATAGGGTCATCTACTGTTATAGTTACAATGTTTATTTCGACTTACATGGTGCTATATTTGTTTGATACATGTGCTAAGAATTATTTTATATCATCAAAGTAGTTTTTATGTGTTTAGTTTGCGTTTGGAGTTCATACCATTCTTTTTAGATCCTTCAATGACTTTGGGAAAGAGGTCTGAACAAGGTTTTAAATGCCCTATGTATTGGGTGATGATAGTTGACTTCAAGGTGGTTTGGGACTTCTTACTTCTTAATCTTGAAATATTTGACTTGATTATTGGAATGAATTGGATGATCATTGTGAAGGCCCAGATATATTGTTATTTTTGTTGGGTATAGTTCTTATCAATCGATGGGGTTACTCGTGTTTTACAGGGTGAGTGAGACTATAGATCAGGAAGGGTAGGGCATATTGTTCCTTATGCTGGTATGATCTCTTTCCATTTTTTGAAAATTTTCTTGATACAATTGACCCTTTTGGGGTGTTTATCAACATGATGGTTTTATTACTTACCATGAGGTCTTTTTAGATGATTTTTTTGTTTAAAACCATAGATAGATGTTGATTTTACTATTGACCGACTCCCTGGAATAATAATCATTTATCTGCTATCATATCAAATAGAACCTATCGAGTTGGGGGAAATTAAGGCCCATATGTGAAAGGATTAATTCATCATATCATTTCACTGTAGGATTCACTTATAATATTTTATAAGAATTTATATAGGATCCTTAGACATTGAATTGACTACTGTAAGATGAATCAGGTGACCATTAAGAACAAGTATCCTTTACCCAGAATTGATGATATCTTTTAACCAAATAAGAGATGATTTTTGGTTTTCTAATATTGACATATGGTATGGGTACCACTGATTGATGGTCTGATAAGAGGATATACCCAAGACAGTGTTCCAGAGTCAATATGGAAATTTCATTTTTTTGGTTATTCCATTCGGTCTCACTAACGCTCTGGCAGTATTTAGGGCATTGATGAAACAAATATTTCATCAGTTCAAGGAATCTTTTATTGTTTTTTTATAGATGATATATTGGTGTACTATAAGAAAGAGGAGGTGAAGATAGACTATTTGGATATAATTCTTCAAACATTTAAGGAACGTCGTCTTCATGGAAGGATTTCCAAGTGTTAGTTTTGGATTTGGGAACTGATGTTTATGGGGAATGTGATATCTGAGAGGGGAATTTTAGTGGATCCTAAAAAGGTATAGGAATTTAATTAATGGGAGAATCCCAGAAATGTGTTTGATATCTAAAGATTCTTGGGGTTGGTGGGTTACTATAGATGGGTTGTTTAGGACTTATGCAAGATCACATCATCGATAATGGATTTAACCCGTAAGGGTGTTAATTTTTAATGGAAATATAGGTTTTAGATATATTTTTGAGGAGTTGAAAATGTGGTTGACTTCAGAAATAGTTTTTATTATTATAGAACCAGTTCTAGGATATGATGTTTTTTGTGATGATTCTGGTATTGGTTTTTGTTGTTTCATGATATAGGGAAAATAGGTTGTGACTAATGTGTCGCGCCCAGACTTCGTTGAGGTACAAATTTAATTTTAAATTTTTATTTCGTGAATTATTTTCCTATTTGTTTAAATTATTTGGTTGTAGCATGGGCTGAACCCGGTGTGGGTTGCCCGTCGTGGCAACGGTGTGCGCGCGGGGGCCTTGCACCGCGCGGCGCACGGGCAGGGCACGGGTGAAGCCACGCGGCTTTTCCGTTTCAACACGTGGTGCTCGTTGCGTGGATGTTTCAGATAACACATGGTTAACTGCAGTTTTATTATTATTATTTACATTATTATTATTGTTACTATCATTATTATTATTAGTATTGTTATTATTATTAATATTATTTTTTTTATTATTAGTAGTAGACCCCCTTCATTTTATTTTATTTTATTTTATTTTGTCATCCTTCTATTCTTATTCATTTTATTTTATTTTATTTTATTTTTATTATTTATTATTTTATTTTATCTTTTTATTATTTTCTTTGTTTTTATTTTTGTTTTATCCCCCATGCTAACCCTACCCACCGCAACACCCTATCCCTCTTTCTTTTTTTTCTTCTTCTCTTCCTTTTCTCCTCTCTCCCGCAGCCTCCCTTCTCCCTCTTCCTCTCTTCCCCGTTCGGCCGCACCTCTCCCTCCTTTATCTCCTTCTTCTTTTTCTCTCCTTCTTATTCTTTCCTTCCTTTCTTCTTCTCCTCCTTTTCTTCCCTCCCTCCCTCCTTTCTCTTCCACCACACTGCAATCCCCTTCCCCTGCTCTTCCTCACCCGCCGCATCTCCTCACTTCTCCCTCCCCGTCGGACCCCTCCCTCCATCTCCGGCCTACCACGCCCTGACCTGCCTTGCACCAACCTCTCGCTCACCAGGCCAGCGCCCCTCTACCCTTCCCCTCTTCCAGCCGGACCGACCAGCAGCAACGCCCTCCTCTCACCGGACCTTCTAAGTTGTGCCAGACCCGCTCTCCCCTTCCCCTTCACCTTAGAGCCGCTCCCCTTTCTGTTCGGCCGCCCTCCACCAGCAGACCGCCGCACCCCCGTTGTCCCTGTTCGTCCGCCCTCCTCCAGCAGACCGCCTCACCCCCCCTCCTCCTCTGCTCCGCCGGACAGCACCGAACTTCCTCCCTTCGAATCCGCACCAGACGGATCCCCTCCTTTCCCCTCGCCGGACAAGGTTTGTTTATTTTATTTTAATTTATTTTATTATTTTATTTTATTTAATTATTTGGATTGATTTAAATTTATGTTTATGTTATTAAGTTATTAAAGTTTTTATTTTAATTATTATTATGTTATTATTATTATTACTATATTATTATTATTATTATTATTATAATATTATAATATTAATATTGTTATTATTATTATGTTATTATTATTATTATTATGTTATTATTATGATTATTATTATGCTATTATTATTATTACTATTATTAATATTATTATGATATTATTGTGATTATTATTATGTTATTATTATTACTATTATTTTGTTATTGTTATTATTATTATTATATTATTATTAATAAAACTGGTTAAATTGATAATTGATTGAGTTGATGATCATTACATTGATAAAATGTTAATTAATTTAATTGATTGTGTTAACCATCTATTTAATCGAAGTTGTTAAATTGTTAGATAATTAATTTGGTTAGTCTCAGAGTTGTATACTTAATAAAAAATTTATTTAATGGTTTTGGGTTAATTGTTGATTAATTTATTTAATTATTATTGAACCTGTTCAGCAGTCAACTGAATTATTTGGTTTGTTGATATTTTTTTGGGTTGGCATTGAGGGTATTTTGGGTCCATTGTCTTAGGACCCTTTTGACGGCTTCATACGGTGCGACCATTGCACAACAGGAGTTCTGCGCCGTGTCGCTTCACGCACCTGTTTGAGGTAGGTGGTTTCGCATGCTTAGGGCGTTTGATCATTTAGTCTGCTAGTTGATTAATTTAATATTTATTTTATTTAAACACTGCTGTGAGTTGTCGGTTGGACTGGTAGAGCATGGGTTTTACTTTTGTTAGTGGCTGGTCTAGATTTCTGGGTTTATACTGTGTTGTGCCTTTGTTTTTGAACGAATGCAGCAATTGGAATTGATCCTGTTTACTGTCTTAGTGTGTGTTAGAGTGGGTACTGCACTGTTGGGTGTGTTGTTTTATTTTCATAAAACTTATAAACCAGTTTTCCAAATGTTTGATAAACTTTAATTTGACCCTCGAAATTCTGTAGTTCTTTCATGTTGTGTGGTTCTATGGTGTGTTTGGGTCTTGAACTTGATGAGTAGTTTGAACTTGGAATAATGAAAACAAAAGGGGAAGCCCTGGTATTAGGTGGGAGGACTAGACTAGCGTGCTAGTGATACAAGAGTGGCCTCAGCCCAGTTTCACTTAGCGGGATTGACGCTTACAACACTAACTAAACATTTGATGTTGACTGGGGACCACTACGGTAGGAGGTGTTTCCCTGCCGGTGGCTTGTGCATGGGAAATTTATGGTATGGTTCACCGAGACGTGAGGTTCTAGGGTCCCACACAACTTTAGTACTTAGGGCCTCTCCCACTTTTTTTCTTTTGTGCGATTATATACTCATCACTGGTTGGTTGGTGACCCCTATGGTTTCAAAATGTAAGGATGTTTCTTTTTATTTCAATTTCAAAAACCCCTTTTAAATATTTTGAAACTATCTTCCTTTCTTTAAAAACTGGTTACATCAAGATGTTAGTGCATTTATTTACTTTCCCTAAAATTTGAACATGTGAACTATTTTGGTCACCTAACCCTTTTCATGTGCAATCCTTTCTTTGGTGCCAACCTATTGAGGATTTCTCACACCCTACTTACAACTTTGTGTGTAAGTAGATCTGATTATGTCTGATGTAGGAAAATGAAAAGTTTTTGAGCACAGTGTCCCGAGTTGTTAGTTGACTCATCTGAGTTGGCGTTGGTGGTGGAGGCCTGATAGGGATATTCTTCCACCAGGTGACTGTTACTGGTTTGGTTTTTGGTCACCTTATTGGCAGTTGGTTGTGTTTGGGTTGTAGTTTTCCTTTTTTTGAGACCCGTTTGGGCTATTTTTTTAAACTTGTGGTTGTAACGTTGCTTTCAGATTTCAGATTACTTATGGGTTGTTTCTGGTTTTTGTACGGGTAAATCATTCCCAAAAGCTATAAATTTATACCCGGGCACTTGTTCCAGCCCGTGGGGATCGGGGACGCCCTTCGGGCCTTGCCGCAGGCCGGGTTGGGCGTCGAGTTGATGGTGAACCATTCGGTTCATGACAAAATGGTATCAAAGGAGGTTAACTCTTGGTCTATGTTATTTAGGATGAGTTTTGTTATACAGAATTTGGGACTGTCAGGGCTCGGAATTCATGTTATGAGTAGGGTTCCTGGCGTGCACGTCTCGTGACAGATACTGAGTCACCATGGAATATCAGGGTGCTTGTTTCACTTCTTTCCTAGGTGGGACGTCCAGGCTGCAGACTGTACATGGACACCGGGTAGGAATGTAGAGTTTTGACATGAAGTCGTTTTTTTCATATTTGGTTTATTGATGATTATTTATCCTGTTGAAAAATTTGGTTCCCCTGGGGATATGTAATACTGATGTTACTCCTTTATGACTGTTGTCCTGTGCAGCAAGATGCCTCCCTGGAGAGCTCCCATGCACCCACGGGAGGAAGCCGGAGAGAGTTCTCCCATGCCGCTTGATCAGAGATTGGTAGAGGCTATGGTCCGAGCCGTTCAGGCTTTGGAACAAGGGGTGACTCCTGCCCCCACCCCTATTCCAGCTAGAGGGGAAGAATCTGGCTCTAGGAAAGATAGAGCTCAGGAGTTTTTGAGGAACAAACCTCCTTCTTTCTAAGGAAGTTCAGAACCTCAGGAGGCAGAGGAGTGGCTTGAAAAGATAGAACGCATGTTCGATTTCCTTGACATGCCCGAGGAATTCTGGGTGAAGTGTGCCTCGTTCTAGCTAGAGGGTTCCAGTCGCAAATGGTGGGAATCAGTGGTCCAGGATGGGAAACATGAGAACATGAGCTAGAAAGATTTCAAGGGTATATTCAATGAGAAGTATTATCCAGAGCTCGTAGCCTATGCCAGATCTCGGGAGTTCATGGAGCTTTCGCAGGGGAATCAGACATTGATGAAATATGCAAACCGCTTTACTGAGCTAGTGCGGTACGCACCCGAGATAGTTTCGAGTGAATTCTTGAAAGCTCGGAAGTTTAAGAAGTGCCTTTGACCAGAAATCCACTCTCAGGTTTTCTTATTCAAGCTGAAGACTTATGCTGAGGTGGTCGATCGTGCTTGCATGGCTGAGATTGACCAAAGAGGAAAGTCGAGGTTTTCTGGATCAGTATCAGGCTTTGGTAGCGGCAGTTCCTCAGAGAAGAAGAGGAAGCGTGTTAAGCAGTGGAAGAAGAGTGGTGGTGGCTCAGGCCATCCCTCCAGGAAGACATCATCGGAGGATTCTGATGTGAGGCCCATTGTGTGCCATCAGTGCGGAAAGGCAAGGCACATCCGACCTGCGTGTCCACATCCTCCCAGACCTTGCTATGGGTGTGGAGTTATGGGGAACCTACAACGTTTCTGCGGGACTGTATGCCCTTACCAGAGTGGGACTAGATCCGTAGCTTCCAAGGGTGTATCAGTGTAGTTAGAGCTGACCAGAATGTCGAGATCTCGGTTTGGTGGTCGTGGTGGCAGGACCGGGTCATCTTCTGAGAAGAGCCAGATTAGGGCAGAGCCGCAGACGAGTGGTCGTTCTCAGGCAGGGACCAGGAAACTGCATGTTGTGGATCAGGCCCCAGTGGGATCTGATGTAGGGCCTTCGACGGTTTGAGGTACTATTCTGGTTGCATCTTCTATAGATGCAGTTTTATTTGATACTGGTGCTTTAGTTTCTTTTATATCTACTCGCCTTGTGAATCTTCTGAACCTACTGACCGAGGTGTTATCGTTTGCTATGGAGTTGGAAACACTGTTGGGAAAAAAGAGGGAGCAGGGCCTTAGGTGCCCATCGTGTGCACTCTCTGTATCAGGAGTCGAGACGGAATGAGATTTCTTGGTCCTTTACATGGACCTATTTGATGTGATCCTCGGTATAGACTAGATGGTGCGCTTCCAGGATCACATTGATTGCTATCAGCGCCAAGTCAGTTTTACGGCACCAGATGGAACTCCCCAGTTATTTCACGGAGAATGGGATCCTCGGTCGGGACGCACGGGAGCTCCACTCCATGAGTTGGAAAATCTTGCTTATCAGTTGTCGTCGCTTGCGCTGGAGGACGATGGTGGTGTTTTACAGGGCGGGTTACCTTGTGTAGTGGATGAGTTCCCAGAGGTCTTCCCAGATGATTTTTCTGGCTTACCCTCAGAGCGGGACGTGGAGTTCTTGATTGAGTTGGCGCCGGGAACATGTCCTATATCTCTTCCCTCATATCGTATGGCCCCTACTGAATTGAGGGAATTAAGGATAAAACTGGATGATTTGTAATCCAAAGTATTCATTCGCCTGAGCGTCTCTCCTTGGGCCGCACCGGTTTTATTCGTAAAGAAGGACGATGGAACCCTTCAATTGTGCATTGATTACCAGAAATTGAACAAGGTTACCATCAAGAATAAATACCCTTTTCCTCAGATTGATGATTTTTTCGACCAGATGAAGGGGGAAAGTGGTTCTCCAAGATTGATTTGCGTTCGGGATACCACCAGCTCAGGGTGAGAGAAGCAGATATCCCGAAGACGACTTTCTGAAGCAGGTACTGTCCCTTCGAGTACTTGGTCATGCCTTTCGGACTAACGAATGCCCCTGCAGTTTTCATGGCACTCATGAATAGGTTGTTCCAAAAATATCTCAACTCATTTGTTGTGGTATTCGTGGATGACATCCTGGTTTATTCTGGATCTGAGGAGGAGCATGAGCATCAGCTGTGCGTTGTTTTTGGCACTTTGCGGGATCACTGCCTGTATGCCAAACTCTCTAAGTCCTCATTCTAGATTAGGGAATTGAAGTTTTTGGGGCATGTCGTCTTAGAACAAGGGGTTTCAGTGGATCCCGAGAAGATCTGGGCAGTTATGTCATGGGAGCAGCCAAGAAATGTGTTTGAGATCCAGAGTTTTCTGGGCTTGGCTGGTTATTATAGGCGCTTTGTCCGGGACTTCTCACAACTTGCCTCCCCCATGACTGCACTCACCCAGAAAGGGGTGAAGTTTGAGTGGAGCCCTCATTGTCAGGAATCCTTCAAGGAGTTGAAGCGGTAGTTGACCACCACCCATGTGCTAACCATACCAGAGTCGGGAAAGGGCTATGTGGTTTACTGTGATGCTTCTGGTACGGGCCTTGGATGTGTGCTCATGCAGGATGACCATGTTGTGGCTTATGGTTCTCGCCAGCTCCGGCCACATGAGAATAATTATCTAACTCACGACTTAGAGTTAGTAGTGGTAATGCATGCTTTGAAGACGTGGTGTCACTATCTCTTTGGGGAGAAGTTTGTGGTCTATTCTGACCATAAGATCCTGGCCTACATTTTCACTCAAAAGGATCTCAATTTGAGGCAGCGTTGCTGGGTCGAGTACCTGCAGGGTTTTGATTTTGATATTGTCTATACCCCTGGAAAGGGTAATGTGGTAGCAGACGCTTTGAGAAGAAAAGTACCAGTGCAGGCATTGAGGAAGTCCAGCGATGAGTGGACTTTGATGGGGCTCTTCTCCCAGATGCACTTGGAGAGCAGGGAGCACAGTGCAGGAACCTTCTTGGCTAGCATCCAGTTGACTCCTGCTCTTCTAGAGTTGATTCAGCAAGAGTAGCCTGGTGATGAGCTGTGTCAGTGATCTATGCAGTTTCTTCACGGTGGGGAGACTCCTTCTGATTGGTCCTTGTCTCCCCAGAGGGTCTTGTGCTTCAAGGGCCATACTGTAGTGCCATTGTCTCTGCGGAAGGTGGTGATGTAGGATAGCCACCAATCTCAGTGGGTCGTCCATCCTGGTACCACCAAGATGTATTATGATGTTCTCCATCAGTTCTGGTGTCCAGGTCTGAGACGGGACATAGCCGAATTTGTATCCAGATGCTACACTTACCAGCAGGTAAAAGCAGAGCATCAGAGACCATCTGGCCTACTCCATCCATTACCCATTCCTAACTGGAAGTGGGAAGAGGTCGCCATGGACTTAATTATTGAGTTTCCTCATACACCTCAGGGAAGGAATGCTATCTGGGAAGTGATTGACCACTTAACCAAGTCATCTCACTTTATCCCGATCAGAGATACATCAAAGGTAGAGGAGCTGGGCTGCTTGTATGTTCAGGAGGTGGTCAGAATTCATGGTTTTCCATCGGTAGTTGTCTCTGACAGGGACCCCCGCTTTACATATCGGTTTTGGGGAGGCCTCCAGAAGGCCTTGGGGTCACAGATTAAGATGATCACAACTTACCATCCTCAGACCGATGTCCAGATGGATCGGGCGAATCAGATTCTGGAAGACATGCTCCGAGCCTGTGTGTTAGATTTTGGAGGTTCATGGGATAGCCATTTGGGACTGGTCGAGTTTGCTTATAATAACAGTTACCAGTCTTTCATCAGAATGGAACCCTTTGAGGAGCTCTATGGCCGGCCTTGTCGGTCTCCTCTATGTTGGGCTGAGGTAGGCGAGAGCTCACTCTTGGGACCGAGCCTTGTATAGGAGACGTCTGAGAAGGTCAAGCTAATTAGGTAGCAGTTGTTGATAGCTCAAAGTCACCACAAGTCCTATGAAGATCAGAGGCGGAGAGATCTTGAGTTTTCAGTGGGGGACAGAGTGTTCCTGAGAGTGGCACCTCGCTTGGGTCACCATCGTTTGGGGAAGCAGGGAAAGCTGACACCGAGGTATGTCGGAACTTTCGAGATTCTTGAGCGGATTGGAAAGGTGGCATACAAGTTAGCTTTTCCCTCGTAGTTGACGTCGATTCACGGCGTATTTCATGTCTCCCAACTAAAGAAGTACAACCCCGATCCGTCACATGTGCTGAATTGGGAAGAGCTGGAGATAGAGTCCGACTTATCTGTGTTTGAGCGACCAGTACGGATAGTGGATTCTCAAGAGAAGGTGCTGCGTGGAAATTCCTTTCCTCTGGTCTGTGTTCTATGGCAACATGGGAATGATGAGCACGAGACTTGGGAGTAGAAGTCGTGGGTTGAGCAGGAGTACCCATTTCTATTCTCTGATCAGGCATCGAGCTGACTTTATGAGGTCGGAAAGTTTTCATGGTGGGGAGAATTGTCACACCTGGACTTCGTTGAGGTACAAATTTATTTTTAAATTTTTATTTTGTGAATTATTTTCCTATTTGTTTAAATTATTTGGTTATAGCATGGGCTGAACCCGGTGCGGGTTGCCCGTTGTGGCAACGGTGTGTGCGCGCGGGCCTTGCGCCGTGCAGCGCACGGGCATGGCACGGGCGAAGCCATGCGGCTTTGCCATTTCAACGCGTGGGGCTCGTTGCGCGGACGTTTCAGATAACACATGGTTAACTGTAGTTTTATTATTATTATTTACATTATTATTATTGTTACTATCATTATTATTATTAGTATTGTTATTATTATTTTTATTATTGTTATTATTATTAGTAGTAGTCCCCCTTCATTTTATTTTATTTTATTTTATTTTATTTTGTCATACCTATATTCTTATTCATTTTATTTTATTTTCATTTATTTTTATTATTTATTCTTTTATTTTATCTTTTTATCATTTTCTTTGTTTTTATTTTTGTTTTCTCCCCCATGCTAACCCTACCTGCCACCACCCCCTATCTCTCTTTCTTTTTTTCTTCTTCTTCTTCTCTTCCTTTTCACCTCTCTCTCGCAGCCTCCCTTCTCCCTCTTCCTCTCTTCCCCGTTCGGCCGCACCTCTCCCTCCTTTCTCTCCTTCTTCTTTTTCTCTCCTTCTTCTTCTTCTTTCCTTCCTTTCTTCGTCTCCTCCTTTTATTCCCTCCCTTCCTCCTTTCTCTTCCACCATGCTGCACTCCCCTTCCCCTTCTCTTCCTCACCTGCCGCGTCTCCTCACTTCTCCCTCCCCGTCGGACCCCTCCCTCCATCTCCAGCCTACCACGCCCCGACCTGCCTCACACCAGCCTCCCGCTCACCAGGACGGTGCCCCTCCGCCCTTCCCCTCTTCCAGCCGGACCGACCAGCAGCAACGCCCTCCTCTCACCAGACCTTCAAAGTTGCGCCAGACCCGCTCTCCCCTTCCCCTTCACCTTAGAGCCGCTCCCCTTCCTGTTCGGCCACCCTCCACCAGCAGACCGCCGCACCCCCGCTGTCCCTGTTCGGCCGCCCTCCTCCAGCAGACCACCACACCCCCCTCCTCCTCTGCTCCGTCGGACAGTGCCAGACTTCCTCCCTCCGAAGCCACACCGGACGGATCCCCTCCTTTCCCCTCGCCGGACAAGGTTTGTTTATTTTATTTTAATTTAATTTATTATTTTATTTTATTTAATTATTTTGATTGATTTAAATTTATGTTTAAGTTATTAAGTTATTAAATTTT
Organism: Viscum album; assembly: GCA_963277665.1. NCBI lineage: Eukaryota > Viridiplantae > Streptophyta > Magnoliopsida > Santalales > Viscaceae > Viscum > Viscum album. The sequence goes on along the minus strand of OY728155.1, from coordinate 1,963,006,607 downwards.
TTATTTTAATTATTATTATGTTATTATTATTATTACTATATTATTATTATTATTATTATTATATTATTATATTAATATTGTTATTATTATTATGTTATTATTATTATTATTATGTTATTATTATGATTTTTATTCTGCTATTATTATTATTATATTATTATTACTATTAATAATATTATTATGATATTATTGTGATTATTATTATGTTATTATTATTACTATTATTATGTTATTGTTATTATTATTATTATTATATTATTATTAAAACTGGTTAAATTGATAATTGATTGAGTTTATGATCATTACATTGATAAAATGTTAATTAATTTAATTGATTGTGTTAACCATCTATTTAATTGAAGTTGTTAAATTGTTAAATAATTAATTTGGTTAATCTCAGAGTTGTATACTTAATAAACAATTTATTTAATGGTTTTGGGTTAATTTTTGATTAATTTATTTAATTATTATTGAACCTGTTCAGCGGTCAACTGAATTATTTGGTTTGCTGATATTTTTTTTGGGTTGGCATTGAGGGTATTTTGGGTCCATTGTCTTATGACCCTTTTGACGGCTTCATACGGTGCGACCGTTGCACAACAGGAGTTCTGTGTCGTGTCACTTCACGCACCTATTTGAGGTAGGTGGTTTCGCATGCTTAGGGCATTTGATCATTTGGTCTGCTGGTTGATTAATTTAATATTTCTTTTAATTAAAAACTTTTGTGAGTTGTCGGTTGGACTGGTAGAGCATGGGTTTTACTTTTGTTAGTGCCTGGTCTAGATTGTTGGGTTTATACTGTGTTGTGCCTTGGTTTTTGAACGAATGCAGCAATTGGAATTGATCCTGGTTACTGTCTTAGTGTGTGTTAGAGTGGGTGCTGCACTGTTGGGTGTGTTGTTTTATTTTCTTAAAACTTATAAACCAGTTTTCCAAATATTTGATAAACTTTAATTTGACCCTCGAAATTTGGTAGTTCTTGCATGTTGTGTGGTTCTATGTTGTGTTTGTGTCTTGACCTTGATGAGTAGGGTGAACTTGGAATAATGAGCACAAAAGGGGAAGCCTGGGTATTAGGTGGGCGGACTAGACTAGCGTGCTAGTGATACAGGAGTGGCCTCGGCCCAGTTTCACTTAGCAGGATTGACGCTTACAACACTAACCAAACATTTGATGTTGACTGGGGACCACTACGGTAGGAGGTGTTTCCCTACCGGTGGCTCGTGCACGGGAAATGTATGGTATGGTTCACTGAGATGTGAGGTTCTAGGGTCCCACACGGCTTTAGTACTTAGGTCCTCTCCCACTTTTGTTGCTCCTGTGCGATTATATACTCATCACTGGTTGGTTGGTGACTCCTGTGGTTTAAAAAGGTAAGGATGTTTCTTTTTCTTTCAATTTCAAAAACCCCTTTTTCCTATTTTGAAACTATCTTCCTTTCCTTAAAAACTGGTTACATCAAGATGTTAGTGCATTTATTTACTTTCCCTAAAATTTGAACCTGCGAACTGTTTTGGTCATCTAACCCTTTTCATGAGAAATCCTTTGGGTGTAAGTAGATCTGATTATGTCTGATGCAGGAAAATGCCAAGGTTTTGAGCATGGTGGCCCGAGTTATTAGTTGACTCATCTGACTTGGCATTGGTGACGGAGGCCTGACAGGGATATTCTTCCACCAGGTGACTGTTGCTGGTTTGGTTTTTGGTCACCTTTTTGGCAGTTGGTTGTGTTTGGGTGGTAGTTTTCCTTTTTTTGAGACCCGTTCATGCTATTTTGTTAAACTTGTGGTTGTAACGTTGCATTCAGATTTCAGATTACTTATGGGTTGTTTCTGGTTTTTGTACGGGTAAATCGTTCCCAAAAGCTATAAATTTATACCCGGGCACTTGTGCCAGCCCGTGGGGATTGGGGATGCCCTTCGGGCCATGCCGCGGGCTGGGTCGGGCGTCGAGTTGATGGCGACCCGAATCGGTTCGTGACATAATGTCACATGCCAGTTATTACCTTATGAGAAGAACTACCCTATCCATGATCTTCAGTTAGATACTATTACGAATGTACTCGAAATGTGGTATCATTATCTATTTTAAGAATGGTTTATAGTATATTAAAATCATAAGATCCGGAAATATATTTTTACTCAGATGGATCTGAACTTGAGATAGAGATGTTGGTCTAAGTATCTTCATATAGTTTGTTTTTATATTGTATATATCCATGGAAAAGGAAATGTGGTAGCTGATGCATCGAGCAGAAAATTACTGACAAAAGAAGTGAAGTAATCATATGAGTAGTGGTCTCTGATGAGTTTGTCTACTGAGATGAGCTTGGGAGTAAAGTATTTTGGTGGACATGTGTTCTTGGGTTTGATAAAGGTTGAATCGTATTTTCATGAGAATGTTTGGCTTGAGAAGATGACAGTCATTGAGAAATGATACTTTGGAGAAATTTTAAATGGTGGAGAGACCATATGCTAGTTGTCTCAGTCTCCTAGGGAGTTTTATGCCTAGTTATTCAGTTAATTGTTTCATTTTCCTTGAGTTAGGAGTTTCTAGATAGTGTAAACTGGTTATGTTTGTCTGTTCACCCTAGCGATACAAAGACGTACCAAAATTTCAGAAGTTGTAATTGGTGGTTGGGGATGAGGTGGCCAGTTGCAGATTTTTTGTTGTTGTGTCTCACTTTACAAAGAGTTAAAAAATAACACCAGAGACCTGCAGGTTTTTTTAATCCTTTACTTATTCCGGTATGGAAGTGGGATGATATTTCCTTGTATTTTTTTTATTAGTTTACCATGGTATCTTGGTGGGAAGGATGCGATTTTTTTATTATTGATAGAATTTCTAAATCAACACCATTCTTTCCAATAAAGGAAATGGGGAAATTGGAACAACTTTGGGAATTGAATGTTTGAGAGATTTTAAAGATTCACAGGGTTCCCTATATAGTTTTTTTATAGGGACTCGAGGTTCACATCCAAATTATATATAGTTTGGTATAAGGTAATGGGTTCCCAATTTAAATTGAGTGTGAATTTTCATCCAAATATGGATGAATAGACAAAGAGGTATATACAGGTTCTTGAGGATATATTCTGATCATGTGTTCTTGATTTAGGTGGATCTTGGGATAATCATTTTCATTTGGTTGATTTTTCTTATAAAAATAGTTATCATTCTTTGATCAGGATCAAACCCTTTTGTGGCTTTGTGTGGATGGCCATTTTGATCTCCCTTGTGAGTGGCAGATTTGGGAGAGTGGTCCTTGGTGAGGCCATGTGTTGTTTAGGAGACGACAAAGGTGGTACAGTTGATTCGGAGTTGTTTGATCATGGTAAAGAGCCATCAAAAATCTTATGCAGACCATCATCATCAGCTTCTAGAGTTTGATGTTTATGATTGGGAATTTTTCAGATTTTCACCTTGCTTAGTACATCGTTAGTTAGGTAAGTAGGGGATGTTGGAACCAGGGTTCATAACCCCCTTTGAGATCATTTAGTGACTAGGAAGGGGGCCTACTGGTTGCTTTTATGTTCTATCTTGACTTCTATACATGGTGTATTTCATGCTTTCTATTTAAGGAGGTATATACAAAATCCTTCCCATGAGATTAGGTGGGAGGATTTTGATCATGAGCCTGATACCACTTTTGTTGTGTAGCTAGTTTTGATTATGGATCACCAGGATAAGGTACTACACAGTAAAATTATCCCGCCATTATGGGTATTGTGGTAGTGTGGACAGGATCTCCACAAGGAATGTGAGCAGGAGTCATTTATTAGGTTGTAGTGGCCTTCTCATTTTTCAAATCTAGGATCTTGAGATATTTTTAGGGATATAATGATTTTATGGTGGGGATATTGTAACACCCCACTAACTCTATATCAGGTATGTCCTAGTCAATTATTTTAGATTCCATTTTCTATTGGGTTAGTATTTTCAACCTTGAATTATAAGGATACATGTAATAGTGAAGTTGTTTATTTTTTTGAATTTTCATCTTTTCCCTAGACTTTCTACTATTTGCGGGGTAGTTACACAACGTGTAATTGGATTAAATTTTTTTTAATGGTTTCTAGATATATTTATTGAACTATATTACAAAGCATGATAATTTAACATTTCGTGTAAGAGTTACATGTCATGTAATGTCAAAAATTGAGTTTTTCATCCAAGGAAATTCACTTTTTAGTGTAACTTAAAATGAAAGGGTTTCATGACATGTAAATGTATTATATACCTTTTAATTTACCGAGTTTCATTTTTAGGGTAATGTGTGGGTGTTTGGGGCTTAATTATCCTTTTAAACCTTCTCTGTCTTTCTAAAAATCTTACCCTAGGAAATTCTGGGTGACTTCCTTCCATATAGATCAATTCATTCAGCGATTGATCACCATTGGGTTAGAAATTATCTTCTCTGAGTAAGAACTCCTCTTGGTATTTTTTTTTCTGATTTCATCTATATTTAAGCTATCGATTTGTGACTGAATAGTGTTTTTTATCAATTCTATTCACATTCTTGGTGTGACTTGTTTTTCGAAGTCCGTTCTCTTGGGTTCTAATCCCCATTGTTAAAGGAAGTTAGGTTTTCTATGCTCTTAAGGTAGGAGGATCTATTCAAGTGTTCTAATTTACTTAAATGATTATTTTTCTTATTCATTCATTGAGATTTGAAATGGAATTGATTGTGTTGAAATTGAAAAGGGAATGGGTTCTTGTTTTAAAGGTGGTTTTCTTTGAAATTTAATTTCTTTGATTTGAAATGGGAAATGGATTTCTAAACCCTAAAGAATATTGGCTTGGATTCAGTATGGTTTTATAAAATATGTGATAATGTTTTAAAAAAATAGAAATTGAAAAGCATTGCACAACATGAACCTTGGGTGAATCAATAAATAGGCATGGGTAACCTTATTGTACATGACACCACTAGGAGGTAACCTCTTATATGTCGACAGTCTATGGTAGGCCTCGATGTTAATTGGACCAAACATTATTCCTTGTTATCTTTGTGAGTGTCTAGTACGTATTGTCCAATAGGCTAGATCTCGGATGGTAGGTGAACTGTTGTTTATGGTTGTTTAATGCATTATAGATTATTTAATGGATGCTAGGTCACATTTTTATTTGCATATTATATATTTACCTATATTGTTTCCAACTTTGGAAATATGTTATGAAATTTTTGAAAACTCAAGGATTTTTTGAAAAAGGATTTAAATTTTTTTATTTATAAAATTTCTTGTAAAAATGTTTTTCAAAGCATGAACTTGTGTATTATTGTTATTATAATTTGTATAGATTATTTGGTGGCATCATACTGAGCTCTATTTATCTCACCATACTTATTCCAGTGGGAGGTTATAGACTTTTTTTCTAGATACAGGTAAAGGGAATAACACTCCATAAAGATAAGGCTTCCCTTTATGTTTTTGTTTTAGTTTAGAGGTGATGATTGGTCACAAGGATACTAGTTTTGTCTAGTTTTATCATAATTTATGGATTTTTCCTATTAGGATCTATTATATCTACCTCGTTTCCAATTTGAACAATGGTTGTATGTCTTTTTATCCTTGTATATGATACTTGTTTCATTGTATTTTTTTACCCCACCCCTTAATGGGCAAGACTTGGTTGATTGATTTGGTTGACCTGAGTTATTCTATTACAGTTAGTAACACTACCGGTTACCCCTTATGATGGGTTATCAAATACAAAATTATATTTTGGTTTAAAGTCTTATTTTCAGGGGATTATGGAATTTAATTCCATCCCAAAATAAAATTGGTGCTTATTGTTGGTATTTGGACCATTAAATGGGTTTTTTACATACCCTAGAGAAGGTAGTCAGAGATCATTTAGTTCAGTTCCACTTAATGGGACACATCATACACTTTAAGGTCATGTGTAAAGGACCAACCATGTAGTTTAATGTCATCTAATGAGTATGTATAAGTGGTAGGTGCCTAGAAATATTTGGTAGGAGAATTACACAGGAACATCCCTTTCTAATGTCTATAATGGATTTCATGGCCCAATGGGAGTTACGGGGATCTACTGATTGAGATGTGGCCTACGAAAGTAAATATAAAAATTAATGGAGTGGTTATGGTTCTTCAAGTAAGGGTATGAAAATTTATATAATATGTCCAATAGAGTTATATGACCATAATTGGAATGTGTCATATTGAGGGAACTTATGATTTGATGGAGATTTGAGTATATTTATTTTGGGCCTTGAAATTCAATCCTATGTAACCTATCAATTATAGAAATTAGAACCTACATAGTTTGAGTGACATAGTTTAAGTTCATATTCCAGGATAGTACTATGCAGTCTAACATCACACAATATTTAAATTGACATTCATTTTAACATCATGCGATGGGGGTATTAGTTTTGTGAATGGTGTGATAATAGAGAATTGAGTGGCGCTTATGCATATGGAGCTACCCTAGAAGAAAGATTCGGGGCTTACACCTAGTAAGTGTCCCAATAAGAGGAATTTTCTATTATGATAGTGGAACAATAAACACTTATATCTAAGAACATGTGAGTTATGATCGGTGTGAGAAATAAGAGACAACATAAGATCAAAACCATCGTAAAATTATATTCAGACAGGTCTTACACCAGAACTAGAATTCCAAGATTGAACTTACCACCACTTCTACTAATGGAATAGGGAGAGAAAATGGAAGGAAAGAGGGATATTTTATCGGGTAATATAGGCTAGGGGCTTACTCCAGGAGGGATCCCCTATAATAATATTCTCATTATATTTTGAAGGATGATGGTAGGGCTATGGAATGGGATCGAACAAGGAAGAATATGGGATTAATCCATAAGGGATGCCCGTTTTAGTATCTATGTTTGTTTTTAAACATCAGATTGGGGCATACACATCCGCTTATTAGAAGAAAAAAACTCAGGAATGCTGCCAAATTCACTTCAAATTTTAGGAATCAGGTGGAAAGTAATCTCTATTGTTTTAAATAAAAAACTCCCACCACAACCTCCTAGATTAGGTTCATCTTTACCAAAATAATGAATGATTATAAACATCCAAAGGACTCCATATATTGGGGAGGTTAAGTGGAGGTCATACTTTACCATGGGAATGCATGATCAAAAGGGGTCACACTGATGCACCCAAAATTTTATTATATAGATCTATTGGATTTGGGGAGGGATTTGATATTTCATGTTTAGGGTTTCTACCATAATTAATGAAGGCCATAGGGTTATTAGAATATATATTGATGGGGAGTAAGTGTCATGTGAATGGAGGTTGGGTACAAAAGGTAATCATAAAAGTGGGACCATGGAAGGTTTGACTCTAAATGTATATGGGGTCATACAATATTGTGATGAATTCATACATCATCCATGGAATAAAAATTGATTTATGTGGGATGAATCTCATGGATGATTTTCATGGGATTTTTTACGTGATCATTTCACATTGTATTTTTATTTTCTTCCTTATATTTAATGTTTCTTGTTGCCTATGTAATCATACTCTTTAAACTACTGGTTTCTATCACATTTATCGTTTTTCTCCACAATTAACCATTTCAAAAGGGAGTATTTATAAGTGATCATTGAGGATGTTTCAGGTTGGACACAAGATGATTGTTTGAGGAATCACATGGGGCCTACATTATATGGTCATGTAACTAATGTTACCAAAAAATCCTGATCGATCATAAGGGAGGTAGGTCCCCAAGCCATAGAATTGGAATCTCCTCTCATGATCATATGATGGTTCCACCTCCAAATAGTAAAATGAGTGTCATTGAGATTACATGGACCGATTTTCATGGTTTGATCTTAAATTCAATTTGTGTAAGGGGAATAAATTACATAGCCACAAGGATGGATCCAAAAAAAAAATTTATCCTTTGATTGATTCTTCTGATGGATTATTTACTTTTGAAAAAAACTGAGGCATCTTTACTTCCAAACTCTAACTTGTTGGAAGTCATTTTCTGAGAAAGTGGTAGTTAACACTACTTATCATCCATGCAATAGAAAATAAAAGTGTCACTCAAGTTTCTTATGATTATGATATTCTCTAATAGATCTAGATTTATTATTGATGATTCCACACTCTTATGAATCATGTATTTAATTATGAAAAATATTTATTCCATGACTCGGGATTTATGGTCCATAAATTATTGGGTATGATTTCATAAGTTACAATAATGTTATAATATCCTTATTCTTACCTTATGCAAACTTATGAACCTCAGTTAGTTTCCCCCATTTTTATTCTTACTGGGCATCTGAGATCACTATTTCTTGTGTTTATATTTACCCATGTTATGAAGAAAGGTTTGGAGTTGTATATGTTTAAGAAGGTTACTGTGTTAGAAGAAATTTTTGGGAGATTTTGAATACATGTCATGAAATGAGTTCATTATGTATATACTCTCCAAACACACTAATCCATTTTAAATCTTAATAATTAATTATTATAAGATGTATTAAATATTCATTTTAAATGATATAATATTTATGAAAATGATTCTTGAGTCACCTTAGTTGGTTTCAAAGTAGGGTTTGGTTATTTTTTGATGTTAGATTTTAAGGGATGAGAGGATATAACCTATAACCGCCTATGATAAACTAAAGTGATATAGGATGAACCTAAAGTGTCATAGGTTGATAATAATATTTCATAATTTAAGATAAATTAGGATTTATTTTCATTATCATATGATTTATCAATCTGATTAAAATTGATTAATACTCACACTAACCTTTTTAGTGAATGAAAATAATGAGAACCTAAATAAAATATAGAAAGGTATGATTATTATACATTCATAAACATTAAATGTATTATTTGTATATGGTTATACCCACACTTTTATATCTAGATAATTTCTTAAGTGTATCACATCACCATTTCAATCATTATTTGTTGACTTGTTAGGGAAAACATTGAATAGTAAGATTATTGTATCTAAAATCTATAGCTCTTGTATAATAATAGTTTATGACAATATGATTCTTGAAAATATTTTTATCTATATCTAGTCGAATTTGATGTGATTTTGGGAATGGTTTGGCTATCTCTATATAGATCCCATATCAATTACTAGGGAAGAAAATCACATTTGATATTCTTAATCAACCTATAATATTCTATCAATATAAGGATAAGCATGAAAATACAAGGGAAATTACTTCCATTATATGGGACTCAATACCTATTCATGGAGGATATTAATCTCAAATGGTTGGGTAGAAAATCAACATTGAAGATATGCCTATTTTTAGGAATATGATAGTTTATTTCCTTAAAAGTTTCCTAGTATTCCCTTGAATTGTGAAGTTGAGTTTTCAATAGAACTTATACCTGGTTCTAAACCAAGATCAAAGGATCCTTATAGAATTACCCAAATTTAGTTGAATGAATTAAATTAAAAACTCTATTAGATATAAAAATGGCATTTATATTATATAGTGAATCACCATGAGTTCAATTGATTATTTTTATTAAGAATAAATATTGTTAAATAAATTTTTTTCATTTATTATTATGAAGTTAACATGATCAATATTAAGAACTAGTACCTTCTACCCCATATTGATGACTTGTTTGATCAAATTTGTGAGGCATAATACTTTTCAAAGATTTATCTTCGATCTGGATATCATCAGATAAGAGTCAGAAGTGATGATATACCAAAGAAAAAATTCCATACAATGTATAGAAACTTTGAATTTATAGTTCTACTATTTGGACTTTCCAATTACCCAACTATCTTCATAGATGTAATGAAAAAAGTCTATAGAGATTACTTGATCAGTTCATGGTAGTATTTATAGATGATATTCTTATATATTCTAAAATAAAGGAAGAGCATGATGATAATTTGAGGATTGTGTTGAAGACCTTGAATAAGGATATGCTATATTTCAAATTTGGAAAGTGTGAATTATGAATATAGAAAGTATCATTCTTAGGTCAGGTAATTACAAGCGATATTATATTAGTGGATCCTTCAAAGATATAGGTTATTTATAAATGACACTAACAACCCACTATTATAGAGACATATATGTTTCTTATATCGGATGGATACTACCAATTTTTTTAAAAACAAATTCTCTAACCTATCAAATCCAATAAAAATGTTTATTTAGAAGGGAGCCAAGTTACATTGGACATATGTATGTGAAAAAAATTTCAAGGAGCTGAAGAGAAGATTGGTCAGTGCACTTGTGATTATAATAACCTATAGTTGAAAAGGGTTTTTGATATACAGTGATGTATCAAATAAGTGGTTATGATCTTTTCTCATGAAAAGTGTCCTAGTAGTAGTGTATATCTCATGGAAATTGAATTTTCTTGAGAAAAATTACCCGACTCATGATTTGGAGATAGTATCGGTAATTTTTTCATTGAAAATATGAATGCATTGTCTCTATAGTGAAAGGTATGATATATGTATATATAATGATCATAAAATCTATAATTATATATACATATAGGAATATTTGAATATAAATAAAAGTACATAGATTTAGTTGATTAAAGATTATGATTTATCAATACATTACCACCTTGGGAAGGTGAACAAGGTAGTTGATGCTATGAATCGAGAGGATTATGTTTTATTTTCCATGATTAGGATTACAAGAAATCCAATACATATAGATTTATAGAGGATGAACCTTGAAATATTGAGGGAAGGGGAGGAATTATATCTTGTTCAAATTAATTTTAAACCATCCATCTATGTGAAGATTAAAGATGTGTAGAAGGAGAATTTGGAACTATAAAACAAGGTAAGAATTTTTCTAGAGTTCAACCTTTAACATGATAGTATGTTGAAATTCAGGAATTGGGTATGTGTCCCTCCAATACCAAAATTTAATAACAAGCTCTTGGATGAAGCACATATATCATCATTCTCTATCAATCCTGTAAGTATAAATATCAATCAAGATTTCAAATAGCATTTCCAGTAGGGAAAATATGAAATTTCATATTGTGGGGTATATATCTTGATTCCAGCTATGTCAAAAAGTTAAGGATAAACATAAAACGTCTATGATTATGATGAAACCATTACCCATACAATAATTTAAATGGGAAAACATCACCATGTATTTCATTTAAGGACTCCCCAAGACATTTAAATTCCATAATTCTATTTGTATTATAGTTGATAAACTTATGAAGGTAGAACATTTCAGTACCATCAAGGAATATTTTTCAATTCATTAACTTTATATGATATATATTAAAAAGGAGGTAAGTTTTCAAGGATAACCACTCTTAATTTTATTTGATCGAGATCATAAGATTACCTTGAAGTTCTGGGAAAGTATTTAGAAAGTATTGAACAAAGAGTTGAATATTAGTATCGTACATTATCCTTATATATATGGTTTTCCTAATAGAATCATCAAAATCCTAGAAGATGTGATGAGAGATTTATCTATAGAATTCAATGTTTGTTGGGATCAACACATTCCTCTAGTAAAAGTTTATTATAATAATATATTTTACTTGAGAATTTAGATAGATCCTTATGAATCCTATATGGAAAGATGTATGTAACTATAACATGTTGGGATAAAGTGAAATAATTAAAGATATTGGGGTCTAAGATATATATGGAAATTATAGAGAAGGTTATATATTTTAAGGAGAAAATCATTGAAGTTCATAGTAAATAATAATGTTATACAGGAAATTTATGGAGAGATCTACAGTTTTAAGTTTGTGACAACGTATTTCTATGAAAATCTCCTTGAAATAAAGTTATGATATTTATAAATAAAGGGAATTTTAGACCCTAGATATATCAGTCTCTTTCTGATTATTGATTATATCATGATGGTAGCTTATCAATTTGGATTTTCACCAAACCTCTCCCAAGTTCATGATGTATTCCATGTATAGATTTTGAGGAATCATATACCTTATCCTTTATATGTACTAAACTCATAAGTTGTATAACTGGAGAATGACCTTTCTAATGAGGAACAACTAATGGAGATTCTGGATCGAAGATGTAAAGGGTAGCGGGACAAGATGACTTACCTATTCAAAATTTAGTGGTGAAACCATAAATTTGATGATTATACATGGAAACCCAATGATTTAATGTGGAATAAGTCTCTATGATTATTTTCTTCAGAGCAATGGGATTTTGAGGGTGAAATTCTTTTATGGAGTGTAGAAAGTAACACCCATAGATTTTAAAAGATTTTTCTCTATAATAATTTTGATGTGTTAAATAGCTTGTGATGCATGAAAAACCGAACTTAAGTGAATAATTATTTATTAAAATATAAAATTAAACACTTTATTATAATTTTGACTGAAATTGATAAAATAAATGAATTTGTAAAAAGGGTTAAACTCACCTAAGGAAATACTATTAATTCATGAGAAACTGTTTTGAATTGTTTTATTAAATTATACATTTTATATTAAATTTAATACTTTTGAGGAATGATATCAATAAAATTTATTGATAAATTTGATGTGATAATTAATAAAATCAATTAAGGACATCTAAAAAATGGTTAAGTGATGATAATGAATAATAGTCTAATAATTCCTTGTTAAAAAGAAATGTTTTGTTAATAGAAATTGTTTTATTTAAATAAAAATTCATATTATTTATAGTATTAAAGTTATGAAAAATTATTTTTTATTTACTTATAAAATGAATTATCATTCATACATTGATAAATTCATTTTAAGGTAAAATGATATATTTTATCAAAAACTATTTTTTATATCCTCAATATATTTTATCTTAATAAATTTAATTAATCATTATTGAGGAATGATTTTAATGAAATGTAAAGATACTATATTCAATAAATCAAATTTAAATTCATATAATGGTTTTATTATGTACGTAATGTGAGTCAATTCATTTTTGTCATAAAGGTATATTTTATCTGAAAATGGTTTTTACACATTTTCTGTGTGGATATAAGAATTAATTTCATAGACCATTAGTATTTAAATTTGATAAAATTGATTCCATATTTGGAATAATCAAGTAAAAATAATTTCATAATTTCAATTTATTTTATGGTCATAAAAATATGTTATCATGGTAAAGAGTTAAGTTGTCACGGTATAGGTTAAAAGGGGTTAAAAGGGGTTAAACTAAGGGGTGTGGCTTATAATATCAAAAAAAATATAAATTTTATTTTTTGATTGGATTTAGACATTTCCTAACCATATAATCTAAATTTCAATTACCTTTTGAAACTTCATGAAAGCTAATTTATATTATTTTAATGTTAATGGTATTCACAAGGGTGTCACTCCCATCACATATAAAATATAACCTCATCTCCTCACTTATCCACACACTTTGAGCACCATAGATCGACCAAAATATTCCCAAATTAATTTCCAAATATCCTAAATACATACTAAAGGTAATTTTATCAGAAAAATACCAACCTAATAATGATTAAGGTGTATCCCAAAGGAGGATTCCTGAGGAAGATGTAATTGTCTTAACCGAGTTTCTTTTTCAAGTTTATTTATTCTTCAAACTACTATAAATCTTTTATATCCATCTTAATTTGGTGAAATAATTATATAAGATATATTTAAATGTTACTAGTTTTATATAATAACCATTATATACTTCTCATGTATCCAAAGGAAAATTCAAGCATAACTCATGCATACGTGAAGACTACCGCCTCCGTGGAGTGAAGTAATTCATTTTTTTATCATTGAAACTCATATATGGTTATATAGATGGATTTAATAAATATATATTATATTTATAAAATAATTATTCTTCATGTTTATATTATAATTTTCCTTTTTTTCTTTTCTTCCATTGAAAAATGAAAACATCACTCGTGCGTATGTGTGACCACCACCTCCATGAAGTGATGTAATTCGATTTTCATGACCACCTTACATGGTTTGTTCTAAATGTGTATATAATGAATAAATATTATATTAATGATGTTATTAATAATATTTATATTATTAATCCCTAAAAAAGGATTAAGGAATGGAATCAACAAATCAAAAATTATGTGAAAAATAAAATAGTTGACTCCCACATATTGATTTTAATGATATTTTTTAATAAATAGATATGTAGAAATTATAAGGGAATTACATATAGTATGATAATTATTAATATGATTTTTTTATAAATCTAAAACAAATCTAAGTTTATTTTCTATGATTTTAGCTCACGTATGTAGCAAGTCATGACTTTTCGTAAGGTATTATGTAATAATCTTACTTTTTATCAGGATTTCTTATGTTTCAATTCCCATTATAAGAAATTGTTCATTAATTATCTTATAAACCACATAAAGTTTATTATCATATATTTAAATATAGTATTTTAATGTATTATTTCCATTTTCCCTCTTTGGTGCTCAGAAGGTCCAAAATAATGTTTTTAATAAAAACTAAACTTATTTCTTCCTTTTGGTTGGTAGTATTTCTCCCCATATCCATGTTCTTTAAAACTATTTTATGTAAGTTATTATCTACTATTAAATTAATTGTAAAGTGATTTTTATATTATCTTTGAATTTGTTTAAAATATTTAAAGGAATATTGTTGTCATTTTTTGAATGGGTCATTTTTTAATTATTTTTAAAAAAGTGAGAAAATAATGTTTTTAAACATTTATAGCATAAATAGATTTTTCCATAGTAATATCCTTTATATATAAATAATATTGCTTTTAAAAGTTCATCTTTTTACAAAAAAAAACATATTCCCATTTTTTAGGAATTTTTAGTTACTAAAAGTTTCAAAAATAAAATGAAATCTCTTCTTGTTTTTAAAAGAATATTTTTAATTATTTTGTAAAATTATTTATCTTATTTGTCAAGATCCTTTTAGGATTGTTATATTTCACAGGGTATATTATATTATGATCTCATCTAATTTATTTTTATATATGGATTATGATGATGATTTTTTCATAATGTTCTCATGAAACACATTTCTTTTCCATTTGTTAATTATACTATGATGAAATGATGAATGGAATAAATATGTAAAGTTTATCAATATGTGACTGGTTGGTCCATTATAGCCCTAAAATGTATCAGGTGATATTTTATTTATCATTATCTCAAAGGTTGAATGGGTGGTTATCCCAGTCCTAGGAAGGGTATATGGTCACTTACCTTAATCCCAAGAAGGTACATGACTGGCTATTCCAAGACTAACATGTGATGAATATCTTGGTTAGTAGCCTTTATATATTATTTCTATGATAAATTATATTCCAAATACATATATCTTATGATTATAATATGTTATAATGACATGTGATTTATTATTGATGGTTCCACACTCTCATGAATCATGTACTTCATTATAAAAAATCATAATCCAATGAATCATGATTTATGGTCAGTGACTTATAGGGTAAAATTTTGTAATTTATGATCATGATAACATGACTTTACACTTATCTTATACAGACTTATGATCATAAATTTATATCTCCCATGTTTAACCTTACTGAACATCAGAGATATCCCTTTCATTTATTTCTATTTCCCTAGGTAATGAAAAAATTTTATAAGTATGATATGTCTAAGAAGGGTACTATGTGATAAGAAATTTTAGGGACATGTTGAATATATTTCATAAAATAAGTCAATTATGTTTGTTCATTCTCCAAATACACTGAACCTTTATGGATATCCAGAATGTATTATTATGATAGGTATTGAATATTCATCTAAAATGATGTAATATTTATTTAAGTGAGGCTTAGTTCACCTCTCATGGTTGCTTGAGCCTTGTCAAAGTAGTATCAAAGTGATAGAGTCCTAAGGATAAAGTTTGAAGATTGAATCCTTTAGAGTACGGGTTTAGGAATTTAGGTCAATGATGTTAAAGGGGTCTTGAGTTCTGTTATTATACTAGGGATACCGGTGTAGTTCTGAAAGTCAATGTTTCCATTATTTGAGACTCTAATCACTTATTAGTTAACCCAAAGTTATAATACATCATTTTAGGGTATAAAAAAGTTGTTACATGTTTTATATAGTAGTCGATTATGATCTTTCATGTCCTTACCATGCCATATCATCCAAATATTCTAAATTCATTATGGGTTTATTATATCAATTATAGGGTGATACCCACTAATAAAAAACATATGTGTTGAGGGAGGGTCATGAAAATATTTTTCCTATAGTTGGGCATCTTTTGTTTATTAGTCAGTGACGGGGCATTGTTTTTCAAGACATGGTTGAGAGTTATTCTTTCCCTATAATTTGAGGTAGATTCTATCTCTATTTAACTAATTTTTGATTTTTTTTATAGAGTATATGGTAGTTTTAACTAAGTTATATGATACCACCAATAGGTTGGATAAGTAGTCAGAATTATAATGAAAGATACCTATTGAGTTTTCAAGGAAAATCTAGTCCTTATGAAATGATGGATTATATGGATTTTAAGGACCACATATTTTTCTTATTTTTTACTTTCACTGACCAAATGATTATTCATGGATCAAGTTACCTATATGAAAAAGTGAATAGATAGTGGGTGATGTTTCTATCTAACTCACAATGGGACTACTCTACCATGGTTAAAAATAGAGATTGTTTAGGATGGAGTATTATCCAAGTATTTTGAAACATCTATTAGGTAACATGATCATATTCATATATATATCAAGGCCTACATACTTCTTTAGGTGTTATATTGTTTTTTTCATAGAAATACTATTTTTTATCAATGGTTTGTGAATATACTACAAATTAATATTTACTGATCTATGGTAATTTTTTCACGCAACACCACCCATGATGGAAACCCCGAATAATGAATTTTTAGTCAATTATTCTAGGAATAAATGTACATGAACAACTAGAAAAATGGCCTATGGCCATGGTTTTTTCCAACCATGGGCGCTATCACCGTGGAAGTAGGGTTTGACCTATGGCCATGGTTTAAACCGTGGAAAGAGGTGGCCTATTGGCACAGTTTTGAAAATCATGGCCATAAGTGTCTCTGTTGTCAACCGTGGAAGTTGACCTTTGGCCACAATTTTAACAGTGAAAATAGGTGGCCTATTGCCACAGTTTTAACCATGTATATATCCCTAGAAAACCATTGTTATATCCCTAGAAAACTATGGAAATAGCTGAAAAATAATGTGTGTCTTGCCAGATTTGATCCCAGAACCTTCCTTTCATGTTCCAGTGAACTAACTAGTACACCACCAAGGTTTTTGTGTATATAAATATATAATATGTTATATATATTATGGAAAACCATGTTAGTATCCTAAAAATTGTGGAAATAGTTATTCCCTCCATTTTTTGGCGGGAAATTTGTTCTCCCGCATAAGGGTGGGAGACCTAGAGCAACGGTTTTCAGAACCATGGCTATAGCCCTTTGAAAAAAGGCCTATAGCCACGGTTTTGAAAAGTGTGGCTATTGGCCATAATACCATGGCTATAGGTTTGGGATATAGCCATGGTTTTGAAAACTGTGGCTATAGGTGATGAAAAAAAGACTTATAGCCACTGTTTTAAACCCATGGCTATCAGTCTATGGCCATAGCTTGTTTTTCAAGTAGTGATGGTTATGAGAATAGGTTTTAATTTCACTTTAAGAGTGATAGAACATTATCACAGATGGAATACCACATTTAAGATGGAATTGAGATGAGAGATCCCACTATTATTGGATCATTTTTTCTACTAGGAAGTTGTATAGTGGAATAGTAGGTGGTTTAGGTGTAGTTGGATATGGATGATGCATATTTATACTCTCATAATCACCACTCTTGTTCAGTTCATGTCATGTATGGAGTGCAGAGAGTAGTAACTATAAGAATATTTTCATGTTGAACGACTTTTTTCAGACATCAACAGACATAGTTTGGAGTAAAATTCATGTCCTTTCTTTATTGTTCCTCATACTAGATGGAGCAGGCATGATTTATTCTCTCTGCATCATATGATCAATAATTATAAATTCTAGTGGGACCCTAATCTATATCCCTATCACCTAAATAGTTTCTACTGCTAGAAACCATTTTTCACTCAACCCTTATGCAACATTGAGTTTATCCTTAGTGGAGAAGGAGGTCCTTTAAGACACTCCATTATGTTATTAATGAAATATATTGGTACCTATATCATAATAAATTTGGAATAATTATCGTATTTCTTAGTGATACACATTTGAGTAAGTAAGGTGAGGTCCACCCCTAGTAGCTATTGTGACCCCCTCATTTGTGGCTAGAAGAGCCCACCCTCAAAAAGTTATATTCAACTACACATAATATGGTGAGTGAGGATTTATGTACTATCTTCTTGGATGAGAGTTCAATTATTATGAGTGTGGGGAAATACACAAATTCTTTAAAAGGGAAACCCATGGTTGAACTTGATGAGAGGCCAACATATGAATCATCTTTCATTCTGTAGACAACATTTCATGTGATGAATGAGTAGAGTATTGAACACCATTATGTTGTTTATAAATCAATAGTATTGAAACTTATTGGGTTTTAATTCATGGATGAACCTATTAGGAATTCGGGGAATTGAACTGGTCATTCCATAAGAGTATCATTAGTGTATTGACCTCTCATATTGTGAGATCTATAATAATGTGGTAGTGATTTGTCTTCATGGAATTGAAGTCACGGTTGTTAATGATATCATAGTGGCTTAGTAGTGATGTGGTAGTGCAACCTTCTATCATTTGATTATGTATCTGAATGATACAATAGTAACATGATCTTCTAGATTCAAAGTAGTGATTCTTGCATGCATAGAGGGATGTTTCTCACATTTGGTCGATGAGGGTGACCCCACTCTATTCCCTTTTGTGAGTTAGGACCACAATAATGATGTCTACTTAGTGTACCTTTATGGCCATACATTCTTATTTGACAAACCTAAGTATTTTTTAAGAAGGTGGAGATCATTTAATTCACTTACATAAGAGGATAATATTTTTCTCTTGATATTCATATTAAATATTGGGGTAAATATCTTGAGAAGAGATCGAACTAATGGTGTGATGAACCTAGTGTGGTATATACAATGAATCTTTTAAGTGTACCTATCACATGGTAACTCTTGTTATGTAACACCCCAAGCTTCCACAGTACACTTCTCTTTGAATAATATAGTAGCGTGTGTTGTACGCAACTTCGAGTTCTAACACACCGCAACCAATCAAACTAGCTGTTATGAATAGTAATACCCACTTTCTGAAATTTTATAAATTTTATCATTCAAAATGGACTTCATTTTTGGATTCATAATATCAAAATTATCTTAGGGTGAATTTTTGGTACTTTTCTAATAACTTTCATATTTTGATGAATAGTAAAAATTACTAATTTTTAATTAAAAAAACCTTTTTTAATTGAAATAACTAATAGTGATAAATTATGAATTTGAGTAATTTTAAAGTATAATTAGATTATATTTTTACCATTTAATCCAATTTTGGTTATTGGACATAATTTCACATTTAAACTGGACATAAGAAAGTGTCAATCTTTTGATAGTTATTATTTCTTAAAAACACGCTTTTTGTTTTGACAATGGGAATTAATTTTAAATTATATTCTGCCACTTTTGTGTTTTGAATTTGGAAAAATGGATTCCATATTTGGAATTAGTATGTCCAAATTTTGTAAATAGGTAACTTTTATTTTTAGACATTTTGAATAATTCGGTAAATATTTTATTTACCATGGTTAAAGGGAAAATTTGATAAATAAGGGTAAAATAATAATAATATAATAATATTAAATTACCCTAAAATGTATCCTAACCCTATTGGTTGATACATTTCTGAACATGGTCATATTTGGGTCGATTTTTGGACCTCATGGAGCCACTTGTAAGTGATAATGACACTTTATATTAATTAAGTTAAAGTAAATACAAAAATGACATAAGCATATATCTTTTAGAAAAACAATATTTACATAGGGATATATATGTTATATTTTCAACTATAAATATTCATTAGAAAGATAAAAATATTTTCTACATAATGGTATTTTATTTATAATTTTTATACATTGATAATTAAATTT
The DNA here is from genome assembly GCA_963277665.1 of Viscum album. NCBI lineage: Eukaryota > Viridiplantae > Streptophyta > Magnoliopsida > Santalales > Viscaceae > Viscum > Viscum album. The sequence continues at coordinate 1,962,986,523 of OY728155.1, read as the reverse complement.
ATTTATGACACAATAATGATGTAGTATTTTCTTTATTAATGAAAGAATCAAATAATTGGTATTATAAATGATAAAATAAATATAATTTGAAAGTCTTGATGCTATCCAAGGATTTTATAGGTTAATATGACATGTTATTATTTCTTAAATTAATTTTTTTCGAATTAATAAAGTTTTTAAGACTTTAACAAAAATTAATTATTAAATAGTGTCAAAATTGATATAAATGAGTTTTTTTAAAACAAATATTATATTATTAATTGATATTCTATTCCTAAAAATCTAAGGTTCGGAAAAAGGACTTATATAATGATATTTGTATCATTAATGGACCACTTGGGGTTCTATTCGAAGTATATAGTATGTTTATTAACTATATAATATAAAAATACAAATAGACATGGTAAATGTCAAACTATTTAACTAAGAGTTAAATAAAAAAGATAAAGTTAATATAGTGACCCAAACCTATATAAAACCTATTGTTTGAGTGGATTTCGACCTATCCCCACCTTAAAATTTAAGTAATCCACTTTGGATCCATTATAAACTGAATATGAATTTATTATAAAATAATATTTCTAGCTTTTCCTAAGGTGCCCCTCACGCCTCTTATAAAAGGGCACTCCCCCTTATCTCCAATTAACACTTTCAAATCCATTTGGCTTGGCCAAAACCTAACCGAATATCCTCTAATCTTACCTCACTTCATCCTAGAGGCCCTCATTTGGTCAGAAAGCCAACTTAAGGATCCCTTTTTATCAAATCAAAAGGAAGAACCTGAAGAAGAGGTAATGATTTCACCACCCTCTTTCAAGTTCCTTTCTTCTTCCAATGATTCTTTCTTTGTTATTTCCATTCTAAAATAATAACCCCAGTATATTCTATATACTGTTATGTTATTATAAATATGGTACAACCATATTTAGTATTCTATCCATCCTTTGAATGACATGTCACCATACGTGCATATGTACGACCTACCGTCCTCATGTCGTGGTGTAATTGTTATTCAATATATAATTATTTGGATGGGTATAATAATGATGTTTAATTCATGTAAATAATAAATATAACATGATAATTATTATGTATATATGATATACCATCCAATTATATATTATTTTAATATCAAAAGAATGATATCGTGGCTTGTGCGTACGTACGAATTACCGTCTCCACGAACACGATGAGATTCATTCCTCATCATATCCATTCAAGACGAAATTTCATTTGATGATTAAAAATAATGTTTAGAGACATGATAAAATTCTGGATATCAATAAGATACATCCCATCCATAACAAATATGGCTCACATAACAAATAATATAAAGTAATATGAATCTTTTAACTCCCGAAACGATGATAATACTAAAATATTATCATCAAATAAATGTTAAAAGATCATATATTATATCATATTAATGTATATGATTCTTTTATAATTCAATAAAAATTATTTCACCATTATACAGGAGGTTAACCTACCCTCGATGAAGGAAAATGTACTAAGTAAGAGGCTTCTTATCTCACTTTTAATTCTGTGATATTTCCATTGTTCACCACTTATTTATTGCATGTGGTGTGTGTACTGCCCATGATTGTATTCAATGTGTAATATAATTTAATTTATGAATATTTACATCATCATTGTATGATCCTTATTTCATGGGTGTATGTTTCCTATGTTACGAAATCGATAAGGGAATTTGAAATTTCAATTTACACACATTCGGCTTTACACATACTTCATTGATTATTTTACTCTGAGATTATGTGTGGAATAACTATTCATTTGATTATGTCATTATTTACACTCCCCTTTCTTTGGATATACATTTGATACACATTATTACTCCATTGATAAATTCTCAAGTCATCGATATGAACTTGATAAGAGTAATTTTAACTCAATCTCCATTTATTGAGTTAAATATCCAATTCATTGGTGTTGTTTTTACAAGAATGTGTGTGAATGTTCTCTGATTTATTTACACTGAATATCCAATCATATTGAGTTTATTTATATTTTTCACACATAATTATGTCATTGATTTATCCTTAACCTAAGGATATGGTCTTTATAATAGATTTCATCTCAATTTACATTCCATTGAGACTTCTTTGTTGTTATACACCAAATCACTTTTATATGGTGTATATAATGTACTTTGACATAGTATATCATGAATAAATTTATTCTCATGATAATAAAAAGTTTTTATTACCTCAATTATTTTTATTCAACTGTCTCTCTTTTGGTTAGAAACTCTAACTAAAATATCAGTTTAAATGTTTTAAATAATTGTTATTCTAAATCTTTCTCATTAATGTCCATGTTTTAAAAATGGTTTTAAGGATTTATTTATATGGATATTAAAGTTTTAAAATTAAAATACCTTTTAAAAGTTTCAATTTGGTATGGGACACTTTTATTCAAAAATATATTTTTAAATGGCTTCTTGACAAATACTGCGACTTTTAAATGATTTCATGAAAAAGGTGGATATTTCTCTCTAATAGTTTTGATGATTATTTTCATCTATGTCAATATCCTTCATTATTCTCAGTTGAGGTTAATCTGATACAATACAATCTTTGATAATGTATCAAATGAGTTATGTTTGACTGTGGATGTTCTATTTTTATACCATTCATGGTTTATGGTTAAAGTATTGACATTTCGTATGCTATTTTTAATACAAATGTTTATGATATGTTTAAAACTTTTCATATGGGGAATGTATTGGACTTAGTAAGTGACAGGTGGAGCCCTCTATAGATCCCTGATGCATCAGTAGGTCTCATGAGACAACTAGATATGGAATTTGCCGAGGCCCTTTACCAATTTGATATATGGTTTTGGCCGAGGCCTTAATCATTTTTAGACTTCTTGGCTGAGGCCTTGAAAAAATGTTTCAGAATGTTCGGAATTATACATTCCCTCATTATTGAAATAATATTAATGGTTCATGTGGTCATTAGACTAGTAGAATACCCATGATTATGTTTTATTATGGCATTATTTACTCATCTCATGTTCTTGCCATAAAAGTATTCATGTTTATTACTGGTAAAGGCACGTGGTTTCAGTTATTCACCATGCTTAATATTTATGTCATTTTCCACTGTATTGCTTAACCATACTAAGCATTTGAGATCACCCCTTTCTTATGTTTCATTTTCCCAGGATATGAAGAAGTTAGTTATGAGTGACCTTCAGGCATAATCTAGGAGGCTTGGATGTTTCTAATGAAATATATTTGTGTTGTATTTCTCTTCAAGATGTAAAGTTAAACTTATGTATGAATCTTGTTTCCAAGGATACTAAACAGATCAGTCTATTGAGTCATGATATCCTTGTGATCATGATAATGATACATAATAATTCACCTACTCTGGGTAACTAGGGTCGGGGCGTTACAGTTGGTATCAGAGGAAGTTTAGTACAAACCTTGGAACCTAGATTTAGATAAACTCTGATTAGAGCACACATCCCTAAGATAGACTTTGAGGATTGGTATAGAAGAACTTCCTAGAATTTTGGTATTTTATAGTTTTTGTGAGTTTTCCAAGCAATACATCCATGTATGGATACGAGCAGGTAGAGGTGGCTCTGGCACAGATGTACCTAAGGGTAAAACCCGAAAACACCACTTTGAGCTAGACTCGAACGGGAACTGGTGCACGACAACGGGTCATGCTGCACTCTTGGTTATGACACTCCTAGAGAATATGCTTAGGATAATTTACATTTTCTTTACAAACCAATTTGAATTATTTTAATATAAGATGAGAATAAATGATCTTGGTTAATCTTAAGGTGTTTCAAATTGAGAATATGGTGTCATGATATTCTCTAAATGATTTTATGACTATTGTTACTCACACAATTCTTTCTGGTTTTAGTCAATGGATAGATTCCAAGGATGTCATAGTAACTTTGATAATGATGTACAATGTGGGAACGGTGGTGAAAATGAGAAACAAAATGGAATGTTGATAGGCGTAAAAGATATCGTGTTCATGACAAATCAGTTTTCCAAAATATGATCAACAACATATATATTAACCAACTCCCGGAATCAACAAAGAAGTGATGAGTGATAAGATCTCTAGCAGTGGAGACCATGGAGAGAAGAATCCTCAATTTCCATTATGCAGGAAATGTGGAAGGCGACACCCAGGAAAGTGTCTCAATGGAACAAAGAAATGCTTTACGTGCGGGAAAGAAGGACATAATGTGAAGAATTGCCGAAGAAAAATGAAGAGTACTATGGAAGAAAATAAAAATGGTCCCAATAATCCATTTATAGTCATTTTACAAAAATTTAAGGGACCTTTCCATTACCCGAGTGAAAGCCATATTCTATAGGATATTTTCATGGTCAAAGAAGAAGCTATGTGGAAATAAATGGTTAGAGAAATGTTTAAAAGTATTAGTGCTCCTTATTGATGGGATTACATTGGAATAATTTTCTCTTGTATTTTTAACCCTGAAGTTTTCCATGTGAGAATGATATTTGAGGAAGATTTATCTTTTATCTTGTGGATATAGTTATAAATAACCATTTTTTTTTATATGATCACTGGGTTTGAGGCAATTACAAGTTATTATATTTTGGGATGAAAATTCAAGGTATGAGATAACGTTTGTGGTTAAATTATGTTATGGTTATTTTGAGGAATTTATATCATTTTGTTAATGTTATAAAATATAGTTTTGAAAAAGGACAACACACAGACTGTGTGACAACCCGTCACATCGGACAAAGCTTTGGGAATCGAACCCAGAACCAAAGTACGATTGGGATTTATCACCTACCACTGGACTACGTGACGTCCCTGGTAAGTGTGACTAATTATTTTTAGTTAAATGATTTTATTGATCAATAATAATTTTATTTGAGATCTTATGTCTTAACAAAAGAATACCCTTAGTATAGGAAAATGATTTGGTGATTAAGTGATAAATGTTATTTTGGAAGATGTTCGCTTTGTTGGGAAAACTATATGCCTAATGAAAATAGAATACTATGAGATTTCATTTGAGGAGTAATTGTGGTTTTTATCTATGTTTTTATTGTGAATTTATAGTGATTTGTGAAATGATTAACCTATAATAGAGAATATGTGATTAGGTTAATTACTTTTAAGTATGTGACTTTAAGAGTAGTCGCTGTCATTTGGAGATACAATTTAATGTGGAAGACTACATAACCAAATTATTCTAAGTTTTGTGTTTCAATATTAGTTTGGATTATATTGAATTATTTTAAGGACAATTTTTTATTGAATGGTATTTATTTAACTTTGGGTTGTTGTTGGTTTAATTTTAGAAATTAAAATTAGTGTTTATTTCTCCAAAGGAATATACTTTTGGGGGATCATCTGATATTGTACTAACCATTTTGGTTTGGATTAATCTCTAAAGGCAAGGTAAATATATAGTTATCCATTGTGAATAATGTTATTCTCTAGAAGTTGATTCTAGCTCTTCTGGTGTGACCAAGTCATCTTGAATACTCATTGTTTAAAAAAAATGAGTTAGTAGTAGAAATTTATTAAAGAATGAAACTCTAAATAAAAAGTAAGTATATATATTTATTTTCTTGGTCAATATCATAAATAAATTCCTCATATTTATGAAATTTATCTTCAAAAAACGTTGTCCGTTTACTTTTCCCACTGGAAAACTAATGACTGTTTGTCCCATCACAAGTTTATTGTTTTCTTGTTGTTAAATTTCACCAGACCATGTTTTCTATCCCTATCCATCATAAATTGACACTTAGTTTATCATCCATATCCATGTTTTTCTACATGGAATCCTAGTATAGGTTATCTCAGGTGACCTTTGTACTTCTCTTTCTTTCATTTAAAGTGATAGTTTTATTGACTCTTTTTCTGATGTGGGACTTTAAATTATATTCCCAAGCCCAATTTTAAAAATTTTGAGGACACAATTTATTTAAGGAGGGGATAATTTAACACCCTAAGCTTCCACGGTACGCTTCTCTTTGAATAATACAGTAGCGTTTGTTGTACATAACTTCGAGTTCTAACACACCATAACCAATCAAACTAGCCGTTATGAATAGTAAAACCCACTTTTTGAAATTTTATAAATTTTATCTTTCAAAATGGACTTCATTTTTGGATTCATAATATGGAAATTAGCTTAGGGTAAATTTTTGGTACTTTTCTAATAAATTTCATATTTTGATTAATAGTGAAAATTACTAAATTTTAGTTAAAAACAAATTTTTTAATCAAAATAATTAATAGTGATAAATTATGAATTTGAGTAATTTTAATGTATAATTAGATTATATTTTTACCATTTAATCCATTTTTGGTCATTGGAAATAATTTCACATTTAAACTGGACATAAGCAAGTGCCAATCTTTTGATAGTTATTATTTCTTAAAAACTCGCTTTTTGTTTTGACAACGGGAATTAATTTTAAATTATTTTCTGCCACTTCTGTTTTTTGAATTTAGAAAAATGAATTCCATATTTGGAATCAGGATGTCCAAATTGTGTAAATAGGTATCTTTTATTTTTAGACATTTTAAAAAAAATTAATCGGTAAATATTTTATTTACCATGGTTAAAGGGTAAATCTGGTAAATAAGGGTAAAATAATAATATTATAATAATATTAAATTAACCTAAAACGTGTCCTAACCCTATTGGATGATACTTTTCTGACCATGGGAATCTTTGGGTCGATTTTGGGACCTCATGGAGCCACTTGTAAGTGATAATGACACTTTATATTAATTAAGTTAAAGTAAATACAAAAATGACATAAGCATATATCTTTTAGAAAAACAATTTTTACATAAGGTTATATATGTTATATTTTCAACTTTAAATATTCATTAGAAAGATAAAAAGATTTAATACATAATGGTATTTTATTTATAATTTTTAGACATTGAATAATTAAATTTATTTATGACACAATAATGATGCAGTATTTTCCTTATTAATGAAATAATCAAATAATTGGAATTATAAATGATAAAATTAATATAATTTGAAAGTTTTGATGCTATACACGCAATTTATAGGTTAATATGACATTTTATGATTTCTTAAATGATTTTTTTGAATTAATAAAGTTGTTAAGACTTTAACAAAAATCAATTATTAAATAGTGTCAAAATTGATATAAATGAGTTTTTTTAAAACAAATATTATATTATTAATTGATATTCTTTTCCTAAAAATATATGGTTCAGCCAAAGGACTTATATAATTATATAATTATCATTAATGGACCACTTTGGGGTCTATTGGAAGTATATAGTACATTTATTAACTATATAATATAAAAATACAAAGAGACATGGTAAATGTCAAACTATTTAACGAAGAGTTAAATCAAAAAGATAAAGTTAATATAGTAACCCAAACCTGTCTAAAACCTATTGGTTTAGTGGTTTTAGACCTATACCCACCTTAACCTTTAAATAATCTACTTTGGAGCCATTAGAAACTGAATATGAATTTATTATAAAATAATATTTCTAACTTTTCCTAAGTTACCCCTCACCCCTCTTATAAAAGGGCACTCTCCCTTCTCTCTAATTCACACCTTCAAAGCCATTTGGCTCGGCCAAAACCTACCCAAATATCCTTGAAACTTCTCTCACTTCATCTTAGAGTCCCTCATTTGGTCAGAAAGAAAACTTAAGGATCTATTTTGATCAAATCAAAAGGAAGAACCCTAATAAGAGGTAATGATTTCACCACCCTCTTTCAAGTTCCTTTCTTCTTCCACTTCTTATTTCATTGTTATTTCCATTCTAAAATAATAACCCCAGTATATTATATATACTTTGATGTTATTATAAATATGGTACAACCATATTCAATATTTTATCCATCCTTTGAATGACATGTCGCCATACGTGCGTACGTACGGCCTACCGTCTCCACATCGTGGTGTAATTGTTATTCTATATATTATTATTTGGATGGGTATAATAATGATGTGAAGTTAATTTACATAATAAATATAACATGATAATTATTCTGTATATATGATATACCATCCAATTATATATTATTTTAATATCATAAGAATGATATTGTCGCTTGTGCGTATGTACGGATTGTCGTCTCCACGAATGCAATGAGATTCATTCCCCATCATATCTATTCAAGACTAAATTTAATTTTATGTTTAAAAATAATGTTTATATTCATGATATCATTCTGAATATGAATAATATACATCCCATCCATAACAAATATGGCTCACATAACAAATAATATAAAGGAAAACGAATCCGTTAACACCCAAAATGATGATAATACTAAGATATTATCAACAAATCAATGTTAAAAGATCATATATGATATCATATTAATGTATATTATTCTATTATAATTCTATAAAAAAATTTCACCATTATATAGTAGGTTAACCTCCCCTCAACGAAGGAAAAAGTACAAAGTAGGGGGTTTATTATCTCACTTTTAATTTCGTGAGATTTCCATTGTTCACCACTTATTTATTGCATGTGGTGTGTGTACTGGCCATGATTGTATTCATTGTGTAATATACTTTAATTTATGGATATTTACATCATCATTGTATGATCCTTATTTCATGGGTGTATGTTTCGTATGTTACCAAATCGATAAGGGAATTTGAAATTTCAATTTCCACTCATTCGACTTTACACATACTTCATTTATTATTTTACTCCGAGATTATGTGTGGAATCACAATTCATTTGTTTATGTCATCATTTCCACTCCCCTTTCTGTGGATATACTTTTGATACACATAATCACTCCATTGATAAATTCTCAAATCATCAATATGAACTTGATAAAGTAATTTTAACTCAATCTTTATTTGTTGAGTTAAAGATCCTATTCATTGGTGTTGTTTTTACAAGAATATGTGTTAATGTCCTCTGATTGATTTACACTGAATATCCAATCATATTGAGTGTATTTATATATTTCACACATAATTATGTCATTTATTTATCCTTAACCTAAGGATATGGTCTTTATAATAGATTTCATCTCAATTTTCATTCCATTGAGACTTCTTTGTTGTTATACACCAAATCAATTTTATATGGTGTATATAATGTACTTGACATAGTATATCAAGAATCCCTTTATTCTCATGATATTACAAAGTTTTTATTACCTCAATTATTTTTATTCAATTTTCTCTATTTTGGTGAGGAACTCTAACTAAAATATCATTTTAAATGTTTTAAAGAATTTTTATTCTAAATATTTCTCATTAATGTCCATGTTTGAAAAATGGTTTTAAGGATTTATTTATATAGACATTAAAGTTTTAAAATTAAAATTACTTTTAAAAGTTTTAAATTGGTATGGGACACTTTGATTCAAAAATCTATTTTTAAATGGCTTCTTGACAAATAGTGTTACTTTTAAATGATTTCAAGAAAAAGGGGGATATTTCTCTCTAACAGTTTTGATGATTATTTTCATCTATGTCAATATCCTTCATTATTCTCAATTGAGGTTAATTTGATACAATATAATCTTTCATAATGTATCGAATGAGTTATGTTTGATTGTGGTTGTGGTATTTTTATACCATTCATGGTCTATGGTTAAAGTATTGACATTTTGTATGCTATTTTTAGTATGAATGTTTATGATATGTTTAAACCTTTTCATATGATGAATTTATTGTACTTATTAAGTAACGGGTGGAGCCCGCTATAGCTCCTCGATGCATCAGTAGGTCTCATGAGACAACTAGATGTGGAATTGGCCGAGGCCCTTTCCCAATTTGATATATGGTTTTGGCCGAGGCCTTAATCATTTTTAGACGTCTTGGTTGAGGCCTTGAAATTTTTTTTCAGAATGTCTGACATTATACATTCCCTCATTATGGAAATAATATTAATGGTTCATGTGGTAATTTGATGAGTAGAATACCCATGATTATGTTTTATTATGGCATTATTTACTCAACGCATGTTCTTTCTATAAAAGAATTCATGTTTATTACTGGTAAAGGAATGTGGTTTCAATTATTCACCATGCTTAATATTTATGTCATTTTTCACTGTATTACTTACCCTTACTGAGCATTTGAGCTCACCCCTTTCTTATGTTTCATTTTCCCTAGATATGAAGAAGTTAGTTATGAGTGACCTATAGGCATAATTTAGGAGGCTTGGATGTTTAAATGAAATATATTTGTGTTGTATTTCTCTTCATGTTGTAAAGTTGAACTTATGTATGAATCTTGTTTCCAAGGCTACTAAAATGAGTGGTCTTTCGAGACATGATTTCCTTTTGATCATGCCAATGATACATAATAATGCACCTACTTTGGGTTACTAGGTTCTGGGCGTTACATTTTATGTGATATAGGAAGAAGTTTTTTCAGGATTTTTTTTAATTTTAGTCACTTGAGTAAGTGTTATCTTAGGTTCTAGTTCTATAAAAGTAGATCCATCTTTATATTTAGAACTATCCACTTTAGATTATGTTGGATTGTCCAATCGATAGGAAGTGATGTTATGTTGATCATTTCAAAAAGGTAGGTTTTATTTCTGAGGGTATCTTTGGTAGATTTAGTGAAGGATAGATGATAACATAACCAAAATATATTTGATAGTAAATGTAAAACCAATTATATATTCAGATGTACCACTACAAAATATTTCACTTTTTCCAATGGGGGAATATCTTTTGGTAAAAGTGCATTAATTGTAAAACATATATTGGAAGAACATAATGTTTATAATATTTTATTACATCACTATTGGGTCATTATGATGTCATAAAACACATTATATATTTAAATGATATTTAATTTTTACCCAAAAATTTGACTGTCTCAGAAAATTATCTAAAATTCACCATTGGACAATTCCGACATCCTGATTCCAAAAATAATATTCATTTTATCTAATTTTTTTTAAATATGTGAATATTTACTTTTAAAATAAAAACTTACATTTATCTAAAATTCATGGGTTTTGACAAAAACAACATTCAAACCTTAATAAAAATTACAATTTCATTCAAAAAATTAAACGATAATTTATATTTAATAAAAATTAATTTTATAATAATAATAATATTTTACTAAAATATAATTTAATTCAAAAATCCATTAATTCATCAAAATAGTTTTCTTAGTTGAATATTAACTAAAAATTCTATTTATGCTTTAAAAACTTTTTACAAAGTAAAAATAATAAGAATGTATATTATCTATACAAGAATAATGTATATAGTCATAGTGATAGGGTATCATTACATAACCCCTTATAACACCCACATAAGACTAAAGGGTAAGGTGTGCGATGGTGACAGACTCTTGGGGTGGCTCAGATAACATCGCTCACGTGGTAATATCTATTAACTTCCACTTATATCGTAGTCATTTACGCTCAAGCTTAAAATTTTCAAGCCGTCATGGGCTTGTTCAAGATCAAAGATCAATTACACCACCTCATTTCCAATCTCCGAAAAATGGGCTTCGTATGGGGAAAGTCTACTAGATGAGGCCATCGCTTCCTTTGTCTGAGTAAATTGGATTTGTTAAAGCCCTATATTTATACTAATCATGTGATCATTGTTCAACAACTATATTAGCAACAATCACAATTATTAATGTTATTTTAAAATCCAAAACGTAAAACCAAATAAGTGCATACATTTCACATAACCATAAGAAGACATTTAAATAGTCCAAGAAGAATTTTATTTATTTTTTTGTCGTTACAATCTTTCCGCCTTATAAAATTTCACCCTCGAAATTTTCTTCTCCCACACTAAAATATATGTGGGTAACTCTACTTTATCACTTCTTCCAATTCCCATGTCGCTTCTTCAAACTTGTGGTTTCTCCACAACACTTTCACGAGGGGAATTGTCTTATTTCATAGAACTTTTTCTCTATGATCTAAGATCTTCACTGGTATCTTCTCATAAGAAAAATCATCATCTAGTTGTACTACCTCTAAAGAGAGTATGTGTGAAGGGTCTAGTATGTAATTCCTTAATAGGGATACATGAAAGGCATCATGTACATTGGCCATGGTAGGTTGAAGTGCTAGTCGATTGTCCACAACCCCAACACGATCAAGAATCTCGAAAGGGTCGATGCACCTATGACTTAACTTCCCTTTTCTTTCCAAAACTCACAACCATATTACACAGAGATATGCGTAGAAACACCATGTCTCCACCTTTGAACTTAAGGTATCATCAGCAGTTATCTGCATAACTCTTCTGTCGACTTTGGGCTGCCTTGATATGCTACAGAATGGTTTTCATATTCTCCACCATTTCTTCGACCATTTCTGGTCCTAGAAGCTTACACTCACTGACTTCATCCAAACATGTCGGTGTTCTACACCTCTTCTCGTAAAGGGATTAATATAGTACCATTCAGATGCTCAAGTGGAAACTGTTATTATAGGAGAATTCAACCAAAGGAATATGTTGATCCCAACCTTCTTTAAATTTCATTGAACATGATCTTAACATATGCTCCAGTGTCTGAATAGTTTTCTCAGATTGTCCATCAGTTTGAAGATGATAGGTCATACTAAAGTTCAGTTCAGTGCTTAGAACATGTTGAATTCTTTTCCAGAACTTCAAGATGAATCTTTGATCTCTATCGGATAAAATAGTTAGTGGTACTCCATAAATCCTTACCACTTCCCTGATATATATCTGTGCCATGTGATCCAATGAAAAATCCCCCCAAATTGCAATGAAGTGTGAAGACTTTTTAAGACGATCCACAACAACCCATATTGCATTGTTACCTTTGGATTTCGTCATAAGTTCGGTGACAAAGTCCATGATGATGTTCTCCGATTTCCATGCTGGTATGGGTAATGGTTGCATCATCCCCTTAGACTTCTGTCTCTTTGCCTTCACTTGCTGACACACAAAGCACTTTGATGTATACTCAGCGATCTCCTTCTTCATATTATCCCACCAATAATTCTCTTGGAGATCTTGATACATCTTTGTGTTTCCTGGGTTAATAGAGAAATTTGAACTATGTGCATTATTCAAAAGTTCCTTCTTCAGCTCTGAACTTGATAGAACACATAGTCTTTTCCCAAATCTCACAATTTCTTCTTCATTAACATTGAACTTCAAAGATTTCCCTTTTCTGATAGATTCCAATTTCTTCTGAATTCCCACATCATCTTTTGATCATCCTTTAACTTTTCCAAAAGAGGTAGTTGAGCCATCATTTGTCAAAGGATTGATGATATTACTTTATTTATGATTCCCATGTACATCATCAACAAATCTATGAAGATTGTAACCTTCTCAATTATCATCAATGATAGAATCCTAAGGTCCATTCTACTTAGAGAATCTGCAGCCTTGTTAGCTTTCCCATGGTGGTAATGGATTGAGCAGTCATAATATTTGATCAGCTCTAACCATCTTCGTTGGCGCATGTTCAACTCTTTCTCTATGAATATATACTTGATGCTTTTGTGATCCATATATATTTCACACTTCTCTCCAAAAATATAATTCCACAAAATTGTTAAATCAATGATCACCACAACCAACTCCAGATCATGTGTTGGATAATTCTACTCATGAACTTTCAATTAACAAGAAGCATAGGAAATGAATTTTTCATTTTTTATCAACACAAAACCCATGACCTTCTTCGAAGCATCACTAGATACCACAAAAAGTTCTCCACTTGTGGGTAAAGTGAGAATGGGTGCAGTGATAAGCCTCCTTTTCAACTCCTTGAAGCTTTATTTGCATTCATCACTCCAAGAAAACTTTAATCCCTTCCGAGTTATCTTAGTAAGAGGGTTGGAAAATCATGGGAAATTTCTCACAAATCGTTGATAATATCCAGCTAACCCTAAGAAGCTACGGATATTTGTTATCAATGTTGGCCTCAGCCATCCCTCTATTTCAGTTATCTTGGAGGGATCCACAGATATCCCCTTGCTTGTGATTATATGACCTAATAATGAGACCTCCTTCAACCAGAACTCACACTTGTTGTACTATACATAGAGATTCTATTTTATCAATGTCTCTAGTACAGTTTTTAGATGCTCCTCATGATCCTCCTTGATTTTGGAGTATATTATAATATCATCTATAAATACTATCAAAAAAAATTTCAAGGTAATCTCTAAAGACTATATTAATCAAGTCCATGAAGATTGCTGGAGAATTAGTGAGTCTCAAAGAAATTACAATGAATTCATAGTGCTCGTACCTTTTACAAAAAGCAGTCTTGGGGATATCTTCCTACTTCACTATTACTTGATAATATCCCGACCAAAAATCTACCTTTGAGAAGTGTTGTGCTCCAAGTAGTTGATCAAACAAGTCATCAATTCGTGGGAGAGGATTCTTATTATTTATCGTGATTTTGTTAAGCTCACGATAATCGATACAAAGTCGCATTGACACATCCTTCTTCTTGATGAAGAGGACTAGTGCACCCCATGGTGAAGCACTTGGGCGTATAAACCCTTTATCTAGATTCTATTGTAGTTGTTTATTCATCTCCTCAAGATCTACAACAGCCATTTTATACAAGGTCTTGGATATTGGAAATGCCCTAGGTATAAGATCAATTGATAATTCAACATCTCTTCTAGGTGGAAGACCAAGAAATTCCTTGGGAAACACTTTAGTGAATTCCATCACAATAGGAATGTCTTCAAGGATAGTTGCCTCCTTAGACTCAATCATCTGAGCCAGATACACGTGCTCATAGGGCAGTAATATCCACACTTGAGATGATGGAGCTAAAGAAGATTCATCTTCCTCCTTGCACTTGTACAGAATCGGGGGTCGATTATCCACATGGAGAGTGATTTCCCTCTTATGAAAATTAATGTTGGCTGTGTATAGGGAATTAAAATCCATGCCAAGAATTGAATCAAATTCTACCAAAGGGAGTATGATAAGGTTCTCTAAGAAGTTCAATCCACCAATTAAGATAGGGGAGGATTTATATTCATGGGATGCAATGATTTCCCCATTTTTTGTACTCACCAACATCTTTAATTCCATGATTTGAGGTGGTGTTGGGATTTTTCTATTAAACATTCAGGATATAAAATAATTCATAGAACCTGAATCAAAAGGTACATTCAATATTCTTTAATGAATAACTAGCATACCTGTCACCACTTCATTTTCGGGGTTCACTTCAGTAGTAGTGATGGAAAAATCTCACCCTTTCTTCCTTGGAGGTTGTTGGTTGCCTCCTAAAACCCTTGGAATAGGGCACTGATTTGAAAGTTTCCCTGGTTCTTTGAAGTTGAAGCAATGAACAATGCGTTAAGAGTCGAACAGAGAATTCCTCTACTCTATCACAGCTACGGGTTTTTCTTGCCGATAATTAATAGCCATGTTCCCTTATCTCCCACACCTAAAACATTTTCTCATCCCCTTCAGGCAATTTTCAGGGTGCTTATTTCCACACCTTTGGAAAGTGGGGTACTGGATTTTCTTAGAACCATTGGATTTATCCATTGGACCGCTAGAATTGAAGTCCACCTTATGCTTATTATCCCCATGATACCCCTGAGGTTCATAGATCTATATTTCAACCTTGAGGGAACATCAGACAATTTCCTCATATCTATCGAAGTTGCGGATCACCAGGTCTTTCTGTAAGCTAGGTTTCAACCTAAAGAAGCTGTCAACCTTGAATTCGGGGGTAACGAAAAATTCAGAAGCATATCATGCAATCCTTGTGAAATTTTCCTTGTATTCTCTGACAGATTCATCATCTTTTTTCTCGAGGGAAAGAAATACCCTTTCCATCTTAATCCAGAGGGTGTGCAGAAAATATTTATCAAAAACATCTTCTGGAAATCATTCCATTCCAATGCCTCGATCTCCTCCTCAGACTTTATATTTTCGATCAATGTCCACCATTGATCAGATTCACCCTCCATATGATAAGCATCCATAATAACCTTCTCTTGTTTATAACATTGAAGGATGAAGAATATTTTTCAATGGAGTTGATCCATTGTTCGACGATTGAGGGATCAGATGATCCATTAAAAGTAGGAGGCCCTTTTCTCATGAATCTCTCAACAACGACTTGTTCTTTTTTTGGGGGGTTGAATTTTCCTCTTGACCCATGTTTCTATTCAATACTTGAGTTAACTAAGAGAGTATTGTGACAAAGTTTGTGATTCCCACTTCAATCAGATTGGGAATCTCATTAGAATAATCATCACATTGGTCTTCACATCTATTGGTAGCCCAAGTACTCCTATTACCGTCCATTGGAGGGAATAGAAGGAATGTTAGGGGTAACACATAAAGGGTAATCCAAAGACAAAATAGATGACTTATAAATAGATTTTATTTCTTTAACTTATGAATCTATAGTCTCCAATCTATGTTATCCATGATCTACTTTCAAACATATATTCTTAGGGAATTTTTTTATTCCCTTAATAATGGTTCATACTAATCTTGTGAATTTACCAATGCATATCCCTCGGGAGTGTCGCAACCAAGATTTATACAAGGCAGATTTTCGTGTACCAGGATACCCCGGGTCGAGCCTGAAACTCCTTATTGCGGTTTTCACCCGTTGGTACATATGTGCTAGAGCCTCCTCTACCTGATCGTATCCAAACAAGGATGTATTTTCTTGATAAACCACTTAATCAATACCCACAAAAACTTAGGGATGTTTATATTATACTTATTCTTGTATCTAAGGATTCAATAGGGTCTTCTAATCCTAATCCCAAAAATAACTAAACCTATCCTCCGATACCAACTATAACAACCCTGTTTTTATTACACACTTAATCATGATTTATTACATAAAATCTTCACTTGATACAACATAGAAGATCAAGTGGTATAGTGTATTTGGGTCTTAGGATCATTAAATAAAAACTTAAAACATGAAATACAACATTTTTATTGAAAACTTCCTTTATATTACCACTACATTCCCTCGTACTTATCATTGCATGGGATAACCTAAGGACATGCATAAGAAAAGGGTAATCTATAAATCCTAGTAAGAGAATAAACATGGAATAACATGAGGAATACAATACATGTTAGAAAATAGGCATATCAATGGATCACAAGAGAAACATGAACATAAAAGAATGATAAAGCATGATAATCATAACATGGAAATGTGGCAACAACACTTAACCTGGAATTATCATGAGCTAAGGCTCATTGCACATGGAGCATGAGTAAATCCTCATTTCACATGAATCATGAGTAAAACCTCATTGCACGTGAATTAGCATGATTCAGCACTCATTTCACATGACGTATCGTGATACTATACTTTACCTAATGCATTGGAGTGCTATCAGAGCGCACTCTTCTTAAACATTTCATTTCATGCATAAGTGTGCCACATGGATCATATAATATGGAATCAATCAACATCATAAGTTATTCTACGATTAAGGAATGTGGAGTAAATACATGAAATTAACATTAAATATTTATATGTGAATAAAGATGAATACCCTTGATAGAGACATGGGTATGGTATTCACTACACAATGATCTTGGCTTGGAAAAACGCAGTGCACTTTCGGCAGCATAACAGTGTGACATAAGAATTCATAAAAATGGTTGATGAGAGAGAAATGGGTGTCTCAACATATGTACATGAAATGGATATTAATGGGGGTCATATAGATACATATCCCATCAAATGTAATGGAATTTAGATACGTAATACAAAAACAATTCTTGAATGTAAATGAGGAGGGAGAAATTCCTTATGGGATTTCGGCATGGTAACAAGTATACATGGAAGGCATTAATGAGAGATAAATGGTAATCCCATCATTAAAACATAAGGAGGAAAGTATTGGGGAGGTGTGAAATCATATACCAACATTTATGATTGAAAATAAAAGGACATAACAATATTAAGAAACTTGGATAAAATCAGAAAGGAAGGAATCCCTTACTTGGAAGTGTGATCCCAAAAGCTTGGGAGAGGCTTGAGAGAGGATTCTTGGGAGATTTGGACACCTTGAGTAGATTCTATAGATATTATGGCAGAGGTTTTATGAACTCTGTCACACCCATGACTTATTTTAAAGGTAAATTTCATTTAATTTCCATTCATACTTTGTTTTGGGGGGGGGGGGTTCCCAATCTTTTATGGAGGAATGAGAGAGTGTTCATTAATTGGGCCAAACCGTGAGCCCAATTCCATATTTAAAAACCAATTTTGTTTCTTTTATAACATTTTCATTTTTTAATATTTTTCACCCATTCAACTTCCCAAATGACCTCCCCTGACCTATTAACACCACCATTTCAATTTGGAGCTTTTATAAATCCATACCCAGGGTTTATTTTGGTTTTTATCTAAGGGGTTGGGCCAGCCCGAAAGCCCAATTCCTGTTTTAAAAATAAATTTTGATTATGTTATAACTTATTCAATTGTTGGGATTTTTCGGTGATTCCAAGTGGAGCCCAACTCCAATGAACCCAGCCGCGCGACCATTCCCTCTCCCACCTCTTGGAAGCTCTGGTAAATCGCGATTTGATGCCGAACTTCAGAGGGTTCCTCAAATCTCCCAGATTTGAAGAGGTAAAGTCTTTATTTCATAACTCTCGCAATTCTCAATATTTTTCATCCATTATAGTTTCTAAATGACCTAATACATCTTGTGCGTACGAAACCTAAATTTTGGATCTTTTAAATTTCATATACTGGTGTTTTGGAGTGATTACTTCAAGATACTTCAAGTAAATGAGCCCTTTCCTTTCCTCTTTCAAATTACTTTGGGTCTAACTCATTGTTCTTTGGGTATCTTTGGTTTTAATTGAGTTTAATAATGTCCAGAAACTAGGTTTTCTAACCTAGAGTTTAACTTTGGTCTTTCTTGGCCAATTTATGTGGTTTTAGGTTTGATCTAGTTGTCTCTTGGTGCGGCGGGGGTGCGATTTGATTTTCGCACGGAGATTCAAGGGTTTCCTTGGTTTTGGTAGGTGATTCCATTGTGTGTGCAATTTTTGTGAATTAGCTTGCTGTGTTAATGGTAACTTAATGTTTATTTCACTTTAATGTTTCTGTAAAAATTTGTTTTAGTTGCATTTATAATGCAAATGAATTTTAAGTTCCATTTTTGGTGAGATTAGGGGTTTTTCATTCAAATATTTTATTGGTTCATTTTGGGCTGACCTATAAGTAATTAGTTGATTTTAATGAACTGTAATAGGATTGAAAATACTGTTTTGATGATTGTCCCATGTGTTTGATGCTGTGAAAGTTGGTTTTAATGGTTTCTGTGAAACACATGAATTTCTAAGAGCCGTGTTGTGTAAAAATGGAGGTTTTACAATGATGTCACTTCTTGAACCATATGAGGCTTCCCAGAAAATGATTTGTTGTTTTAATTTAAATGTATTGGGATTCCATTTATGTTTTGGTAATTCAAAAATGTGCCCATAGTGTGCAATTGGTGTTCTCAAGGTGTTTTTTTGTGCAAGACACTACGTGATTTTGAAGAATTGTTTTATTACAAATCAAAGTGTTTTATTGTGTGTTTTAAGTGGTATAAAAATGTGATAGATACTGTATTGATTGTGTGTGACCAGTATTGGTGTTTTATTTGAAAATGGATTTATGTTGCATGCTGAAATTGTTTGAGCACAAAAGGGGAAGCCCGGGTACTTAGGTGGGCGGATTTGTACTAGTACGGCTAGTGGACCGGATGGGTGTTGTCCCTGTTTCACTTAGCATTTGGATAACGACAACTCTAACTAAACTATGTGGATGATGATTGTAAACCACTATATTGTGGGTATGATCCCTACTAGTGGCTCGTGCACGAGAGTGGATTTTACTATGGATGCTTTACACCGAGGTACGAGGTACATAGGGCCCGAGACAACCTAGTGCCTAGGGGTGTTCCTGGTTTGTTGCTCACTGGATTTTTAGTATTTACCCATGTATTTGGGTGTTTTTTTCAGTACTTTACAGTATCTATCATTTCCATTTAGATATGTTAACATTCTGGAAATTCTAGTCTGAAAACATTTCTTTTAAATGAAAGTTGTATTTCTTGGAATTTCATCATCGTTTTTCGTTACAAATTAAAAATGTTTGCTTCTTCACCTTATATTGAATGCACTTTGGAGTCATTGGGTGGTATCCTATTGGGCTTAGGCTCAAACCCTACTTACACCCCTTGGGTGTAAGTAGACTTTGTTATGCTTGACTCAGGTAAAGGGAAGGATATGGGCGATGGCAGTTCAGAGTGTTAGTCCTCATCGTTGGGGCGGAGTTGCAGAGAAGGTTTGTGGGTGATGACCCCCTTGTTGTGTGGAGTCCATGGGGATTTAATTATGTTGTCCTTATTTGTTTGTAGACCACTTTTAGTGTCTTTAAACATATGTATTCAGTTCTGGTTTTTGTGTAAACATCATTTGGTTTACATTTTTCAGATTCAGTTTATTGATTGTTTTTAATGTTTTATGCCTTCATATTCGTGTAAATCGTTCCCAAACAAAAATAAATGATACCCAGGCACTTGTGCCAGCACATGGGGATAGGGAACGCCCTTCGGGTCATGTCACAGGCTGGGTTTGGTGCCAGTTTTGGTGGTGACCAGATTCGGTTCGTGACAAAATGGTATCAGAGGAGGTTCACTCCTTGGGTCATGTTATTTGGGGAAGAGTCAGGATAGTCTGGAGCTAGGATTGTCGGGACTTGACATTTCAGTCATGGGTAGTGTGCCTGGCCAGCACACCTCAGGACGAGATTCAAGTCCCTAGGGGATTTATGGATTTATCTGATTCATTTGGTTTTCTTGGTTTAATGATGACTATGGGAAATGAAAAGAGAGTTGGGCGAATAATATCAGTGAGCTCGCAGGGCCTGGCAAGCCATGTGGAGACGTGGATATTTCCCTGGAATACTCTCTGTGATGGAGAAGTGATTGGAATATGGCTGCCAACCATATGTCCAAGTCACCCACCGAAACTAGTTTCCTCTCACATTGTCTTTTGTCTCTTTGTTTTGGAATCTTGGAAACATTTTTTTAAGCAAAAAAAAATGACTTCACATTAAGGAGTGTGAATTTTTGTGAAGTTATTTTCTAGTAAAGTGAAAATGGTTTTTTTTAAAGTCTATAAATGAAATTTTAGAATTATTTCAAAAGGTTAAATTATATGTTTTTAGATCTTTTGAAAGTATGAACTATGTTAATTGGGGTTTTGAAAATATGTTTCTAGTGGAATTTTTTTTAAACCGTGGAAAAGTGTTTTGGATTGAATTATGTGTTCTAGAATTTTTGTGTGGGGGTTGAATATGGATTTTGGTTTTTGTTACTACTGAACAAAAAATATTATGAACTTTTAGAACCTTGTCTTGAAATGAGAAGAGTTGAGTTCTTAATTAAATGGAGATTTATGAAATTGTGTTTTTCATGAAATTAGAATTGTTTTTAAATGGGTTGAAATGTTTTGAAACAATTGTGAAAGGCATGAATATGTGCTTTTATTTAATTATTCATTCTTTTCTAAATTGTTTTGTGAGATTAAAAATTTTGTATTGATATTATGGTTAGTGTTTTTGAGAAAGGAAAATTGTGGTTAAAGTTTTTATTTTAAAAACAGGAAAGGTTTGATTTTTGGTAATTGGTGCTCTCAAGGGTGACCACATGCATAGGTTTATTTGGGAATATGGATGGATATGAGGTGGGTTCCTAGTGTGGAATGTAAACATGCATGTGTGAGGCTCATGAGATACCATTGGTAAATGTGCAACCCACCAACACTGTTTTTTTTTAAATAATTTTTTTTGAAGGAAAGTGTTGTGTTTTGATAATGTATGGTTGGGAGGTATGGATTATGTGTTTTCAGGATTATTATTGTGGGATGTTTTGAGTTCAATAACCCCTCTTGTTTGAACAATGTTTTGGTTTGGTGTTTCATTGATAAGTTGGAATGAAGTTTCGGTCAGTGGTCTCTTTTGAGGAAAAGTTTGGGAGGCCAATGTGGTGGCTCCCATCATGTGTTCGGTTCAGGTTTGTGGTCTTTTGTGACCAAATGACCAGTTTGGTTTTGTCATTGGGTTTTCATGTAGGCCAGGGTATGCCCCCATAAAGTGTTAATGTATGATTCATGTTTGGCCTATGGTGATTCACCGTTGGATGATCCTCCAGTTGATCAACATAAGGACATTATTCTTGAGGTTTGGAGATTGTGTTTACCCCTCTTCTTTTTCAATTATGCAGATCCCCCTATAGTGGGAGAGTGTTTGTGGGAGGTTGAAATAGACCTTAGTTTCTTATGTTTCCTAAGTTGTCTAAGGTCAATGAAGTTCAGAGTTGTTAGTGTAGAATGATGTCTTAAAGGGCCTCTGGGTCTTTCGTCAGTCTCATTGAATCAAGAGTTCATGTTAGGCCACCGGTGTGCAAGATCTGGCCAAGAGTGGCTATTATGGACACTTGATGGAATCATGTGCTATTTTGTACTTAGTACAAGGTCCCTCTCTTTGTGTTTTCTTTTATCCACAACGGTTATGTTCGGTGATGCCTTGCGATGTCATGTGTTCATTTGACTATAAGGGTGAAGATTGTGAAATCTTATGAGAGTCACTATTTTTTTTGTTGGATGTGTGTCTCCCTATAAGGAATTCTAAATCCTATGTTCCAGAGGAATGTGTTTCTATATGTCCTTTCATTCCACTGTTTAGCATCCGAAGAAAAAAATGGGTGATGTGTGTGCATCCTCTAAGTTCTTGTTTTGGTAAAATGATGGGTTGTGGAAAAGCGGGTTTGAAGTGTGTCATGTCTCAATGAGACCATATGAGATTACAGTATAATTGTTTTTGGCACTGTAAGAAGATGTTCAGTTTAGGGGTTTCCAAATCCTAACTTCGAGGCCGAAGATGCTTCAATCCATTGAGCTCCAGCCATAGGCCTCGGAGAGAAGCTGGCGCGTAGTTAGGGGAAATCCTAGAGTTGTTCAAACTTTTGGTCAAGGTCATATCCTCAATATGAAAGATATGAATAGTTTAAACCTCTGGTGTCGTCGTCTTGTTCCAATTTCTCACATTTGGTGGAAAGAGGTGTGAGTACCTTGTTCCCATGTCGTACCCTGAGTTGTTTTTTCCCCTTTGGGGTCCCTTGTGTTTTTGGAGAAAAGTTTAAAATTTGGGTTAGGCAGGTTGAAGTGCATAGTTTGTACGTGGTTAGAAGTAACCATGTGCCAACCCAGGGGACCGTGTGATAAGAGACAGTAGCTAATGCATGGTCTCCGCACGTCCATGATCCTTGGCCAAGGAAACTGTGTGAAGTTTCCTCTTTGGATAGAATGATCCGCACAGTTAACTTGCGGTTTCCCAAACCGTGTGAACCAACTATGCAGCCATGCCAGATCCTTAAAATTCTATTGTTTTTGTTGTTGTTATCCCATAATATTTAGTTAATATGGTTGGGTTTTGTTTGGGGTATACCCACAATGGGACTCATTTAAGTTTTATTGGAATAATTCTGATATTAATCTACCCCTAATGCTGGGAATTCCGTCCGAGGCCCCCTGTTAGTGTCTTGATTTTGTCTTAAGGAAAGTTGTGTTCATTATTATGGTGGGGAGACCCATCATGGGTATCGTGTATGTTCTCTTGGAAAATGAATAATTTTAGTTTAACCCTTATGATGGGGAGACCATTCGTTCCTTCCCCAATTGTTATCCTTATTCTATCTAAGAAAATTGAGTTGTCCCTGGTGGTGGGATGTCCCGATTGGGTCACCCCGTACTAGTGACTCAGTTTTCTTCTTTGGTGTATTCTAGGTAGGAGGTAGTATCGTTCAAGTCTATCTATCCAAAAAAAATTTAGTTGGGTAATTTTGGGGTTGGAGAACACCCAATGGTTTTATTTATGTAATGTTGTGGTAGCGTTATTCGAGTTCGTTGTTTGTTTCAAGTGGATTGCTTGAGCGTGGTCTTGTAGTATTTGAGGTGTTTTGTTTTGGGATGTGTTTTTAGTGTTTTTCATAATTTTATGTAAGTGGGGTACTTTTTGGTTGGTGATAGTATTATCTTCCTTCGTTTGATCAACTGGAGATGTTCGTCCTTTTTGAAGCGGGTGAAAACGTGATAAGGAAGTCTGTCTTGGTCTATCGTTTGTGCTTTGCTTTTGCATCTGGTGTTGTTGTGGCATTCCGGGGGAAGAATGCTTTATGGTGGGGAGAATTGTCACACCCATGACTTATTTTAAAGGTAAATTTCATTTAATTTCCATTCATACTTTGTTTTGGGGGGGTTCCCAATCTTTTATGGAGGAATGAGAGAGTGTTCATTAATTGGGCCAAACCGTGAGCCCAATTCCATATTTAAAAACAAATTTTGTTTCTTTTATAACTTTTTCATTTTTTAATATTTTTCACCCATTGAACTTCCAAAATGACCTCCCCTGACCTATTAACACCACAATTTCAATTTGGAGCTTTTATAAATCCATACCCAGGGTTTATTTTGGTTTTTATCTAAGGGGTTGGGCCAGCCCGAAAGCCCAATTCCTGTTTTAAAAATAAATTTTGATTATGTTATAACTTATTCAATTGTTGGTATTTTTCGGTGATTCCAAGTGGAGCCCAACCCCAATGAACCCAGCCGCGCGACCATTCCCTCTCCCAACTCTTGGAAGCTCTGGTAAATCGCTATTTGATGCCGAACTTCAGAGGGTTCCTCAAATCGCCCAGATTTGAAGAGGTAAAGTCTTTCTTTCATAACTCTCGAAATTCTCAATATTTTTCCTCCATTCTGGTTTATAAATGACCTAATACATCTTGTGCGTACGAAACCTAAATTTTGGATCTTTTAAATTTCATCTACTAGTGTTTTGGAGTGATTACTTCAAGATACTTCAAGTAAATGAGCCCTTTTCTTTCCTCTTTCAAATTACTTTGGGTCTAACTCATTGTTCTTTGGGTATCTTTGGTTTTAATTGAGTTTAATAATATCCAGAAACTAGGTTTTCTAACCTAGGGTTTAACTTTGGGCTTTCTTGGCCAATTTATGTGGTTTTAGGTTTGATCTAGTTGTCTCTTGGTGCGGCGGGGTGCGATTTGATTTTCGCACAGAGATTCAAGGGTTTCCTTGGTTTTGGTAGGTGATTCCATTGTGTGTGCAATTTTTGTGAATTAGCTTGCTGTGTTAATGGTAACTTAATGTTTATTTCACTTGAATGTTTCTGTAAAAATTTGTTTTAGTTGCATTTATAATGCAAATGAATTTTAAGTTCCATTTTTGGTGAGATTGGGGGTTTTTCATTCAAATATTTTATTGGTTTATTTTGGGCTGACCTATAAGTAATTAGTTGATTTTAATGAACTGTAATAGGATTGAAAATACTGTTTTGATGATTGTCCCATGTGTTTGATGCTGTGAAAGTTGGTTTTAATGGTTTCTGTGAAACACATGAATTTCTAAGAGCCGTGTTGTGTAAAAATGGAGGTTTTACAATGATGTCACTTCTTGAACCATATGAGGCTTCCCAAGAAATGATTTTTTGTTTTAATTTAAATTTATTGGGATTCCATTTATGTTTTGGTAATTCAAAAATGTGCCCATAGTGTGTAATTGGTGTTCTCAAGGTGTTTTTTTGTGCAAGACACTACGTGATTTTGAAGAATTGTTTTATTACAAATCAAAGTGTTTTATTGTGTGTTTTAAGTGGTATAAAAATGTGATAGATACTGTATTGATTGTGTGTGACCAGTATTGGTGTTTTATTTGAAAATGGATTTATGTTGCATGCTGAAATTGTTTGATCACAAAAGGGGAAGCCTGGGTACTTAGGTGGGCGGATTTGTACTAGTACGGCTAGTGGACCGGATGGGTGTTGTCCCTGTTTCACTTAGCATTTGGATAAAGACAACTCTAACTAAACTATGTGGATGATGATTGTAAACCACTATGTTGTGGGTATGATCCCTACTAGTGGCTCGTGCACGAGAGTGGATTTTACTATGGATGCTTTACACCGAGGTACGAGGTACATAGGGCCCGAGACAACCTAGTGCCTAGGGGTGTTCCTGGTTTGTTGCTCACTGGATTTTTAGTATTTACCCATGTATTTGGGTGTTTTTTTCAGTACTTTACAGTATATATCATTTCCATTTAGATATGTTAACATTCTGGAAATTCTAGTTTGAAAACTTTTCTTTTAAATGAAATTTGTATTTCTTGGAATTTCATCATCGTTTTTCGTTACAAATTAAAAATGTTTGCTTCTTCACCTTATATTGAATGCACTTTGGAATCATTGGGTGGTATCCTATTGGGCTTAAGCTCACACCCTACTTAAACCCCTTGGGTGTAAGTAGACTTTGTTATGCTTGACTCAGGTAAAGGGAAGGATATGGGCAATGGTAGTTCAGGGTGTTAGTCCTCATCGTTGGGGCGGAGTTGCAGAGAAGGTTTGTGGGTGATGACCCCCTTGTTGTGTGGAGTCCATGGGGATTTAATTATGTTGTCCTTATTTGTTTGTAGACCACTTTTAGTGTCTTTAAACATATGTATTCAGTTCTGGTTTTTGTGTAAACATCATTTGGTTTACATTTTTCAGATTCAGTTTATTGATTGTTTTTAATGTTTTATGCCTTCATATTCGGGTAAATCGTTCCCAAACAAAAATAAATGATACCCGGGCACTTGTGCCAGCCCGTGGGGATAGGGAACGCCCTTCGGGTCATGTCACGGGCTGGGTTTGGTGCCAGTTTTGGTGGTGACCAGATTCGGTTCATGACAAACTCTAAAGGCTTTGAGTAAAGAGTAAGTGGGATCTTGGGTGGGTTTATATAAGAAAGGAGAGGGAATTCTTTATTATTTAGGTTTGGGACACCACATATTAAACTAATCAAAACCACAAACTAACCCATGGTTTTTGCCCATTGTTTTTAACAGAGGTTAGTGGAAAACAATATTTTATAATTCCAATGGCCTAAATTCTTAAAATAATAGGGTTTCTTATGTGGAGGTGAGTCACACTCTCAAGGAAAACAATTTTAAAAGACAAAATATTTTATAAGCCTTGAAGGGTCCACTAAAGCTTTTTAAAATAAATCAAACAAACCCAAAATAAAATTATTTTATTGGTAAAACATATATTGGACTAAAATAATGTTTATTTTATTTTATTACATCACTATTGGGTCATTATGATGTCATAAAACACATTATATATTTAAGTGGAATTTAATTTTTATGCAAAAATTCGACTATCTCAAAAAATTATGAAAAATTCACTGTTGTAATATTTCAACATCCTGATTCCAAAAATATTATTAATTTTATATAAATAATTTTCTAAATATTGACTTTTTTAATTTTTAAATAAAACTGACATTTATCAATAATTTAGGGGTTTTGACAAAAACAACTTTCAAACCTTAATAAAAATTACAATTTCATTCAAAAAATTATATACTAATTTATATTTAATAAGAAATAATTTAATTAAAATAATAATATTTTATTAAAATATTATTTAATTCAAAAATCCATTAATTCATCAAAATATATTTCTTAGTTGAATATTAACTAAAAATTCATTTTGTTTTTTAAAAACTATTTACAAAGTAACATTAAAGAGAATGTATATTCTCTATACAAGAATAATGTATATAGTAATAGTGTTGGGGTATCATTACATAACCTCTTATAACACCCACATAATACTGAAGGGTAAGGTGTGCGATGGTGAAAGACTCTTGGGGTGGCTCGGATAACATCACTCAGGTGGTAATTTCTATTAACGTCCACTTATCCCGTAGTTGGTTCCGCTCAAGCTTAACTTGTTCAAGATCAGCTTGGGATTGGTCAAGAGAGAAGCCCAATGATTCCAACTCCTTTCTGAGTTCCAAAAAATGGGCTTCGTACAGGGTAAGTCTACAGGATGAGGCCATTGCTTCCTTTGTCTGAGTAAATTGGATTTGTTAAAGCCCTATATTTATATTAATCATGTGATCACTGTTCAACAACTATATTATGAATGGTCACAATTATTAATGTAATTTTAATATCCAAGACAAAAAACCAAATAAGTGTATACATTTTAAATAACCATAAGAAGACATTTAAATTACCAAGAGGGATTTTCATTTTTTTGGGTCGTTACATCCAATGTGTAGATAATGAAATATTACACTCGATAATGAATGCACCATTATCTTCCCCTTTCTTCTGGGTATAGTTACTCTTCCACTGTACTTGAATTCCACATAGAAAACATATTTCTTCCTTTTCCATACCAATCCTATAGATATGACTCCTCTTAAAAGGATGGTACTTGGGATATTTATACTTTTTATTAGTCTTGGGCACTGTTTTCTTACTCTTCAATTTCATATTCACCATAAATACTGTAATTTTTTCATGCCACATGTCCATGTCCCCTTATCTAATGAGAGTAAGAATATATAAAAGACTCTTCTCAGTATTTTTCATGTAACAATTAATAATAAAATTATATAAGTACTTACATAGTTAGGAATGTATGAGGTCTGTGCACAACTCATCTGGAAATTTAATCCCTCAGAGGTCTAAGTGTTCAATGTATACAATAATATTGAATACATGAGGCCCATATAGTTCCAAATCACTAAGATAGGTTCTAAACAAGAATTGGAGATCTCGTATCTCTCTTTTCTCACCTTCTCTTGATAGAGATATGAAAGGTGAGACATAATGTTATATACACCCATGTCTTAATATTGCTTTAAAATCTCATTGGTTGTGGATAATAGAATGAAACACTAAACATATATGGAGTCATTCAAATATTTCTCATAGAAAGACAACTCTTCCTCACTAACCTCTTTTCTAGGTGCTTTAGGAATATGTTATTCTAGTACATACAATTTCTCTTCATGGCGTAGCATAAGGCATAAGTGCCTATCACACTCTTTGAAATGCATTTTAGTGAGAAGGTCATCATTATAAAGTATGAATCATTGTGATATGTTTGAATTCAGATTTATTACCATTTCTACAAATAAGAAAAGTATAATTTTAACACTTTATCTTATAAAATTAGACATGTAAATAAATATTATATTTATTAATCTCTCATGATATTATCGAAACCAAAAACCCTCACCATTGGCTTCAAAATATCATATTTCTTGGATATTATAGTGTAAAATATCTATATTCCCCTTATCATCACCCTGAATTTGGTTATTCAATAAATTTTAAGGGTTTTAGGTAGGCATTCCCAATGAAAACTTCATTAACTCATAGTTCTTTGATCTATTGAGTGGACTTCCCAATATTAAAATTCTTAATTTGGATTTACTCATTTTTCCTATTAATTGAACAAATTCATGCTTCAGAAGTCAACCTTTAATGTGAACTATGTTAAATAAACCCAAAAATTCAAGTTAGAATTCATAGATATTTGAAAGCATCTACAATTTGGATGGTCAGACACTTTGAACTATGGTTTCATTTTCATAGAAGTATTGGAAGTCTATATTGACTTAATATATATATATATGTATATATATAATTGAGTTATTTTATCTTTATTTGTAAGTTTCCCATTTTATCTTTATTACATGCTTGTTAATATTAAGTGGATTTATCTATGTTATTAACCATGTCTTAGATAAAATTTACAAATAATCAAATTTATTTTAGTAATATATTGCATGCTCATTAATTCATTAATTAATGTTATAGTGATAAAAAATCCATAATAAAATAATCCTGAAACATGATTGAAAAAAATAAAGTTGTATGACTACGAGATTTTACTAATAGTTAGTTTATCTAGAAGATGACAAACTAATTGTTGACCTAGGGGAAAAATATGAAACATTTTATGGTTCATGTTGCAGATTTACATCTATCCACCTATTTATCTCTCTTGGATTGGTTTCTCCTCAAATAAAAACTTGAACCACCTCCCCTAGCTAGTTATATCTATCCATTACATATGATTTTACTCACTCACTAGTGAGGGGAACCAAAATAATTGGTTAATGGGTTTATATAAAAGAAAATATGGGCACATAATCCCTTATATAATGATAAGATACATGACGTGAAAACCATTAATTTAATTTAATAATTAATTTGAAAGGAAACAGGTCACATAAAAAGGTATGGTCCATTCTAATGATCATCAACATGCATGAAATGAAATTCACATTTAATAAAAATATCATTCAATTATAATCACTGTTATTTATGATAAATCACGCTTGAATCAATAAATTTTCTTCTTTAATTGATCAATTATATTATCATATTTCTCATATAAATTTTCATGAGATTATCACCCATCATATTTTTTAAAAAATTAAATAAATTTATTTAATATTAACAATGTATAAAATGTACCTTGGAGGTAACACAGTGAGTACCCGTCTGAACTACCTAATGTGTATTATATTCATATATTTTTTTCTCAGGTGACATGTGTTTTAATAATCTCAAAATTTAATTTCATGGCATGTACGGTCAACATAATTTCCACATAGAACACATGGTATTTACAATGTGTATTATGTTTCAGTGTCTATAGAGTAATGATTTCATTATGACTTATACATGATATGAAATTTTAAAAATTATGAAGAAATTAATTAGAAATTTAATATAAAAATATATATAACATGTTATGTT
Organism: Viscum album; assembly: GCA_963277665.1. Lineage (NCBI taxonomy): Eukaryota > Viridiplantae > Streptophyta > Magnoliopsida > Santalales > Viscaceae > Viscum > Viscum album. The sequence goes on along the minus strand of OY728155.1, from coordinate 1,962,955,857 downwards.
TTTTTTAAATAAGCTTAATTACCAAATAGAATACATGTTATTATGTTTTAAAAAGTATAAAAAATTATTTTTTAATTAAGTGTAATTTGGTAAAAATACACGACATGTACATTCTAGGAACACATCATGTATTGTTCTCACTGTCTATCTGTGGAACATTAATAGGGACTTTTTATAATTTCCCAATCCTTTTACACATATTATAACATGATTTTATTCTCAATTATACATTAAATACAAACCTAGGATTTAAAAATCTTGTATATTTGGAATATTAGGAACATATTTAGAAAACATGATTCTAGAATAAAAAATATTTTTTATAAATCTCCATAATGATCTCCTAACTCACTTTTAGATCCTATAATTGAATAGGATAACCTATGAAATATATAAACAAAAGGGATGAGCTAAAAATCCAAGTAAGTGATTAAACATGGAAATTACACAAGGGACATGAGTCATAAGGCATAACATGATAACATAAAAGGAGTGGATCATGAATAAACATATGGAGGCATAAAATATAAATCATGAAATCATATAATCATGGAAAACTAGTAATGTGGAATAAATATATATCATGATATAAACGCGAGTCAAGGATAACTACCAAGACTATAACACATGGTGGATCGAGTTCCATAATGGATTAGGTTTAATCCATAATCTCTTACATAATTTCTCATGAGACTAAAACATTACCCAATGTGTTGGATAATTATCCAGGCACACCAATTATAACATGTTCATGCATATGTGTTCCAAATATATAATCAAACATAAGGAATAAACATAATGTTTACCCATATAAAGAAGTGAGTATCGTAATCATATCGTGAGGCATAACCAAAGGGTATATAACAATGGTATCCATGAAAGAACAGATTTAAATAATTACTTGTCATTTATGAAGGAAAAATAGTATTATATCAGAAATAATTATGTCTAACTAAATTTAGAACATGAAAAGAGTGGTTAGGTAAAATTAGAACTATTCCACTTAAGTGTGGGTTTTAAGGAAAACAATAGTCTTTAAAAAGGATAGATTTGAAGTTATTTTCATAAAAAAATGAACTAATTTTTACCATGATAAATTGAGTGATTTTAGAAAAACATTGGAGGGTTAAAACTATTTATTGAGTGTACTTAAAAATTGGTTAAAAAATAGAGAAGTTCTCTTTAATCAGGGTTTCTTATCGAGAGGAATTGAGAAGGTACCCTTTCAAAACAAGTAATTCCCCATAAAATAAAGCTGAATTGAGCTACATAAATATGTGTTGTAAATATAAACTGAATATTGGAGAATTATATGAGAATAATGAAGAGAAAAATAGAGGAAATGAGAGATAAAGTGTAACCCAAAGGAAAAATGGAGGTTTAGAGAGATCCCTTCAATTATGTCCTAATGTGTTATGAATTTTCACTTAATGTCCTGTATAATCAAATTAGAATAAATAATTAATTAATTAAAAACATTATCCACACATATTTTATTTATTATAATTTTATTAAGTTAATTTTTGACCATTTTGATGATTTATAATGATTAATTTTATTGTTCTGGGAGCGTTCGTTTCATGGTTTCATGATCGGTTCACTTATATATAATTATTGATGTTCTTGTTAAATGAAAATAAAATAGTAGAAGTGAAATGAAATGGTATTAATGAAATTATATTAGTTTAAATGGAACCATATATCATTTTTATTACATGTGGATGATTCATTTGATAAAACATTAATGACAAACATTTAATTTATTTTGGCGATTTTTCCAACCATCATTAAATAATTTTGTTATATTAAATATTATTTATAAGTATTATTTTCATAAAATTAAATAAGATATAACATAATTAATAAATCATATTCAACCATAATAATAATTTTATAACCATCCTTAAGGCTATAATGAATGATGAAAACTCATTATCCAAAGAGATGGCAAGTCGCCATAATTTGGACAATGGTTCCTTTGTTTGAATAAGAGGAGATGAGAAAAGGTGTTGGATAGAAAATATTACATTATAAATGTAACATTAAAATATATACATGATAATTTAGTTGTTATTATTTTAAGGACGAATGAGGTGAGGAGAAGGTAGAAGAAGAAATGAAATTAAGAGAAGTGGTTTAAGAAAGTTGCCTCTTGAATATCACCTCCTTGAAAGATCCCTTAATGAACTTTGAAATTGTCTTTTGGTGATACCAAAACCCCCATAATGTGTCTATGATAGTGTATAATAGAATTTGGTATATTATTTTTGAGACATAATGCTCAATGTGGAAAAAGGGAGTGAAGGAAGGTGTTTCCTTTTATAATTGAGGTGAGGGGCACTTTAAGAATTTTTCAATATATTAAAATATAATATTACTATTATAGAGATAAATGATTAAAAATGAATAATAAACATACATGGGATGAAATTTTAGACCATAAATTATCCCCTTTGGAATTATTTTTTAAATAATTTAATAAAATATTATATTCATGATATATCATTATTGTCAAATTTGATACTATTCATTACCATGACTTTAAAAAAAACAAACAAATTTGTGATTTTTTTTAAAATATTATATTATATCCTATATATTTAATTATAATCTATAAAATTCATTTATTACCTTAAATAATTTAAAAAATATTTATTTTAATATTTCTAATATCATTTATTTGATTTTTTCACTTATTTAATAATTAATCCATCATTATTGTGTAATAATTTAAGGTAATTATTTCTACCATTAAAATTTAAACTAAATTACCTTGATGAAGATAAATATTTTATATTTCAAAATAATATTTATGGTTGAACATATCTTCTAGATAAACACATTTTAAAAATATTATACTTAATAAAAACAATAGTGTGACAAGTTTGACTTTTCTTTTAATAAAATACTACAAGAGACTTAATACCAACCAAGTGGATCCAAAAGGTTATAAATTAGATACATGTATTATTATGATTAATATATACTCTAAAAAGGTTTTAGTCAATTTATTGTTCATTTAATGGTCCTTACTATTTTAATTAAAATCATTTTATTGATTTTTTATTCTACTTGCACAAACACTGCATGAGTGTTGCATAAGAATTAAAAGTAATTATTTAATATATAAAAATTAAAAAGAAATTAATATCATAAAAATAAATTAATTAGGCTAAATATAATCCTTTATATTCATTAATTATGTCTATTTTCTCATATACATGTCTAGAAAACTTATTTATTTTATCAATTTGACTTTTCTTGTCTTGAGAACGCATTGCACAATCATTTGGATAAGATTCTTGTTATGTAAGTAAAAAATTAGAAACTATCAATGAAAATAATAATTTATGCATGATATTTACTAATAAATTCATATAAATACTTTTTATTTCTAAATTAATATCTATAAGGCACTGAATTTGACCTTTTCAAAGTTGCGTAAGCACTGCGTTTACACTAAAATTAATTTGTTATATTTATCATGAAATAATTTATAATATATATTTTCAGAATTATTTTTGTATGATAGTTGTGTTATATTATCGTTAATTATTATTTAAATAATTTTACTAAATTTTTATAATATATTTAGGTTTTGATGATATCATAAAAGCTACCGTACTTCATAATAAAATATTACATTTTTTTACTATTCACAAAAAATATAACTTTTTCAGAAATTTTTTTAACCATCACCATAGACTAATTTTAAAATTTTGATATAAAAAATGGAATTAATTTTTTCAAATAATTTTTCTTAAGCTTCTGGAAATTAATTATAATATTCACTCAAAAAATGAAAGAAAATCCATTTTTGAAGAAAATGGGTTTTTGGAGAATAAAATTAATTTAAATAAAATATATAAAAATAAATTTTATAAAAATATAGTACATATTTTGAATAAATAATTAATACATTATAAATGAGTATAACTACTATATATTTCATAATAGAGTTAATATTTTTCATTTTCTCCAATTTAACGGTTATGTAATAACAGTTATGTTAATATTTTAATACCATATCAGAGTTCATTTAAAATCGGTGTTGCATGCAACACAAGATACTAAATAATTATAATTATTTAAAGTGAAATTTGTCATTAATATATTAGGGTGTTACATTCTTCCTCCCTTATGAAATTTATCCTCCAAAATTTTATTTTACATACTAAAGAGAAAAAAGGCAAGGGTACTTCTCCTTCGACACTTCCTCTGGTTTCCATGTCGTATATTCATATTTACGATTCCTATATAGTAATTTAACTAAGTAATTGGTATTTTTTCATAAAAATTTATCTATATGGTCAAAAATAATCAATGAATTCTCCTCATAAGTGAAATAATTTTTCCAGCTGTACCACTTCTGAATTCAGTACATGTGAGGGATCTAGTATGTACTTCCTCAAGAGGGATACATGGAATACATCATATACTTGAGACATGGTTGGTGTAAGTTATAGTTAATATTACACAACTCCAATGTGATCAAGAATCTAAAAGGGGATAATTTACCTGAGAAATAGATTTCCATTCTTCCCAAATCACATGGCTCTCTTCCATGGAGATATATTGAGGAATACCTTATCCCTAACATCAAACACTAAGCCACATCAATGATCGTATGCACAATTATTATATCAAATTTGTGAAACCCTAATGTATTGTTGAATGGAAATAACCTTTTATACCATTTTTAAACCATTTTAGGTCCCAATAGCTTATGTTCACTAACATCATCCCAACATACATGTATTATACATTTCTTCCCATAAAGGGATTCACTGGGATCCTTTTGGATGCTTTAATGGAAGATATTATTGTAAGAGAACTCATCTAGTTGAAGATGATGATCCCATAATCCTTTTAAGTCCATTGAGAATAATATCAACTTATATTACAGTGTATAAATGATCATCTTATAATGGCCATCTATTTGAGTGTGATAATTCAACTATAGTTTAGCTCAATATTTAGAGTATATTAAAGAATTTTCTAGAACCTAGAGGTAAATATCGGATAAAAAATGGATAAAATTGATAATGTTACTCTTGTAGCCCCATAAATTCTCTGATGTATACATATTCAAGTTGATCAAGGGATAATTCCTCTAGAATTTAAATAAAGTAAGATATCATTGTAAGATGATCCACAATGACCCATAAAACATTATTTTCTCTAGATTTCTTTAGAAGTCCAGTGAAAAAGTCCATGGTGATGTTCTCCCATTTCCATATAGGTATATTTAATGGATGCATCATCCATTAAGTTTTTTTCTTTTATCCTTCACTTTCTGACATACCAGGAACTTTGATGTATATTCAGTGGTCTCCTTATTTTCGTTGTCCTAAAAATAGTGCACTTGGATATCTTGATACATCTTTGTGCTCTCTGGGTGAGTTGAAAAGGTAGATCTATCTGCATCAATAAAAATTTCTCCCTTTATTTTAGGATTTTATGGTACACATATTCATGAACAAAATCTTATAACTCCTTACTCATCAATTTTGAAATTTTAGGATTTCCCATTTTTGATAGATTCCACCTTCTTCTGAATTTATTTATCATTTTTAGCATCATTTATCTTCTTCAAAAGGGATGGTTGAGAAGTATTTTTAGAAAAAAATGATTATTTTCATTTCCTTATTATTATTTTGTCCATACTTTGTAATTATAATAAGATTGTATCATTCTCAATTCTCATAATTTATAAAGTTACAGGATCCTTTCTACTTAGAGTATCTACCACATTATTTTCTTTACTAGTATGGTAGTGGATTGATTGGTCACAATACTTAATGATAAATAACCATATTCAATATGACATATTATTATCTATATATTTGAATATATATTTGAGGTTCTTGTGATCAGTATATATACCACACTTCTCCCCATATAGATAATGTTTCCATATTTTCAATGAAAAGATCACATCCTCCAAATAAAGATCATGTGTGGGATAGTTTTTTTCATGAAATTTAAACTCTATTGAGCTATAGGATGTTACATTATCATTTTCAATTTATAAAAATTCTAATCCTTTATTTAATTCTTCACTATATACTACAAATAGTTCCCTACTTGTGGTTAGTGTTAGTACAAGTGCACTGCTAAGTCTATTTTATAACTCTATGAAGCATTATTCACATTCACTGTTCTAGAAAAAATTTAATCCTTTACAAGTTAGCTCAGTTAGTGGGTTATATAGTCAATATATGTTCCTCATATATTATTTTTAATACCAAGATAGTCCACAAAAACAATAGATCTCTATTATAGATGCGGGTCTTGACCAGTCTTGTAACATCCCGACACAGGTTCCACATACCAGTGCCCTAAGCCAGTTGGAAACATGACCTCATGCATGCCTCCAAGAATACCAGAGGATGGTGACTAGTAGAAAGGGTATAATATATATAACATGTGGAGACTGTACCCTCTTTATTATAGTAGTAGCATGACATTGGAAATAATAAAAAATATCTATGTGATAATAAACAATACTCATAATGAAACCATAACCAATACAAATTTGTAATACATAATTTTCCATAATAGGAAAAAAATATCCAATAAAAGATATAGATATTTCATTCCATATAATTACATAGGCTTAACATGCATATATTTTATATCATTTTTTTATAATACACAAACATTCTTCCAAAGTCCGTATTATTTTAGTTCCTTTGGAAACCGGGAACACAAACTTCTACTATAGTAAAATATTTTCCTTGTTTCCTATAAATATCTTCCCCTTTATTACCCATACCTAAAACATTTATTTATAACATAGGGAAAAGAAAAGAAAAGTGTGATCTCATATTCTTAATAAGGGTAAAAAAATAGGATATCAATCATAACATTATCATAAGGCATAAGTACATAAAAAAATTTAAAAATTACTTCTTTTATATCAAATATTGTGATATCATTTCATGGAATAAATCATATAAGTTCATAAATAATAAATTAACATATTCTATGAGATCATAATGTAATACATGAAATTTTGGAATACACATAACCATAGAAAATCATTTCCATATTAGTCAAGTCTCATTTTCAATATAATCATAGCGGACAAAGTCCTTTACTTAACTAAGTTCACTCCTTGTTCCATCCCTATATTATTAAACCACATTTACTCCCATTCCAATAATGTATTTCTAAACTAGGTTCACTTCCCATTCCAGTACTATCTATCTCATTTGATATAAATCATTACCCACTGCATTGGAGGTATATATAGGTCTTTCCCAAAACATAATGAAAACCATACATATGTGTTTCATGAGAGAATAAATAATTCATTATATCAGAACCCATGAAATGAAATGGGTTTCTTAAAAATCATTCAATGATAACATAAACCATAGAAAATAAATGGGTTTCATAAAGATAAAACAAACCATTGAAAAACTAGGAATAGTGTCCTTGAAATATATCCCCATTTAATCTTAATTAACATCAAAGAATGTTATCATAGATGGAACATAATATTGAGAGATCACTTGAATGTAAATATTGAATAAAATATCCATTCTTATATGAAAAATTGTTCATTTATAAAAATTCCCCACAATTTTAAAAAAATTTGAAAATAACTTTGTGAGATTTTAAGGAATAATCAATGAAATAACGTGTTATAAAAGAGGAAAAATCCTTTCATTATATATAAGTTAAAAAAACATTCATCTCATACTTTTTCTGAAAAGGTCTCAAATAACCTCGTTAGAAAAATGAAAGAAAGATTAATTTAAATCCATTTAGAAAAAATAAACACATGGGTAAAAAATGAATTTAATTTTTTTAATAATAGTTAAAAAAATTTGGAAATCATTTTTAAGAAACATAGAAATGGAAGATAAATATTCCACAGCAAATACTTACATATAAACAGTTACGAATAATAATGAGATTATGAAATTTACCCTTACCACTTTATAATTAGTAGAATTGTATGACCCATGAAACAAATAAAATTATATGGATATTAAAATACCATAATATTCATAATAATACTCATAAAATAAATTCATGGTCATTATATACACCACACAAAAGAAACAAGTAGTGTGTAAGGCATATGTCCCACATAAATAAAAGTGAGAAAAAAATCACTTACCTTAAGTCTTGACTTCCTTTGTATAAATTAAAACCTCATTTATAATAAATATAATTTAACTATATATATACCACATAACCATATTGATATATATATAAACATATATGATTTACATATGACTTTATATTACTCCCATATTAACAATTCCTTGTTAAATTTATGTTTCAGGTAATAACTGTTTGGTTTTTCAATCATGTTTTGAATTTTTATCCTTGTTCCTATTACATAAATCATGATTTAATCATCTCTATAATGATAACCATGATATACATATCATATAAATACCATTATATATGTATTCATGGTGATTCATAAAATTTACAGATAGATAATAAAATACATTGTTCATGGAGATGTTAGGCCGTATGTACACATGAACGTTGTTTTAATTTTATTTTCATATTAAAACTAATAAAATTATAAGATAAATTATCATAAAAGAATAAATTTTATGTTACATATATCATATATATTCATAAAATTTATCCTTATTACCATCTGTGTGAAATATATATGAAAAATGAATCACATCGCATTGTAGAGATGGTTAGCCATATGTACGCACGAGCGAAATTATAATTTCCAAAAAGATTATGTGGTAAAAAGGATGATATGATATTATAATTACAAAAGTATAATCATGTCATAAATATCATATACAAACATTAAACCCATCATGATTCCCACTCATAAAATATGGTGATGAAAAATGAATTATATCACTACATGGAGACAATTTTCATTTATTATTTGATGATATAGAGTATGTTTAGTGGTGTGTTCATAATAATAATAACATTTAAGAATATTTATGATTATGAATATATTATTTTATGATATTTATCAAATATTTAGAGGATGTATATATGGGTATAAATAGAGAGTGATTAGTTAGATCGATTACCTCTTCTTCGAAATGGGTCCTTTAGATCTCTTCAAAAGGACTCTTAGAATTTAATTTGGTAGAGTTTGGTGAAGATATAAGAATCAAAGAGGTGAAATAAGATTAGGGAGGAGGTTTTCTTTTATAATGAATGTGAGGGATGCTTTTGGAATTTCTCAAAAGATTAATTTATAAAAAATTAAATCTCAACCAAAATACCTCTAAATATAATGTAATTCAAAGATAATGTTGGATATGGGGGTAATCCCTTATACCAATATATTTTAGACATTTTTTTGTAATTTTAAACCATATATTTATTATTAACCCTTAGTTGATCTATTTTAATATTAACTATGGTAATATTATTTTCAATATTAAAAGGTGGATATTTTTACTTATAAGGTGTCAACAAAACTATAAATGGTCAATTTATGATATTTTCAGCCATAATTTATCCGGTTTTTCCATATTTAGTATTTTTATGATTTTTAATTAATTTAATTTTATTTTCTTAAAATATAATTATTGTTAATTTTGACACTATTCATTACATTGACTTTAAGAAAATCAATTCAGCAAGATAAATTCCAAAAAATTCATTTAATACACCCTTAATATGGCATATTTACCTATAAAATTCTTTTATCACCTTAAGCAATTAAAATTATATTTAATTTAATATTTTTAATATCACTAATTGAGTTTTTTATTAATTGAATAATTATTGTATCATCATTGTGTAATTATTTATAATGAATATTTCTTCACTAAAAATTAAAAATAAATATCCTTAATGTATATAAACCTTTTTTATTTCACAATAATATATATAGTTTAGACTATATTCTATTTAACAATATTAATAAAAATATTATACTTATTATAAGTGAGAGTGTGACATTTTGTCACTCTCTTTGATTTTAATAATATCCCAGTAAATTTCGTGTAACATTATCTATTAAATTATTAAATTTATAACCTTTTGTGTTAATTCTATAATTAACTTCATTTAATAACATTTGGGCAAGTGTTTTGGTCATTTTATAATCCTTATCACTTTATTTTTAACCTAAATTATCCAAAATTTACCCTTTACCATGGAAACAAAAATTACATATGTTACTATTCATATTGTCCAAAAACAAAAGTAAACCATTCACGAAATTTGAAAATTGTAATTATAAATATGGAATCCATTTTTTTGAATTAAATTCACAAAAATTTCATAAATTAATTAATAATTAATCCCGTAGATGGAACAAAACTATATGTTTTTAAAGTAAAAATGCTCAAATGTTTGGAATGTTTTTATATCAAATTTCAACGTGAGATTTATTAAAATAGTCTAAATTTAATTAAATTATATAAAATATATCTAATTATACTTCAAAAAAAATAAAAAATAAAATTTTAAAATATAAATTATGAAGAATAAAATGTTTTTTCAATTAAAATTCATTATTTTCCACTATTAATCAAAACATGGAACTTTCCAGAAAAATACCAAAAGTTTACCCAATGTAAGTTTTTATAACACGATTATAAATAATTAATTTATTTTTTCAATTATAATTTATAGAAGTGTCAACTTTTAGTTTTAAAATAAGTGCGCCATTAAAATATGATAAAACATCTTTTAGAAAAATTCAGTTCATAATCATAAAGTTGGATTTATTTTTCTACCATGTATAGAAAACACATAAGATGAACTTTCAACATTATATTGAATAATATATATATATATTTCATTAATATAATCCACCAAGAGTGATTTATTTATTTTATTTGTATAAAACACATTTAGGTGTATTTAAATAGATTTTATAATAAAAGATTTCCTTTTAATTTCAAAAGGGTGTTACATGTGTAAACCATAATTTCGTAATTTAGTTAATCCTTTTAATACCTTAAATTATAATTTTTAGGTTATAATTTTATTTTTTAAATAATTTTACTTATAAAAAGATGTTATGTATAAACTCAGTGTTGAATATAATACATGCTAAGTCAGTGTTGCGTGTAGCATAAGATTAACAAGGTGTAACATGCAATACAATCTATTAAATAAATCATATTATTTAAAAATGTACTTCATAAAAATATTTTGCTGTTACATTCTACCCCTTTAAAAATAATTTCATCCTCTAAATTCATCTAGATTATTAATAGTTTAATTTTTTAAAGTTCCTTTCATAGAAACCCACATCATAAAAATGATTACAAAAACAACCTTTTTAAATGGAAATTTTGAAACTTAATGGTTACCCAAAGTAAATCATTACTAGGTTTAAAAATATGATAATAAAGGTGGAAAGTGAAAACATGGACATGGACGAGAAATATAACTATCAAGTTCTGATGGTGAGTGATAAAGAACATGGTCAGGGGAAATTTAATGATTAGAAAGCCATAACACAAAGAGGATTGAAAAAGGTCCTTGATATCATTAAGAATGATGATAATGGGACACTATTTTATTTTATGACCCTTTTCTAAAAATGGATAATTCTCACGAGAATATATACTTACATGATTTTATCACAATCTCACCCTTTGTTGTGCCTTGATTAAATTTCACTTTATCACTTATTCTAAGAAATGAAGGTGAATTTTTCATTCCTAGATTATTAGAAGATCATGAGATCCATAAATAGAATGATAGGTCATTTCATTTTTCTTTATCACAAAAAAATAGTTAGCACAAGTTATCCTATATTCATAAATCCTCATATGGAGATATAATACTTTAATCTCTAATAACACATTTAAATTTTAACATAAACCATTTCATAAATGGTTAACCTTGTAACCCTTACAAAAGATAAAATTACAAAACTTTAGAAAAAAGGTCACATAATTTCTAAAAATCATATTAACATTGAACCTCCATATATTAAAAAGTAGATATTGTTTGTCACATACCAAACATGTGAATAAATTCATCATGTACACTCTTAAAACATGATAATAACCAGAATTACCATAAATCCTTATTGAAAAAATTCATGTTTTCTTATTACAATGATTATTGAATATATTCCTTTAACAAAAAAATGTTATAAACTTAATCAATGATAGCATAATCCTGTTTTTCATCAAGTCATTAATCCATTCAAAAGTAGTTAGTACTGTTCAATTTACTTTATCCAAACATCATTATCTTGACATCAAGAACATATTAAGGGGTATATTTCCCTTAATAATGTGTTTCTTATGAATATAACCTTTCCATAAAATAATTTTTCTAAGTCTTCAACACCATTTTACATATCCTTTTCAACCCTTAATGAAAATATGATACTAAAAATACTTATATATTTCACAATTTATATAATATAATCTTTGAATTCCAAAACATATACACTTAAGTATTACAACTTTATTTTTAAACCATTACTCAAATTTCATCATCTTATTATTTTCTAGAATATGAAAAATGAATCATGTATTAAGGTTCCTCAATCTCAATCTACCATGCATCTTATGTTTAATGTTAAAAATATTGTTAGAACAACTAATACCTTTTACATGTTGTTTGTGATATATTTATCCTTATTAGTATAACCAATACTTGTACCACCCTCTTGATTATCTTCCCGATATTTCAACTTATGAAATAAATTTTCATAATGACCATACTTTCCACAGATGAAACATTCAATGTTAACCAAGTTTCTTCTAGTTTCTTCTATTGAGTAACACCAGAAAGCGTAGTGTAAGGAACCCTTATCAAAGAATAAAAACACATAATCATAAAAAGTTACTTATAAGATTAATAAATCATGAATCCTACTTTTAAATCTATGACACCTTAGGATTATACATATATAAATCCCTAGAAATGTTCCTAGAAATATCACTAGGTGTATCTTTAATGATTTCTTATTGGAGTTTCAAAAGGTTGAGTAAAACTTTGCACTGATACTAACTATAATGACCCAGGATTAATGTACATAGATGTTACATAATTTTTTCTTAATACACAAACAAATCTCTAAAGACCGTATTAGTTTAGTTCCTTTGGAAACTTCAAAAAAAAACTTATATTCTGCTTAAATATCTTCAATGTTTCCCACAAAGATCTTCCACTTCAATATCCCTACCTAAAACCTTTATTTATAACCTAGGGTAAAGAAAACACAAGAAAAGGGTGAGCTTAATTTCTCAGTAAGAGTAAACAATGAATATATCAATCAAAACATGATCATAATGCATAAATACAAAAAATAAAAACATTTGAAAATCATATCTTGTATATCAAAGATCCTTATATCATGTCATGGAATAAATCATAGAAGTTAATAGAGAATCAATGAACATATTTCATGTGAAAACAACATAAGAACTGAAATTGTGGCATACACATAAGCATGTAAAATCATTTCTATATTAGTCAACCACATTTCCATGACCATCATAGAAGATAAAGTACTTTATTGAACTGATTTCACTCCTCATTCCAGCTAAGTATTACTGAACTGAGTTTACTCCAATTCTAGTCCTATATTTCTGAACCAGGTTCACTTCCCATTCCTCTCCTATCTATATTGGGATAAATTAATCATTAATCAATGAATTGGAGGGAGATATAGGTCCCAACCATCAAATAATTAAATCCATATATATGTGTGTCACAATAACATAAATCATTCGTCATATCAAAAGCCATGGAATGAAATGGGTTTCATAAACATCATTTTATCATAACGTAACCCATGGAAAATAAGTCAGTTTCATAATGATTGAACCAACCATATTAAAAATAAGAATATTATCTTTGAAAAATATCCACTGTAAATCATAAATAACATCAAATAATTTTATCATAGATGGAGAATAATATTGAGATATCAATTGAGATTAATTGTTGAGGAAAATATCATTTATTATTTGAAAATGATATCTTTCTTAAAATATTTCACAATTTTAAAATAAAACACTTTTTAAAGATAAACTTATAAGATTATAAAGGAAGCATCATGTCATTAAGGCATCATGAAATAGGAAAAATATATTCATTCTGTATAAGTTAAAAAGCATTTCTCTCATAATTTTTTCAAAAAAATCACAGAGTACCTCGTTAGGAAAATAAAAAAAAAGATTCCTTTCAAAACATTTACTAAAAATTAACACATGGGTAAAAAATTAATTTAAACAATTATAGAATAATAGTTAAAATGAATTTTAAATCAATTTTAAGAAATATGTATATGGAAGATAAATATTCCCCAGTAAATGTTTATATATAAACCAACCCAGATAATTTTGAGATTGTTAAATTAACCCTTACCACTTTATAATTAGTAGAATAATATTCCCTATGAAGTAAATAAAATTATATGGATATTAAAATAAAATAATATTTAAAATAATACCCATAAAAGATATTCATGGGAAATATAAACAAATAAAGATATCCTTTTGAAGACTGGGAAAAGGAGAAAACATTAAAATGACTCATTGAAAACAATTAAAACCAACAAGGCACACATGCCAAACATGGACTGAAACTCTAGATAAGAAACAAACATTCATTTATTGTATAAGGCATGTGTCCCATGGAAATAAAAGTGAAAAAAATACCTTACCTTAAGTTTTTAATTCCTATGTATACGTTCAGAACACTTGTATAATAAATATAATTTTATTATACATATACCAAAGAACCATATTCATATATATAATACCATATATTTTTTACCTATGACTTTATATTATTTTCTTATTCACAATTCCATGTTAAAGTTATGTTTCGGGTAATAATTGTTTTGTTTTTATTCTTGTTTTCACTTGCTATCCTTGTTCCTATTACATAGATCATGATTTAATCATATTCATAATGATAAAAATGATATAAATATCATATATATATATATTCATTATATATTTATTCATGGAGATTCATAAAATTTAGAGATATAAAATAAAATACATAATTCATAGAGATGGTTGGTTGTACATATTCATGTTGTTTTCATTTACTTTTCATATTAAAATAATGAAAAGTATATGATATATTATCATTATATAATATTATTTATGTTTTATATATCATATATATTTCATTAAATTTATCCTTATTAACATACATGTGAAATATATATGAAAAATGAGTCACATCGCATCGTGGAGATGGTAATCTATACGTACGCACGAGTGATGTTATCATTTCCCAAAAGATTAAGTGGTAAAAAAGTAGATATGATATTATCATTATAGAAGTATAATTATTTCATAAAAATAATATATAAACATTGAACCCAATATAATTTACACTCATAAAACATGGTGATGGAAAATGAATTGTATCACTACGTGGAGATGGTAAGTCATACATACACACGAGTGATACTTTAATTTCTTGTTTGATGGGAAAGGGTATCTATAGTGGTGTGTTCGTAATAATAATATAATTTCATAATATTTAGGATTATAATTTTATTATTTTATGATATATATCATTGATTTATAGGAGGTATATAAGAGTATAAAAATATAGTGATTGGTTAGAGATATTGCACCTTCTTCTAAATGAATCCTTTATATCTGCTTTAAAAAACTCTAGAGTTGGACTTTTGGGAATAACATAACCTCTAAAATGTGGATAGGGAAGTATAGAAGAGAGTTTTTATAGATTTTTTTATCTATAAGACTCAAATAGGTGAAATGATATGAGGTAGAGGGTATCTTTTTATAATGATGGTGAGGGGCACTTTCGGAGTTTCTCAAAAGATTAATTTTTAATAAATTAAATATCAATACATATACCTAAAAATGGAAACTAATTCAAAGATAATGAGGTATATAATGTTAATATCATAAACTAATATATTTTATTCATGTTTTTTTGTAATTTTAAACCTTATTTTTTATTAACCCTTAGATAACCTATTTTAATTTTAACTATGATAACAACATTTTCAATATTAAAAGGTGGAGTTTTTTTCTTTAAAGGTTTCAATTGAAACATAAATGGTAAATTTGTGATATTTTAGACCATAATTTATCCCTTTTTCTTGTTTATTATTTTTATGATTTTAACTAATTTATTATTATTGTCACAAAAAATCATTAGTGTCAATTTTGACACTGTTAATTACATTGACATTAAGAAAATCAATTCAGCAAGATAAGTTAAAAAATTCATTTAATACACCCCTAATATGTCAAATTAATCTATAAATTTTTTTATAACCTTTATTAATTCAGATTATATTTTCTTAATATTTATAATATCACTTAATTGAGTTTTTTATTAATAGAATAATTACTGCATCATTATTGTGTAATTATTTATGATAGTTATTTATTTACTAAAAATTTAAAATAAATTTACATTATTTTGTTAAAACATTTAAATTTTTTAAGAATATATATATATCTGACCATATATTTTATTTAAACCTATAATAAAAATATTATACTTATTAAAAGGGAGAGAGTGACATTTTTTCACTCTATTTGATTTTAATAATATTTAAGTCAATTTCATGGAAAATTTTCCATTAAATTAATAAATATTGAACCATATGTGTTAAGGGTAGAATTAACTTTATACAATAATAGTTGGGAATGTTTTATGGTAATTTTATAATCCTTATCACTTTATTTTTAACCCAAATTATCCAAATTTACCCTTTATCGTGGTAACAAAAATTATCAATGTTACTATTCATATTGTCCAAAACTAAAAGTTACCTATTTAATAAATTTTTACCTTCTTATAAAAAATATATAATCCATTTTTTATAATTAAATTATCTTAATTTTAGCATATCTATAGTAATGATAGACATAGGTTATACTCATTAGGATATCACCAATGGTGTCTAAAACAATATCCAGTCTAAAACAGTGAATGTAAATATATTAAGAATAATTTACAAGTCATAAAGTAAGAATTTTACCTGTTAAATTATTATTTAATTAACTAAATAATTTACTCAGGTTCGTGATGACACCAAAACCACCAATTCCTTCTTCGGTCCATGTTGGAGTCTAAAACACATCACATAAGGATTGAAAATTCATTATAACATGGGATTTCATTGTCAATTAAAATTCAATTTCATATCATAGGTACCTAGAACCATAGTCCAATGTCATCATTTTGGGCCAAGAACACCATGTGTAGCACCCCATGGATATTATAAACATCATTTAGTATCCCACTACCCATTTTTATCATATATGGTATTTTTAAGTATTTATACATGTCCCGCACACATATATCAGTCAGTCACATATAGGATTTTGAAGAATCAATCAATGTACTGCACATGTATATCACAATATCACATATAACAGAATATCACACATATCAAAAGTTCATATTCATCATGGTTAATAATAATTAACCTTCCTAAAAAACAATCTCATTAAAGTGTTTCTCTCTAATTTATTAAACAAAAAATGTTCAACACTTTAATTCAAATGGAATACTATGAACAAATTTCCATTAAACCATTTATCAACATTTAATCTTATATACTATTAAACCTTTAAGATTAATCTAACCAACCCATTAATTCCCATTAATCAATAAATTTGACAAATCTTTAATTAAACAATTCAATTATCCTAATAACCCACTAATTTCATCATCACACTTTAACCAATATCAATTTCCCCAATTTTAACCCATTTTATTATCACATGGAAATTTAATTTAATCAATTCAATTTTAAATGAAATCACCAAATCAAGGAAATTGAAATTGAAAATTTGCACACATAAAATTGAAATTAAGACTATGAGAATTTAAATTTATGGAATCTACCTCAAGATCAATGATGTATGTTCTCCCATTCAGAAATCTTCAATTTGAAACGAAACTATCAAATTCACAATGAAGAACAAGATCTAGAAACAAAATCGTGAACAAGATAAAACAAAATAAGATCTATAAAATCCTAGATATAATCCCATCACTAATGGGGAATAAAAAATTCCTCACCATCTAGAAAGAGATATTGTTGAGAGTGGAAACCACATAGAAAAATATTTCTTACCAGGAGAGGTACAGATCTTCCAAACATATCTTCGATTTTTCAATAATAGTGTTCAGATAAACTTGCAAACCTCCTGGTGGATTCAAAAAACTTTAGATAGCGTTTATGTCTAATTGGGTATGATTAAGGATTAATAATATTTGGTTTGGAATTTTTTATAATTTTCCATGAGATTAAAATCTTGCATGCATGGTTTCCTGTATAGGGTGCACAATTTTCCCAAACCATGATCCTTAATCGTGCCCATCCCATTAGAGTGCATGGTTTTTTATAAGAGGGTGAATAGTTTGACAAAAAATTATCCACTGATGAAATCCCCCTCTATCTAGGGATCCACAATTTTATAGGGGTAGGTTCACGGTTTATGAATCCTTGGGCCAACAGGGCACATACCATCTTCTTCCAAAATTATCAATTTTTCTGAAACACCCAAAAACTCACCCATGGTATACCCAAAAAAGGTTAGAAGTGTATCTATAAAAATTATTGATACATCTCTAGAAAATTTCATAATATTGAAATATTCCCACCTTATAATAGATCATCCTCAAAATGTACTCCCAATCATTAGGTAAAAAGATCAGGCCACTGATACTGCATATCTACTTATCTCCCCCATGTTTCTTCCTGAACACATCGATATTTCCCCAATACTCAAACTATCGGCATAGTATTTCCCCACAACACTTTATCATTATGATCCACAACATGTATAGAATGCTCTACAAAGGAACCATCAGTCTCAAGATCAACATCATCAACGTTGATCACATGAGAAGGGTCGGTGTGATACCACAGAGGATGTGACACATGAAAAATTTAATACATTGCACTATAATTCTATGGAAGATCCAATCGGTATTCCACTGGCCTGATCCTCTTCACAACATCAAAAGGTCTAACAAACATGGCCACTAACTTTACCAACCTTCAAATCCTCTGGTGACTCAGTCTTGGTGACACCAAAAGGAACACAAGATCACCCATTGTAAAATCAAGGGGTCATTGATGTCTATCAGTGTATGACTTATGTCTACTCTATATTGTAGCAAAAAAATTTCGAATAATCTAAACATACTCTGATGTCTCCTATGTGATACTTGGTCCCAATATTACTAACTCACCTACCTTCATCCAATATAGGGGTGATCTTCATAGACTATCATAAAGAGCCTCACATGGTTTCATTTCAATAGAAACCTAATAACTATTGTTATAGGTAGACTAAAAAAGTTCTAGGTGATTCTCTAAATACCCATGAAAATTCATAATTCATTCCCATAGAATATCCTCTAAAACCTATATAATGTTCTGACTGACCATCTATCTATGGGAGGAAATATGCACGAAGAAACACCTGTATACTAAGAACCATCTTTAAGAATTTCTAGAAGAACGATGTGAAACATGATTCACAGTCTGAAACTATACCTTGTGAAACCCCATGAATATGGAATATCTCTTGAACATACATGTATCCTATCTAATCCACTCGTAAATTCTCCCGAATAGGAAAGAACTGTGATACCTTCATCAATTGGTCCACAATCCCCCAAATAGAACCATTATTCTACGGTATCCTCAGGAGACCAACCACAAAATCCATGGTAACATCATCTCAGTTCCATTCTAGAATGGGTAATGGATATAGTAAACCACCTGGTAATTAATTCTTGTCTTTCACCAATTTACAGGTGTAGCATCATGTAACAAACCCTAAAATCTCTTTTTTAATGCTTGAACACCAATACTGTTGACATAGGTCATGGTAAATTTTGTTTTAAACCAGATGTACCATCCAATTCAAGGAATGAAATTCACACATTAGATCCACCCACATACTCATAGACAAAACCACATGATTCCTGACATAGACAATTTCATCCTCATCTAAGGTCCTAACAGAAAGTGACTCCCCACCTTCAAGTCTTTCCCTCATGGAAAATCACTCTGGATCTTCATATTACCTCTCCTTGATCCATCTCAAAATTATGAATTCCACTGATACATATATTAGGTTAAACTAATATTGGCCCTCCTAAACCATAACTTTCATCTCAGATATCAAAGACATAATCTTCCACTCAAATCTAGACTCTTGAACTATCTGACTGTATGTTTTCCTACTCAAAGTGTCAGCGACACTATTTCCCTTCCTAGGAATATATTATAGCTCAAAACCATGTGACTTCATGTACTCAAAACATCTTTACTATCATATATTTAAATCTAATTGTGAAAATATATACTTTAACCTCTTGTAATTAGTGTACATAGTAAACTTTTCACCCAAAAAATAATGTCACCAACACATTAAATCATTAAACACTCCATCTAACTTGAGGTCATGCGTTGGATAATTCAATTCAAGTGACCTCAACTACTATGTCTTATAAGCTGTAACTCGATCTCCCTACATTAACACTACTCAAATTCCTATCCTAGATGCATCAAAAAACACTGTATACTCCTCCCCCGTCTCATGTAGGATCAAGATAAGAGTAGTTTTCAAACACTTATTCAACTACTAGAAATAATTATCATATTCTCCAGACTGTTAAATCATAAATCCCCTCTTGTTCAATCTTGAAAGTTGTGCTTCCTTGTTAGAAAAGTTATGGATGAAGCTCTGATAATTTCCTTCCAACCTCAAAAAGCTATATATATCAAAAAAAATCTTAGGATGCTCCCAATAAACAACTATGTACACCTTCTCTAGGTCCAATGTCACACCTTCCTCTGAGATGATATGATCCAATAAGTGTAACTGATCAATCCATTATTGAAACATAGATAACTTGGCATATTTAAGATTCTCTCAGTGTACTTGAGATGATATCAAGATGTTGAGCATGGTCATTATGAGTCTTAGAGTAAACCATGATTTAATCCATAAACACTATAAAAAATGATATAGGTATGATTAGAATATTCAATTCATCAAGACCATAAAAATAGCATGTGAATTTATTAGCCCAAACAGCATCACAAAGAACTCATAGAGGCCATACCTACTTCTGAAATCTTTCTGTGGTCTATCAAAAGGTCAGACTCTCAGTAGATGATACCTTAATCTCAAGCCAATTTTAGAGAAAACAAACACTCCCCTCAAATGGTAAAATAGATCATCAGTATACAGAATTGGATATCGGTTCATCACTTTCATCCAAATCAACTTTCGATAATCGATACATAAGCACAATGTTCTATCATCCTTATTAGAAAACATGACTAGAGAACCCCAAAGTGATGTACTCAGAATGATAAATCCCATATTAATCAAATCTTTCAGTTGATTATGAAGTTCTTGAATCTATTTTGGTTCCATTCCATTGGGTTTAATGGAAACTGAATCATCTCTAGACATGAGTTCAATAGTAAACTCCACATCCCTCTTAGGTGGTAGCTCTAAGAAGTCCTTAGGAAACACATCATGGAATTAGTACCCTACAGGTGAAAATACATCCTACTACACACCCCCTTCATCTAGAAAAATACATTAAACCTAGGTGGTCATCTCCCCTAGTCTCTAAATAATTGGATATGTACGACCCACCTTGATATCCCACTCTCCATGGTGAATATAATTGTTACTCTAAAGAAATGTAAAAGTCACGCTCCTATAGTAGAAATAAATATGTTCTAATTAGGATACAAAAAATTTCATACCCAAAATCAAGTAAAATCCTAACATATTAAGGATATAGTGATCCCAAGGAAAATGATATTCCCCAAACTCAAGGGAAAACCCCCTGTATAAATATATGTCCCTCGATTGTACTCTGAAAGGTGTATTGATTGTAATAAACCAACTAAAAGACACCACCATTAAAATAAAACCATTCAAAAGTTGTGAAGATATTACAGAATGATATATTATTGTGTAAAATAAGGAATTAGAAAGTGTAGAAGATATAAGAATAGTACCTGTATCTATTGATGGTCTAACCTATCTATCCATAAGTGTAGGGTGAATTGAATGAAAGTGTCCTACCCCTATACCCTATGTTGAAACTTGATTCCCACATGCCTCACCACTCCTCTTATATTGAACTATTTCTCAGAAGAACCATGTCAACTTCCCCAACCTCCAAGGCCAGCAAAAATATGGATTCTAGACTGATATGGTGTAAAAGATCTCCTTACAACACTCTGGTTTTTCCTAGATCCTCTATTATTACCCACCTATTTTAGGTTCCCATAGAACCGTTGCAGATGTCCCATCCTACTGTAATATCAGAATTCTATCAGTGGTTGGGGGAACTATCTACAAATGTGACCCAATCTACAGCATTGGTGGCATATCACTCGATTATTGTCTTGATTAATGGATCCTACACCTATCAACTCTTCCCCCTACCTCCTTAGTTAATATTCTTGAAGTTACACTTCTGAATCTTAGAATATGTACCACCTATTCATATGATAGAAGCCACATGTCCCACATTGGAATCCTCCTTTAGGTTCCCCTCATATATGAGAGTCTCATTCACCACCTATGAAAACTTCTTCACCCTAAAGATATTAACCTAGGACTTGATCTCACATTTAAGACCATCTAGATACCATTTTTTACAGTCACCTTGTCACCTACCAACACTAAAGAAAATCATTGAAAATCTGTAAAGCTCCTTGAATAGTCCATCATAGACATACTTCTCCAGGCCAGTCTCATGAACTCATCTTCCATCTCCTGCCTGAGCATCTCAGGGTAAATGTGCTCCAAGAACTTCTCATGAAAGTACTTCCACTCCATATTCTATAGATTCCCATCTTGAGTATGGATTTCACACCAAATCTTATCTTGACCACATAATATATAAGCATCCAATTTGAATAACTTCTCAACAGGAGTCTACAAGTGGTCAATAATTTTATGGATATAATCAATCTAGAATTCAGTTGCCTTAGGTCCACCCTATATATTAAATGTCATTGGGTGATTAAACTAAAACTCCCATGTCAGGTTTGACATAATATTCAAAACCTACCCTAGGTCTCTTTATATAAATAACATGAAGCAAAAAAATGTCACACAGAACTAATATCCTACTCCTTCTGTTAGAACTATCAGATCCTTAGGTTCCATTACCAAAGGGTCATTTACATCCATATCCTCCTATCATCCTATCAACAAGATCTGTCACGGAGGCATCTCTCTAAAATTATAAACAAATAACTTTGGAGACATTACACGACATTAAAATATTTACATAATAGGTATTCACATAATACATAACAAGTAATCCCTCATTCACCGCCACATGGTCAAAACCAAGGCTCTATGGCCACCATCAACTACCCCTCATCTAGTTCATGGATCACATGGGGTAAAACATTTTCACAATTAAAGTTCTCTTTAGACACCCATTTATAATAATTTACAATTATAATCTTCATATTATAAACCATTTTCATTTAAGCTTCATAAGTATAGAAAATAATTTTCATTTCAACAACCAATCCCAAACTTTATTTTCCATGCGTGTATAAAATGATTCATGTCACAATAAATCATGACTGCCTAAAATGATACATGTATTATCAAATATCATTCCATTCTATGAAATAAATAAAATTTCAAATAATCTCAGAAATAATAACAACATGACACAAAAATTGAATCACCAAATGTGAAATAATATCCAACTATAATAACAAACATTAATAACAAAAATCCCACCCTAGGTTCTTGAGATTTCCCTCAGACACGTTTTAACAACCCCCTTTCATGAGCACATGACCAAGGAATGGATCTTCCTAGTCTCCTGTATAACTTTCCCAATTAGTAATACAAAAGAAAAGAGAAAAAAACATGCTCTAATTCCACTTTATAACATCTTGACCTGGGTTCCACATACCGGCACCCTGAGTCGGTTGGTCACATGACCTCATGCACACCTCCCAGTATGCTATAGGCTAACCTAGTGATAATAAAAAAATACCCAAAATGATACCATAACCAATATAAAATATTAATACATAATGGATTTTAACAGGAAAAAAATATCCAATAAAAGCTATAGATATGTCATACCATATATGTAACAAGTGTCCAAAGAAAATACCAAAAGTAAAGACACTAAAAACTTCAAAGAGGGTCCTAGAACTATGTCTGGTTCCCTCATCCATTCTTCATCACAACTCATCCATCTAATATATGACTCCTGGTATTATACTATCATAAAAACATGAAGTCTATTTGGGTATAAATCAGGTGCCTAATAAGGGGTGAGTACAAATCAGTAGGCCACCACCAACAATGTCTAAAACAATATCCAGTCTAAAACACTATATGATTTTTTATAAATAATTAAGTACAAGTGATAAAGTAATTAGATAATCAATTAAATTATTCTTTAATTAACAACATAATTTACCCAATTTTACTATGGAACCCAAACCACGAATACCTACTTAAACCCATGATGGTATCTGAAACATATCTCATAAGGATCCATAATTCATTATAACATGAAATTTCATTATCCATAAAAATTTAATTTCATATCACTGTTACTTGGAACCATAGTCCAATGCCAACATTTTTGGCCTAGAACTCCATGTCTATCACCCCATGGGTATTTGAAGCATCATTCCATGTCCCACAACCCGTTTTTATCACATATGGTCTTTTGAAGCATTATTCAATGTCCCACACATGTATATCAGTCAATCACATATGAGATTTTTAATCATTATTCCATATAGCATACACATATCAAAATTTCACATATAAAAAAATATCACACATATCACAATTTCATGTTCATAAATCTTAAGAATAGTTAACCTTCTTATTAAACATTCTCATTAAAGTGTACCATTCTAATTTATTAAACAAACAAGTTTTAACAATTTAATTCACTTGTAATACTATGAACAACTTTCCATTAAACAATTTACCAACATTTATTCATATAGAACATTAACCATTTAATATTAATCCAACCAACCCATTAATTCCAATTAATAAACCAATTCATCATATCATTATCTATCCAATTCCATAACCCCAATATCCCACCAATTTCATAATCACACTTCATCCAATTTCAATTTCCCCAAGTTCAACCCAATTCTTTATCACATGGAAGTATAATTTAATAAATTCAATTTTGGATAAAATTTCACAATCATGGAAATTTTAATTGAAAAATTTCACACACATAATTAAAATTATGACTATGTAAATTTACATATAGTCCACCTACCTAAAGATCATTGATGGATGTTTTCCCAGCCATAAATCCCCAATTTTAAAGGGAATAGTCAATTTAACAACAATGAACAAGATCTATAATTGAAAACTAGATCAAGATCAAATAGATTAATATATATCAACCCCTATATCTAATCACATTTCCACTAGGGAATAAAACATTTATCTTTGTCCATAAAGAGAGACATAAGAGAGATAAAACAACATGGAAATTGATTTCTTACTGGGAGAGGTTCATATCTGCCAAAAATATCTTTGAATCATCAAAAAAGGAGTTCATATGGCCTTGGAATCTTTATGGAGGCTTAAAAACATTATTATTAGTTTAAATACAAGTGAGGTGATTAGGGATTAATACCAAGGGGTTTGGTATTTTTTTATTATAAATTTACATTCATTAAAATCTCACGTTCATAGTTTCATACACATGGTGCACAGTTTTCCCAAATCATACACCTTAACTGTGTGCATCCCCTAAGGGTAAACAATTTATCTAAAAACGGAACATGGTTTGACAATCCATGTGCCAACCATTCAATCCCCCTCTATCTGGGGATGCACAGTTTTCTGAGGATAGGCACATAGTTTGGGAAAATCAAGCACCAACCCTACACTACCCCTATTCTTTTTAAACTCTCAATTTCTCACCAGAAACAATCCAAAACAATAACCCACCAATGGTATAAAAAAAGGGTAAAACATTACCTTTAAAAAATCTCAATACATCTATATAAATGGTCAAGATCTTACAACTTCTTAATTTCCTTTGTCTTAGAAGGATCCAAATATATACCTTTTTTAGCAATAACATGCCCCAAGAATGACACTTCCTCCATACAGAACTCACATTTACTCTATTTTGTATATAGTTCCTCCCTTCGCAAATTATTTATCACAGTATTCAAATGATCCTCATTCTTCTCCTTGATTGAAGAGTATATCAAAATATCATCTAAAAAGACAAACAAATTTTTTTTGAGGTGATCTATAAAGGCTCTATTAATTAAGTCCATGAAAATTTATTGAGAATTAGTGATTCCAAAGGGAATTACTATGAACTCATAGTGTCCATCAATCATTATAAAGTCAGTCTTGGGAATATATTGCTTCTTCATCTTTACTTGGTGATATCATGATCGAAGTCCCACCATAGAGAAATAATTTACCCCATGTAATCGATCATGCATGTCATATATCTGTGGTAGGGGATACTTTTTCTTTATCATGATTTTATTTATCTCATAATAATCAATGTATAGTCTCATTTATGTATCCTTATTATATAAAAGGAGGACTGGCGCACCCCATGGTGAAGCACTCAGGCATATGAAAATATTTTCTTAATTATCTTATAAATGGTTTTTCAAAATTTTCACCTAAATGGTGGCCATTATATAAGGTTTATTTAATATGGGGATATATATAAGTATAAGTTAAATTGAGAACTCAATATCTCGATCATGGGGAATACAGAAAAATTATTTAGGGAACACATCAGTGTAGTCCCTCATAATGGGAATGTCTTCAAGAATGATCCTCTCCTTTGTCTCAATCATTTGGTCTATATACACTTTATCATAAGTAAATAATATCCACAATTGAATTGATGATTTCAAAATAGATTCATCCACCTCCTTAAACTTGTACAGAATTGGAGGATGTCTTGTGATGTAAAGAGAGATCTCTCTCTCTTTCTCTCAAAAGTTAATGTTGGATTTGTATAAAGATAGTTTTACCATGACCAATATAGCATCAAGATCCACCAAAAAATGTAATATTATATTTTATTATAGTTTTAATCCACAAACATTGATTTGGGAGGAGTTATATACTTCAGTTCAATAATTTCCATATTTTTTATTCTCAAAGATAACTCAACCTTCATATTTTGAGGTGGTGTTTGAATAGTTTATTAAACTTCCTATATAATAAATAATAATTAGAACAAGAATCAAATAATTATTTCACTATTATAGAATTAATAACCTTTTTATCTATCAGTATATCATTTTTAGGCTCCACCTTAGTAGTAGTGATAGCATATTCCCTTGATTTCTACCTTGGAGATTGATACTATTTATTGTCTCTGACAACCCTTGGCTTAGGTAATTTCCTCACATAGTTCCCATATTCCTTAAATTTGAAACACTATACTTTAAACTGAGTTTTTATTTGTACCTTCCATTCCTCTTACAAATTATTGGGCTTATTTAAATCCCTTCAACAATGATTAGCTAGATTCCCCTTGTTTCCACATTTTAGGCATCTCCTAGTTCCATTTAGGTAGTTTCTTGGATGGTTCTTCCCATGATGTTGACACATGAGATTCTTTTTTTCTTTCATCTATTGAATTTACCTATTGATCCTCCCATATTTAACTCTATTTTCCATTTTTTTCCTCTGAATTTACAAGACCACTGAGAGTCTTCAATTTCCATCTCAATCTTAAGGGAACAATGGACAATATCCCCATAGATTTCAAATCCTATAATCTCCAAATATTATCATAGATTCATATTTAATCCACTAAAAAAGAGATCAAACTTTCTTTTGGCGTTCATGAGATAGTCGAAGGCATATCATGAAAGCCTTGTAATGTTTCCCTCATATGCTCTAATAGAATCATCTTCCTTTTTCTTCAGTCTAGAGAACCCCCTCTCCATATTAATATGGATAGGTTGGGGAAGATATTTTTTGAAAAATATTTTCTTGAATCCTTCACAATACATGGAATCAATTTCTTCTTTAGAGTTCATTTTGTTGATCTTTTTCCTCCACTGATCAACTTCCCCATCAAAACAATAAACTGTCAATATGGATTTATGTTTTTTTGAGCATTAGAGGACTGAGAATATCTTTTCAATAGAGTTAATCCATTATTCCATGATGATTGGATAAGAAAGATCCACTAAATATAGGAGTCATTTTTTATATAAAGGATTCTACCACAACTTTATCTTTTTTAGAAGAAGAAGGGTGTTCCACAAGATCCAAGTTATTATTCATAACACAAGATAGTTAATCAAGTACTATAATGAAGTTTTGATCTCTTGTTCTCATCAAGTTTTACATTTCATTAGGGTAATAATCACATTACCTATCAGATTTTTTATTGTAATGGGTTCCCCTGTCTTCCTCCATTAACTAGAAAAGAAAAAATAAATTTAGGGTGCTTGAATACTTAGCTAATGAGAATATAAAAATAAAACATCAAACATAGAAGGAATAACTTATATATGAAAATTATATCCTTAATTATGATTCCATAAGTTTCAATATATGTTATCCCAGGTGATATAATTATACATATGGTTATTAATAATTTTTTTTAATCTTAATCCGAAAAAATAACTAGACCGACCTCTAATACCAACTAAAATAGCCCAAGCCTTTTACACATATTATTACATTAGTTTAGGAATAATTATCCATTAAATACATAATTAGGATAAAAAATTATAGGTTATTTAAAAGACTATTTACATAATTAGAAAACTTGAAACTATAATAAAACATCTTTATATTGATCTCCATAATGAGTTCTTAACTTCCTTTGAGCTCTTAAAACTTCATAGGATAACCTGGGGAATTCATAGACAAAATGGATGCGCTAAAAATCATCGTAAGGGAATAAACATGAAAATAAAACATGGGACATGAGTTAGATAACATAACATGATAACATAATGTTGGAGTTGGTGGTCTAGAACCAACTACTTTGTACATTATTCATTAATAAAAGCCTTATCACATCTGGATTGTTCTTCTGTGTGACAATGCATGTGATAATGTCCTAAGGATAGCTGTTTCATTAATGGGTCATAGCAGATCCCTTCTATAATGAGAACTCGGAAGTTCCATAACACTATTCTTGAATATAGGTTTTATGGATGGATGATATTATTTGAGGGACACAAATAATACAAGTCATTAGGGGTGAGGACTCATAAAACTTTGAGGCACCTTCTCATGGTGTGCGCCCTTGGTAATATCCAGGAGGATATTATGAGAATGATACCCGCTAGTAGGAAATCCACATTTCATAGTGTCATTGGATGTTCCTATCTGTAGACGTGTGTATTGGTCCTTAGACTTTAAGATTATATTTAATGGGTATTACAAATCGCGCACCTAGATGTATTGATGAAAACTGTGACGACACTTTGTTCGCAGCGAGGTAGGATACGTTGGGTGCATCACGAGTAATACTACATTAATAGATAATGCAAGAAAGGATTTGTCCCTTCTGTTCCATAACAGAAGTAGATATCTCAGGCCCTTTGATGGAATTGATACAGCCTAAATAAATCCATGGCCATGGTAAGGTATGGGTGAGTTCAATTCTGGGAAGTCAAAGAAAGAATAATCGAGCACATGGGTTGATGGCACTAGAATGAAACCCGCTTGATTAGAGATATCGAGACAAATGGATTATATTACACGGTAAGCGTTTGTAGGAGGTGACACGTCATTGCGGCGTTAAATTCTTTATCTATGGGTGCCTTGGCGTGTTGCTAGATGCTAACCTTGGACTTTAGGCAGGCTCAGCCTAATTCCACTGGGAAAGAGGCCAAGATGGTCACACACTAAGTGTGTCCATGAATCTTAGTTAAATATTAATTTAACAAGTTGAATAAAGATTATTCCCGATTTTGGTTTAATAATTATTCAAGGATGTATGATCGCATTTATTTAGACACTAGATATTCGAGAGAATATATTGTGGGTGAAATAATATGTATTTATTAGCGAGTAATGTAGTTACATTTATTTAAGAAATAAATAGCCATTACTCAAGGTCTAATAAATGAGGTGGAGGAAACTAAATAAAAATGGAAAAATAAAAGTACACACCATGTATGTTTATATATACACGCTGTGTAGTTTGTTTTTTCGGGATTCATGAGAAAATATTGTTTTTTTAATTAAATGATATTAAATGTGATACATTGGATGCATGTCAAGTAATAATGATGGTCAACTTTCAATATTAAGACATGGGGTATTACTAAGAATTAAATGAAATAATTAAATGATTTTGGGCAATTAATTAATTTTATTATTCTAATTATTATAAATCCCAATTACATTATCCTCATGAGGGTTTGCCATTTTGGTTGTGCACAACGGATTGGAAATACTCTAAAGCCAAGAGAGAATTTCCTTTCCACCAAGAACGCTTTCAAGTTACGAAAGCAAGATCCTCCACCGGATCAAGGCGATCGAAGATGGACATCGCAAGCGAAGGATCTTCCGCGCTAGCACCCGGAGTTCCCTTCGGCGACGTCCAGAGATACATGGAGCACGTGTGGATCACTGCTAGAGGAATCCTATATTTGGATTCTGCAATGCAACAACGGATCACAGGATCGTGACTAGAGATATCAATGAACAAGGAATTCCATCAAGGTAATTCTTATGAATTAATTAAATTAATTATAACCAACATATGATGATCCTATCTCGAGGGTTCCGTGACTCTTCTTTTCATTTTCCATTCTTCATTATATTCTGAAGATCCAGCGTTTTATATCATGATGGATCTCGGATTAAACGTCGTTTAATGTTAAAATTAAAGTTGGGTAAACCCACCAACGCGCTTCCTCTGCACCCGGAACCTACAAGTGGTATCAGAGGGGTCATATCATTGATTATAATTATTTAGTTTTTCGTTGGTGATTTACACATTTAATAATTTATTTATTTCAATTCATATTTAATCATTCTAGAAATCTGAATCTTGAGATCTGTTCCTCCTCCCTCGTTTCCCGTTCACCTCACAGAAACGAATTTTTCTTTTAATTTTGATTAAAATAAAATAGAGGAACTCATTT
Source organism: Viscum album (assembly GCA_963277665.1). Lineage (NCBI taxonomy): Eukaryota > Viridiplantae > Streptophyta > Magnoliopsida > Santalales > Viscaceae > Viscum > Viscum album. The sequence goes on along the minus strand of OY728155.1, from coordinate 1,962,924,770 downwards.
AGAGGAGCCAAAACGTTTCTGGATGTACAACACCAGAATACACGAAGTGTATTCGGAAGTACACGCCGTGTAGTCTAGGTTCAATCCATTGACTGATCCGCCAAATCAGGCCATGTATTGGATTCTTTCTAAGAATTTAAGGCACCGTGTGTTGACCAGAAACAAGTGGCACACAGTTTCCTAATTACACGCCGTGTGGTCCAATGAACACGGTGTGTAGTCCGTTCGGGTTAGGGTTGGGTAGTGTACCCTGTACACGTCTTGCCCAGCTGGAAACCGTGTAACGCGGAAACTACACGGCGTGTGTCCCACCGTACACGCCCTGTACTCCGAAAATTTCTGAAGTACATTAACACGCTATGTCCCCAGGTGTGTACTTCGGAAGGACAGTGAAGAAAAAGTACACGCCGTGTAGTTGGAACTACACGCTGTGTACCCACCCAAATTATGCATATTTATTAAAATTTATTATTATATTATACAAACCCTTGAGACATGTAACATGGTGCAGGCGTAAAGCTGAGGCACAACACGTGATAGGTGTTATATATATATGTGTAATTTAAACATATGCGTAATGAACGAGAATTCACCGGGTTGCCTCCAAGTTACAAGTTACATACAAGGAAAATTTTAAATGAATTTATTTGTTTAAAATTATGAGGGATGAGAATCTCAAGGAAATTTAGAAAAAGGATTTAAGATAAAAGGATTGATTAATTAAAGATAATTAATTGATTTGAGCGTGATTTATCTTAAAAAAGAACGATTAAATAATTGAATACTAGTTTTATTTATGCGTAAATATTGTTGCAGGTATGGATGATCATGAGATAGACCGAGACCTTTGTATGTGAATGGTTTCTTTTAATTTATTTATTTAAATTAATTTTTTTGGCCTACGAGACATCTAATCATTAATATGTAGGGCATGAGTGCCCAAGGATTCTTTTATGTAAAAACCCCTTTTAACCCTCACCTGCGTGTGAGATAAATGCATATATAATGGATGGAGCTCCCAAGATAGTGGAGGTGGCTCAAGTCAGGAGCCAAGGTGAAACCAATCCAAGGAGATACAAAGGTGGATAGGTGGAAAGCTGTAAACATGAACTCGAAAGGTTCAAGGTGTTTTCACCCCTAGGTCTTGGGTGAGTTTATCAACTGCTAGATAAACTAACCAATAGAAAAGCTCATGATCATACCATTTATTTTATTTCTGTCAGTTACATGGTTTTTTTATTGTGTGTGTGTTTTCACAATCACACATTTAATGAATTAAATGAGCATGCAAGATGGAACTAAAATAAAATCGGCTTATACATAAAAATTATCTTAGACATGGTTAATCACTTAAGTATATCCCACTTAATATTAACAAGAATGTAATAAAAGATAATAAAATAGAAATTTACGTATAAGGATGAAATCCCTCAAAAGAAATATTAAGTCGGTATAGCCTTCGATAATCTTGGTTAGAATCGAACCATAGTTCAAAGTGCTTGACCAACCCTAGTTGGGGTGGTTTTAATTATCGGGGAATTCTAATTCAAGGTTTTGGGTTGAATTGACTTGGTTCACATCAAGGGTTGACTGTCACAGTAGGACTTGGTGTGACCCAGAGGCAAAGGTTGAGGAAATCCAAATTAAAGGATTTCAGGATTGGGGAGTCCACTCAGCGGATCATGGAGCTGTGAGTTAATGAAGTTGTAATTTGGAATGCCTACCTAAAACCCTTCAAGTTTCTTGAACAACCCTAGTTGGGGTAATGCAAAGGGAAATATGGATCCTTTCCAATAGAATATTTAGGCAACATAATATTCTGAAATCAATGGTGAGGGCTATTGGATTTCGATAAAATAGTGGGAGACTAATAAGTATTAATTTATTTATTTGTCTCAGTTTTGTAATAAAGTACTAAACCTTTTCTCATCTTAATTTGTAGAAACTACAAGATAATTACTTCAAACATATCATTGCGAACCATACTTGAGAAGGAAAACCTTCTCATAGGAACCAATTTCCAAGAGTGGCAGAGGCGTTTACGCGTCGTCCTTTGCCGCGAAAAGAAAATTGTATGTGCTGGAAGAGCCTATTCCAGTTACACCTGGGAAAGAGGCTAGTGATGATGAATTATCTCTCTACATGAAACACATGGATGATGCCACATATGTCCAGTGTTTCATGTCATCGGCCGTGTCTAATGAGCTCTTGAAGCAACATGAAAACATGGACGCGTATAGCATGATGTCTCACCTTAAATATCTCTACCAAGAGAAGGAGAGACAGGAGATGTATGAGATCTCCAATGCTTTGTTTACCACGAATCTTGGAGAGTCTATGCCATCTGGGCCTCATGTAGTCAAGATTATTGGCTACATTGAATGCCTAGACATATTAGGGATTAAATTCCCAGATTATTTGCGTACAGATCTCATCCTATCATTTCTGCCCAAGACCTTATCTAGCTTCATTGTCAACTATAACATGAGAGGCAATGAGAAGAGTCTTTCGGATCTTCTAACCTTGATTCTCTAGGTTTACAGGGACATGGGGCTTGACAAACCTGCAGTCCTTATGGTGAACAAGAAAAGGAAGGACAAGGAAAAGGGGCCAAATACTTATAAACGGTCTGAAGTCCCCGAGCACCATCCCTCCATGAAGGGGAAGATCCAGAGGCAGGGAAAGGAATGGGAGGCGGTGTGTTTTGCACGTGGCAAGCAGGGCCACTGGAAGAGGAACAACACCCAGAAGCATGGGGACGCTAAAGGTGTGTTCATTATCAAGTGCAATCTTTCTATTTCTACACATTGGGTATTAGATACAGCTTGTGGGGATCATATCTGTATTCAAATGTAGGAACCAAGTAGATTTAGAAAGACTGCCAGAGGAGAGGTGGATCTTCGATCTGCCAATGGCGCGAGGCTGGCTCTATTGGCTATTGGCGACTACCACCTCTCATTGCCGACTGGGATGATTTTGGTTTTACATAATTGTTATTTTGTGCCTAGTGTTACCAAGAACATAATTTCTGTGTTTTGTTTGGATATGGATGGATTTGTTTTCAAGTTTGGAAATAAGGGTTGTCTCTTTTATAAGAACAATGTATGTTATGGTATGGCACATTTGAATAATGGTTTGTATGTATTAAATTACAAAAACCAAGTGTTGGAAATCGATAATGAAACAAACTCACATGACTCAGACATCACCTAGTTGTGGCATCACCGCCTTGGTCATGTAAATGAGAAGCGCTTGACAAAGCTCTGTCAAGATGGCTATTTAGACTATACTGAGCTAAAACCACTTGATAGATGTCACGGTTGTTTACAAGGTGAAATGACCAAGCTGCCTTTTGGTGGACAGGGTGAAAGGGCCACAGAGCTTCTAGGATTGGTACACACGGATGTATGTAGACCATTTCCAGTAGAAGCTAGAGGTGGGTATTCTTACTTCATTACTTTTACTGATTATTTGAGTAGATACAGATTTGTCAACTTAATGAGGTATAAATCATAAGCCTTAGAGAAATTTAAGGAATTTAAGAATGAAGTAGAGAATCAGCTTGGTAAGAAGATAAAGAAACTTCGATCAGATCAAGGTGGAGAATATCTGAACCAAGAGTTCATCGATCTTCTACAGGAGTCTGGGATTCAATCTCAACACACTCCTCCTTATACACCACAGTGGAATGGTGTTAGTGAAAGGAGGAACTGAACCTTGTTGGACATGGTGAGGTTGATGATGAGTCATGCGGATCTTCCATTATCCTTTTTGGGATATGCATTACAAACTGCAACATACACATTAAATCGAGTACCAACTAAGGCGGAAAATGGAATTCCATCTGAGTTATGGAATGGAAGGAAACCCACTTTGTCGCATACACGTTTATGGGGATGCGAAGAATTTGTTAAGGCCTTATCAGGAAACAAACTAGCACCCTGGGGCACGAGGTTTATTTCTATAGGATATCCCAAGGAAATGAAAGGATATTACCTATATAACCTTTCAAACAAGAAAGTGACCGTCTCCAGACAAGTCGTCTTTCTTGAGAGGGAGCACATCCTCAAGAAGGATAGTGGGAGCAAGATTGACTTCGACGAAGTTGATGCTCAAGATACACAAGAGTTGGTACAGGAACAAGTTCCACAGGTCCCCATGGAAGAGGTTCCAGAAACACAAGTAATGCATAGGAGCTCAAGAGAGGTAAGGAAACCAGAGAGATTTGGTTTCCTAGTCACTGAGGATGGTGAATCATTATTGTTGGATAATGATGAACCTCTATCATACAAAAAATCATAAGAAATCTCAGAAGCTGCAAGATGGCTAGAAGCTATTAATTCTGAGATGGATTCCATGTATGAGAACCAAGTTTGGGTTTTGGTTGATGAGCCATTTGATGTAAAGCCTGTTGGATGAAAATGGGTATTAAAGAGAAATCTGGACATTGAAGGTCAAGTTAGCACCTATAAAGCAAGGCTAGTGGCTAAAGGATTCAGACAGCATCAAGGAATTCACTATGATGAAACCTTCTCACCAGTTTCCATGTTTAAATCCATAAAAATCATACTTGCCATAGTAGCTTACCATGACTACGAGATTTGGCAGATGGATGTCAAAAAAGCATTCCTTAACGGGAACCTTCAGGAAGATGTCTATATGACACAACCAAGAGGGTTTGTGACACCAGGTGAAGCCAAATGGGTTTGCAAGTTGCAGAAATCCATTTATGGATTGAAGCAAGAATCCAGGTCATTGAAAATTCGATTTGATGAATCCATAAAGGAATTTGGTTTCATTAAGAATGAATGTGATCCATGTGTTTATAAGCGGTTTAATGGTAATGCGGTCATTATCCTAGTCAGTTGAGGACTGGTTGAACAAGTGCTTCTCCATGAAAGATTTTGGTGAAGCATCCTACATTCTAGGTATCAAGATCATTCATGATAGATCCAAGAGGCTGCTTGGACTAAGTCAGGGTACATACATTGACCAGATACTAAAGAGATTTAGTATGGAACAATCCAAGAGAGGATTGGTTCCAGTGTCACATGGCTTATATCTTTATAAAAAATGTGTTCTCAGACACCACCAGAGAAAGATAGGATGAGCAAGATCCCATACGCCTCTGCTATATGATCCATCATGTATTCCATGTTATGTACCAGGCTTGATGTTTCCTATGCACTGAGCATAGTAAGAAGATATCAAGCAGATCCAGGAGAACAACATTGGACTACTGTTAAAACTATCCTTAAGTACCTGAGAAGAACTAAGGATATGTTCCTGGTGTATGGAGGAGACGAGGAGCTTGTCAGTAGAGGGTATGTTGATGCTGGTTTTCAGACAGATCAGAATGATATAAAGTAGCAATATGGATATATTTTCTGTCTCAATGGAGGAGTTGTGAGCTAGAAGAGTTCAAAGCATCCATTTGTCGCTGATTCTACAGCAGAGTCTATATATATAGCAGCTTCTGATGCAGCCAAGGAAGCCGTCTGGATTTGAAACTCTGTCCAAGAGCTTGATGTGGTGCCTAGAATTAAAGATCCCATTACATTGTATTGTGATAATACTGCAGAGGTGGCTCTTGCAAAAGAACCAAGGTCACATCAACGGACAAAGAACATACTCTAAAAGTATCACCTCTTAAGGGATTTCTATCAGAGGGGTGAATTTTCTGTGAGCAGAGTGTCCACGGAAAAGAACGTGGCAAACCCCATGACTAAAGACCTATTTCAGAAGAAACATGAATATCATGTGAGAGCTAGCGGGTTAAAGGTTTTTAGCAGTTGTCTCTAGTCCAAGTGGGAGTTTGTTGGAGTTGGTGGCCTAGAACAAACTACTTTGTACTTTATTCATTAATAAAATCCTTATCACATATTGATTTTTCTTCTGCATGAAAATGCATGTGATAATGTCCTAAGGACAGCTGTTGCATTAATGGGTCATATCGGATCCCTGCTATGATGAGAACCCAGAAGTGCCATAACACTGTTCTTGAATATATGTTCTATGGCTGGATGATATTATTTGAGGGACACAAATAATACAGGTCATTAGGGGTGAGGACTCATAAAAATTTCAGGCACCTTCTCATGGTGTGCTCCCTTGGTAATATCCAGGAGGATATTATGAGAACGAGACCCACTAGTAGGAAATCCACATTTCATAGTGTCATTGGATGTTCCTATCTACAGACGTGTGTATTGTTACTTAGACATTAAGATTATTATTAATGGGTATTAAAACTCACGCACTTAGATGTATTGACGAAAACTGTGACAACACATTGTTCACAGTGAGGTAGGATACATTGGGTGTGTCATGAGTAATACTGCATTAATAGATAATGCGAGAAAGGATTTGTCCCTTCTGTTCCATAACGGAAGTAGATATCTCAGGACCTTTGATGGAATTGATACAACCTAAATAAATCCATTCCCATGCTAAGGTATGGGCGAGTTCAATTTCGGGAAGTCAAAGAATGAATAATCGAGCACATGGGTTGATGGAACTAGCATGCAACCCTCTTTCTTGGAGATATCGAGACAAAGGGATTATAGTACATGGTAAGCGTTTGTAGGAGGTGACACGTCATTGCTGCATTAACTTATTTCTCTATGGGTGCCTTGGTGTGTTTCTAGATGATAACCTTGGACTTTAGGAAGGCTCACCCTAATGCCACTGAGAAAGAGGCCTAGAGGGTCACAAACTAAGTGTGTCCATGTATCTCAGTTAAATATTAATTTAACAAGTTGAATAAAGATTATTCCCGATTGTGGTTTAATAATTATTCAAGGATGTCTGATTGCATTTATTTCCACACTATTTATTCAAGAGAATATATTGTGGGTTAAATAATATGTATTTATTAGCGAGTAATGCAGTTACATTTATTTAAGAAATAAATATCCATTACTCAAGGTCTAATAAATGAGGTGGAGGAAAATAAATAAAACTAGAATAATAAAAGTACATGCCGTGTATGTTTATACATACACGCCGTGTAGTTTGTTTTTTTGGGATTCGTGAGAAAATATTGTTTATTTAATTAAATGATATTAAATATGATACATTGGATGCATGTCAAGTAATAATGATGGTCAACTGTCATTATTAAGACATGGGGTATTACTAAGAATTAAATGAAATAATTAAATGATTTTGGGAAATTAATTCATTTTATTATTCTAAGTTTTATAAATCCCAATTACATTATTCTCATGAGGGTTTGCCATTTTGGTTGTGCACAGCGGATTGGAAATACTCTCAAGACAAGAGAGAATTCCCTTTCCACCAAGAACACTTTCAAGTTATGAAAGCAAGATCCTCCACCGGATCAAGGCGATCGAAGACGGACATCGCACGCGAAGGATCTTCCGCGCTAGCACCCAGAGTTCCCTTCGACGATGTCCAGAGATATGTGGAGCACGCATGGATCACCGCTAGAGGAATCCTATACTTGGATTCTACGACGCAATGACGGATCACAGGATCATGACAAGAGATATCAGCGAACAAGGAATTCCATCGAGGTAATTATTATGAATTAATTAAATTAATTATAACCAACATATGATGATCCTATCTCAAGGATTTCGGGACTCTTCTTTTCTTTTTCCATTATTCATTCTATTCCAAATATCTGGTGTTTTATATCATGACGGATCTCATATTAAACGTTGTTTAACATTAAAATTAAAGTTGGGAAAACCCACCAACGTGCTTCTGATGCGCCCAGAACCTACACATAAAATTCATGGATCATGAATAAACATATAGATACCAAAAAATATAGAACATGAATTCATATGATCATAGAAAAGTAGGAATCTGGAAGCAACATATATGATGACATAAACAGGAGTCAAGGATAACTACTAAGACTATATCACATGGTGGATAGACCCCTAATGGATTAGGTTTACTACCTAATCACATACATAATGTCTCATGAGACTAAAATATTACCTAATGCATTGAAGAACTATCTAGATGCACCCATCATAACATGTTCATGTATATTTGTGCCTAAAAAAGAATCAAACATAAGGAATAAATAAAAGGGTTACCCCTGGAAAGAAATTGGCATCATAATCATGACATAAGGCATAACCAAAGGGTGTATAACAATGATATACATGAAATATGGGATTTAAATAATTCTTGGTTGTTCATAAAGTAAAAATATTATTATATCAAGAATAGTTATTTCCAACAGAATTGAGAACATAAAAAATAGATATTATGTAACATAAGAAATGTGACACTTAAGTGTTTTTAGGGAAAAGAATAAAGATCCTTTAAAGAGGATAAATGTATAATTATTTATATAAAAACAAAAATGAACATAAATTTTTTTTAATGATAAATTGAGTGATTTTGAAAAAATATCAAAGGATTCAAACAGATTATGGGGTATATTTGAATGGGTAAGAATTAGAGATGTTCCCTTTAATTGGGTTTACTTATATAGTGTAATTAAGAAGGGAATATTTTAAAACATATAATTCCATGTCAAATAAATATTTATTGAGATACATACATGTGTGTGGTGAATAAACATAAAATGTACAATAATTATATGATAATAAAGAAGATATAAATTGAGGTAATGAGAGAGAAAACATAACCCAAATGAGAAAATGGAGGTTCAGAGAGATCCTTCACCTTATGTATGAATCCATTATTAAAATTAACTTAATTTTTTGGATAATAAATTTGATTGATTAATTAATTAATTCATAACCTGTTATACACATATTTTATTTATTATAATTTTATAAAGTTCATTTATGGCCATTTTGATGTGTTATAAAGATCAATTTTATCATCCTGAGAGTGTTTGTTACATGGTTTCATGGTTAGTTCACTTGCATGTAACTATGGGTGTTCTTATAAAATGGAAATAAGACTCTAGAAGTGAAATGAAATTGTATCTATTCACTTCTATAAGTTTAAACATTACCATATATAATTTTGCTTTCTAACATGAGGATGATTCATTTGATAAAATAGTAATGATAAATGTTTAGTTTATTTTGGAATTTTTTCCATCCACCAAGAGATAGTTTTTCTATTTAATATTATATCAATATATTAGTCACAAAATCTGACATAATTTATAATATAATTATTAAAGTACGATTTTACCATAATAATAATTTTATGATTTTCCTTGAAGGTGGTAATGAAAAATGAAAAATCATTATCCATGGAGACGGTTAATTGCCATAATTTGGATAGTGGTTTCCATTATTTGAATAATAGGAGTTGAGAAAGAGGATTGGATATAAAATATTCCATTATATTATATACATTATACTAGATTAATTATGATTTTATGGATGGATGAGGTGAGGAGAAAGTATTTAACATCCCACCCCTCCTCATTATCTTGAGTTGAGGCAGAGGTGCTACTCAGTCTTAGGAGACATCCCCAAGGTGCCAAAGGCTGGCAATAAAATCCAAGGGATTCATGAATGATGGGGGATGATTTTCCCTTTTTAATAAAAACACCCAACCAAACATGCCAATGCCAAGAAAACTACACGATGAATTTCAATAATGTTTTATATTTTAATAATAACAAAGGACTAAAATAAGAAAACCACAATAATCCATAATCATAGTACCAAGAAGAATACTAAAAAACCCAAAGAAGCTGTTAAACAACTCCATAGATCGATACAAATAATTATGCTCCAAGCACAACAAGACCACCAAAAAATCCTGATGAACCACTAAGGAAATGAGAAGCTTTAACTTTACCTGTGTCTCGGAATCCATCTTCTACAAAAGAACCAAAGTTACAAAGAAGATGGTGAGTAATAATACTCAGTAGGTTCTCCCTAAATTAATTCCCTACACATGCCACTAGGATGTATCCGTTAGCACAGTTATGTAAAACAAACTATTTAAAGACATTAAAACCATTCAATAATTAACAACAATCCAAACACATCTTTAGCCAAAAAAATTTCCCCAAAGCAACACAATATCAAGGAAAAAACCAACCAATCCAACCAAACATGTCATTAACCCAAATTCCCTTTATCATTGACATGATCCATTCCGACTAGCATGGTCACATGCATATCTCAACCATATGTACAAGTTTCACACACACACACACACTCGAGATTGATGTTACCATTGATGATTGAACTTCATGTCCAAACCCTTCCACTTCTTATAGTGGAACTTCACACCCAATTACCATTGATGGTGGTCCTTTGTCTCCGGTATCCATCCTTTCCCAACCATGCTTTACCCCATATCCAAAACCCATTCCAAAAACATCCATCAAGTCACAAAAATAATCTAATTTACAAATTACAAATCATAGTAACATGTCAAACAATAATTACCACATCATATAACCAAATTTTTTCAATAATCATGCCAAGACAACAATTACCATCCAAACAACCCCTTAAGATAAAAACCTTTAGAAAAATATAATTTATTGAAAGCACCATTATGTCACATACATTCCCAATATCATATCAAAAAAATCACCATTTTATTGAGAAGCATTTTTAAGAAATCATTTTCAATAAGATAACCAACCCATCGATTTTAAAATCACCATTTTAAAATCTAACATAAGTATATGAAAAAAACCCTATTTTCCCCAAATACAAAAAACAACCCAAAATGGGTCTAAAACAAGATTTTCACATCATAATCATAACCAATTTAACATAAAACCAATTAATTTGAAACTAAATCCTTACATTTCTATCAAAATGGAGATGAGAGTGAAGCCACCTACCTTAAGGTTTGGCGAAATCAACCCACCACACAATTGCACATCAAATCTAGGTGAAACCTCTAAAAACTCACCTTAAAACCTTTTCCTAATATTAATTATACTAAATATCACCATTTTAGGCAACAACAACCCTATATTGACATGAAACAGGTTTAGATCTAGAAAACTGAGAGAGAAAAAGAGAGAGAGATAAAACTAGATCTAAGGAAATCTATGAAACAACAAAAATGGGGGGCTTAATGGAGGATAATCATCATTACCACTCTAAGAAAACCCTTTGAAATGCCTCCAAGATAAGTAGAAGTGGTTCCCTAACCCCTGAGAATAGAAAATCCTGAGTGGGGTTTGAGTGGGAGAGAAAATGGGTGCTTTAGGGTAAATCCTATGTGATCCTATTTTTAAAAACCCAATTTTTAATGTCATGAATAGTTAGCTCACACGGTTAGAAAAATCATGCACTAACTTTGTGGCTACTACTATCTAAATGGTTCCCCTCATGGTTGCCTCGCATGGTTAGACAAACAGTGTGATAACCATGTGAATTCTCACTATACCAGGTATCACAAAATACCTAGGATGGCCGCATGGTTTGGAAATCGTGTTCCTTAACAATGTTTCATCTACCATGCCTCTTTTTTACCATGTACAATTACCTGGGTCTGTTGCATAGTTTCCACTAACCGTGCTCAAACTGTGCACCCCTAGACTAGCCTCCAAACCTTTTCAAAAACCTTCCAAAATCTAAAAAACATTAACCAACCCATTTAAACACATAAAAATGAACAAATAAATGTTTAATATATCAAACCGAGTGTACTACAAGGTATATGAATAAAATAAATTAATATAGATGGTTTAAGAAAGTTACGTCTTTAATATCACCTCCTTGAAGGATCCTTTAAGGAACATGGATTTTTTTTATGAGACTATAACCTCTATAATGTGTCTAGATAAGTTTAGAAGATAATTTATTTTATTATGGTCAAGATAAGGGGCTCAAGGTTGTGAAACTAAGTAAAGGAAGGGGTTCCCTTTTATAATTGAGGTGACGAGCACTTTAGGAATTTCTCAAAATATTAAAATATAATAAGAATATTACAGAGACAAATTCTTAAAAATGAATCATAAATGAACATTGGATGTAATTTTTGAATATATATTATCCAATTACTTTTTTTAATGTTTTTTATAAATTTTAAATAAATTAAAATAATATTATATTCATGAAATATAATTATTTTCAAATTTGATATTATTCATTACAATGACTTTAAAAACATTAAAAAATGATTCAAAGTAAAAAAACTATTTTAGTATTTCCTATAAATGTTATGGTCATCTATATAATTCATGAATCACCTTAAATATTTCAAATTATATTTATTTTAATATTTTAAATGTTGTTTATTTGATTTTTCCACTTATTTAAAAAATTATTGTATCAGTGTTGTGTAAGCACTGAAAGTTAATATTTATTCTCTAATTAATAAAAATAAATTACCATGATAAAGATAAATATTTTATATTAAAAAATACCATTTATGGTCGAATATATATTCTAGATAACAATGTATTACCAATATTATACTTATTAATAGTGTGACATGTTTGACTTTTCTTTAAATAAAATACTATAAGTGACTTAATGTCAACCAATTAGAACCAAAATTTCCTAAATTTAACCCATGCATGATTATGGTCAAGATATACACAATGAAAAGGTTCCTTAAATTCCTATGAGTATCCAACCTTGATAGACTATGTCATTTGTGTCCCAAAAATTATTTCATCTGATTATATAAAATATAATTAAGAATAATATCATGAAACTTCTAGGTTCTCATCATAGAAGGGAATTGTTACGAACATTCAGTGTGAAAACCGCACTTAAGAAATTATCGCATACTACATCACATAAAAAACAATCATGATGTGATAATAAGTTTGTTTATAATCAAAATAATTAATACTAGTTACCATAAAGTGCAAAAAAGTTGGTTCTAGGGAACCAAATCCAATAATCTCATGCTTTAATTTTAAGACTATTGTAAAGTGTCCATAATTATTGTTTTATGTAAATCTAAGAAAAAAATTATCCCATAGAGAACCATGGATTTCATTATGATGAGATATTTCACAAATTGTGGATATTTGGAGTTTATGAAATTGTGATATGATTTCTTTCAATATTTTCCTTAAAACTATTTTAACAGCGATTTATGAATGATTTTGTTAAAGAAAAATAAATTACAGTTTTACTGAGAAATAATCATGGATTTGTGAATATGGGATGATTTTAAGAATATTGTTTGACACTTTTTTTAAAGTATAAAAAATAAAAACCTATTTGGCATCCTTATTTTTAAAATAGAAAGCTATATATTTTCTTTTAAAGGTTTACACATTAGGTTTATGGGTGGTGACCTACTAAGTTGTTTATCTCCCACCTATATCATTATAGTTTTAAAAAAGATGCTCTAATATAGTGGATGATCTTGAATAATTTAGTTTAGGTATGGTATATGTGTATGTAATGACCTATATTATCCATGAATTATTTCTGGATATTGTATGGATTATTTTCAAGACCAATCATTAATACAATATGTGATTCTGAGGTCCAGTGTGCCTGAAATAAATGTTTTAAATATATTTAATATATTAAATAGTGTGTGCACATATTTTTTCAAAAAAAGTGTAATAAATTCAAAATGGAGTCCTAGATTTGAAATCCAAGTGTAATATTGAGTTCAAAATTTGGTATTTACCCTAGATGCGACATAACCTTGGTCGGCGTAGAGAATTTGTAGAAAAGTCATCGCGAGTATGAAATAAATAAATAAAATAATTATTTGATTTTATTTTTATTTCATTAACGATAAAAATGATGTGTATTTAATTAGACAATTATGATTGAACTCCAGGGTTATCTACATAACTATATAGACATTAGAGAACTCTTGGAGAGAGCATTGGAGGATCTCTCTCAGATGAACTTCCATCGGATCATGGATTGATGATCAATGTGAAATGGAATTGAAGGATCTCACCAAGAACAAAGAAACTACTGTGTTTATCATCAGTGATCGATCCAAATCAATTTAGGATGTTTTTTTATTTGGTTTATTTCCCCATTATTAATTTCAATGATAAACACAGATCAATCAACCAATGGATTGATCAGTAGATCGTGAGTATTATAGGATGTGATTATTGTGTGGATTTATTGTTAAAATTTATTTTTGGTTTTTGATTATCTATTAATTATTAATTATAATGATAATTAATTGAGGTTGACATAAACAATGACTGAGGTCTGTTCCTCATGATTGTTCCTTGTGATTTTCTCTCCTGATTTCTTCATGTATCACTGGTGTTCTTCATCGGCTCAAGGTTCAACACATACCAAAGAATAAATCATTGTGTACCCATTTCATGGTGCAAAAATACGATATAGTAGGTCTGAGTCCATCATGAACCAATAGTTGTATTGCAACGCCCTGACCTGAGTTACCCAGAGTCGGTGCATTATTACATAACATTGGCATGATCACAAGAGATCAAGTCTCAAAATATTTATTAGTTTAGTAGACTTGTAAGTACTAGATACGTACATATGTTTTACATTACATCATGAAATAAAAAAAACAACAACATTGTGTCCCATATGAAAACAATCAAATCCCTTATCATAGCCTTGTAGGTCAATCCTAATATACTTCTTGACATACTGGGAAAAAGAAAACATAAGAAAGTGGTGAGCTCAGATGCTTGGAAGGAATAATAATATAGCAGAAAATATCATAAATGAGCATAAACATTTAAGGTATTGTATAAGACATAAAACACAAGCCTTTTAAACTTAAACTTCTGAATAATATGGAAAAGATAAATCAAATAATGCCATTTATTTATTCACATGGACATTCTACTAGTCTAATAATAAAATGTAATATCAATAACTAATTTTATAATGATGGAATGCATAATACCGTACATCATAACCACATAGTCAAGGCCTCGTGCCAAGAATAAAAATAATAATTTTGTCAAGGACTTGTTCCAAGGCACTAGTTTTTCTCATGAGACCAACCGATGCATCGAGGGGATATAATAGGCCCCACCCGTCACTTACTAAGTCTGATGCATTCCTCATATGAAAAGGTTGAAACATAATATAAACATTCGTATTATAACTAGCATAAGAAATGTCAATATTTTAACCATAAACCATGAATGGTATAAAAATATCACATCCACAGTCAAACATATCACAAAACCTTCAATACATTATGGAATATTGTATCATAATAAATCAACTTCAAAAAAATGTAAAATCCAATGAAGGGTGTTGACATAGATGAAATCAATCCAAAAACTATTTGTGTGAAATATATATCTCTACATTGTATTCATTTAAAAGTCACATAATTATAAAATAAAATATTTATTTTGAAAATATTCTTATTATATTGTAAGGTAATCTTCAAAGGTGTTATAATGGTGGAAAATGGCTGCACCTACCGTATAAGTTAAAAAAACATTCTTTCATTAATTTTTTTCATAAATGTCATAAAGTACCTAGTTTGGAAAAGGATGGAAATATTACTTTTAAAAAAAATTATAAAAAGTAAAACAAGGGTATAAATTACTTTAACCCATATTCTAGAAAGTAGTAAAAAATGTTTGGAAATAAATTTCTAAGAAACACGGATGTGGATGATAAATAAGTCCTAGTATATACTTACATGAAAACAACATCTGATAATAAAGAGATTGTAAAATTAAAACTTACCATGTACCTTTCCTTGGTTGAGGGTACTTTTACCTCTTGTATAATAGTTAAATCATTATTATTAAATTATACAAGAATTGCATACATAAATATGATATTATATATGATCTTCTAATATTTCCTTGTTAATAATATTTCAGTTGTATCATTGTTTCGGGTGTCAACTGATTCATTTTTCATTATATGTTTTGTTACGTAATTCATGTATGTTATGGATATAATGTATTTGATTCATATACAGAATGATATTAAGTTCTTTAAACATTATTTTTAATCAAAAAATGAAAATTATTCTTGAATGGTTATGATGGGGAATAAATCTAATCACGTTCGTGGAGACGGTAATTTGTATGTACGCACGAGTGACTATATCATTCTATGTATGGTGAAATAATAAGTAATTGGATGAATAATTAACATGTAATATTTATTATTTACATAAATTATACTCATTAATATAACCATCCAAATAATTAAGTGTTGAATAACAAATTACACCATGACGTGGAGACGGTAAGACGTACGTACGCAAATATGGTGACTTTTTCATTCATAGGATGGATAAAATAATGAATATGGTTGTACAATATTTATAATAACATCACAGTATGCAGAAGTTATAGGATTTATTATTTTTGTTTGGAAACAACAAATAAATAGGAAGTGTAAGAAGAAAATAACTTTGAAATAGGTGGTGAAATAATTACCTCTTCTTCAGGTGATTCATTTTTATTTGATTAAAAGGGCTCCTTAGATTGGATTTCTGATCAAATTAAGGCCTATAGGTTGAATTGAGGGTAGTTTTTAGGATATTTTAGCAGGGTTTGGCTGAGCCAATTGGCTTTGGATGTGTGAATTTGAGAGAAGGCTAAGTGCCCTTTTATAAGAGAGGTGAGGGGAACCTTAGGAAAAGATTGAAATTTTATTTTATTATGAAATCATTTTCAGTTTCTAATGGCTCGAAAGAGATTTATTTCGAGGCTAAGGTGGTTATGGGTCGAAAGAATCTAAAAAAATAGGTTTTATACAAGTTTATGTCACCATATTAACTTTATCTTTTAGATTTAACTCTCAATTAAATAGTTTAACTTTTACCATGTCTTCTTGTATTATTATAATAGATGGTTAACAAACCTACTATAAAAAGCCAAGAGAAACCCAAGTGGTTAATTATTGACATATTTAACCTTATATAAGTCATTTGGACGAACCTTATATGTTTATAAATATTATATCATTTAATAAAATAGTTTTTATTTTAAAAACTCATTTATGTCAATTTTGACACTATTTAGTATTTGGTTTTTGTGAAATTTATAGGAAAACAAGATTAATTCTAAAAAAAAAATACATTAAATCAACCATAAAATTTCATATTAACCTATAAAATTCGTGTAATGAATCAAAAGTCTCAATTTACATTTAAAAAAAATATTTATGATATCAATTATTTTAATATTTCATTAATAAGGTAATTACTGCATCATCATTGTGTCATAAATTAATTTTATTATTTAATGTCTAAAAATTATATATAAAATACCATGATGTATTAAATATTTTTATCTTTCTAATGAATATTTATAGTATAATTTATCTTATGTATAACCATATATTAAAAATGGTTTAGTTATTAGACTTTAAATTTAACACTTTTGAATTTCCATTAAATAAAATAATAATAAATGTCCTAATCTAATACAAGTGGACCAAAAGGATCATATTTTCTTCATAAGGTTTATTTTTGTTAATATAAACTTATCCAATAGAATTAGGACATGTGTTAGGGTAATTATAATATCATTTTTACCTTTAATTACACTATTTACTTTTAACCGTGGTAAATAAAATTCAAAAGTTATTATCCCCAAAATATTATTTTCATCCCATTGAAACAAATTTTACATACTGATATCAACCATGTATTTAGGATTTTTTTAATTCAATTCACAGAAGTGGTAATATTACATTTTATGCAAATTTGCAAATGTTCCTAGAAGGTGGGTAAAAGAGGGTAAAAAGTTCAAAAAAATTATATATATATATATAATCTTATTATAAAACTACATCAATGAATTAAATTGGAATAATATAGGTATTATGTATCTTTTTTTACATAAAAATAAATTTAAATAAAAATAATATTTATTTAAATAAAAGTCAGTTTTAAACAATAACACAAT
Organism: Viscum album; assembly: GCA_963277665.1. NCBI lineage: Eukaryota > Viridiplantae > Streptophyta > Magnoliopsida > Santalales > Viscaceae > Viscum > Viscum album. Next base: position 1,962,907,012 of record OY728155.1, on the reverse strand, counting down.
GTTTTCACTATTCATCAAAAATTGAAAGTTTTCAGAAAAATATGAAAAATTCAACCGAAGCTAATTTTGATATTTAGAATCTAAAATTTATGTCTATTTTACTGAATTTTAAACATAGAAGTTTTATTAATTAATTTAAAATTAATTCTCTTTATCAAAACCAGAAAGCGGGGTTTTGAGAAGTAAAAACTATCAAAAGACTGAGATGTGTTTATGTCCAATTTAAAAGTAAAATTACTTCCAATGAAAAAAATTGGATTAAATGATAATAATATAATCTAATTATACTTTAAAACCACTAAAATTCTAATTTAACACTATATATTATTTCGATTAAAAAATTTGTTTTCAATTGAAATTTAGTATTTTTCTCTATTCATCAAAATATGAAAGTTATCAGAAAAGTACCAAAAATTTATCCAAACTAAATTTTTATGACCCACTTCTAAATAATAATTTTATTTCATTAAATGTAATATTTAAAAGTTTCAAATATTGGATTTAAAAAAAGGTTCTCCATTAAAAGGCAGAAAAACTGCATTTTTTAAAAAATACTTTTTTTATCTGAAAAATTGAATTTTTCCTTATATTATGTCTAAGAAACACCAAATATGAATGTTGAAATTATATAGGATATATATAAAATTAAAAATTTGGTTAATACTCTTCACAAACACTTTTAAAACAGCTAGTTTGATAGGTCATGATGCCGTTGAACTCGGTGTTGCGTGTAGCGCAAGCCATTGAATTACTTTAAAGAGATAATATACTATGAAATCTTGGGGTGTTACATGTATGATGATTGAAGCAGTGGTGGATTGGACAGTTTTGGATACCTAATTTCTTGTTCTTCAGCACGCAACAAAGAACAGAATTTGGAGATATTTTTTCTAAATAGAATTGATTGTAGGAACCTATTTTTCATCAACAGAAAGTATCTCCCAACATGGATCCTTGATTTTATAGTGAGGAATTCATCTAGATCTAAAACTAGAGGCATGGAAGAAAATGTGTAATCAAGATTTGAGATTGTAAAAATTTCTACATTATATAGTGAGTAACTCAGGGCCATATGTTGTGTGGGTCCCTCCTATAAAAAGATAGGGTTTCCAGAGAAAGTTAATGATCACAAAGAATGTGACCCTTTAAAATTGTGTGTGGTCTCTCCCCAGTGGATTTGTGTGTACCTCCGAGGATACATAGACACGTGATAGAGTACACGGGCATGGGCATGTCGTGTACTCCCACACAGACATGGCTCGAGCTGGTGTACATGGGAAGAGTACACAGGCAATCGACATACTGTGTACTATTTCATAGACATGGACATGGGACATGGCTCATTCAAACGGTAAGGACCCACGGTCGAAGGAACATGTTGTTTACCCATAATACATGTTGTGTACTCTTAAAAAAATGGATTTGATCCCTTTTCCTTTATATCTTGAATAATATTTTTAGGGTGTGTTCCCCATATGAATTTTCTAAGGGTTAGTATATAATTACCACCAACACATAGGACAATGATCCATTCATAAGTAATTCTTGGATAGAGTTGTTGGAATCCCTTCATGAGGCCAGTAGTGAGATCCTATTTTCATCTATATTCCCTAGGTGGTGTTCTTGGTATCCTCATGACCGATAATACATAGGTACAAATCCTCTACTAAGAAGGTTAATCCAGATTGAGTTGTTGGTATACCCATGAAAATGGGAGCGTTCCTCGTCTATGTATCACATCTCTTCAAACATCCAACACATACTTATAATGGTGAAACTCAACGAGAAATACCTCTCAGACGGACATTATTAGTGTTGTCATACTTAGGAGTGTGTTCTCTTGGATGAGTTCTTTGTGGAACCTTTGAGTTGGAATCCTATACTGGAATTATGATTGTGAATTACCTTTATATTATGTGTATTTTTTGAGTATATTTGGATATTCTTTCTATATGTAATATATATATATAGTTTTAAAGATCTGATTTTATTCTTTTTGTTTCATTCTTTGTGGTTTTGGGGCGTCCTAATGGGTATTTTTATACTCACCCCTGCACGGGTTTTCCCAAACGTGGTGTGTCTTGTGAATATGGTCAATATTTTGATAGATTTCTAGATGGACCAGGACCAGATGGTCCTTATTGAGACTGAATTGACTGAGTTGGTTTCTTATAGTATTTTTATAGTGCTCCCTAGTATTGCTTTCAGGTTGGGCTTGTCACCAGACTATGTGTGGTGGGATTGTATTTGGACCTATTTACATTCCATTCCTTTGTGTCGTACTATGGTTATTAGATTTATATGTATGCATTCATGGATGTACAATTTTTTTACATTTTATCATTGTATAGTATTGAAGATATGTGAACGTGTATAGGTACTTAGACTAAGGACTCCCGTGATAGTGATATACCTACATGATGTTAGTTTCCAGCCCCTAACATATTATTGGAAGTCTCTGGGAGTCATGTCTTGGGCCCCTTGGGACAATTAATAATAGAGTGGTATAAGAGAAATCAATTATACCTTAGGATCGAAATCAATGTGATTGGTTTGGAGAAACAATGTTAAGTGTTTCAAGTTTCTCTTTCAGGCTAGAGACTCTAGTGTTGGTGTGGCAACTGACAAATTAATACACCAGGAATATAATCACCTACCTTTTGAATTGGTACATGAGAACATTGGTTGTAGGGGAAAATAATTTTACATTCATCATATAGGAATGGGATGGGGTTTCTATATCCTTCTTGAGTCAGCTCTCTAGATATACTCATTGACTGTGGTACATCTTATTTAATTTCATAATCCCTCCGTGATGTATGATAGATAGGGTTGAACATCAAGGTCATGGGTATTATCCCCTCAATGATGAGACATTGATGCAGGGACCAGTTCCATATATGTTACCTCCAAGTGGTTCTCCAACCATACCACCACCTGTAGAGAAGCACATGGTACCCGCAATACCGGTAGATGAGGTGTGTAGAATGAGATCACTTCATGATTTTTAGTGATAGTGACGCATAAGTTTATAAAGTGACCTCAATATATAATAATTTGAAGACTATCTTGAGGTAGTGACCCAAGTTTTCTATCTGGTCAGGACACCAGTATATCAGATGGTGGTCCTAGAGGCGAGCCTTCTACATGGCTCAGTGGGACAATGACGGGGGTTATTGACCCTGTCATCTGATGAGGAAACTCTATGATGGTTATAGTTTGATGAATTTTTAGAGAGGAGTTATCACCATCGATGATAAGGTATGCACATATCCATGAGGTTTTTTAGCTTTAATAGGGCATCACATCAACAGCTGGGTATTCATTAAGGTTTTCCAACCTCTCCAGGTACTTGATGAACATGGTTCATTAATGGTTATTTAGATATCATACCTTCGAGTGAAGAATTCATAGGGACATATGATGCATTTTTGTCCCTCTATTAATTCATATATATTATGGGGTGGTAGAACAAGCCTTAGTGGTTAATATTTTCTTAGTTGAGTAGATACAACTAGTGGTTTTCGGTAGAGTGAAAGCAGGAGCAAAGACATTGGTAGTATGGAGATGACGTTATTCTTAGGGACTTGTAAATGAAATATATTTTAGGAGGAGGTACCAAGATAGAGTTTATGTAGTTAATATCTCATAGGATGGGCCCATTCATCCCGTAGAGTGTCAGTTATAATCATGTAAAAATACGGTACATCTTCCCTAAGATTGTCCAACCCGTCGTACAGCTAACAGAGAAACCATGGATGGGCCATTGAGGAATAGGTAGTAGTAGTAAAAGATATTTCTACAAGGAAGAATAAATGTAAGAGAATTTGGGAGAGTAGTGGGAGGTGGTAGATTCTTTGACTTATTACCACCACCACCCCTAGGTGTTCCACTCTATGCCTAGGGAGCTGAAGGATAGGTATAGGGATAACTACAGGCGGTCGAAGCTTATGACCCAGAGGCTCTGGGATTGATATGAGGTATGGTATGTGTCTTTTCTAGCATATCTATAGTAATGATAGACATAGGTTATAGCCATTCCTTTCTTTCTACATACCCTAGATATTTTAGCTGAGCTATTAGGTCAACCCTTTCGATGGGATACTTCTACTAGAGACAAATCAGTGATCACACACTTATGTTGACAATGTAACTTGATTCTTAGAGGTGAGAGTTTCTATTGGGATCTATTTGTATTAATAATGAGGCCTTATGATTTCATATTCGGTATAGACTGGTTATCTACATTTTATTCCCAAATTAATTTTTTTAGCTAGGGAATGTGGTATCTCCATAGTGATGGAAATAGGTTCTCTTTTTTTGGGTGATAATGAAACCCAGGTAGTGAATAATGGACTCATGCATAAGATGGTGCATCCAATTACTCATCAGTTGGATAGAATGACCCTTTGTGCAGTGGATCTTATGAGTTCCCAGTTTTCTATAGTGTTGGTGGAGTATGGGGACGTCTTCCCTAAAGATGTTCTAGGATTACCTCTTTACAGTGAGATAGACTTATGTGTTGATCTACACCTTAAGATGGCATCAATATTTAAGCCAGCGTATCAAATGAATCCCATAGAGCTTCATGACCTCAACATACATTTAGGGGACTTGTTGAGCAAGGGATTTTTTAGACCCAGTGTTTCACCATGGGTAGCCTCGGTTTTGTTTTCCAAGAAGGAAGACAGGTGTTTGAGGTTATGTGTGGACTAACAATGCTTGATCTAAGTGACTGTGAAGAAAAAGTATCCAATAACAAGGATGTATGAACTTTTTGATCAATTGATAGGGGATCAATGGTTCTCAAAGGTTGAATTTAGGTTTTTCTATCTCCAGCAACTGGTACGGGATAAGGATATACCGAAGACAGAATTCAGATGTCTCTTTGGTCACAATGAGTACTTGGTGATGCACTTTGGTGTGAGGACAACCCCAGAAGTGTTCATTGGAATTTTGAACTATATATTTCATCCTTTATTAGACCATTTTATGGTAGTATTCATCAATGATATCCTTGTGAACTCGAATTTTGAGGAGGAGCGCACGAGACACTTGAGGATCTCTATGGACATACTCCGCGAGCACTAGCGTTATGGGAATATCTCCAAGTGCTAGTTCAAGATTCAGGTGGTACACTTTCTAGGATATACTATCTCAATGTATTGATTGGTAGTATACCCGGACAAGGTTTAAATGGTGTTATATTAGGATCCACCCAAGATAATGATGAAGGTTTAGAGCTTCCTTGGGTTGGCAGACTATTACTGGAGATTCATAGTTTATTTCTCCAGGATATCAGCACTCATGATAGATTTGAACCAAAAGGGATAGCTATTCATGTGGAGGAAGAGTTTCTAGTAGTATTTTCATTAGTTGAGGAAAAAATTGATGACATCTCCCATCTTGAGATTTCCATAGGAGGGTGTCAAGTATATAGTATTCAAAAATGCATTAGGAAATGGTCTTGGTTGTGTTATGATGCAGAGGTAGGTGGTGATTGTCTATGGTTCATGTCAGTTGAGACTAGATGAGAAGAAATACATGACCCATGATCTTGATATTACAGTGGCAGTCTTCACACTAATGATGTGGCGACACTAACTGATGGGTGAGTGGTTTATCATCTATTCTGATCAAAAGAGTCTCAAATATATGTTATATTAGAAGGATCTTAACTTGAGATAGAGTTGATGGTTATATTTCCTTTAGGATTATGAATTTGAAATTGTATATACTTCTAGGAAAGAGAATGTAGTTGGAGATTATCTCAACAGGAGATCTTGTACACAGTTTTTGAATGAAGGGTCAGAGAAATTGACCTCATTGTAGTTGTGATTTGTGGATTTAGATGGGGAATCTTACCTCCAGTCGATGGTTGTCACCCCTCCTATGATACAATGATTTAGGTAGATACATGTTAGGGATGACAACTGTGAGAACCTACATACTCAAATATTCGATGGACATGATCTTTATGGATTTCAGAAGGTGGGGATCATGTTTTTCATTTTGAAGGACTCATGATGGTACCCGTGATTTTGTAGGAGGAAGTTCTGAGAGAGTTTCATACATCCCTTTTGGCGGTACATCTAGGTGTTGAAAAGATGTATCAAGACCTATGATGCTAGTATTGGTGGATAGAGATAAAGAATGGAGTTTTAGAGTTTGACTCTCAAAGCCTTACTTGTCAACAAGTGAAGTATGGTCACTAAGTTCTAGTGGGTTTATATCAACCCCTTGTGTCACCAGAGTGAAACTGGTATGTGATATCCGTGGTATTCATGATAGGATTACCAAGCATGTCCAGAGGACAATATTTTATCTAGGTTATGGTGGACTGACTCACCAAGTTGGCCCACTTCCTAGCAATTTAGGAGTAGAGTTCAGTAGAGAGCTTGGGATGCATCTACATGTAGGAGATAGTCCCACTTTATGGAATTCTATCAATGGTCATTCTTGACCATGATTCTTGTGTCACATCTCGATTATAGAAGGGATTGCAGGATTTATTTGGGACTCAATTATGCTTGATCATGGAGTCTCACCCCCAAATTGATATCTAGACAAAGCAGACCATTCAGGTTATAGAGGAAAAACTGTGGGATTTCATGTTGGACTTTGACCATAATTTGGAGGATCACCAACCACTAGTGGAGTTTAGGTATAAAACAAATTACCATTCCACCATTAGTTTGGAACCAATTGAGGTTTTGTATAGAGGACCCTGAAGGTCACCAATTTACTAAATTAACACTCGAGATTTAGCACTTATGGGCCTACAGTTGGTGTCAAAAACTATCGAGAAGGTTTAAATCATCTGGGAGTGGATGAATATTGCATAAATCCTTCAAAATTATTATGTGGAAAGACGACAGAGGCCTTTGGAGTTTGAGGATGGATACCATGTGTTCTTATGGGTTTCACCACAGTGTGTGTTACGGAGATTTAGTCAGGATGAAAATATTTCTTCAAGATTTATTAGCCCTTTTTGGAAATTTCATATAGTTGGTGAGGTGTCATACTGCATAGGTCTACCTTCATAGTTAGACCAGGTACATGGAATATTCCACATTTTTCAATAGATGAGCTATTTTCATGACCCATCACATGTTAATGAATTGGGAAAGATGGACATCAATAATGGAATTACCATTGTTGAGTACCCGATAAAGATTTAGGATCGACAAGAGAGGATCATTCATGGGCAATTGATTCCTTTACTTCATGTCCGGTGGAATCATGAGAATCTTCATGAGAGAAAATATGAGTGAGAGGATTAGATTCTCTCTTAGTAACCACATATCTTTGTATAACCTCTTATTTTGGATTTTTAGGGACATAAAGCCCCATGGTGGGGAGAATATAATGACTCATATTTTCCATGTATTATCTTGGGATATTGTATGGATTATTTTCGAGACCAGGTGCTAAGACAGTGTGAAATCTTAAGGCCCAGTGTTCCGGGAATAAATAATTTAAATATATTAAATATATTAAATATCATGAGCATTCAATTTTCCTAAAAAAGTAGAATAAATTCTAAATAGAGGCCCAAATAAAAAATATGAGGGAATTATTGAGTTCATAATGTGGGTTTTACCCTAGGCACAACATAACATTGGTTAGTACATGGTGTTTTTAAAATATTCATCGCGGACGTGAAATAAATAAAATAATTAATAAAATTATGTTATTTTTAATTCATTGATGTAGTGAATGATGTGTATTTAAGAATAAATTTATGATGGAATTCGTGGGATAGCTATATATCCCTATATCCATTGGAGAACTCTTTGAGAGAGCGTGGGATGATCTCTCAGAAAAACTTCTTCCAGATCCTGGATTGACGATAAACATGCAACAAAATCAAAGGATCTCACCAATGACAATGATGCCTCCTTGTTCTTCATCAGTGATCAATATGAATCGAGGTACGATTTTTTTTGATTTGGTTTCATTCCATGTTATTAATTTCAACAATGAACATGGATCAATAAATAAATGAATGATCTTTGGATCATATGTATTGCGGGATATGATTATTTTGAGGATTTATTGGGAAATGTTCTTAGTGGTTTTTTGATTATATTTTCATTCACCATTATAAAGGGAACGAATATAGGCTAACACAAATATTGACCGAGGCCATTTCCTCATGAATTTTCCTTGTGATTTTATTCCCATATTTTATCATTCATCGCAAGCATTCTTCATTAGCCCATAGTTATAAACCTAAAAAAGAATCGATTAGTGTGAACCATTTTTTGGCACAATGATCTGGTATTGTAGATCTGGGATCAACATGACACAATAGTGGTTCAAAGATGGAAGCGAAAACTGAATTTATGGTTTTCTATACCCAATTTTGTGTTCATCGGCACACAATAAAGAATAACATTCAAAGGTGTTTTTAGAATGGATTTGATGGACATAACATGTTTTTCATTGATGGAAAGACTCATCCGACACAGATTCTTTATTTTATAATGAGGTGCATGTTCAAATCAATGGTCGGAGGCATGGAAACAAACACATAATCCATATAAGATATTCTAAATGTTTCTTCACTATATGGTGTGTAACTCGAAACCACACACTTTTTCGGCCCGTCCTAGCGGTGGCATGGGGTTCAGGATAATTCTAAGGATCACATGGTGTGTATCCCTATCACATGGTGTGTGGCCTCTCCCTGATGGGTCTACTTGTACCTAAGATGGTACATGGACACAAGCTAGAGTACATAGGCACAGGCACGCTGTGTACTCCCAGAAAGACAAGGCATGGCCTAGTGTACATGGGTAGAGTACAAGGATAGTCGATGCACCATGTACTATTACATGAACATGGACATGGGACATGGACAATTCACACAATTAGGGACTAGGGTCAAAGGGAAATGACGTGTAACCCAACTACACACCATGTACTCCTAAAAATATGGTTTGGATCCTTATCCTCTATATCGTGGAAAATATTCATTAGGATTTGTTCCCCCATATTCATTTATAGATGGTTGGTATGGAATTTCCTCCTGCACATAGGACAATGATCCCTTAAGCTGGACTTCATGGATAGAGTTATTGGAATCCCTCTGTGAGTTTGAGAGTGAGAGCCTCTATTCATATTCATTCCCCAAGTAGTTTTCTTAGTATCATCGTGACAAAGACTATGTGGTCATCGATCCTCTAGTTAGAAAGATAATCCAAATTGAGTTGTTGGTATACCCCTTGGCCTTAGGATTGATCCTCATATGTGTATAATATCTCTTAAAACTTATAGCATATACTTCTAATGGAGAGACCAGATCAACAGTTCCTCCCAGATGGACATCATCAGTTTTATCAGACTCAAAATTGTGTTCACCCGAATGTGTGCTTTGTGAAACCTTCAAGTTGGAATCCTTGGATGGTATTATGGTTGGGACTTACATTTCGACTATGTGTCTTTGTTGAGTATATCTTGATATTCCTGTTCTATGTGTTGTAGAAATTTAATAATGTAGAGATAACTATATTTTTTATTGTATGCTTGTGGTTTTTGGGTGTCCTACTAGGTATTGTTATACTCACCCCTACATAGGGATTTTTTTGCACATGTCACGTCCTATGTAGATGATCGACCATTTGAAATATTCCTAGATGGAACAAGACCATATGATTCTTAGTGAGACCGAACAGAATGATGTGTGTTTCTGCAGCATTTTTATAGTTTTTATTGGTATTAGTTTTTGGAAAGGATTATTTTTAGACTCTTTATGGTGGGCGTGTATTTGGACCTATTTACATTACTTCCTATCGTTCTCTGGTTGTGGTATTTAGATGTATTCATGCATGATTGATCAATTGTGTTTAAATTTTAGCATTATATGAGAATAGAGATTTTCCCATGTTTACTGGTACTTAGGATAATACCTCCCATATTAGTGATATTACTACTCATTGCTAGTCACTAGCCCATGTTCTTTTGGATATGGGATTAGGGAGTCAGAGCATGGGCCTAATTGGTATGGGTCATGATATTGTATGTGGAGTCTCCTCACTTGCACATGATGACTGGGTAGTAGTGGTTTGTATTATTCAGTTCATCTTGTTGTCTATATTTTTCTTAGATTCATTATACTACCTTAGAGAAACACCTATGTTTTCCCTTATTCTATATATATATTTGTCTTTCCATGCAACATACTCATTTAGGGTATTATTTTATTTATAATGTATCTTGTGTGTTGTTTAATTTTTATTATTGAAAAATCAAATTATTATTATTATTTTGTGGTGACATCATTCTTGAAGGCATTTCTTGGATTCCCATAAAGTTTTCACCTGCCCATGGGGATCGATAATTCCATTTGTTCCTTACTACAGACTGGCTTTGGTGTTTGGTTTAGGGATGAACAAGGTTGGTTCATCAAATATTTACATGGAAGGGAGGTTGTATTATTATTTAGGAAATTCTATTAGGTGGAAATTAGGATCAGCAACACACTAGAGGTAAATCAAAAACTGGTTCCTGATAACTATTTTTATGATGTGACCTATGTTTCTAGGGTTTTTTGGGATGAGTTCGTCTTGTTAATGAGATTGTTACTCAATTTTTTGAGAATTTTGGTCTTTATTCTTAGTGATTTTTGAGTTGTAATAGAAAGAGGTAGGAATACGGGGATTTCAGTACATGTACAAGGTTTGTAAAACTATGTCGAAAGTGTAAGACTTGAGTATAATTTTTTGGGATTCATATGGTTAGCATATGGTTTGATAGACCTTGTGGTTATTTTTTACATTTTCAGAAGTTTCTATGATCTTGGAGTTTTTAATTCTTTTGAAAACTTGTGTTTTTTTATTTAATATTGAATTATGTTTAATTATTTCACTTTATGAGTGTTTATGTTGTTTGGGTTTTTATTGAGATTAGAATTTAATTTTTTTTTTGAAAACTATTTTTTCAAAGAGTTGAAAATTTCAATAAAATAAAATAATTTCACAATGTTTTGAATTCAAAACAATTTTTGGTTATAGTAATGTTTTTAAAATATTTTGGATTTAAAAAATGATTGGTCTTTGTAAGGTTTATTAATTTCTAAGTAATAAGGGGTAGTGTTATTTATTTTCAAAGTTTTCATGTGATGTCAAGAAAATTTCATTGGGATATTTTAAAGGGTTTGAGTGGAAAATTTTTTTGAACTATTTTTTTTTAATATTTCTATTTTAAGGTAATTTTTTATAGGTATCAAGCATGTTAAAATGTTGGTTTAAAAAATGGGAGTTCTTTTTTAAATGAGTCTTGATAAAACCCTCTTGGGTAAAATAGGTGAATTTCTTCTGAAATGATATTATTAGATTATGTGTGGATTTATAAAGTGTTGATTTTAGGTTTACTTAAATGATGATTTGATATTTATTATTTATTTATGACCCTCTTTTGGGTTTTGAGTTTTTGGATCATTTTTATGGTTTTCATATTTCTTGATTTAGTGTATGACCTTTCTAGGAATAAATGGACATTGTGGTTGGTAATATTTTCTTGTGATGATTGTTTCATCTGGTCCAATCTAGGATATTACTATTAATCCACTATTTCTCTAGTATAAGGATCTCATTTGGGTGTTTTAAAACCATAATCCTCTTTATTTATTCAAGAAATAAGATTCTTATGAAGCAATCATATGGCTACTGAGGGTTGAATATGTTTTCATCCATCTTAAGCTTCATGAATAACACAAGGTTAAGTTTTCAACCTTCAATGTAGTGGGTTTGGGTTGGAATTGGTGGAAGTTTATTATTTGGACTCTTCCATAGAAAGACCATTCTAAGTATATTTTAATATGCAATCAATCCCTAAATTATTTTCTAATACGGTGAAGGTACTGAAGGCCATGATATTTTATGGCTTTTGACAAGGAGATAAAATAGTTTTTGAGTATTCATTTCATTTTATCGAGTTATTTATATACCATTATGATCTTTCTTTGGATGATTCATTATTAGATTAGTGTTTCGAGGAATCTCATCGACTAGACTTGTCATCCTTGCGGTCATTTGAGTCATCTAAAAAGCTTCTGCAAAGGAGTTTCTCACAAGAAAGTTGGATCTAAATATATCTCTTCTGAAGATACTTTCATTAAACCTATTTGAATTAATGATTATGTGAATATTGGTTGAGATTTATTTTGATTTAAAATGTTTCCTCTAGTTGACCTTGTGTTTTTGGAGTTTTTGTTTTGGATTATTTTGGATTATCAAAGATGATGTTTTGGAAATTAATCAGTGTCATTGATGGATTCTATCATTTTTATTTAATGATCCAGTTTGTATAGATACTCATATAATACTATTTTTTATTTTCTAGATTTTATTGAAATGAGTTTTAAGCATTTGAATATGTGGTGTTACATGAATTAGTTTGAAAAAAATATGGTGTCCTTAGAATGCTAAAACCTTTGAGATGTTTCATGTCTGATTTGATCTCTTGAAACTACTACAAATCATGTGATATTCAATGATGACTATTAATAGGGATAAAAAAAATCACTGATAAAGGGTGGAATTTTATCAACGCTAGCTAAAAGAACTAATAAAGGAACCTTTTTTCAGTTCTAAAAGAAGTGTTAGTAAAAGGGTACCCTCTATCAGTTCTTTTTTCTAGTTATGATAAAGGATCCACTTTATCGACGTTTTTCTCAGCAGTAATAAAATGTTCACCTTTAACAACATGAAAAAAATATTAAAGGTAAGATTTAATAATTTAATTTAAATATACATATTTATATATTTTTAAATAAGATTTATATTAAAATAAGTATATATATGTAAATATAATATATAAATATGATTCATATAACTTTTAATAAGAAATTATTTTTAATATTATGTTTATAATTTTATATAAAAAAATTAATGAATTTATATTAATTAATAAAATTATTTAATATTATATATATATTGTATTTACAAAATGTGTAAATAATTAATATAAATATGATATATTAATATTTTATTTAAATAATTATATAAATATATAAATGAATATATTTATTTAAATATGTGATTCATGTTTGAATTTATATATTTGTATTCATATTAAATAATTTAAAATATATGTACATGTATATGTATGTATGTGTATGTATGTTGATGTATGTGGATGTATGTGTATATCTATATGTGTGTGTGTGTATGTGTTGTATGTGTATGCATGTGTTGTGTTGTGTGTGTTTATTCTGTATGTGTATGTTTTTATGTGTGTGTGTGTGTGTGTGTGTGTGTGTGTGTATGTGCATATATACGTGTGTGTGTGTGTGTGTGTGTGTGTGTGTGTGTGTGTGTGTTTCCTCTGAAAATGGGGATGACCTCATTGGTTTAAGGTTCAAACATTCCATTCGGTTTCTAACGGGTTTGTTCGTAGAACTGGAAACATCCAATGATTCTATATCCATTTGGACCTACTTTCAAAAGGTAGGTTCTCATTATTTGTGAACCGATGAGGCTTAAAAATTTGCATTGGTCAAGAGGATGGGAGGTCGGAATCCTCACACCTTTTTGAGGGGAATTATTGTCTACTCTGGGAATCTCTTTATAGATTTAAGTTATGTTCTTGAATCCTTATTAAAGTACCAATATAGAGACCCTATCCTTTTACACATAACAATACATTATTTTAAGCTTAATTATACATCAGAATACAATCCAAGGATCGTTAAGTCTAGTGTATTTCGAAACTAGGTACATAACACCGATAACATGGTCCTAAAAAACTTCTTTATTTAATCTCCATAAAGAGCTACTAACTTCCCTTGAGCTCTTATATCCGCATAGGGTACCTTCGGAAACACATGAACAAAGGGATGAGCTAAAAATCCCAGTAAGGGAAATAACATAAGAATAAACTTTAAGCACATTAATTAGGAGGCTTGACATAATGATATTGGAAGCATGGAACATATGGAATCATAACATATAAACATGGGATCGTAAAAACATGGAATAAAATAAGCATGGGATCATATAAGCATGAGATTATATAAGCATATTTTCACAGAGAGGTGGCAGAAACTTTAAACATGACTTTAGTACGAGTCAAGGCTAACCGCCAATCTTGTTTCCGAGAGTAGCACAAGCCAAGGCTAACCACCCAGACCTTTTGCCCATAATCTTATCATGAGACATTAACTTTACCCAATGAATTGGAGTGCTATCTGGGAGAACCAATCTAAGATTATTCATGTATATGCTTGCCACATAAATAATCTCACATAATCAAGCATACATAAACATAAGAGTACCCAAGGAAAGAAATGGGCAAACAATGACGTCATGAAGCATAATAAAAAGGGACGTAACATACAAGTGTCCATGAAAGAAATGAATTAAATCATAAATAGGAATTAATAATATATAAAGGATTAAATCATGACAAGATATAACAAACTGAATTGATAACATGTAAAAATAGTTTTTAGGAATCATTGAGTCAAAACATTTTAGTGCGGTTTCAGAAAACATCGAATATCTCTTAAAACGAAAAGCGGCATAATATTTTTATAAAACCAGAAGTAAACCAGGAGGTTTTTCCTGATAAAAATACTGATTTTATAAAGACAAAGGTGAATTAAAACATAGGATAGAGTACACTTGATAATAGGAAAGAATTCAGGAAGTTCCCTTAAAACAGGTTCACTTATCGGGAAGTAATGAGGAGATAATCACATAAAATCATGCATATACCCGAAAGAGAGTGATTAAAGAGTCTTTATAAATAAACTTGGAACATTTAAAAAATATTTAGAGTTTGCACATGAAAAGATAAGATAACATCATTTTGGTAGAAAGGTAGATAAGACAACCCGATGGAATAAAAGAGGTTCGGGTAGAATTCTTTGCAGATTATCGACATGGTATCGGGAGTACTTAAGGGGGATTAGTGAGAGAGGAAAGATAATTATCATCACTTATACTTAAAAAGGGAAGCATGGGGGAGGTGTGAAATCATACCCCATAATAATTACACACAACATGTCCTAACATAGTGAACAATCTTGAATAAGTGTGAAATTGAGAGGATCCCTTACCTTAGGTCCGTTGGTGTTATCCACTTTATATTAATGACCTGTATAGTCAAATTAGGTTTATTAATCAATATTTACAGAACCTTATATAAATTTAATATATTCATTATAACCTTTTTAAGTTCATTTATAACCATTTTTATTGATTACAAGGTTCAATTTCATTGTTCGGGTCCGTTTGTTTCATTTGTTTTAATGATCGGTTCAAATAAATTGTAAGATGAAAGTGGTTTTATAGAATTGAAGTTATATAAAATTATTGGACATATAGTATCTTGCATGGTTACAAAATTAATTTGGTTAATTAGAGTGAAAGATAACCTTTACATTAAACATTAATGATAAACACTTGAATTAATTTTAACGATTTTCCCATAATTGACTTCTTTTGTATTATTGTATTATATCATTAGTGTAAGAGGATTAAATAACCTTAAATAGGACATATAACATATATAATAATCTGGTTTGACCATAACATAAATTTTTTCATGACCAGAAACAAAATGATAAAAGAATTTGAAAACACATTATCCATGATGCCGGTAATTTGACACATCACAGACGATGTTTTAATTCTAGAATGCGAGGGAGAGGAGGAGAAGAATGATGCTTGAAATTTTCCATAAACATGATTAGCATCCAGAATATATTAGATTCTGGAGCTTTCATGCCGTTTGGATAATGTAAGGGGAAGAGGGTATAAGAAAAGAAAGAAAATGAAAACAAAACACTTGAAAACGAAAGAGGGTTCTTACCCTTTGATCTCCTCTCTTTGAGACTCCTCTTAGGGGCTTTGATTTTGGTCTTTTGGAAAAACCGTCAAGCCTTGGACATGGGGAAGGATCTTGGGAGGGTATTTGGGTAGAATTTTGGCTAGAAGAAACTCTTGAGAGGTGTGAGGGAAAGAGGTAAGGAGAGGGGGTATTTATAGTGAGGGAGGAGAGGGTTTTCCCAATTGTTTATTCAATAGTTTATTAATTTCCCTCAAGACAAGGAATTTTGATGATTAATTTACCAATAATAGTAAATTTATCATGTGAATCCGAACTAATTGGTCTTACATCAGAAAAAAATCATCATGACTTCATAATTAATGTCTTTTGCTTATTTTGTGAATTATCATATTTCACTATTCATCAAAATTTCAAGTATTTCAGAAAAATCCCAAAAATTTACCCTAACCACTTTTCGATGTGTAGAATCCAAAAATGAAGTCCATTTTTCAAAAATAATATTCACAATATTAATATTTTAATATTTAATTAAAATCATAATTTATTATCAAAAACTAGTTTTAATACATTCATTAAGTTATTCTAAAATATAGGTATGTCGTAAATTCAACTTAAATATTATTTTTATACTATCATAGGTGAGGCTAATATTCATTAGGGTATATAACTATTCATAAGGGTATTTTACTATTCATTAGGGTAGGTTAATATTCACCAAAAATTAAGTTTTTCTTATCGGACTCCAAATAACTTACTGATTACAACCGTGTATGTCGTATTTTCTAAATTCCAAACACAGAAGTGACAAACTTATGTTTAAAGGTCACTTAGCACTTAGTAGTTCATTTTGTTGTGTTTTCAAGTGAATTTATGACATACTTATGAGAATAAAAATTTTCATTAAAAAAACATTGGGTTGTTCCATTCTTCCCCCCTTAAGATATTTTGCCCTCAAAATTTCACTTTACATTCTAGGACAAAAAAGATGTGGGTACTTTTCCTTCATTGCTTCCTCCAATTCCCTTGTTTCCTCTTCATAATTATGGTTTCGCCATAGCACCTTTACTAGATAAGTAGTCTTGTTGCGTAGAAATTTGTCTCTACGATCCAAGATCTTCACTGGATACTCCTCATAGGAAAGATCATCCTCCATCTGTACCACCTTTGAAGAGAGTACATGGGAAGGGTCTGGTATGTACTTCCTCAAGAGGGATACATGAAAGACGTCATGTACTTTTGACATGGTAGGTGGATGTGCCAGTCGATAGGCCACAGATTTGACTCGATCAAGGATCTCGAAGGGACCGATGTACCTGGGACTTAACTTTCATTTCTTCCCAAACCCCATGACCTTCTTCCATGAAGATATGCGTAGAAATATAATGTATCCAACTTTGAATTCAAGGTCTCGTCGACGGTTATCTACATAACTCTTCTGTCGACTTTGGGCTACCTTGTTATGTTGCTAAATGGATTTCACCTTCTCCACCATTTCTTCAACTATTTCAGGTTCTAGCATCTTACGCTCACCGAATTCATCCCAACATGACGGTGTTCTGCACCTTTTCCCATAAAGGGCTTCATATGGTGCCATTTGGATCCTTTAGTGGAAAATATTATTGTAGGAGAATTCAACCAGTGGAAGATGTTGGTCCTATCCTCTTTTGAATTCCATAGAACAACATATCTTCCAATGTCTGAATAGTTCGCTAAGACTGGCCATCAGTTTGAGGATAATAGGCCGTACTAAAGTTCAGTTCAGTGCTTAGACCATTATGGATACTTTTCCAAAACATTGAGGTGAATCTCGGATCATGGTCGGATATAATAGATAGTGGTACTCCATGCAGCCTTACCACTTCTTTGATGTTAATCCGTGCAATTTGATCTAATGAGAAGTCCTTTCGAATCATGATAAAGTGATCTATCTTCGTAAGACGATCCACAATGACCTATATATCATTGTTTTCTCTAGATGTCCTTTGAAGTCCAGTGAAAAAGTCCATGGTAATGTTCTCCCACTTTCATGCTGGTAATGTTCTACTTAGAGCATCCACCACCTTGTTTTCCTTACCGAGATGGTAGTGAATTGAGAAGTCATAATCCTTGATGAGCTTTATCCATCTTCGTTGGCGCATATTAATCTCTTTCTGTGTAAATTTATATTTGAGACTCTTGTGGTCAGTATATATCTCACATTTCTCCCCATAGAGATAATACCGCCAGATTTTCAAGGCAAAGATCACAACTGCGAACTCTAGATCATGCATGGGATAGTTTTTCTCATGTATTTTCAGATTCCTTAAGGCATAGGCTATCACTTTATCATTTTTCATTAGCACACATCCTAAGCCTTTATTATAATCATCACTATACACCACAAAGAGTTCCCCACTTGAAGGGAGTGTGAGTACCGACACAGTGATAAGCCTCTTTTTCAACTCTTTGAAACAGTCTTCATATTCTTGTGTCTAGACAAACTTTACTCCCTTCCATGTCAGCTTGGTCATTGGGTTTTACAATCATGAAATGTTCCTCACAAATCATCGATAAAACCCAGCTAGACCCAAAAAGCTGCGGATCTTCATTACATAAGATGGTCTGGGCCACTTTTCAATTTCCTTCGTCTTGAAAGGGCCCACAGATATCCCTTTGCTGGTGATAACATGCCCTAAGATTGATACTTCTTCCATCCAGAACTCATATTTACTATACTTTGCATACAACTTCTCCCTTCTCAAAGTCTTTAACACAGCTTCCAAATTCTCCTCATATTCCTCCTTTCTCTTTGAGTATATCAAAATATTATCAATAAAGACTACCACAAATTTGTCAAGTTAATCTTTAAAGACTCTATTCATTAAATCCATGAAAATTGATGGAGAATTAGTGTGTCCGAAGGGCATCACTATGAACTCATAGTGTCCATACCTAATTCAAAAGGTAGTCTTGGGAATATCTTCCTTCCCCACCTTTAGTTGGTGATATCCTGAACAAAGGATCACCTTAGAGAAATAACTAGCCCCACGTAGCTGATCTAACAAGTCATCTTTCCGTGGAAGGGGATACTTGTTCTTTATTGTGATTTTATTGAGCTCATGATAATCAATACATAGGAGCATTGATCGATCCTTCTTCTTGATGAAGAGGACTGGAGAACCTCACGGTGAAGCACTCGGGCATATAATACCATTCTCCATATTCTCCTGTAACTGCTTCTTCAGCTATTCTAGCTCTATGGTGTCCATTCTGAAAGGTGTCTTTGAGATGGTCAGAGATCCAGGGATAAGTTCAATTGATAACTCAACCTCTCGGTCAGGGGGAAGACCAGGAAACTCTTTAGGGAATACATCAGTGTAATCCCTCACGATGGGCTTGTCTTCAATCATGATTGTCTCCTTCATCTCAATCATTTGAGATATATATCATTTCTCATAAGGAAGTAATATTCACACTTGATACAATGATTCGAAAAGAGATTCATCTTTCTCCTTTCACTTTTAAAGAATTGGAGGATGATTCAGGATGTGAAGAGTAATCTCCCTTTACCGACAGTTGATGTTGGCCTTATACAAAGATAGCCAATCCATGCCCAAGATTGCATCAAATCCCACTGAAGGAAGTATGACAAGATTTGCTGGGAGGTTTATTCCACAAACATTATCCAAGGAGGAGTTAAAAACCATGGATGAAATAATTTCCCCATTTGTTGTTCTCACAGATAACTTTTCCTCTAAATTTTGAGGTGGTGTTTGAATAGTTCTACTCAACTTGATAGATATGAAAGAATGTGTAGAACCAGAATGAAATAGTACATTCACTATTCTTGAATGAATAAAAAGTGTACCTGTCACCACATCATTTTTTGGATCCACCTCAGCAGTAGTGATAGCATAAGCCCTTGCTTGTTGCCTTGGAGGTTGTTGCTGATTGCCTCCGAAAACCCTCGGCTTAGGGAAATTGTTCACATAATGCCCAAGCTCCTTGCAGTTATAAAACTGCACCATAGGCTGAGTGTTGATCTGAACCTTCCTTTATTATTCAACATTAGTTGGTTTTTCATATCCCTTCGATAGTTCTTGGCCAGATGACCAAACTTTCCTAATTTGAATAAATTATTGGTTCCCTTCAGACAGTTACCAGGATGCTTCTTCCAAAAAAAATTCAAAGGGTAAAGTTGGTATTCTTTCCATCATGCGATTTGTTTGATGGAACACCCATGTTGTTTTCCATTTTCCACTTCTTTTCACTGGGCCCATGAGACCACTGAGAGTCTCCAATCTCCATTTCTACCTTGAGGGAACAACAGACAATGTCCTCATAACTGTCGAAGTCTTGAATCGCCAATGCATTTCATAGACTCGGCATTAGTCCGCTAAAGAAGTGATCCACTTTTCTTTCAGTGTTCATGAAAAATCCATAGGCGTACCTTTTAAGCCTTGTAAATTTTTCTTCATATGCCCCGATGGACTCATCTTCCTTCTGCTTTAGTGCTAGGAACTCTCTTTCCATCTTGAGATGAAGGGTTCGAGGAAAATATTTGTTGAAAAACATCCTCTTGAATTCCTCCCAATCTATGGAATTGATTTCCTCTTGGAACTTTGTATTCTTGATCAGTGTCCACCACTGATCAGCTTCCCCATCAAAAGGATATACTACCAGTACCACCTTCTCTTCTTCCAAGCACTGGAGGACGGAGAATATCTTTTCAATGGAGTTAATCCATTGTTCCGCGAGGAGGGGATCAAAAGATCCTCTAAATATGGGAGGCATTTTCCGCATGAAGTATTCCACGGAAACTTGCTCTTTCCTTGGAGGAGGAGGATGTTCCACCTGATTCAAGTTATTATTCATAACTCGAGCCAACTGAGTAAGTACTACCATGAAGTTTTGAGCACCCGCTTCCATCACATCAGGCATATCATTAGGGAAATCATCACATTTCCCATCACATTGGTTTTTGGAATGTGTTCTTTTATTTCCCTCCATTAACTATGAAAAAGAACGTATAATTAGAGGTCTTGAATACTTATCTATTGAGCATAAAAAGAGAACATTGAACATAAAAGTATAAACTTATAAAGAAGAAGTATGTCCTAACTTTTGATTACCTAGGTTTATATCTAGGTTATCCTCAATCTATTTCATAACTTATACTATTGTGGTATTTTCCCTTAATAATGGTTTTTACTAAGCTCGAGAATCTACCAAGCATATCCTTCGGGAGTGTCGTAACCAAGAGTGTAGCAAGGCCCGTTGTCGTGCACCAGTTCCCGTTCGAGTCTAGCTCAAAGCGGTGTTTTCGGGTTTTACCCCTAGGATACATCTTTTCCAGAGCCACCTCTACCTGATCGTATCCAGAAAATTACGTATTTTCTTGATAAACTACTTGCTCAATACTCACCAAAATTTGGGAATTTTTTCTAATACTTAGTCTCATCCTTAAGGTTCTCACAAAGGTACTCTATTCCTAATCTCCAAAAATAACTAAACCATCCTCTGATACCAATTATAGTGACCCTATCCTTTTACACATAATAATACATGATTTTAAGATTAATTATACATCAGAGTACAAGCCAGGGATCATTAAGTATAGTGTCTTTGGAAACTAGGTACATAACACCGATAACATGGGCCTAAAAAAACATCTTTATTTAATCTCTATAAAGAGATCCTAACTTCCCTTGAGCTCTTACATCAGCATAGGGTACCCTGGGAAACACATGAACAAATGGATGAGCTAAAAAGCCTAGTAAGGGAAATAACATAAGAATAAACTTTAAGCACATGAATTAGGAGGCTTGACATAATGATATTGGAAGCATGGAACATATGGAATCATAATATATAAACATGGGATCATAAAAACATGGAATAAAATAATCATGGGATCATATAAGCATGAGATTATATAAGCATGGTTTCATAGGGAGGTGGAAGCAACTTTAAACATGTCTTTAGTACGATTCAAGGCTAACTTCCAATCTCGTTTCCCATAGTAGCACAATCCATGGCTAACCGCCAGGACCATTTTCCCATAATCTTCTCACGAGACATTAACTTTACCCAATGCATTGGAGTGCTATCTGGGCGCACTCATCTAAGCTTATTCATGTATATTATTTCCCCATAAATAATCTCACATAATAAATCATACATAAACATAAGAGTACCCAAGGAGAGAAATGGGCATAGAATCACATCACAAAGCATAATAAAAAGGTACGTAACATACAAGCGTCCATGAAAGAAAGAAATTAAATAATAAATATACATTAATAATGTATAAAGTCATAAATCATGACAATATATAACAAACTGATGTGATAACATGTAAAAAGAGTCTTTAGGAATCTTTGAGTCAAAACATTTTAGTGTGGTTTAAGAAAACATCGAATATCTCTTAAAAAAAGTGGCATAATATTTATATAAAACCAGAAGTAAACCAGGAGGGTTTTTGTAATAAAAAGACTGATTTTATAAAGACAAAGGTGACTTAAAACATAGGATATAGTACACTTGATAATAGGAAAGAATTTGGGAAGTTCCCTTAAAACAGGTTCACTTATCAAGAAGTAATGAGGAGAGAATCACTTAAAAGCATGAATATCCCTGAAAGAGAGTGATGAAAGAGTCTTGATAAATAAACTTGGAACATGTAAACAATATTTAGAGTGATCACATGAAAAGATAAGATAACATCATTTTGGTAGAAAGGTAGATAAGAGAACCTGAAGGAATAAAAGAGGTTCGGGTAGAATTATTTACAGATTATCGGCATGGTCTTGGGAGTACTTAAGGGGGATTAGTGAGCGAGGAAAGGGAATTATCATAAATTATAAATAAAGAGGGCAGTATGGGGGCAGTGTTAAATCATACCACATAATAATTACACACAATATGTCCTAACATAGTGAACAATCTTGAATAAGGGTGAAATTGAGAGGATCCCTTACCTTAGGTCCGTTGGTATTCTCCACTTGATATTAATTACCTGAATAGTCAAATTAGGATTATTAAAAAATATTTACATAACCTTATCTAAATGTAAAAGATTCAGTATAACCTTTTTAAGTTCATTTATACCCATTTTTATTGATTACATGGTTCAATTTCATTGTTCAGGTCCATTTGTTTCATTTGTTTTAATGATCAGTTCAAATAAATTGTAAGATGAAAGTGGTTTTCCAGAATTTAAGTTATATAAAATTAGTTTAAATACAGTAGGTTACAGGGTTACAAAATTCATTTGGTTAATTATATTGAAAGAGAAGCTTTACATTAAACATTAATGATAAACACTTGAATTAATTTTAATGATTTTTCCCATAATTGACTTGTTTTGTATTATTTTTTTATATCATGAGTGTAAGAGGATTACAGAACCTAAAATAGGACTTATAACACATATAATAATCTGGTTAAACCATAACATAAATGGTTTCATGACCAGAAACAAAATGATAAAAGAATTCTAAATCACATTATCCATGATGTCGGTAATTTGATACATCACAGATGATGTTTTAATTCTAGAACGTGAGGGAGAGAAGGAGAAGCATGATGATTGAATTTTTCCATAAACATGATTATAATCCATAATATAGGAGATTATGGAGCTTTCATGCCTTTTGGATAAGGGAAGGGGAAGAGGGTATAAGAAAAGAAAGAAAATGAAAACAAAACACTTGAAAACAAAAGAGGGTTCCTACCCTTTGATCTCCTCTCTTTGAGACTCCTCTTAGGGGATTTGATTTTGGTATTTTGGAAAGACCAGAAAGCCTTGGAAGTGGGTAAGGATCTTGGGAGGGTATTTGGGAAGAATTTTGGCTAGAAAAAAAGGATTGAGAGGTGTTAGGGAAAGAGTTAAAGAGAGGGGGTATTTATAGTGAGGGAGGGGAGGGTTTTCCCAATTGTTTATTCAATAGTTTATTAATTTCCCTCAAGACAAGGAATAGTGATGATTCCTTGACCAAAAATAGTAAATTTAGAATGTTAATCCGAACCAATTAGGGTTACTTCAGAAAAACATCATCATGACTTCTTAATTAATGTATTTTTCTTATTTTGTGAATTATCGTATTTCACTATTCATCAAAATTTCAAGTATTTCAGAAAAATCCCAAAAATTTACCCTGACCATTTTTCGATGTGTACAATCCAAAAATGAAGTCCATTTTTCAAAAATAATTTTCTAAATATGATTATTTTAATATTTAATTAAAATCATTATTTATTATCAAAAACCGGTTTTAATACATTCATTAACTTATTCTAAAATATAGGTATGTCGTACTTTCAACTTAAATATTATTTTTATACTATCATAGGTGATGTTACTATTCATTAGGGTATATCACTATTCATAAGGGAATTTTACTATTCATTAGGATAGATTACTATTCACCAAAAATTAAGTTTTTCTTATCAGACTCCAAATAACTTACTGATTACAACCGGGTATGTCGTATTTTCTAAATTCTAAACACACAAGTGAAAAAATTATGTTTAAAGGTCACTTAGTACTTAGTAGTTCATTGTGTTGTGTTTTCATGTGATTTTATGACATACTTATGAGAAGGTAATTTTCATTAAAAAAACATTGGGTCATTACAACCAAGTATTAAAATGAGATTTCCTTTAGATCTAACAGTTAATGATTAGTATGTAGGAGATCTAGAGAATCTTTTATATGTATTTGAGGTTATTAATCGATATAGAATCATCTGTATTTGTAAGAGATTCTTAGTCAATGGTATCCTTCAACACATTATATAGAAATCTCTTGGTCATTATGATAACCATACTGGTTTTAAAGACACTCAGCGGGGCACTTGAAGTTTATTGTCATTCAGAAGGTCATGGATTATTTTAGAGTTGGGATCGTACCCACAGATGGGCTACCTACGTATCCTTGTTTAGAAAAGGAATCAGAACCCATGTAGTTCGAGTAAAGAAGTATGAGGTTTATGTATGATTGATGGCTCAAAGAAAGATGTCATAATTACTTTTACACTCTAAGCTCACGTGAGTCATGCTCGATGTGAGAAACAAGAGGTATTGGTAAAACCTAACAATTGTGCCATGAAAGATGAAATCATAAGAAATGATGTGGGGCTTATGTATGTATGACTTCCCAGATAGATGAATATTAGGATTTACTTTAGGGAAGAAACCTGGGGACAAGGTCCATAAAGGTATATGTGCTTTATAGAGATTTGGATACCTAACTTAGGACTTAATCCTGAGAAGGATGCCAAAATTAGAGGGGACTTATGATTGGGTTCTATTCCTTAGAAGGAACTCCAAATCAAAAGAAATTAATACTGGTTAAGATAAATTATAACTAGGGCTTATTCCTGAGAAGGAGTCCCAGGTTAAAGGGGCTTATGACTGGGGATTACTCCAAAGGAGGATTCCAAGGTTAAGGGAATTTGGAATTTGGGGCTTACTCTTAAGGAGGATGCCCAGATTTGGGAACTTCAAGACTGGGGCTTACTCCTGAAATTGAGGCCTGGGTTAAAGGACTTGGGGCTTACTCCAAAAGAGGATACCCAGGTTAAGTGAACTTGGACTGGGGATTACTCCTGAAAAAGAGGCCCAATTTAAAAACTTGGGGCTTACTCCTAAAGAGGATGCCCATATTTGGGAATATGAGATTAGGACTTACTTCTGAAAAGGAGGCCCAAGTTAAAGATCCTCTCATCTTAAATGATGAGGTTGAATGAATGAAATATCTAACCTTAGTGACATAAAGATATGTAAATCACTAGGTTTTAAGAGATGTTCCATAGAATTCCTTTTCAGATAAGGAAGCCAACAAAAGAACCATACCAAAAATGACTTTGAAGAGTGTTTTGAAGGATAATTCTTGAATAGGAGAGGTGGATTTGAAGAAGAAAGTTGAATAGGCAGGAGGCGCACCCAAAAAGAGGTAGGCGCGCAAGTTCTGTTGGGGCATGCGGGTACTGGTCGCGCAGGTATACCTGCACGACACATAGGTACCCGCGCGATGGTCAACCCATAGGGTAATACTTGGGTGAGGCTTGGCTCAAGGCCTTAGAATTATCCCTAAATACTTTTAAATGAGTGGCACTCAGGTTATTTTGAAGGGATAAGGCGGTGCGTAGGTGTGACCATTTCCTTTAAGGGTTTAGACACTTAGGCCAGCTGTTGATGAATTTCAACACTTAGGCCTTGTTCCCCCTCTTTAGGTCTTCCGTTCTAGGTAATAAATTACCTTAGAAGTGTTTGGAAGGCTTCAAGAAGAGAATAGGGAGCCGAGAGCTCAAATCTGTGTTTCTGGATTTTTCATCCCCGAAATGGGGGGCCCACAAGGGGTATTTATAGGTTGCTGAAGACCACGGGAAAAAAATCAAATAGGGCATGCAGGTCACCTGTGCGCCCAATATGTGATGCACAAGTACCCTGCACGACCGTCTTGAAACTTGCGCGACCCTATGCTGAAGCAAATCCTTGTTCATTCCATTGTCAATTTTTGATGTTTCTTCAAAGGATGAATCACTTTATGTTAAAGTATTTCACCTTTTCAGTCGTTAAACTCTGTGATGGAAGGGAGCGTAAAAAAAAGTCCCCCCTTAGATTTGGATCCGAAAGGAATGAAGATGTGACTCTGAGGTAAAGAAGAAAAACCAAGGAAGGGCGGCACACAAGTTTTGAGCACGTTGATAGCGGCTTGCAGGTGAGAGGTGTGCAGGCTTCAGCATGTAGGGGTGTGTCCTGGCCTATAAATATGTACCTCATTCTCATGCAAAGCACCTATCTGTCAAACATTTCTACTCTCGCCACACAGGTTTCTTTCGTCACACAAGTTACTAATTTTTTGTGGTTTCATTTATTTTGTTCGTGTCGCGCTACTACAGAGGTATTTTGACCTGCGTGTTGATACCGGCGCGCCAAAAACCTCCGCGACATAGTTACACCTGTATGCCAAAATTTGACTTGCACTCCTTAATTCCTTAGCCATTTTTTCTAATTTCGTCACAAATTTTTTGAAAAATCTACTCACTTAAGAGTTAATTATTCAATTTTTGTGTAGATTCAATGGCTCCTAGAAGAATCGAAACGACTGATGAACTGGTTATCAAGTGGATTGATGATATGATGAATGTTGTCGGCCATTATTACTATGATATCTGAAACATCACTCTTCCTGATTTGGCCAAGTACTTGAATAAGTATCATCTTAACTTTCCATAGAGCATCTACTTTCCTCTGTTTGGGCATGGTCATCTACATGATGTCAACATCCCAGAGGCAAAGAACTATCTCCCACATTCTTGGTTTTATAATTACACCAATTTTTCTTCAGCAAATATCTCAAGTGGAGGAGAATTTGTAAATATTGGAATAGTGGAGAAGGCCTATATGATGCATCACATCCCTTGTGCGCCAGATCTGAAACCTCACAATCCCGAGCTGCAACCACATTGTTATCCTTCAATCTTCCAAAATTCTCAGATGGATCAATCCAAAGGCTGGAACAAGAGTTGGGACTTCCATCATGGAAGAAGTGTGAATCCAACTTGGATGTGGGCATATTGGGTGAGACAAACCTATACAGAGTTTACTGAGGATTTAAAAGGAGCTGTGATATATGAAGACGTCTGGGCTGGGCATATATATGTCTACGAGAATGATGAGTTTGTGCTGCAGCTAATTAGCTGCTGGGGCCCAAAAACCAATTCTTTCCATCTAAATCATGGAGAAGTAGGCATCAATTTTGGGGATGTCTAAAAGATATCAGGGGCTCCAATTCTGGGTGACATGTATGACGAATTCATCCCCCAAGGAGACCTGGAATGATTCAGAGAAGACTCCGGATTTGGCTCAGGAGTTATTGAAAATCTTCTACAAGCTCAAGAATTCAAAGACCTCCAAAACTCATTCCAGAAAAGATATTCATCCAGAGGAGTGGATGGATATGTTTCTTACCAGGAATGAGTGGGAGTGGCCCAACTATACTCGTCCGACTATTTTCCCCAATATAGAGAAGAGGGGTGCTTCTGGAACATTCTGGCCGACCATAGAAGCAGGAGAATTTGATAAGTGGGGGTACGGAGTGGATCAGAGGATTTTAAAAAAGACCCATATGGTGGGATTCTTAGCCTTGTGGATCAGTGTTTATCTTCTTCCAGTTAGGGATTCGAAGGGAGGAGTTAGGATAGGGACCTTTATTGTGGAAGCCAAGTTGGATGAGAAGAAAATGGTTGGGTTTCCCACCCCCATTTTGGTGAAGATTCACAGGAGCTTACTCCATTTCATTATGGGTAAGTCTCCTTTGAGAATAGTGGGACCACTCCAAGGTTTTTGGGGATGGATCGCCACTCATTTTAGGACATATAATGTACAGAACGGAGTACAGGTTCCTGGAAGTTCCTTCAGGCCATCAGTGCAAGCATTTTCTAGAGTTTCTCCGTTATCTCTAAAAATAAATGATATAAAGGTGAGGCTGAGCATGTACATGGAATTCAATTTCTTTCCTTATGGAAACCCACCAACTAGGAGGTTTGTTGATGATGGAACAACCGGCCTAGAATTTAGGTCGTAATGCTGGCTTACAAAGATGGTTTACTGGCCACCAGGATTGACAGAGAGATTATATGTGAGGCCTATGCTCCATACAGATTTACACGCCAATTCAAGTGCCTGCAGCAGACAGTTGTATTGCCTCCTGTGCATGTAAGGTCAGAGTAGCATCTGATGGTTTCCCGAAAACTATGGTTACTGACATCTATGGAGAAGACCAGGGTAGTGTTTGATCTACCAGTTGATAAAGTGGAAAGTAATTTGACAATAAGGCATGCCGAGAACTAGATATCATCATACCTAGGAGATGTGTTGAATCGTCTGGTTTATCAGGTGGGGAAAAAGAAAAGAACTATATAGAAAGAAACCCTTCATCAGAAAGTTGATGCTTCCCCACTTGGAGCTGATTTACCAGGTTCCTCACCTAGAGCTTACTCGTCGGATTCCCAAGATGGGGATGATGAGGTACAACATGTGGCAATGCGGCCTCGTGCCAGATATAATCCTCTTGTCAGAATCAAGAGACCAACTCCTAGTGAGTTACTTCATTGGGAAAATTTAATCACCATTAATTTATAGAGCAACAAGTCTTATTTTTTTAACCTTTATCTATAGTTTCAGGATCTGGGGAGAAGATGAAGTCTAATATTGTAGGACCCTCCTCGCAGCCTTCTGGTACACATGCTGAATATTTACAACTAGAGGTTGTTCAGACATGGTGAAGTTTATATTACAATAATGAAACTTCATGGATGGATTTATGTGAAGGGATATACATTCCTGGAATAAGGAATCTTTGGGCTTCTACTGAAATCTGTTTTGAGGATAATACCTATGAAGTGAGGGCTTATGTCAGAGAGCTGGAGATGCTCATATATTCCATCGACGATTCTATTCCTATCACCAAGCGGGTGAAGGAAATGATATATTGTGGCACCACTGAGGGGATTGGTGGTTCCGAGGATGGGGAGTGGCAAAATTATGTGGCTTTTGAAGATGTAAGTTTCTTTCATTATTTTCTTTGCAACTTGATTTCAGTCAAAGCTTTGTTACTCAAGGAAATTATTTTCTTCATCCTGAAGCTTGCAAAGAAAGGAACTAATGAGGTTCCTTCGCCCCAGTATAGCCCTGGTGGTACTGGAATCAGGGATACTGAATCTCCTCGTGATCTGGGCGAGGTATATCTAGGTCGGAAAGCCATGGATGAGGAATTAGAAAGGTATTTTCACTCTCCAATACCTATATTTGGAGAGGAGAATGTCAAAACTCCCAAAAATCCAAAGAAGCAATAGCATCAGAGGAGGAAGTCCACAGCTAAATGTTTCCTTAGTAGTGGTAAGTCCTTCGGATAGTCATGAGTCTTAACCCATGAAAAGGTTACTCATACTTCTTGGGATTTCTAGGGCTTCTTAAGTTTTCCCTTTGAGGGAGAGGACCGACCCTCCTCTACGAATAACGGAGGGTGCTGGTGAACAATCACAAGTTCATGCTGGCTTGGCTTTTCGTGAAGAGGAACCAACATCTGTTCCCAATACCACTCCTACTGCTACTACAAGAAGAGAAGAACCAACTTCTAGTAAATTAACAATGCTTCATAAAATGTTGAATGAAACATCAACTGACTTCCATTCTGTGATACTTTAGGTTCAACCCTGACACTAGAGCATTTAGAGACCACTGTAACTGATGCCACAATTTTAACTACAGAAGCTGTCTAGGGTCAAAGGCTGCAGGATGTGGGTCACCAAGTAGATACATTGAATGCTCTCACTGATGAGACTAACTAGGAATCTGAGATATCATTAGATGAAATGATGAAAATTGGCGCATCTTTTGAAGATATTTTAGATCGATTTAAATTACCATGTAATTTAGAGGATTTTGGACGTGAGTTTTATCCTTCTTCCTGTTAAAATAACTTCTTATTACATCTCTAACCATAATTGGTTAAAATGTGTAGTTCCATCTGAGCAATCTGCTGAACTGTCAATTCCTAAAGGGGGTACAGAAAACCCTACTATGGTAGAGATATTAGCTCAAGTGGAGATTAACCTGGTAGAGCTTCTTGAAATTCATCCTGAAAATCCAATTGAAGCTATAAAAGACGGGGATGATCCTTATCATGCTGGTGATCTACCGTTGGGTAAGGCATAACAATATTTTCCACTGTTCTTAATTTTCAAGACAGCCAATCAACTTTTTTTATCCTTTGAATCTAACCAAAGCTTTCAATTGATTATGGAGGGCTATCAATTTCAGTGGCTAGATCTGGAGGTGAAGCCTCAGCCTCCACCCCAACGGGAATAGAAAGTGAAGTAACAAGGGCCAGGGGGGAAGGAGCAGAACATGGCACTTCTTTAAGTGCATCAATTCCATATTATATTCTCCCCTGTGATAGTGATGTTGAGTCAGATCTGGAGGTACAAAAAGCGCTCCAATTTTCATGACGCAAGGCGTGGAAGAACATATGGAAGATCATATCTGAAGTGCCTCTAGAAGAGATGTCATCGAAGATCCCCTGACTGTCATCCATGTTCGTCATGTTGGGACTTGGCTATTTTTTATATCAAGAGATCCATGCCGCGGTAAAAAAAGTCTTCTTAATAAGGGAGCAGGAGAAAAAGTACCATCAAGATTTGACCAGGGTGAGGCTTTCATCCAATATCAGCAAATTTGAGGCTACAGTATACAGATTTGAGGCTGATTATGCTGCCAAGTTAAAGGAGTTGAAGCATAAGATCAAAGAGAAAGTCGTCCAACAGATGCATCTTCAACAACAGTTAGACGATGTTACTGGGGAACATGACCAACTTAATAATTAACTAGAAGGAGCTAAAACGAATGGTATGAAAGCCATTGCAGATGCCAAGAAATCACTCCATCAAGATGAAAAGAGTGAAGTTCGTCGAGTGCATGAGATTCAAGTGGCTGCTGATGAAGTTCGGGATGTTGTAAATCAAATTAAGATTTATGTTGGCAGACTTTTGTAATTCTTGGAAAAGAGAAGAGACTCCAGTATGTGGATGTCCTTCTAACTCTTGTGCATCAAATGAAAAATACTTTTATCTTCAATCATTTGTGCATGCCTTCTTTTTCTACATGCTTTAAATTTTTACCTAAGCCAATGGGCCTAGTAAGAATAGTTTGATTTTTACTAGGATTATAAAAAATAACCCTACAAACCTTGAATATTTTTAATTTCTCAATATTACCTAAATCATACAAAATGTATGCTTTGTGAGTTGAGACTTGACTTTTGTTCAGATTCCCATTGTCTTTTGTGGGAAGTTTAAAGTCATGTACATCAGACATAAAAAAAGAAAGGCTAATGTTTAAGGTCGAAATAGCTTTGACTGAATGGATTAAATTTGACTCAATTACTTGAAAATTTATCTGAAAACATATTACCACACTCAAGTATGTGGTAAACCATGTAAACTATGACTTAAGAAATTTTGAATCTGAGGAATGATACGAAAAAAAGGATAAAAGGCATTATAAGAAGTATTTCCCAAGAATGAAGTTACCACTATTTAACAAACCCGTTAGGGGGTTGAATTATACAGGGCCACTTATGGGCATTGGCTGTATAGTCAAATAATAACATCTTTTGGCTGACATGTCCATTATGTAGACTACTTATGCAAGGACACCTAAGGTAATGTGTTGCATAGTCAGGCAAAAGAACTCTTAGAAATTTTATTTTCTACTGCTAAAAAGCCAGTGGATGTTTATGGAGATTCAAATTTTCTAAAGCATAGAGTTTGTTGTATGGAGAGAAGTACTTGAATATGGAGAAGATATTTCCAATCAGGATTATCTATGAATTGAATGAATGTCACTCCTGTGAAGGTCTGACCCAAACGTAGGGAAGGAAAATATAAACCATAGGCTTAAATACTTTTAGATCATGAAAAAGAGTATGGGACAAATATGTTAAGGATGGCTATTTTTGCGGATCCCCATATATTGTCATTAAAAAAATAAGGAAAAAAGAGGTTTTCCTCCCAAGAATGACATTACCCTTATTTGAAAAACTCGTTAGGGGGTTGAATTATACAGGGCCACCTAAGGGCATTGGCTACATAGTCAAATAATAGCATCTTTTAGCTAAAAAGTCTGTTATGTAGACTGTTTATGCAAGGCTGCCTAAGGTCATGTGTTTCATAGTGAGGCAAAATAATTCTCAGGTATCAGACATTTTGTGATCAGAAGTCAAGAAAAGGTTTATGGAGAACTATAAGTATTTAAGGTTAGGAGTATGACACATAAAAATGGGCATTGTTCAATGCATGTAGAGATACAGAGACAAATTATAACTATAATCATGTTGTGGCTGGGTCCTGAATTGAGATGTTGGACTTCACTAGATATCTCATTAGAATTAGAATCAAGCCAAATGTAGTTCTTGAAATACAGTTTAACGTCATGTGGGACGAGAGTATGATAGATCTTAGTTTAGGGTCATAGAGCTCAGACCATAATAATGAATACATAGTGTGTGTTTTATAAACCTGATGTGAATGAAAACCAGGATTTTCATACCACATTCATGTTTTCACAGGGGACTTTTCAACAAAGGGACTAAAAGTGGAATTTGTGGTTAGGCCCAAAGACTTGTGGCTAGATTCGAGGGACTCTCGAACGTTCCTATGTATCCCATAAGGATGGGAATCAATCCGCACGTAGTTCTTGAAATACCCTCTGTATAGATTTGGTTCGTATATGTGAAGGGTGAAAGGGGACTTTAGTGAAATTATGGTTTGAACCAAGCTAAAAAGTTTGGGCATTACCATGTATGCACGTAGTCTTTAGAATATAACATGATTGGAGATTAATGTAAATAATGATTCCCTCTCAAGTGAGGGTGTCAAAGAATGTTGTAGTTTATTGTCATACAAGACAAAAGTTCTGTACAGTTTAATGTCATATAGCAAGGACAAAGGTGACCCAATGTGAAGAAATTGATTCTGAGGGTGGCTTCATGAATCAACATCGTATGAGATGGAGGTCAACCAATGTGAAGATATTGGTTTCTGGATTGAACCTCAGGATGTTTCCTACATACCCAGCCTAGAATACAAGGATCAAAGTCCGCATAGTTCAATTGAAGAATAAATTGGTGATCAAGTTGTTTTTTTGAGGACAATGATCTAAAAAGAAAGTGTTGGGACTTACGCATGGTTAGTGGCCCAGAGAAGGCATTATGGTTAAAGTTTACTCTAAGCTCATGTGAGTCATACTCAGTGTGAGAAACAAGAGGTATCAACAACCCTAAAAATGCACAGTTTAACGACATGTTGGACAATGGGGGACTATGCAGTTTAACGTCATGTAGTATGGACAAAAGAGGGTGCTGTATAGTTCAGTGTCATGTAGCTAGGACGTATGGTTATGCTGTTTAATGTCTTGTAGTGAGGATAATGGGGACACCGTTTAACGTCATGTTGGACTTATTAGGGACTTTTTCACAGTTTAACGTCATGTTGGACGTAGAGTTGTATAGTTTAACGTCATATAGCTAGGATGAGGGTTATGATATTTAACGTCTTGCTGGACAGAAGGGACTTCTGTACGGTTTAGCGTCATGTAGCTAGGACTTCACAGTTTAACTTCATGTTGGATGTAAGGGACTGTGTAGTTTAAAGTCTTGCAGTAAGGACTACATTGTTTAACGTCATGTTGGATGATGGCATAGTTTAAAGTCATGTTCGACGAAAAGGGACAATACAGTTTAACGTCATGTTGAATGATGGCACAGTTTAACATCATATTGGGCGAAAAGAAACAATACAGTTTAACGTCATGTTGGATGATGGCACAATTTAACGTCATGTTGTACGAAAAGGGACAATACAGTTTAACGTCATGTTGGACGATGGAACAAATATTTTAAGGTCATATGAATAGACCAGAATGATGTATCAATGTTAAATAAAATAATTCTTTCAGAAATCTGGCATTGGTTGGAGTCGTGATGAGTTATCCATCCATTGAGATTAAAGAATAAACCCCATTAGAATAGGACTTATGTATTGAGTAAGGTCCTTTCAATTTTGGTTCAAGCTTGGGAGGTTTCTTTCCTGGTATCATTAGAGTTCTGAAAACCAATACTAATTATCCCTGAATGAATGAATAAAGATGAACTTTTTTGTTGAAATCTCATGTTATTCGATTCTGATAGACTTATAAGTGATTCAGGGTGCACAATCTTTTCTCATCTAATCATTCCAATTCATACAATCGATTTTGATATTGTTCATCTATAGATGAATGATCACAAATGGCTACTCTGAGTGAAGGTAATTGAACTTCAATGGGCAATACTGCTTCTATTCCATATACCAATGAATATGGAGTTGACCGCGTTGCAGTGCGGGTGGGGGTCTGATAAGCCCATAAAGCATGAAAGAGTTTATCAAGCCATGATTTCATATCTTTATCCACCATCTTTTGCAGTATATTTGAAAGATTCTTATTGAAGGCTTCTATCTGGGCATTGGCCACTGCATGATATTGAGATGAATGATTGGATTTGAAGTTGTATTCTTGATACAACTTCTTTACCTCAGGTGAACAGAAGTTGGTGCCATTGTCTGTCAATATGGTATGAGGGACACCAAATCTTTTAATTATGTTAGACTTGATGAAGCTAACAATGCATTTAGAACTAACTTCATTGAGAGGTTTTTCCTCTTCCCATTTGGAAAAGAAGTCAGTAGTAGTAATAATATAATTAAAATTCTTGGTGGTAGCTGAAGGGTAAGGTCCCACTACATCCATTCCCCATGTAGAAAATGGCCACGAGTATTTATCTGTATGAAGAAACTCTGGGGGTTGATGAATGAAGTTGTCACATACTTGGTATGAATGACACTTCTTTGTGAAATCAACACAATCTTGTATCATTGAAGGCCAAAAGTATCCATTCCTTCGAATTTAATCAGATAGTCTATGTCCAGATTGGTGGAAACTATAGATTCCTGCATATACTTCTTCCATGACAACCATTGTCTCTTCACCATCAATGCATCTAAAGAGAACTCCATCAAAACCTCTTTCGTAGAGAATTTTCTCTAGGTGATATGGGCTATCATAAAGAGTAAAACTGACCACACGTCACTAGATTTGTGCTTTCTTGGCTCTATCAGGTGAAAGTGTTCCATTTTGAAGGTATTCTCTGATAGGTGTCATCCATCCTATAGTATGACCATACGGTTTAGGAATGGGACAAATTTCATTGATTTACTATGTTATGGCTTGAACATAAGGTGAAATTGTACGACGGTGGGAAATATTGATGGTTGTCTCATCCCGATTTGGATCTGCCAGAGCTGTGGCTATATTAGCCAATGCATTAGCTTGAGCATTTTGTGATCTCGGGACATAAGAAAATGTCGGTTCTGAAATAAATTCCACCATTAACTCTCTAACGTAATCATACAAAGTGATTAACTCTTATTTTCTGAAGGTATAATCTCTATTGACTTGTTTTATTACTAGGTATGAATCAACATTCACCTTTAAGTGATTCACTTATTCTTGAAGTGCCAAATCCAATCCTACGATGAGAGCTTGATATTCTGCTTAATTATTTATACCGCCTTCCCATAATAAGAAGGAATAGGGTAGCACTGCCTTTTCCGGGGATTGAGTACAATTCCTAACCCAACTTTGTTGAATTTAGGATCTTCCATTTTCTTCCCTATTGGACTTCTGGAAGCTCCATCAAAGTACATTTCCCATGTTTGAAGACTTTCTTGAATAGAAAAGACTTCCTCATCAGGAAGTTCAATATATAAAGATTCATCTTTCGCTGAAGGGTGTTCAGCAAGGAAATCATCTAGAGCTTGGCCCTTTATTACCTTTTGAGACACATATTGGATATCAAATTGCGGCAAAATCACTTTCCACCTTTCCAGAAGTCCTGTAAGCATTGGACGGTTAAGGATGAATTTGAGCAGGTTATTGTGAGATACCAATTAGACCTCATGATGTTGCATGTAGTGTCTCAATTTCTAAACTGAAAAGATTAATGATAAGCAGCACTTCTCAATTCTTGAATATCAGGTTTTTGCTTCAATCATAGTCCGAATGAGAGTGTAAAGGCTATTTTCATTCCCAACATCATTATTCTGGGCAAGGAAGGCACCCAATGATCTCACTAAAGCTGTCACATAAAGAATAAGTGGCCTTCCTTCAAAAGGTGGCATTAATACCGGTGGACTCAAGAGATATTTCTTGAGAATATTGAATGCTTTTTGACATTCTTCTATCCACTGGTATGTGAATCCCTTCTTCATCAATTTGGTGAAGGGTAAAATTTTTCCTGCCAAATTGGTGATGAAATGCCGAATATATTCTAAGTATCCTTGAAGTCCTCTCAATTATTTCAAATTTCGAGGAGGTTACATACCAAGGAATTAATATGCCTTCTGAGGATCAACTTCGATACCACGATGGCGTATAAAAAATCTGAGAAATTTTCCTGAGGTTACCCCAAAAGCACATTTTAAGGGGATCATCTTCAAATTATGTTGCCGGAGTTTGTGGAATATGACTTCCAAATCAGCCAAGTGGTTAGAAAATATCCTGGATTTAACCACCAAATCTTCCACATAACATTCAACAAACATCCTTAAAAAGGGTTTGAAGATACGGTGCATGGCACGCTGATATGTTGCTCCCACATTCTTCAGGCCAAAGGGCATTACCCGATAGAAAAACACACCCTGAGGGGCTCTCAAATATGTATATTCCTCATCTTCTGGAGCCATTCAGATTTTATTATATCCTGAATATCCATCCATGAAGGAAAGTGCTTCATATCCAGCTATTGCATTAATTAAGTGTTCTGTAATCGGGACTGGAAAATCAACTTTGGGACTTTGCCGATTAAGATCTCTGAAATCAATGCAAACTCTAATTTATCCATTCTTCTTTTTCATAGGGACAATATTAGCCAACCATTTGGGATATTGAACTTCTATGATGAAGTTAGCTTTGATAAGCTTATCCACTTCTGCTTCTATTTTGGAAGCACAAGTTGGGTGTGTTCTTCTTGCAGCTTGTTTGAATCCACGATGTTCTTCTGGCAAACCCAAACGATGAGTAGCAACATCAAGATCAAGCCCTAGAATTTCTGTATAATTCCAAGAAAATATATCTCAATTTTGCTTTAAAAATGAATTATACATTTCCTTCTCATCAAGAGTCATGGACGCACTAATTAAAGTGGGGCGTGGATCTTCTTTTGTACCCGGATTTATTTCTCTGAGTTCATCCACAGTGGTATAGATACCCTCTTCAAATGCTGGAAGAGCATCTCCGAGATCTTCCTCTTCTTCTTCAACATGTGTTATCTCTTCTACTTCTACTTTCATAGTAGATGATGGACCAAAATTCCCATGATCAGGAGAGATGTTAAAATTTGAACATCTTGAAGAAGAGGATTCCATTTCTGACCATATTGATGATGAAGGGTATTCCTTGGGTAATAAAATGAATATGATGGATTGAGAATCGACAACATCATTCACCTATAATATTGATATAACTTCTTCTGACCTAGTTGGCGAAGTATAGAATTGTTGGATTTCAGCTGATGAAATGAAGACATCTCCATTTGAGCTTTCATCATTGCTTAGTGAATCACCACTTTCTCCCATGCTGTCTGGCTTGATTGCTGTAATTGACATTTTGGAAGTTTCCATAACAGTATTTGGATTTGGGTCTATCTTGTCAATTTTACTGATAGAAAACACATAATATGTACTCACATGTATGAATGGGTTTACTAGAATCTTTTCCAAACCATATGGAGCATTAACGTTGGTAACCTCCCTTATTGTGGATTTCTCTTTACCCTTCATGTGATATAATTCCACCTCAATGTATTGAGATTCACATGTTTTGAATGGGGCTTTATAACCATACAATGTCCCAATTTGACCATTGAAACAATTTTTGAGACATTGATGGTATGATGAAGGGATAACTGCATGTTGATGTAGCCAAGGTCTTCCAAGAAAAAAATTGAAGGGTGTATCATGATAAACAACCATGAAATCTGAATTGGATACAAGGTCTCTAAACTGAGTTCTGAGTGTAATCTCTCTTAGTGGTTCTTGTTCATTTTTAGCATATCCTTGTAACATCAAAGTAGAAGGAGATAAATCAGATTCTGTGAGGTACAATCGACGAAATGTACGGATGGGGATGAGGTTGACTCTTGAACCATTATCAATGAAATCTATTCAGATGTCTA
This sequence comes from Viscum album, assembly GCA_963277665.1. Classification (NCBI taxonomy): domain Eukaryota; kingdom Viridiplantae; phylum Streptophyta; class Magnoliopsida; order Santalales; family Viscaceae; genus Viscum; species Viscum album. The sequence continues at coordinate 1,962,868,392 of OY728155.1, read as the reverse complement.
CACTATTGACCTTTCTAGATAATTATAAAGTTCTAATATGTCCATGAACGACATCATCTTCATCTTCATCTATAAAAGATATCACTGCATGGAATTCCGCAGGACCATTCTCAACATGGTATACTTTAGCCGCAACAATTTTAGTTTCGAATTCCTGAGGACTTGACAAAGCCTCAATGAGTTCCTCCCGAAGATCCTTTGATAGATTCAATGCATCCAAAATTTATAACTTGGCCGGTACTTCGGCCAAATGTTTCAATACATCATACTTTTGGTCCAAAGGTTTGATTTTCCCAACAGGAACTTGTGGTTTCGCAGGTGACTTAGAAGTTGATGCTTTGTAAGTAGATGCATCTTTTATCGGGGTAGGTGTTGGAGATACTCCTGGATTTAGAGGATTAGACCGAATAGGTCTATTTACTTACTGAGAAGAAGGTGAAACCTCTAACCGATCCTCTAGAATAATTGTGCCAGGACTGAATCTACTATTGGTGGAAGAATTTTCTTGTTCTTATTGAGCCCGCTGAAGGGATCTTCCATAAATTTCTTCTTCATATATAGTTCTAGCAGGGGTAGAATTGGAATAGTGGCTTCTAGGATATCCACATCTTCCTCTGTATCTCAGAACTCTGGAAATCCCTCTAATTCCTCTGTTTGATACAAGGAATCCAGGCTCCTTGAGCTCAAAACTGCGATTGGCATAAGGATCTGTTAAGTGAATCATTTTAACAGAACCAAAGATCAACTCTTCATCTGATGAAGGCCCTGCCTGATTATCCATTTTATCCTGTGCCGTTTGGTGGGACGGTGCCCGTGGCTTTGAAGTAGATGGCATAAAATCTTCCAGAGTCAAAGACAACTTGGGCTTTGACACAATTTCATATTTTTCTGATTGTTCCTCTTTCTTTGAATTATGCCGTCCTTTCGAGGATTTTCCCTCTGATGAAGAGGTTTTTGCTGTGTCATTCACAGCATAAGACATAATTGGTTTCTTCAATTTATTTCTCAAAATGGAATGATTTCGGTTGATCGTTTTCCTGACCATTCAATCATCATATTTTTTCACATTTTTGTTTTTGAATTCCTGCCACTCGCCATCTTCCTCTGGATCTGTAGCAGTAACGCATGCTACCTGAGATGAAGAACCTTTCAATTTGAATTGTCCCGAGTCCACCATTTTTTACAGGAGGTCTTTTAAGACAAAAAAACTCCTGAATGGGATTCCCTAACACTTGATGAAATGGGAAATAGTTGGGACGGTCTTCATCTCCTTCCTTGTTCGGCCATTTGTGCCTCGACAATTGAACCAAATTATTTTCAGAGATGAAATGAAGTAACCAGGAACTTGTTCATTTCAGAAAGAATAAACTTTTCTCTTAAACTCCTCAAATTGTTTCCGTCTTTGATCTCTTTGATCATCTTGATGAAACGATCTCTGTTGTTGATGCTTAAGAGGTGGAGCCCTTCGATAAGATGAAGGTTTTGAAGTAGAAGTAGGTACAGGTGCTTGTTTAAGCGTAACTGTAGCAGTCTCTACTTTACCCATTCTCCTTTCTAGAGGTGATGGAATTACATGATTTTTATCCTTAGTCTTCATAAGAGAGTCATAAATCTGCTGAGCGATCGATGTAAGGTCTCAAAACCCTCCTGTGTATTTCACAGGGATCAATGGTGTGCTTAATTCATCTCGCTAATTTGCCACACATATTTGAAAAAATTCCTCTTCAGGGAGTGCTAAGCTTAGGGAATATGCTAATCCATTCAAGTGAGCAATGAAATACAAAACTCTTTCATTCTCCCTTTTCTTAAAATTTGTAAGATAAAAAACTACTGTCTTTGGCAACATTGAGCTGAATTGAAGAAGAAATAATTGACGGAGATCCTCCCACCTGGTAATTGACCGAGATTACAAGGTTGTATACCAAACAAAAGTAGGACCTTGTAATGACTATACAAAACACCTGAGCTTAACTACTTCTTGTTGCTGATGGGTTCCCATCATAGTATCACAACGAGAAACAAAATGTGTTAAGTGTTTCTTTGGGTCTCCCGAACCATTAATGATTGGGAATGTGGTACTTTCAAAATTTGATGGGGGAGGAATTACATCAACCAATTCAGGGTAAGATCTCTTTTCTGGTTGAATTTGAGAACATTTTCCCTCCATATCTTCCAACTGAGCTGTTAATGACTCAATAGTAGTTATTAACTTTTGAGAAACATCCGGTTGATCTTGGACCTGAGAAGGTGCAATAACTGGAGCTTGGATAGATGTGGTGGATGGTACTACAACTGATGATAACACCTCTAGTTGTTGTTACACCTGATCCATAGTATTAGACCTATGAGCGTATACTAATAAATGAGGATATTATTGATCTATCTCAGTAGCCATAACAAATTACCTTGGCTGACTGACTCTGGCATGCTTAGGAGGAAGACTACCTTGAAGTAGTTCTGCATTCAACCACCTCAATTCCTTCATTTCTTCCTCTTGTTGTGCGAATCTTTTCTCTAGTGAGAGTGATTGGCCTTCTCTAGAGGAAGGCTATGTAACATGATTCTTTCCATTCCCCATGTTTGATGCCTTTTGGAGAGGGGGAAGTTGAATATTTGAAGGAATACCTAGATTCTAAGTAATACTTTGATTTTGTGTACGCACACCTTCTTAATTTTTGTCTGTGCATACAACTTCTTGAGCAGGGACCTCTTCATCTAATCCCTCTGAGTGAGCCTCATATTCTGGAGGATCAGCAACAATGGCATTGATGACATTAATTGATGAATAACGCATTGCATCCCTTCTATCGGAATTTCTGCGAAACTATATTTTCCCATGTCCTTGATGATACATTTCATTTTATTGATTTGATCTCTCAGGAACTTCTTGACGAACCGTAATTTGGAGGGAATCTCCTGATAATTCAGCTCTGCATTTATCTTGTGGATTCTTCCCTAATAGATAGAAGACTGAATTTCTCTGAGGATGATATTTAGGATTTGACAAAGTCCCCAGTTCGATGGACTGGGGATGTTCCTGCTGTTCTTGCTCAACTCCTCGAATCTTATTTGTTGATTCTGAGGGTTGGTCTAAAAGAGTCCCTAGTCTGGCAAGCTGGGGTGGTTCTTGAGCTGCTACATCCAAGACTTTCTTAAAAGCACTCCTGATCTTGAAGACTTTAGTTCGGAAATTGGCTGGATGCATCAACCTACATTCACTCAAATCACCTAGTTAAAGTGAATGCTGGATGATTTCTAGCACTTCTGTCACTTGATGATGTGCACGCTCTAAATGAGAAGCTTGTTCAATATTATCGTTTTCCTGATGCAAGAGTAATTCGACAACTTTTTCTTTATATGCATGACTTTGGGAAGAACTATTTGAGGCCTGTTCCTAAGAAATCCTTTGATTACACACAAAACCAATTGGTTGTGGCTGACCATGGGCAATAACATTGCATGAGACCATTTTCGGTGGGCTTTTTTGGCTGGATAGTACAATGAAATGTAGTGCTCCATGGACACCCCATCCCCTAATATGAATACCAGATGGGGCCTTGGAAATTAACTGGCGCAATCTTTTTAATGCACCAAGGCATGAATGTTGAAGGTCTCTCTGCTTCTTTTTAGCCTTCGGATATCGAGAAACTGAGATAGAGGCCAGCTAAATTTGGCATTGTAACCCTTCTATTATCTTGACATGATTTTCATATTCATTATAAGATAATATTTTCTTTTTTCCATTGAAAAATATTTTTTCACATATTGAGACGAATATCTTGAATACAATCTTCTGTCAACATCTCTGGAATGTCATACTGAGAGTTAGCCAAAGGCCAAAACATGACTGGCACTTCACCTTTCGGCAGTTGTTTTCTCATATTCAGCACTTCCTCTTTATCATTAGATTAAGATTCTTCTACCTGATTAGACCAGATCTGGTGCTTCCATGTTGCTTCATCAGATTCAACAATATTGGTAGATAATTCACTTATCAATCTAGAAGATTAATGACCCAAGGGTGGTTCGGAGAATGACCTACACCCCGGGTTATCTTCTAATTGAGAATGTATTTCACCTGCTAATAGTAAAGCATCAGACATGACTGGCTACACATTTTCTAGTGCCTCAAGATAAGAGGGCTTTCTCGTCACTACATTATCCATTTGAGCATTTTCCTGGCAACGTGAATTACTACTACAGAGAGGACTTTCGTAGCTATATTCATCATTATGGGGAGGACCAGCATGGTGGGTTACAGCAAAAGATGAAACATTTTTCTCCTTGGTCTTCTGGCCACACAGAGGGTTCTTGTGGCTCTCATATGAAGATGAAACTTCAAGATCAACCAAACTATCATGAAGAAAGCCTTCATGAGGATGTGTCCGATGAATACCTTTGGAATTAATGTTCCCACTATTGGAAAATGAGAGAGTAGAATCTTGAGTTACAAGAGATAATTGTCTGAGTGCATCAAGAACTCCAACATCGAGTAAGGCCTTATTACAGATTGGACCTTGATTTCTTGACTATGCTGGATAGGTATTCTTCATAGACGCCTTCTTACTCACTTTAATAACCACTTGTTGATAAAATTGGTTATTATGGGCAAGTGTATGTGCCTGCTCAGGAGAAATAGTCAGGTTAGGCTAATTATCTCCACTCAAATTAGGTGTATATGCCTGACTTGGTTGTCCATATGACATGGGGGAGTATTCCTCACAACCCTCTTGAACTATAATAGAGGTGTGTATATATTCTGGAGTGATATGTTGATGTATCACTCCACTGGTAGGGTCAAATTTGCATTTCGTTCCTTGTGTTGCTGCTGAAGCTGTAATAATATTCTGACAAGCATCCAGAATATGAGCAGGGATTTTTTTTCTGCTCTTTCACCATTGTTAGAATGTGCTTGGTGACTTCAGCTTCCGGAATAGGAATATACATCCATTCCATTCTTGGAGTAGGTGTGTGTTCCTACTCCTGTCCTCATTTTCTTGTTAGTGAATTCTGACAATACTCATGTGTGGGGGCATAAAGTTGACTCTGCCTCCTATTTGTCATTAGGGATTTCTAATTGACTTCTTCGGGTGCTACCAAATGAGACTGTTGGTAGTCTTGATCAATACCAGAAGGTGTTTGTGCCTGCTGATTGCACTCCACCGAACGTGGTTGTTGAACTTCCTTCAATACTGGCAGACGAGGATGCTATTAGGATTGATGATTGTAAGTAAGTGTATGTGCTTGTTTACCAGTTGTCAATACATTAGGTTGGCGGGCTTCATCATATATAGTTAGATGAGCCTGCTAACTAGCTGATTATTTATAAAAAGGTTTATTTTCCTGTCTATAGTACTCCGTCAAAATTTCCTGGTGGGAATGGCGTGCTGCTGCCAGACAAGTCTGCTGGGCAGCGGAATTAAAATGGATGGGTGTGTGTGACCACTTGTTTCTTTCCACCAAGTTAGGTTGGTGGACCTTTTCAGAAATGGCAGAGATAAGAACATGATCACTGTTGACCGGTCGTCTCCTCTTGTGGTTCGTCTTACATGCTTGAGTTCGAGGAACCTGAGCCGAACGCCTAGAGACGACACCCTCATCATGTTGAGGGCGCACTACTGCACGAGTCTGGTGACGATTGTCGATGGTCGCCCTTGGGAAGGACTCCTGTCTCCTTGAATTAAGGCCTTAAGTGACCTTCTCATTCACCTCCGCATAATATGGGAGGGACTGGTTATTATGTTCTGTGGATAATGACCCAAAATGGTTGGAGACGGTGGTTGGAACCACCTGTTTCTTGATTTCTGGTCGTCACTGTCTGGATGACTAGGGTGAATTATTGACTTGGAGGGCCTGTCAAGCAGCCTCCAGAGTCGGAATGGTAACGTGTTGGTGGTATTCCTTAACAAGTGCATTTGATACCCAGCGTTGAAGACGCTGAGTAGGTGATGTCGTCCTCAGAGCGGACGAAGATCCACCAGGATTATCAACAGAGGTATTCACCGTAGAGGCATTCATAGGTGTGGACTTTAGATAATCCATTTCTGTAATGCAGAAGATCTTAGAAACGAGATCCTATTTGATATAACAGACATAATCAAGATAAGTTCGGCCACTACATCTTTTGGATGAGCACATATGTTATTGATTATTTTGTTGGCCCTCTCATTGAGTTTAAATAGTATCCTAACAAATAAGTAAAACATCCTTTCAACTTGGTTAAGGATTCATGACTGGTTCACCATTTTTTGTTTCCTCTAAAAATGGGGATGACCTCATTGGTTTAAGGTTCAAACAATCCAATCAGTTTCTAACGGATTTGTTCATAGAACTGGAAACATCCAATGATTTTATATCCATTTGGACTTACTTTCCAAAGGTAGGTTCTCATTAGTTGTGAACTGATGAGGCTTAAGAATTGTCATTGGTCGAGAGGATGAGAGGTCGGACTCATCATAACTTTTTGAGGGGAATTGTTTTCTTCTCTGTTACTCTCTTTATAGATTTAAGTTATGTTTGTGAATCCTTATTAAATTACCAAGTATAAAAATTATATTTCCTTTAGATTTAACAATCAGTGATTAGTATGTAGGAGATTTATATAATCTTTTATATGTATTTGAGGTTCTTCATCGATAGATAATCATCTGTATTTGTTAGATATTCTTAGTTAATGGTATCCTTCAACAAATTATATAGAAATATGTTGGTCATTATGATAACCATACTAGTTTTAAATCCACTCATCGGGGCACTTGAAGTTTATTTTCATTCAGAAGGACATGGATTATTTCAAAGTTGGGATCGTACCCACAGATGGGCTACCTACGTATCCTTGATTAGAAAAGGAATCAGAACCCACATAGTTCGATTAAATAAGTATGAAGTTTATGTATGATTGATGGATCAAATAAATATGTCATAATTACTTTTATGATCTAAGCTCACGTGAGTCATGCTTGGTGTGAGAAACAAGAGGTATTGGTAAAACCTTACAATTGTTCCATGAAAGATGCAATCATAAGAAATGATGTGGGGATTATGTATGTATACCTACCCAGATAGATGAATATTATGATTTACATCAGGGAAGAAACTTGGGAACAAGGTCCATAATGGTAAATGTGCTTTATGGAGATTTGGATACTTAACTTAGGACTTAATCCCGAGAAGGATGCAAAAATTAGAGGGGACTTATGGTTGGGTTTTATTCCTAAGAAGGAAGTCTAAATCAAAAGAAATTAAGACTGGTTAAGAGAAATTATGACTGAGGCTTATTCCTGAGAAGGAGGCCCAGGTTAAAGGGGCTTATGACTGGGGATTACTCCTAAGGAGGATTAACAGGTTAAGGGAATTTGGAATTTGGGGCTTACTCCCAAGTAGGATGCCCAAATTTGGGAACTTGAAGACTGGGGCTTACTCTAGAAAAGGAGGCCCAGGTTAAAGGACTTGGGGCCTACTCATAAGGAGGATGCCCAGGTTAAGAGAACTTGGACTGGGGCTTACTCCTGAAAAGGAGGACCATGTTAAGGAACTTGGGGCTTACTCCTAAGTAGGATGCCCATATTTGGGAATTTAAGATTGGGACTTACTTCTGAAAAGGGGGCCCAAGTTAAAGATCATCTCATCTTAAAGGATGAGGTTGAATGAATGAAATCTATAACCATAGTGACATAAAGATATGTAAATCACTAGGTTTTAAGAGATTTTCCACATAATTCCTTTTCAGATAAAGGATTCAACAAAGGAACCATGCGAAAAATGGCTTTGAAGAGGGTTTTGAAGGCTAAATCTTGAATAGGAGATGTGGATTTGAAGAATAAATTTGAATAGGCAGGAGGGGCACCCAAAAGAGGTAGGCGCACAGGTCTTGTTGGAGCGCGCATGTACTGGTCGTGCAGGTATACCTGTGCGACACATAGGTACCTGCACGATAGTCAACCCATTGGGTAATACTTGGGCAAGTCTTGGATCAAGCCCTTAGTATTATCCCTAAATTCTTTTAAATGAGTGGCACACAGGTTTTGTTGAAGGGATAAGGCAGCACGCAGGTGTGACCATTTACCTTAAGGGTTTAGACACTTAGGCATGCAGGTGTTGATGAATTTCAACACTCAGTCCTTGTTCCCCCTCTTTAGGTCTTCCGTTCTAGGTAAGAAATTACCTTAGAAGTGTTCGGAAGGCTTCGAGAAGAGACAAGGGCACCGAGATCCCGAATCAGAGTTTCTGGATTTTTTGTCCCTAAAATGGGGGCCCACAGGTGGTATTTATAGGCTACTGAAGACCTCGGGTGAAAATCAAATAGGGCGCGCAGGTCACCTGCGTGCCCAATATGTGGCGCGCAGGTACCCTACGCGACCGTCTTGAAACTTGCGTGGCCCTATGCTGAAGCAAATCCTTGTTCATTACTTTGTCAATTTTTGATGTTTCTTTAAAGGGTGAATCACTTTGTGTTAAGGTATTTCCCCTTTTCAGTCGTTAGAATCTGTGACGGAAAGGAGCGTTAACAGTGTACATGTGCATGTGAATGTGCAAGTACAAGTGCTTGTGCTTCTGTATGTTTATGTGTATGTGTATGTGTATGTGGATGTGTATGTGTATGTGTATGTGTATGTGTATGTGTATGTGCATGTGTATGTGTATGTGTATGTGTATGTGTATGGGTATGGGTATGGGTATGTGTATGTGTATGTGTATGTGTATGTGTATGTGTATGTGTATGTGTATGTGTATGTGTATGTGTATGTGTATGTGTATGTGTATGTGTATGTGTATGTGTATGTGTATGTGTATGTAAATTACATGTGTATATGTGTACTATGTATGTGTATGTATGTTTATGTGGCATGTGTGTGTTTATATAGTATGTGTATGTATGAAAACTTGTATGTAGTTTTATGTATGTTTTTGTGTGTACATGTGTGTATGTGTACGTGTATGTGTACATATATGTGTATATATGTATATATGTATGTATGTGTTTGTGTATGTATATATATGTGTACATGTATGTGCATAGATTTGTACATATGTATGTCTATGCGTATGTATGTGTGCATGTGTATGTGTATGTGTATGTGCCTGTGTATGTGTATGTGTATGTGTATGTGTATGTATATGTGTATGTGTATGTGTATGTGTATGTGTATGTGTATGTGTATGTGTATGTGTATGTTTATGTGTATGTGGATGTGTATTTGTATTTGTATGTGTATGTGTATGTGGAAGTGTATGTGTATGTGTATGTGTATGTGTATATATATGTGTATGTGTATGTGTATGTGTATGTGTTTGTGTGTGTATGTGTTTGTGTGTATGTGTCTCTGTGTGTATGTGTATCTGTATGTGTATGTGTATGTGTGTGTGTGTGTGTGTGTGTATGTGTATGTGTATGGGTAGGTGTATGTGTATGTTTGTGCTTATGCGTATGTGCTTGTGTGTATGTGTATGTGTATGTTCATGCACTTGTATGTAATTGTTTGTATCTGTGTGTGTATACAAGCTTATATGTGTATGTATATGCACGTGCATGCGTATGTGTGTGTGTATGTGCATATGTGTATGTGTAAGTGTATGTATATAATTCTATGTGTATGTAAATGTATGTGTACATATGCACATCTATGTTTATGTGTATGTGTATATGTATGTGGATGTATGTGCATGCGCATGTACGTAATTTTATGTATGCGTATGTGTATATAGAGGTTTATTTGTATGTGTATGTGTATATGTGTATCTGTACATGCATATGTATATGTATGTGTATGTGTATGTGTATGTATATATATGCATATGTATGTGTCTTTATCTGTACATGTATGTCTATGTGTATGTCTGTGTGTATGTGCATGTTTGTTTATTGATTTAATATTATTTATTCATTTTTAATATTTCTCTATTTTTAGCATTTATTGTATTTTATTCCTTTTTAATATCTATTCATTTTTAATATCTATTCATTTTTAATATATATTCAATTAATATTTTTGTAATATATTCAATTTTGATAGTTATTTATACATTTTTAAATATTTATACATTTTATTAAGTAATAACATTTTTAATTATTACTAAAAACTTTTAAGGTTAATTATTAATTATTTTTATATATAAGAATAAAATGCATGCATCAATAATTAAAAATATTTTTATTATTTATTTATTCATTTTTATTAATTTTTATGTGTTTTCAATTCATGTAATTAATGTTATTAATTAACTTTTTTAAAAAAATATTTTCATAATTTATTTAATTTAAATTATTCATTTTAAATATTATTTTATTTAAAGTTATTTATTTCATTTTAGATATTTATTAATTTTTAATTTTTTTAATGTATTCAATTTTTAAAATTTATACATATTTATTTACTAAGTGTTAATATTTTCAATATGTTTGTAATTTATATGATTAATACTTATTCATTTTTATTTATTAAGTTTTAGTGTTTTTAATATGTTTCAAATTTATATAATAGATTCCTATAAATGCATTTTCATTTTATTATTTATGTATAGTTAATATAATTCATTTTTAACAATTTTGTTATTTATATAATTAAATTTATTTATTTATTCAATTTTTATGTTTATGAAATTCATTTAATTAATGTTTTGAATTCACTTCTTAAAATATTTTATAATGAATGTAATTTTAATTATTCATTTTTAATATTTTTAATTCAATATTTTTTTAATATTTATTAAATTTTAAAAATTTTGGAATTTATTTATTTTTTAATTTTTATTTATACATAATGATTTTCCAATTTTAAATATTTTCAATATGTTTATAATTTATATGATAAATATTTATTCAATTTTATCTATTAAAGTGTTTTATTTTTAAAATGTTTGAAATTTACAAAAATAATTTATTTAAATTCATTTTTTTAATATTTTCTTATTTTTATAGGTGTTTATAATTCATGTAATTAATCTTATGAATTCAATTTTTTAAAAAGTTTTGTTATCTATTAAATTTTATTTATTCATTTTTTATATTCATTCATTTAATATTATGTATTCATTTTTAATATTTCTTATTTTTTATCTTTTTTGGAATTTAATCATTTACTAATATTTATTTATACATATTTATTTACTATGCTTTAATATTTTTAATATGTTGGTAATTTATATGAATATTATTTATTTATTTTTGTTCATTAAGTTTTAACATTTTTAATATGTTTGAAAATTATATAATTTATTTATTTAAATTCAAATATTAATAATTTTGTAATTTAAATATTTAATATAATTCATTTTTAATAATTTTTTATTTATATAATTTAAATTATTTATTCATTAATTTTATTCATTTTTGTGTGTTTGTAAGTTACGTAATTATTGTTATGAATTCACTTTTTTTAAATTTTTTTGTCATTTATTCCAATTTATTTATTCACTTTTTGTAATTTATTCCAATTTATTTATTCATTTTATATATTCATTCATTAAATATTATTTATTAGTTTTTAATATTTTTAAAATTTATTCATTTTTAATATTTATTTATACATATTTAATTAATAAGTTTCAGTATTTTCAATGTGTTTGTAATTTAAATAATTAATTCTTTTAAAATAATTTTATAATATTTAGTAATTTTAATAGTTAGTATAGTTCATTTTTAATAATTTATTATTTATATAATTAATATTTTTTATTTATTCATTTTTGTTCATTATTTTACATTTTTTTCAGCTCTTATATTTTTAACTTTGACAAAATACACTTTTCAAAAAGTCCAAATAAAACCTTTCACCCTCTTTATAAAAGAACCATAACATTGTTTTTTCCTCACACTTCTCTCAATCTCTCGCGGAACCAGAGTGCTACAGCATCCAAAGCTGATTGTTTTGGATAAATCAAACCTCAATACCAATAGTATGGTATTTGGAACTTATTTTTAAGGGATCTCTTTCGATCTTTCTCCCAAGGGACGATCCTAGGAGAGCATATTACTAGTGGGTCATGGGAAATGGGGTGATTAATAGCTTGTATGTGAAAGTAGTGTAAGTGGCTTCCATATTAGCAATTATGTATTGACTGGTGCGCTTTAGATACTTGTTGATACTCATGTACATATTATATTCATTGGTCAATTTCTTTCTCAGATAAGGATGAGCAACATTTTAGTTCTCATCACCAGCTCCATTATAATTCTTTTTTTATTGTAGTATCTTGCCATATGATCATAGAGAGTTTGAATATATCACCTCCAGATGAAATAAAAACTCTTAAAATATATTTTTTCAGTTCATTTGTGGTTTCTTCAGATCTTCCTTTATTGATTTTTCTAGTTTCCGTACACACACTCATAGTTCTTCCTAATATTTTAAAAAATATTAAAGTAATGCCACCTTCCTCTGAGAGCCATTTCCATTGGGTTTTTCATGAGTACCTTTTCTTTTACCTAAATCTAGATTTTCATAATTCTTAATACAAAATGATTTCCCTATTTGGGAATCTTTATAATTTTAATTCTAATTCAATATATGAAAATATCCTTCAAGCTTCTCAGTCCTTAAATCCTTCTCCTTTAATTTACTATCTAAATTCTCTAAGTGAGAATTCTTCCTTTTTATCAACCTTTCCATATTTTTTACCTTACTCTTTTAAGATAGACATTGTGGCTCTATGGAGTTTTCCATTTCTATTCCTAAATTTAACTCATGAAAAAGTTATTCAATTATATCTTGTTGTTTGTTTAATTTCTTACTCATTCTTCCTATGTAATTCTTTGAATACCTCTCTTCCTTCATCAAAATTCTCTTATATTGTTAAAAATATTCAACCTATGTAAAATTTCTTCAACCTTTAAACATTAATAATTCCACTTCAATTATCAATACTTGAATCATCTCTTGTTTGTGACATAGACCCACTAGAAATATGCTATCTTGGGATCATCCCTAGGGTGAAATATTGAATGAGATCCCCTATTTATGGCATGATATGATTTCTTATTTTCTATCATCATCCTCCAAGAATTCAGGTGAATATAATATGTACATTAATAAGTAACCTTTTTTATATCTGTTTTGATAGTGAAGTCCTATTATATATACCCTAATACTTATCCAATTGTAGAAATCCATAGGTTTCTTGTGAACATTGACAGTGATAGGTAGTGTGAATTATCTCCCTTGATGAATCCATTTCAAAAAAAATAATGAATTGTGATATGACACTTATTATAATAATGAAAGTGTAATAATAATTTAAATTCATATAACTCATGGTATTTATATCTTCTAACATGTTATTCACACGATGATAATGTATATCAAATATGATGACTATATGTTTGTTTAAATATAAAGAATAGCCTTTTAGGGTTTTAATATTATACTTTCTACGTATTTTATCATTTTGTTAAATATGAATATTACTAAATCAAATAGGATGTATATGGATAAAAAATGGATGGATGCCAATCGCGTGAAAAAATAGTATGAGGTTGGGGTGAAAGAGTTCATCATGTTTGAAAAATATCATGCATCAGACCCTTTTCAAATCTGTTGTTTATGTTTATATTGTTTTTATTCAAGACTAATTAGTCTATAAGAATTGGAAGAACACATGATCTATCATAGAATAGATTGAAGTTATAAGTGTTGAACTACACATGCGGAAAAACTGAATATATCTAGTGAATAGGATAATACCGTGTTTTATGGATCATTTGATCTAATTATAAGTGTGCACAATGATGAAGACTGCACTAAGGATATGATTACAGGTTTGAATGATGATGAATATAACATTAAAAAAATGAAAATGATCGTTTAATATTAACTTCATGATTTTATAAAAACTATTTCAAAGGATAAAGAGTTTTGAAAATATGCCATTGTACACTGGTTGTACTAAATATCCAAAATTGGTAGCCATACTAAATCTCTATAATCTAAAAGCTGTAAAAAGATAGAGTGACCCTAAATTTACTGAAATACTTTAACTCTTTAATGATATGCTACCAAAAGATAATGATATTCCTTTCTAGACATATAATTCTAAATGAATGCAATGGTCAATGGATATGATATCTGAAATAATACATGCATGTCCAAATGACTGTATACATTTTATTAAGTACTATAAATCACCTAAAAATACCCAAAGTGTGGTGAATATTGATACAAGAATGATTAATCATGTCCTTCAAAAGTTTTATGGTACATTACAATAATTCCAAGGTTTAGGAACTAATAAGAATGTTAGGAGACAATAGGGAAATTGACATGGCACACTGATATAAGAAATCAAGATAGGAAACTTCATCACCCAATAAGCTCTCTTGAGTAGAGGAAAGATGATCATGAGTATACTAAATTGGGAAATGAGCTGAGAAACCTTCATCTTACACAACCTACAGATGGATTGGATCATTTGGGTTGAAAAATTAACACTCATAGTATATGGATAATTATTTTGGTAAATTATAACTTTCCACCATGGTAATGCATGAAGCAAAAATAAATTATGTTTTTTCTTCTTATATCAGGAACAAAACAATTGGGTAATGATATTGATGTTTATTTGGCACCATTGATCAACTATTTGAAATTAATGTCATATTCATGTGCCATATTATATAATGATTATAGAAATTATGATTTCATGTTAAGATACCTACTATATGAGGTGATAAATGACATTCTTACTTATAGAAATTTGTTAGGATATAACATTAAAGGAACTCAACAGTGTCCTCTTTGTGAACAAGGTACACACTCAGGTAGGTTAAAACATTCATCAAATACTATCTTTCTAGTATATTGAAGAATTATACCTTGATGACATAAATTCCAATCTTGGATGAAATCATTTTATAGAAATTCAAGGGTGTCCCATTTTTGAACAAGGTACTCACTTGGTTAGGTTGAAACATTCATCAAAGACTATATTCATAAATTTCTTCCACGATGACATAATTATTGATCTTGGATGAAATCATTTTATAGGAATTTCAAAAAACGTACAACACCATCTAAACTAATATGTGATCAAATATTTAATAAATTAAAGGATATAACCACTACTTTTGGTAATTTTTTTGATAAATCTTAAGAAAACCATTTGGAAAAAGTGATCAGTATATTTTGAATTAACATATTGGAATTTTTTTTATATCAATTTTTTTTTATGTCATGCATGTGGAAAATATATATTTTATACAGACACTGTAATGTTATTAAATGCACCTGAAAAAATGATGGCATTGAGGCTAGGTTGGACTTGATTGACAAGGGGATACAGGAAGAGTTGGAGCTAGTAGAGGGGGAAAGATGGACTTTTCTTCCTCCAACTACTTACACTATTTCTAGGAAAGATAGATATCAGTTTTACAAATTATTGAATTATATAAAGGTTTTATATGGGTATCCATCAAATATAAAGAATATAATTAAATTATTCTTTAAAAGTTAAAGGGAATAAAATTACATGATTTCCATGTTTTGATTCACGATCATATGCTTATTTCTTTATGTTACATTTTTCCTAAGAATTACTATCACAGATTAACCAATATTTTTTTCTTTTTCAAAGATTTTAGAACTAATGTTTTTTACCTAAATTTTTTTCCAACTATGGAAAAGAAAATTTATATCATATTATGTGAATTGGAGATCTTATTCCCACCATCATTCTATAATATGATGGTTCACCTGATGGTTTACTTGGTTAGAGAGATCAGGCTTTGTGGTCCTATACATTCTATAGGGTTGTACCATATTTAATAGTATATTAATATTTTTAAAGGGTGTGTTAAAAATTCATGTTATCCAGATGGTCTTATTATATAGCGGTATATTGTTGAGAAAGTTATTGAATTCTATACCGACTACTTATCCCATGTGGAAAGAATTGTTCTACCAAAATCTCATCTCATCTGGTGACTTGTTGGATAAATAATTTTCCCAATAGATGTTGTCACAATTACTATTAAAGAGAGGGATAATTATAAACTTTATGTTTTACATAACATTATAAAGGCTGCACCAAATGTTGAAACACACCGAGTAATTATTATGAATTTTAATCCATCAAGGGATAAAATTTGGATATAAAATATTCATAATCAATACTTTATATGATAGTTTCAAGACCATATTTTTAAGGAGTCAACTATAAATCTGAATTTGATTTCCAAAACAACTTTGATGGATATCTAGAGGACCAAGTGTGAATGCATCACCTTATTATGGATTTATAATTATATGTTATACATTCTATACAAAGTAACATGATAAAGGAAATACCATACAAAATAGTGGAGTTGCATATGTGGATGAAGCGATGTGTGTATCTGGTATCAAGGACATAAATCTAATTTATGTGAATATATCATACTTTTTATCATCAAATAAATATGTGATTTGGATTATACAATATTCAATGAGCCTATTTTCCAATGCAAGTGGGTTGATAACCGAAGTGCAGTTAAAACCAATGAATTGGGATTCATAAAAGTGTATTTCATTAAGGAAGGGTACAAGGATAAACCATTAATAATGGAATCAGAGGAAGTACACATATTTTGTATCCCAAATCATGAAAACATAAAGTGTTCAATTGTTCTATTATCAACCAAAACCCCTGAAGGGTCAGATGCCAATTCTGCTGAGGATGAACCGTTCATTGGGGTATTGTAATCATTTTACACCGGTCCCAATATGATGGTGTGTTGTATGTACATCCATACAAATCAAATTTTTATTCAAAATAGAGAGAAAATATAGTACAAGAGAGAGAAATAAGGAGAGAACAAACAAGAGAACAAATGAGATAACAACAGGCACAAGACTACGGGGGCCTGAAATGATGCAGACTGAGGGCATCCCCTCTAATCAGATTCACTCCCTATGGTTTCAATAAATACATAAAGAGGAGACGAGTACTAATGGAGCTATGGTCTGCCATCGAATCCATATGATCTGAATCCCTATTTCCCTCCCTCTAAGTGTGGGTAACTCGGATGTTTCCACCAAGAAGTACTTTACATTTGCGAACTATGTAGGTTATGGACCAAGGAGGAGATCGTATACCGTGTAGATAATCATGAAGTATCTTGGAATCTATATCCACATGAGTAATGTAGAGGTTCTCCTGCCTTCGTAGTGTATGTCTGGTGAGCATCTCATTTTCCTCGACCTTGAGGGAGGAACCAATTCCATAGAACGAAGTGAAAGCCAGAGCCACTTTCCCCCTAATCTGTGGACCACACCCCCTCCATGCATGGAACCCATATTACAGGACCCATCCAAATTTAGTTTAAGATAATTGGTGGGAGGGTGCCAAAAAACCCAGTTCCCTTGCGTACTAGAAAGGCCGAGATGTGTAGGAGGTATCCTAACATGAAGCAACCTCAAAGATGGAGCACCCCACCAGTCGATGTTGAGGGATACCAAGTCCACCACCAGGAAGCATGTCCTTGCGATAATGGACCTCACTAAAGGCATTGTGCCATCGAACATCACCTAGTTCTTGGATTTCCATAGACACCATCACCCATCATTAACAATCACTACACAAGCCGTTCATTCCATACCTAAGTAATCCTAACCATGATACCATCTACTCAAGAAAGGAGAATCCCTGAGATTACTCAAGGTGAATTCAGTGAGTCCTCCAAAGAAGTTCCACATAGCCTGGGTCCAATCTCCTTATTAGAAAAGATGATGAGAACTCTCCTCCTGCCTGATACTACAACAGAGCCACCTCAATGCCAAACTTACACCCATCTTCTTGATGTTCTCATATGTGGCAATGTCCTGGTTCCTAATGCGCCAGGACAAGAAGTTATACTTTGGTGGTATCTTGTTGCACCACACCACATCATTCTAGCTATTCAGAGGATTCTGAAAAGAAATAATTGGGTTTTGTATGTTATAGGATACAATAATGAGGGGATTAGGATACTCGGTAGAGGGGTAAACTTTATTCAACCTTTAAAGGATAAAAAAAGATATTTATAATCATGTTATATGTTTTTCAATATATGTTTACTTACTACATATTATTATCTTTTCACTATTTTATTTAGGTAATAAAAATTAAATGTTCAAACACTTAATAGATAATTGATTTTACATATATTGATGCTCCCACTATGAAGGAACAATAGGTTTCTCAATATTTTCATGCTCCCAATATAGAGGAACAATAAGTTTCTCCACATGTCCATGCTACCCATCCTGAGAAAAAACATATTGATGATGTTGAAGATGAGGAAATAGAATAAGATGAAAACTATATAATAGAAAAAAAGGGAATAATAAAATGATTTTGATAACAAAATCTATTAAGGTGAGTAGAAAAATAATAAAATTTGATGTTGGATGGATGAAAACAATCATCATGTTAACCACATCAAGTCCATTTTCATTAGTTACATTGGGATGACCACTTTAATGAGCATACTGATTGATGTAGATACATTGTATAATGTTGTTCACATGGTTAATTTACTAATTTGGGAATCTATTAGTGTAACATTATATACAATTTCTTAATTTTACAAAAAATAAAAAAAAAATTGATTTTCTCTTCATCATTGCTTATATATCACATTTATACTAGATGACCAACAAATTAAATTTGTATTAATGATCACTAGAAAGGCTAATAGAGGCTTTCAAAAAAATATTATGAATAATTATCATAGTGATTCCAAAGGTAAAGTAAACCAACACCCACCAAATATTTATGCACACATGATAAACTGAGAAACATGGAATGATTTTATTAGTTATTATGAGGAGGCATATTTTTAGGTGAAATTTGATTGGTAATAAATTACTTGACAATAAATGTATTAATCACTTTGATTAAGAATTGTTAATTTATGGAATAATAACTGAGTTCTGAAAATATATATTATACATCAAAACCAATGTACCCCTATTATAACTGAAGGATCGGGTTCACTTCACATGAAAAAACATGTTTGTATTTTAAATCTATAATAATAATTTTTCATGGATTCAAATGACAACATAATTTTGTTCATTTTTTTACAATCAGATTGATAAATCAAAGTATAAATTCACATCCATCCAACATCATGTTCCATGTAAAGAGGATTTTGTAAATAAAGATAAAAATTTAATAGATGAAAACAAACCAAAAGAATGGGAATTATGTATAAGTATAACAAAATAAAAATCTGTTCTTGTTTAAAATGTTATTACATAAAAATAAATACTTATTTTCCTATATTTTTATCAAGTTTAGACACAAGAACTATCATTGGATGTACCCAATGAATGACTAATTTTAGTAACCTTGAAGTGTCTAGAATAATATGTCTGCCTTAGATGTGAGGGTTTGGGAGTGTCACCTCAAAAATATTATGAGAATGAAATACAAAAGGGTATAAAGGTAAGAAAATAGAGGAGGTGAAGAAATGAATAACTACTCTAGAATAAAAACTTAATTAGCTATCTGATTTATTATGGAATTTTATGGGAAGGCATAAAAGATAATAAAAAACATAATAACAACCACTATAAGAAGACCCCCTAATCTTTAAGGTGATTCATTCCCCTCAAAGGTCTGCCTTACCCGAGGTAATTGATTTTTTCATAATTATTTATATACAATGTGAATCAGGAAGACACTGATACATTTCTTGTCTTAATATTCTATTGGGTGAAAATTATTGTGATTTATATATATAATCACCCACCCATTATATTGTTGTGGGGGTTATAATTTACAATAACCCAGGAAATATACTACACTAAAAATGACCTCCAAATGATCATGTGAGAGTGGGGATTCATGTAGATCATGAAATGAGAATTTTTCTACCTATTCCCCTTGATGGTATGGATATTCACATAGTAAAAATTTCTATTGGAACTTTCATTGCACCGTTGTTTGATCTTGTAAAAATATATGTTGACAAGGAGGTATTCCTTTCCAAATTTATTTATGAAAACCCTTTAACTATTAATGTAAAAAGTCACGAACCAAGGAATGTTATTATAGATCAAGATAATGAGGGGTAAATAGAACATTGAATGAAAAAAAATCTAAAGGATCAACCAATCAATTGAAAATACATTCATAATGTACCTTTACCCACATGTTCATAGTTTACATTTACTAATATTACAATTTCTTGTAGATACAAAATTTAAATATGCTGATATAACAATTATATATTTTGAAGAAAAAATGTATGGGTAGGTCATTAAAAAATTTATTTGTGTTGATAATTAAAATTAAATCCATAATAATGGATTCCTAGGAGTCTCAGTTGTAAATGTAAACATGAGGTAAAATTTCATAGTTTTTTAATAGATGATTTAATATTTTAATTACATTTAAATAATATTTGTATTTTTTAAGGTGTAAATATCAGTTCTATTTAAAGGAAAACCCCTGTGAATTTTTTATGGACTAATTGGTCCTCACATCACTTCTACACAAAAAAGGTCATTAGAAAAAGATTAATATTTAGTAATAGTGTAAAAACTGACCATAATTTTTGGAAAAAAATTATAAATGGAAGAAACCTCATAATACCCATGATTCAAGGGTGAAACATTGTAATTTAATCATATCAATTATATTCTCATTCCTATAATTTTTTATTCTTATTTAGGGGGTATTGGTTTCAAAATGCAATCAATTTAGATACTCTAAATATTTATTTTTTGGATTCAATGCATGGATACCCAATAACTCGATCACACATGATGATGTTTATCAATTTTCAATACACTGCATACAAAATTTTACAAATAAACTTCATGTTATAGATTTTATATTATTTTTTAATGAATTTTTGTTATGATAGGGTCATGTTTAAATATCATAAAAATCACAGTATAAGGATAATCCATGAGAACAAGAATTCTATTGACTTCTACAAGTGGATAAGTGTTAGGGTATATAAAATAGTATTTCACCATCAAAACATATATAAAAAAATTACTTATTTTGATCAATGTTTTTATAATGTCTGAAATAAACTAATGGTAAAGATTGTGGTTATTATGATTTCATTTTTTTAATGATATCATATTATATCTACAAACTAACATCCCCAAATAGACATTTCTGGTGATAATTACAATTTCATTTAAAATATTTATTAACCTAATATTTATTTATATTTTTACAATACTACCATAATTATCAACAGTATATATATTAAAAAGATAAAATAGATTTGTTTATAAATGAATGGACAGAATACATGGAGTCAGAATGCATATAGACATTATGAACATGTGACTCCTTACTACTTATTTAGTTAATTTTATCTCATTTTATCTAATTTTGTTTAGTTAATTTTCTTATCATTTTTATCTAGTAATTATTTAGTTAATTTCCATATATATTATGAAGAAATTACTTCATTTAGAATTCATTTTTATTTGAACATTTGGTTCTCTATTAAGAGCACAAAATGATTAGAGAATAAACAACTCTAGAAAAAACTTTCAACAAGGGTGAGGCACTTAAGTACTATTTGTTCTCTTTATAAAGATATTTTTTTTATTTGGTATATTTATATTCAATAGTGTTTTTTTTCAATTTACAAATAACTTTATGTATGAGTTTTCAGTTTAAATTGACATTTTAGTTAAAAATACACATAACATACTCAAAACCAAGAAAACATATTAATTTTTTTAAGTACATTAGGAAAATGATCCATAAGACATTTTTGATTAGTGATAATTATTTGTACATCAATTTTATACATAGTGTGACTGGCATGACTCAAAATGAGGGTTTTCAGTTTAAAAAGACATTTTAGTAAAAAAACATGTATCACTCACAAAAAATGAGAAAACATGATCAAATTTTCTTGATACTTTAATAAAAAAATACATAATACATTTTGGATATGTAGGAATCAGCTGCATATTAATTTAGCACCTAGTATGACCAATGTGACTCAATGTGTTCTTTTTTCAGTTTAAATAGTAATTTTAGTTAAAAGTATGTGTGATATACTCAAAATAGAGAAAACACATTAAGACTGTTTTGATACATTAGGAAAATAATTCATAAGTCATTTGTGATATATAGGAATCAACCACACTTCTATTTAACACATGGTGTGGCTGGTATGACTCAAAATGTGTTTTTTTATTTAAAAATAGCATTTTACTTTAAAATATATGTGATAAACAAAAAAATGAGAAAACATATTCATATTGTTTTTGATACTTTATGAAAATGATCCATAATTTATTTGAGACATATAGGAATTGGCCTCACATCAATCTGATACACGGTGTGACCAGTATGACTTGAAATGTGTGGTTTCAGTTTTAAAAATGAAATTTTAGTTAAAAACATGGGTCACTCACTAGAAAAAGAGAATTAATTATTTTATTATATTTATATTTTATTAAAATTATCTATAATTAATTTGTGACATGTAATATTGAAATACACATCAATCCGACACATAATGTGACCGGTATGACTCAAAGTGCATGTTTTACGTTTAAAAATGAAATTTTAGATAAAAATTTGTTTAACTCATTGTAAACCTATAAAAATAGTCATATCATATTTATATTTATTAAAATGACATATAAGTAATTTTTTACATGTAGTAATCAACCGCACATCATGAATATGCTCTATGTGATCAGTATGACTCAAAGTGTGAGTTTTAAAAAAAATTGACATTTTAGTTCAAAATGCTTGTCACACGCTGAAAAGCAATAAAAACAACAAGATTATTTTTATAGTTTATGAAAATGACCCACATGTCATTTGTTATGTGTAAGAATCAGTCATACCTCAATCTGATACATAGTGCGATTGATATGACTCGAAATGTTTGGTTTGAATTTAAAAATGAAATTTCACTTAAAAACATTGGTCACTCACTAAAAACTACGAAAATACAATTTAATTATCTTGATGCTTTAGGAATATTATTTATATGTAACTTCTAATGTGTTGGTGTCATCTACACATCAATACGACAAACTATACGACTAGTATGACTCCAATTGTATGTTTTTAGTTTAAAAAATACATTTTAGTTAATAAAATGTTCCACTCACTAAAAACTGAGAAACAACACCCAGTTTCACTTGATTCTTAAGTAAAATAAATCATTGATTCATTTTTTACATGTTGTAATCAACCACATATAAATCTTATGCACAGTGTCACCAATATAACTCAAAGTGTATTTTTTTATTTAAAATTGACATTTTAGTTCAAAATACGCATTACATACTCAAAAATAACAAAACATATTCAGATTTTTTTGATAATTTTGAAAAAATATCCAGAATTTATTTAGGAAATGTTGTAATTATTCATACCTCAATCTAATACATGGTGTGGCATATATGTCTTGAAATGTGTACTTTTAGTTTAAAAAATAAAATTTTAGTTAAAAAGTCGTGTGAAATACTCAAAACTACAAAAAAACATAAGATTTTTTTTGATGCTTTAAAAAATGATCCATAAGTCATTTTCTGATGTGTAATAATCATTTGTACATCAATTGTATACATAATGTGACTTTTAGGACTCAAAATGTGTGTTTTATGTTTAAAAATGAAATTTAAGTTAAAAACATGTGTCACTCACTGAAAACTGAGAAAACATGATTATATGGTCTTGATACTTTATTAAAATGATAAACGATTCATTTATGATGCGTAAGAATTATCGACACATAAATCTGACACACGGTATGACCGATATAACTCAAAGTGCATGTTTTTTAATTAAAAATGAATTTTTAGTTAAAAACACTCATCACACACTGAAAACCAAGAAAACACACTCATATTTTCTTGATACTTTTTTAAAATTGTTCTTAAGTCATTTTTTATACATAGGAATTAAACTCATTTCATTCTGATACACATTCTAAAAAATATGACTGAAAGTGTGTTTTTAATTTAAACTTGACATTTTGGTTCATAACACACATCACATACATAAAAATGAGAAAATTCCCATATATTTTCATGAAAATTTATTATAATGATCCTTAAATCATTTATTTTGTGTATAAATCAACCAAAAATTAATCTAACACATGGTGCTCCATGTATGACTTAAAGTGTATGTTTTTAGTTTAAAATTCTCACTTTAGTTCAAAACACACGTCGCATACTTAAAAAAGAGAAACTTCACTTTGATTATATTGATAATTTAGTATAATTATCCATAAATCACTTTTTATGTATACAAACTAACCACATATTAATCTCACATATGGTATGGCCGACAAGAATTGAAGTGTATCTTTTGAGTTTAAAAGTGACATTCTGTTAATTTATTGTTTCATATCTATATTTATTTATTTTATTTAAAATATTACTAACACAATAATTTTTTATATAGGTGTATTATTTCTTGAGTTGTGGTGGATTTTTTGAAAATTGGTACCATGATCAGGCTCTTTTGAGAGGGTGGTGGGCACCAAAGAAAATGGAATAATAATTTTTTTGAATCTGTTGATGTCTGTGATATATTTTACATAAAAATTTAATTTTATAAACAAAATTTTTTAAATGTTTGGAATATAATTTTTTTTTATTTATGATAAAAATTTAAATTAAATTAAATTGTGTATTTTTTGCTACTATGTGATCTAATTTAGCAGCACATCTTCTACAGTATGGCTATTATTAGTGTTAAAAATACGGTGATAAAGTGTCCCCTTCTTTAGTAATATAAACAGAATTGAAAAAAGATCCCATTTATCTGCCTTAAACTAGAACCAATAAAGAAACCCTTTTATCAACATTTTTTAGTACTGATGAAGGGACCTTTTATTAGGTCTATTTTTAGTGCTACGAAAATTCATTGGATTTTAAAGGTGCTTCAAACATCTGTGTTTTTAGTGCCAATGAAGGAAATTTATAATTATGATGAAGGTTTTATATTCAACCATGTGAATATCTAATGTTGGATATTTATTGGATTTGGAATGTGTTGGCCTCTATGGTAGATTGTGATTATCTCTTTTTGGTGTGATTTGGGCCATGTGTTAGACCATTTTTTTGAAGGGTTGTACATAGGAAAGATTGGATAAGTGTCTGGGTGACGAGTAGTTAAGGTTAGATATGCTCTGATGTTTGGTTGGAATCACTAGGATCTTGTTTTTTGAAAAAATGATATTGGGTTACCCTCACATGACTTCAGAGTACAGTATGTCGTTCTTGTTGAGACATAATTCCTTATGTGGCATTTCTAATTTTATATATTCTTCTCTTGTGTGATCTATCTCAATTTCTTTTCTTAAGGTGGTAATATTTTTATGTCTCTTATTCCAATTCTATTTTTAAGGATTATTGGGTGTGGAACTTGAGAATTAATGGGTTTTTGAGTGTTGTGTTCTAGCCAAGTGATTAGAGAACCATTATCAAGAAATAAAGGATTATAAATTAGTGAAATCACATTGCTGTTCTTTCCATACATGTTGAGTATTCTCCTTTGTTAATTATTTGGGATATGCTGGCAGTTTTTAATGAACTAGTGTCTTAGTTTAATTCTAATATGGTAGGGGGACCACTATAAGTGATTCTCTCATGTCAAAATGTAATGACTCGAACTATTATAAATTAAATTCTTCTCTTAAAATGAATAAATGCACCATTAATTAATGAATTTATAGAAAAAACATGCACTAATTAAGTTATTTTGGAATATTATATCCTATCACATTCAAAATACTATTAATCATCACAAACTTTAATAATACATTCATTGATCAGTGATCATATGATTAGTATATATATATAGGGTAATGATAAAATTCATTGATATAGATAAAAGAAGTGATGAACTCGAATAGTAGGACTATACCATATGAAGTTCATTTATTAAAGCTTCTTAGAGAGATAATATCTCTAAGAATTTACCTTGACCAATCCCAATATGAGATTTAACAACAAAATCATGAGAGAAACCATTTATAGGTCAAGTTCAATCTCATTGAAAACACAACCCAACCCATGTTTTCCAAACCACCCCATAAAAATATCTCCATCGCACACCTTTCCCTTAGGAAAATCACTCACATGATAACTGTCCAAGTATCTCAATCCTAACAACATGAATATTTATATTTTATTTTCTATAAAATAATTATTATACTTTTTCCTTATTTATTTTACTTTAAAAATGATTAAATAATAATCTTAATTAAAATTAGATATCAAAACAACAAAACTCGAATTGTATGTTAGGATAATAATAAACTTCAATTAAGACATTACTTTTGAATAATTCATAAATTTTAAAAATTTATTATTAAGTAAATTTTATTAAGTGTAGTTGATTATATTATTTTATGATGTCAAGAATAAATTTTTTAGGGTCAAAAAAAATTATTGTAAAAAACAATATTTCTCAATGAATAGGGATTTTCATTTTAAAATATAAATTATAATATTTATATATATATTTGGATAAAATAAATATTTTTTTTATTCATCATGTCAAAATTATCTAATGGTTAATTTTTCATAATTTTCTAAGATAGTCTATTTTTCAGTTGAAAATTAAATAAGGAATAAATATATAGTATGCATTATGAAATCATAATGACCCAAAAAGTGATGTAATATATTACATAAATGGAATCCAGAAACAAATCGATATTTACCCTTTAAAATAGTGTTCTTTTGATGCTATTTGATTAATTTTATAATTCCTTTATGAATCCTCTAAAACCTATACTCTATATTAATGTTTCAAAATCAATTCTTTGTGAACATGACTCACTTACATATCACCAGGTTTAATATTTTAATGAGTTCAGTTTTTGTCTTTATAAAATAACTAAAACCAATCCTATTTGGTAGAAACCTTATGTAAAAACCTTGTTAAGGTTTTTGGTTTTGATTACTTTTTTTATAGAATCCAAAACCTATGTTTAAGAAATAATAAAGAACTCCCCTTTCTTTTTATATATAATTCCACCCAAGCTACAATTTATTTCTAACCAAAAACCTTTTATCATAGCATTAATCTTCTCATTCCTCTCTAGATCCCTCCTAAGGTTCCCTCAAGCTATAAATAATTTCCTCCCAAGATTTTAGAAACACCCTTTCAATTTAAGGGATCCTCTTCTTCTCCTCTTATTCAAGAACCTCATTTATTTTATGACATTTTATTACCAATTCCTAATGTAGAGATATGTTTTTACACATCCCTCATAATTTTTTTTGATACAAAAATTATGAGAGTCCCTTTCCTCTCTCATTAAATCATTTTATGAATTTTTATGTACTGCCATTATAATGTTGAGATTTAAATGTAATTTTTCATGCCAAACAATTGTAAATAGAATTATAGTTCCCATTTCCACTCAATGTTATTAACTTATATGTACCTATACATATTTTATTGGGTAAATCCATGTATCTGACCCAAACTCTTCAGTCATGGGGTTAATATAGATGAAATACATTCTTATTTATTATGATTTATGTGTCACACTTATGCATGTACATGATATGATTATGATGGGTGTGCCTATATAACATTCCAATGTGTTGAGTAATGTTTTAATCTCATGATATTTCATGTAATTACATGGGAAGTTATCCTAAGAAAATAATGTTATGGTTTCCTGGTGGTTAAATTATCTTATGCTTATGATGCCTTGTTTTAAGTTGTTACCACATTCTCATGTTTTCTTTATTATTTCATGTTATATCATGTCTCATTGTTAATGATTATGATTATACCCTCTTATGTTACATCACTATGCCTATTGGATAACGTTTATTTCTTTACCCTATTCCATTCTTTGTTTATTCCCTAACTGGTCTTTATAGATCACCCGTTTCTTATCTATGTCTGCAAGTTATCCCATTTAGTTTTAAGTGAGAAATAAGAATTTAGGGAATGTCAATATATTTTTCAATAATGGTTTTATATCCATTTATCAAGTTGTTATTTTATGTAACTAATTCCAAAATATAATAGAATTCATGATATTTTGGGATTGTATCATGTGTACCTTGTTGTAATAAATCATGAAATAATATTTATTAAAAATATGGGTTTTCATAATTGGCATCAGATAAAGGTCTATTTATTTTTGGGATCAGGATTAGAAAACTCTAGTGAATGCTTTAGGAATATGAATAAAATTAGAAAAAAATCTTCAAATTTTAGTAAAGTATATAGTAAGTGGTTTATAAGATAATAAATCCCTGTCTAGATACTAAATATGGATGTGGCTCTGGAACATATTTACCTACGTGTAACAACCCATAAAGTACCATATTGATCTAGACTCGATCAGGAACTGGTTCATAACAACTAGCCTTTCTATACATCGGGTTTGAAACTCCTGAGGGATATGATTTGATAAATTAAAAAGATAACTACAAACCATTTTAAGAAAATAAAATATTCCAATAATATTTTATCTTAAGAAATATATAATGGATTACATATATTGAAGGCTAGAAATTCAATAGTTGAGGAACATATATCATTTATGAGTTATCCCATTAATATTCATATTTTTTCTATTATTTGTTTAATAATATAAAAATTATTATCCCTAGGTCTATTTTTGATGATGTAAGTGGTTCGAAATAGAATCAAAAAGTAAAAGTTAGGGTTATCATCCATTTTATGAATTCTTTCATATCTTGAAATTTTAGTAGAACTATTAAAACACCACCATAAATCATTGAAGTAGAGATATTAGTGAAAATAGAAAATGGGGGAATTATTGCATCCCATGTATATAACTTATCACCTGTCCAAATATGTAGGTTGAAATTACTAGAGATCCCTATCATAATCCCTGTAGTGAAATTTGCGGTTATTCTGAGCATGGATTGGATTTCCTTATATAGCACCAACATAAATTTATCAGAGAAGGAAATCACCCACCATATCGTGAATCACCCATTGATTATTTTCAAGTAAAAGTACGGGGATGAATATTATTTGGTTTTATCATTGAAATAATGGATATTATTTACCTATAATAAATTATATCTTGTCCAAATGATTGAGGCTAGAGAAAAGATCATCCTTGAAGACAAGACCATTATGAGGTAATACACTATTGTGTTTCTCAAAGAATTTTCTCATCTTCCACCTAGAAGAGAGGCTTAATTTTCAATTGATCTTATACTAAGATCTTTTCTAACACCCAATAATCTATATATAATTTTTTTTTAAACTCAAGGAAGTGAATACACTACTATCATAAAATATGGATAAAGGGTTTATATTCCCGATTTCATCACTATGGGGTGAACCTGTTCTTTTTGTTAAGTATAAGGATGTGTTAATGAACCTATGTCTTGATAATCATGAGCTCAATAAGATCATGATAAAGAAAAAGTTTCCTCTTCCATAGACTTATTATTTGTTTAATTAACTATATAGATCCCATTATTTCTCTAATATAGATATTCTGTCGGTATATTGTCAAGTAAAGGTGAGGAAGGAGGATATCCCCAGGAAGGTTTTCCATAAATATTATGGGAAATAAGAGTCCATCGTAATTCCATTTGGACTCATTAATTCTCTAAAAATATTCATATACTTGATGAATAGAGTCTTTAGATATTACCTTGACCAATTTATTGTAGTATTTACAGATGACATTCTTATCTACTTCAAAAGAAAGGAGGAACAAAAGGAGCATTTGAATGATATACTAAGGACCTTGTGGAAATAAAATATGTATGAAAAGTATAGTAAATATGATTTTTGGTAGGAGAAACTAACTTTCCTAGGTAATGTCATCACCATTAAAGGGATTTCAGTGGAACCTTAAAACATGGATACAATTTAAGGGTTTCCAAGACCAACCTCTATAATGGAAATCCATAGATCCCTTGGATTAAATAGGTACTATCATAAATTTGTGAGAAACATATCCTGATTTTCAAGCCCCATAATAAAGATAACTCAAAAGGAGTATAGTGTTTATGGATTGATGAACTTGATAATTTTTTTAAATATCTATAGAAGAGACTAATAACTATGCAGGTGCTAACATTACCCACCAGTGGGGAAGGATTTGTGATTTAAAGTGATGAATCTAAAAAAATATTTAGTTTTTTACTCATGAAAAATGGAAAATTGATAACCTATGCCTCATGACAACTAAAGATACATGAGTTTAACTACCCAACTCATTATATCTAATTATATAAAATGATATTTGTATTAAGAATTTGGCAGAATTATCTCTATGGGGATAAGTTTGATATATATATATATATATAAATACCATAAAATCATCAATTATATATTCACACAAAAAGGATATTAATATGTTCCAATATATGTGCTTAGATATGATTAAGGATTGTGATTTTTTAATCTATTACCATCATGGGAAAGCAAATAGAGTGGAAGATTCTCTGAGTAGAAAGGATCCTATAACTATAACCATGATGAGGATTTCATGGTATCAAATATTTATAGACATGAAAAGGATAGATATGGGAATAATAAAGGTATATATATCCTACCTTACTTAAGCAAATTCTCAACCATCCGTTATTAATAGGATCAAGGAGGCTTAGAAAGATGATAACTTGTTACTGAAGAAGGTAGCTAATATTATGGAGTTTAACTTTGAAAAAGATGGTGTTATAATGGTTGGAACAAAAATATGTGTCCCATAATAATTATAACTAAAGAGGGACCTTCTAGATAATGTTAATATCTCATCCTTCAATTTTCATCTAGGAATCACTAAGATGTATAGAGACATAATAAAAATTTCTGGCGGGATAACATAAAGAGTGATATTGCGGAGTCTGTATCTTGGAGCTTGGTATGCCATAAATTCAAGGTAGAATGAAAAAATTATTAACAAATGATGAAACCATTTTACATACCAATATGGAAATAGAAAAACATAATAGTGGATTTCATCATAGGAATATCAAGGACACCTTAAGATAATAACACTTTATGTGTTGTAGTTGATCGACTTACCAAATAAGCACATTTCAATTCCAATAAGGAAGATTTAAATCATGGCTAACTAACCAATATATACAGAAGAGAAGTGGTTAGAATTATCTTATTGCCACTCTTTATCACATATGATCAAGATATAAGGTTTACTTCAAGGTTTTGTAGACTCCTTAAATAAGAATTGAATACAAAACTAATATTCTGCACTAATTGTCACTCTTAGAAGTAAATTTAGTTTGAATATACCATTGAAACTATAAAATATATAATGAGATAATGTTAAATGTATTTCCAAGGATTTTGGGATAAACACCTTCTACTAGTGGAGTTATCATATAAAAACTATTTCCATTCGATCATTCAAATGAAACCCTATGAGGATCTTTATTAGATGAGGTTTTAGACTTTGATATGATAGGATGAAGTTGTAGAGTAGAAGATAATGGGGATTGATCATATATTGGATATGACAGAGAAGGTTGAAATTTTTCTGCATCACATGAGATCCACACAAATTCAATAGAAAATATATGCAGACAGTTGTTGATAAGACTTGTAGTTTAAGGTCAGTGATAAAATGCTCCTTCCTATATCACCATGGAAGAAATTCATGAGGTTCCAGAATAAGGGAAATATTAGTCCAAGATACATAGACCACTTTGATATCATTGATCACATCAGAGCAGCGGCCTATTAACTAGAACTCCCACCTAACCTATCTCAAGTACATGATGTATTCCATGTAACCCTCTTGAGAATATACATACCAGAAAATTTACATGTATTAAATACAAATGTGGTTCCATTGGATAATAATCATTCATAGAAGGAGTATTCAGTGAAGATCTTGGATCATAGAGACAAAGTTATACCAAACAAGAAAACTCACATAGTAAAAGTGTTGTGGTGGAACCAAAATTTTGAAGAAGTGACTTGGGAAATGTAAGAGGTAATGAAACAGAAGTTCCCTCATTTTTTTAGTGTATGAAATGAAAATTTTGAGGGAAAAATTTATGAAGGGGGAAATAATCTAATGAACCATACTTCTATAAATGATGTTCCTTCTCTTCGAATGAATAAATTCATCATTAATTAATAAAGTTATAGAAAACAAATACACTACATTAGTTATTTTGAAATATTATATCCTATCATATTTAAAATACTATTTAGAACTACGAAAATTGATAACATATCAATTTATCAGTGATTATATGATTAGTATATATATATAGGGTTATGATAAAGATCATTGGTATCGGTGAAAGAAGTGATGACCTAGACTAGTAGGATCATACCAGATGAAGCCCATTTATCAGAGCTCCTAAGGGAGATAAAATCGTAGGGATTTTAACTTGACCAATTCCAAGAAGTGATTTAAAAAATAAATCCTGATATAACCCGTTTATGGGATAAGTTCAAGCTCATCGAGATCATGATACAAACCATGTTTACCAACCCACCCCAAGAAAATATCACTATCACAAACATCACAATTAGAGAGTTCACTAATGTAATAATGAGCTATATATATTTAACCTAACGTCATGATTTCTTTTCTTATATGAAATAATTATTATATTTATTAATTATTGATTTTACTTTATAAATTATTAAATAAAGAGTTTGTTGAAAAATAGATTTCAATACGACAAAACTTGAATTGTATTATTGGGTAATAAGTAAATTCAATTAAGAAATTACTTTGGAGAATTCATGAATTTTAAAAATAATTATATTTTATTAAAATCATATTATTAAATAAATTTTGTTAATTATAGATGAAAATATATTTTTAAGAATTAAAAAAAAATTATAAGGTTTTGAAAAATCTTATTGTCAAAAAACAGTATTTTTCAATAAATAAGGATTTTGATTTAAAAAAATCTCAAATTTAGTAATTTATTTGTATAAAATAAATATTATTTTTTAATTCATATTGTCCAAATTATACAATGGTGAATTATTGATAATTTTTTGAGATAGTAGAATTTTCTAGTAAAAATTAAAGACGGTATAAATATGTGGTATGTATTATGAGATCATAATTACACAAATGTAATGTAATGTATTCCATAAAAGGGTTAAAATACCTAATATATATTTACCATTTAAAATAATTTTCTTTGAATCTATTTTATTAATTTTATAAATACTTTATGAATCCTATAAGACCTATACTATATATTAAGGTTTAAAAATAAATTCTTTACGAACATGACTCACTTTCACATGACAAAGGGTTATATATTAATGAGTTTGGTTTTTATCCATATAAAATAATGAAAAAACTATTTGGTAGAAATTACGGGAAAAACATGGTATGTTTTGTGGTTTTGATTAATTTATTATATATTGTCTAAAACCTAATTTTAAGAAATAATAAAGAAATATCCTCCCGTTTACTCTATAAAACCATTAAATATCCCATTTCACATCACTAAAAAAACCATTAATAAGGACCTTAATCTACCCATTCCTCTCTATATAACTCCCAATTTACCCCCAATATCTCAAGGAGCTCCTCTGAAGCTTTTGGAAACACCCTCTTAAGGTAAGGGATCCTCTCATTATCTTCTTTATTCAATCACCTTCTTTATTTTATAAAATTTTATCTCTAATCCCTAATGTTATGATATGTTTTTAAACATACATAATAATATACTTTTTATTACAAAATGATTATAGACCCATTTATCTATCATTAAACCATTTTATGAATCTTTAAGTATTGTCTTTATGCCGCCAAAATTTCACTGTGAGTTTTCATGCCAGAAAATTGTGAAGTGAATTACTGTAACCATTTACACTATAGGGTATTCAACTATATGTACCTACAATTATTTTATTTGGTACATCCATGTATATAAACCACACTCTTCAATCATAGGTTTAATAGAGATAAAATATTTTCTTATATTATATGATATACGTTGCACACTTATGCATATACATGAAATGATTATGATGGGTGCACCTAGATTGTGTTCCAATGCCTTAGCTAATATTTTAATCTTATGATATTCCATGTACGGTTCATGGGAGATTATCTTAAGTACACTATGTAATGATTTATTGGTGTTTAACCTTAACTTATTCTTATGATTCCATGTTTTTAGTTTTTTCCACATTCCCATGATGCCTTTATACTGACTTGTTATATCATGCCTCATTGTTCAATATTACAATTCTCACCAATTATGTTATGATTTATTGGAGTTTAACCATAAATTATTCTTATGATACCATGTTTTATGTTGTTTCCACAATCACATGTTTCCTTTTTGCAAACATGTTATATTATGCCTCATTGTTATGCCTCTTGGATTACATGTATTACTTTACGGAATTATATTATTTTTCATTACCGTAATGTTATTTATATCTCACCCATTTCTTATTTATGTCCCCAGGTTATCTTGTACAATTTTTAAAGAGAAATGGAAATTTAGGGTATGTCAAGGAAGTTTTCCACAATATTTTTATATCCATGTTTCAAGTTTATATGTTTTATACCTAATTTTTAAAGGCACTAGTCTTCATGATCTTTTGGGATTGTATCATGTGTACCTTTATGTAATAAATCATTAAATAAAGTGTATTAAAAATATGGGTTATCATATGAAGAGTTTTCTCACTCCCCCTCTTGAGGATTAGAATGTATGTATTTTTGGATCCAAAATTGAATCATGGTTTCTTTTTTACCTTATGAATTCTTTATTGTTATGTAATCAAGTAAGTGTGTTCTTAAATAAAATAGTTCTTTGGTTTCATTCACTATTTGGATTGTTCCTTGGTTTTTGAGGGCAAAATTTTATATTAAGACCCTTTTCATTTCCTTAGATTTTTTCTACTAGTATTAGATTCTTACTTGTCTGAGTTTAGAACCTCTTTTAATTACCATCTTTGAGAATTGAATATTTTTAATTGATTAGATTTTAGATTCTATTTTGGGATTAGAACTATGGTCTTGGTTTCCTTTTCTCTTGATAATTGAGTTTCTTCTTCTTCTTCTTTTTGATGATCCACTATTGTCCTTGAGGCTTTCTTATGACAAAAAGTGCTCTTATGGGTAAAATGATCACACTATAACCTTATATTTTATTTTTATATATTTATTAATGCATTTTTACATTAGAACCATTTTTTATTTTTTTCCTTAGAGTTTCAGAGGGCTTGAGAGAGGCTGTAGTGTTGGAAACTATAGACTACGATAGTTTGTGTTGTGAAAGATGGTTTCACAATGTGAACCTCTTTTTATAAATCTTATTCCTCCATCTTGAAATTAATAATTCTAGATAAAGGGGGGTTTCATGCTATGATTTTTATGGGAGTAAACCATTCATGTTGTTAATGAAATATTATTATTGTGAGTAT
This sequence comes from Viscum album, assembly GCA_963277665.1. Lineage (NCBI taxonomy): Eukaryota > Viridiplantae > Streptophyta > Magnoliopsida > Santalales > Viscaceae > Viscum > Viscum album. The sequence continues at coordinate 1,962,833,073 of OY728155.1, read as the reverse complement.
GGTTGGCCATATTTTAATTTTGGGTTTTCACTCCTTTTCCCCTACTTGAGTTTAACCCTTTTGGGGTCCTTCTCCCTCATATTTTACACCCATGACTCTTATTAGTTTTTCCTTGGTATCACTCTTCCTCCATGGTGGATCCTTTAACATTGTTCAATTATAGAGGTTTCTTATTTAATGTAAGATATACTCTTATCTTCTCTTTTGTACTTCTATCCTCTCTATCCATAGACTCCATAATGGTTGAATCTAAGATCTAGTGTTATTATTGATTAGTGAATTTTAATTTATTAAGATTTATTTGAATATCTCTTGGTTTTTAAAGGATTTTGGTGTTGTGTCGTGCTGGATTAACACTGAAAGTTGTAAAAGCCATGATATTTGATGTTGATTCCCCATACCCCTCTCTTTAAAATAAAATATATGATTTTATATTCTTTCATGATGGGTTTTAAATGTATTTAAATGTTTTCTCTCATCTTTTGGTATCTAAATCAAAGTATTATTACTTTCTTGAGTTCTAAAAAAATAAGAAAAAGGTGTTTTTATATGAATTGATTTTTAAATCTGTTTTAATGTTTCAGGTCTTATTTTCTAAATTGAGATTCTTAGTTAGTTATTTGATGGTTGAATAATTAGATTTTACATTATGTTTATTTTAAAAGTGATCAAATTCATATTTTTTCTAATTCTCTAGTGGTTTTTGTCCCTTTTTGAGAAATTACTTAAAAAATTATATGAATTAATGTAGTTTAGTGGATTTTAATTTATTTGAAAGACTCGATCCTAAGTGGATTTTAAGAAGTCTTGTTTAGAAATTTTTCTAGTTTCTTGGAAATGAACCCCAGAGGACACACTCCTTAATATTTTTTGGAAATTAATGTTTTATGAATTCCAAGTGATAGGTACCATGTGGTAGGGGTTTTCATAAAAAGGCTTTCTCCTATGAATCTTTCTTTCTTATTTGTTTTTTTGTTTAAAATAATTTTTTTGATCCTTATGAAACTATTCTAAATGATTAGAATTAATTGATGAAAAAAAATGATTTGTAGGAATTTTTATGCCTGTTTTTTTGTTTTGTTTGTATTTTATTGTTAAAGTTGGGTTTTTATTGATGAAACAACACTTTTAAAAGATTTTAATTGTGAAAATGGTGCCTCTTAGAGAGGGGGATAGCCCATTATAACATGTGAATTATGTGGGTAGTATGGGAAAGGAAATACTAGGTATAGTTATCCTCCATAGCATTGAATTTATATGAAAAAAATAACAAACCATTGGTATGGAAATGATACACATGTTGGTGATCTCCAATCCCCTATCTAAAGTTCTAGGTATGTAAGTGCACACCAAATTATTTTTCCTTGGTCATTTGACATATTAATATAAAAGAGATCCCTAACATTATATACCATAGGACTTTATACCATGGTGATAAATTGTTTTATTTTCATCTTGGTTATCGATTCATGTTTAAGAAATTTTTTGTATATATATGTGTCCATTTTAGATTTTTATGGAATATTTTATTTCCATGTTTTATTTGAAAATGTGAAAAAATATCTCATGACAATATTTTAAAAATATTTAAAAGTTGTTATACTTCTATTTTTATGTAAAACTATGAAAATATTATTCCCCTTTAACACCTATGGTTTCAAGATGATGATATATTTTTCAATATATTGATATTTTTAGTTTGTGAATTTATATTTTTATTTGTTAAAATAATTTACTTAAAATTATTTTAGCTATAATTTATGAATGATTTTTTAAAATGAAAAAAATTCTGGTCTTTCTTGGAATTAATCTCAAATTTGTGAAGAATTGGTCTTTTTACGAAAAATGAATGACACATGTTTTAAAGAGAATAACTAGAATCCTATCTTGTATCTATTTTTTCAAACTAGAATGTTATAGTTTTTATTTTAAAGGTTTATGCATTGTCTTAGTAGGTGGTGACCTATTATACTGTTTAGATCATGCCTATATAATTATAGGTATTGAAGGATGCTTGACTATAGTGGATGATCTTGGGTCTCTTGGTTCAGATGGTGGAGGTGTTTGTGGAACTACCTCACTTGCATATAGATATTGTGTAGCAGTTTTTTATCTTATTTAGTTCATCTTTGTATTGTTATTTTTCTCTAATTCCTTGTACTGCCTTACCATAAAACCTATTTATTCTAATATTTTCTATATGGATCTATCTTGTTATGATATGTAATCATTCAGAATATTCTTTTATTTATGATGTATCATAGGTTTTGTTTTTTTTTCTATTAAAATATCATAGTTTTATTATTATTGTTATGGGTTAGATCATTCCCAAAGGTAGTTCTTGGATTCCCATACACTTTTTTCCAGCCCATGGGGATTGGAAATTCCCTTTAGACCTTACTATGGGATGGCTTTGATGTCTATTTTAGGGATGACCTAGGATGGTTCATGACATTATTTGATCATGAAATTTGATCTTTGAAGATCAAATGGGAAGCATTATCTGAATTAATTTATCATTTATTTAAAATTCATGATTCTATAAATCTCAACATATCAATTTTTCCAATTTTTATTACTTTAAATTCATATGGTCTAAATATATATTCTCCCTTAGATTCTTATTATGAAATCAAAATCATATGATCTACATTTCTCTCAATGTTTGAAAACGAAACTCTAAGTCATATGATGATAGAATTCATATGATCTAGAATACGTTTATGAAACGAACTAAAATCCTAAACTACCTTTATATGGGTTGTTTTTTACCATTATGTGTAGTTTAGAAGACCCTCAAGTATCACCCTTTCCCCTAGGATAACCTTTACACAATTGTTTGTTATTATTATATAGCCTAGGTTTATCCTTTAATCAACTATTAAAATTTTCATATGAACCTCACACAACTAGTGTTTACTCTTATATAGGTCCCAATAATCTGAATTATTGAACAATTATTGAAAATAATCTAGATCATGGCTGTAACTCACTAATCCTTATAAAACCAACCTTGACTTAACCTATTTATAAATTGTCAATATTATTGAATAAAAATAAAACCATAATCCAATTGGGCTCAATAATCTCCCCCCTTCATATTTTCAGTTAATACCTCTTCCAAATTTCATAATTGATTTTTTTATTCTCTCACTTTATATTATCCCTTTTTGATAATAAATACAAAATTAATATAGGGAGTGTCTTATAACCTCAACTTCTTTCTTTAAAAATTTTAAACCTTCATCCCCCGTATCCAAACCTAAATTACATCTTGTCCCACCTAAGAAGAGTATTATACCGTATAAATTTATTATAAATGGTACTTTAGTTAAGAAACTCTAAGTCTATGTGGAAAAATACATTGAAAAAATAAATAGTTCATAACCAAGTTTTTTATGTTTTCCATAAACAACCAATCATGTGATATCATTCTTGAGGTTCTGAAGGATATTAAAATAACTGGGGTAGGGGTTTAATATGTTTTTATCTTTTTAAAAATTTCAGGATTTAAGAAATTCAATTTCGATAAATTAGAGTTATTTCCTTATCACCTTTTAATAAGATCACTTTTTAGAAAAAGCATGAATGTAAGAAAAGAACACATGATTTACAAGGTTCGACCAAACTGTGAGAACCCACATCCTTTCCATGGATACTCCCATGGGTCCATGTAAATTTACTATTAGAAATAATCGAATTCAAATTTTGAGCCAACTCCCATCGATATCCTTTTATATCCTGATAGGAATGATTATACCGACTCTTATCCATTTACAAATTTTTATTAAAAAATATAAGCCACAACAGAATATGAAACTTTTCAAATTATTCTTTAACAAAGGTTTATGGAGACCATCCGATCTTTCTATGTTTCATATTATCCATCTAAAATTTGTCTGTTTGGTTTGACTATGTTTGAAATTATTCTTTCTTTACATCTTAATGAATCCATGTCTTTTACAAACCCTGTATTCTACCTTTTTAATAAAAACTCTACTCCTCACTAACTCTTCTTGGAGATTCTTTATCCAATATTTCTCTATCCAGAACTCTTTAACATGAAACTCATTTTCGGTAGGAAAAACAACTCTGACATAGTTTTTACAGTGTATCCACATCTTGTCCCTATGAAAATTAACAAGTTTGATGTACTTTGTGGTCCTATTTATAGGTTATCTATAAAAATAAAATGTGGGAAACCAATTTCATTTTCTCTCTCAATGAAATTCATATATATAAATTTCATGCTAATTTGAATTTCATTCAAAATATTATCAACTATTCTCATGTATTATGGGGTATTCATGAATCTTCTATAATTCTACATTGTTTCAAACTTTCATTAAATTTCATTCAAATTAATGTTAAGGAATTCTAAAAACTTACTCACTTTCATATAGATGAAAAAACTAATTTAGAACAGCACAACACTAGCAATAATTTTTTATATATTTTTTTAGAAAATTCTATTCAGAAAATGTTTTTCAAGAGGATGTTTGTTCAGTGGAATCCCTTTCTTCAACAAAGAAATTCATAACTTCCTACAGTAATTTTTTCTGAAAAATGTTTTAATGGAAATATTTCAACAACTTTTCATCAATAAAAGTTCATCTAAACTTCTCTATCTGGTTGGACAATGTCTCCATTATATCTAGAAAACTATGTACAAAATTCCTTATAGAAATTTTGTCTGGTATTGTTTGTCCATAATTTTAATTCACTTTTATGATTTTTTATAACCTTTAGCTTTGATTCATATGATTAGAAACTTTTCTAGGAAATATTTTCTTAGTAAAAGTCCATCCAGAAAACCCCCCCTATAGAAACTCCTAAAACATCATAAATTTCTAGCATCATCCATCTTCATTGAATTTTCTTAAACTCCTTATATAAAATCTTTAATAAATTTCCTTAAACTCATCATGATAAAAAATTATGAATGATCAGCTTCATCATCATCACATTTCTACAAATTTTTTTAAATACAGCTTCAAGGTATTTATTCAATCCTTATAACATTAACTTTGTACAGATCAAGGATTCAACCTTTTAACAAAACTTTATACATATTGAAACTTAAAATTTACAACTGAAACTTTGTGCATCATGTAACTTATTGTCTAGAATGTCTATCCAGAAAATGTTTCTTCAATTCACATTTCATCTACTAACAAAGTACAAACATTTTAACAAAAAATTTATCTGGAAATTTTAACTTTAGAAACTTCAAAAATATGCACCTCTCTATTCTTCTTTAATCATCATCGCATATAATGACTCCTTTATGATGTTTTAAGAACATTAAATAACAAAATAACATCATCTCACTTATTAGAATGTTTCTTAACAAAGTAAGATTTCTAAATTTATCATTTTCTTATTTCTTCATCTCAAAAAAAATCTTAACTTCTATACTTTCAAAAAATTTTCCCCACAACAACTTTCTTAACTTCTAGAATTTATAAATTTCTTTACCTCACCAAATTTATTAACTCCCATAATTTCTAAATTATCTCCCTTTCATAATTTATAGAAATTTATGAATTTATACATTTATTAAACAATATTCTTTACTAGAAACTTTATATGAAAAGTTTGTTAACTTCAAAGAACTATTATTTCCCTATTTTATAGAAAAATTCTTTAACAAAAGTTAATTGTTAAAAAATACAAAAAATTTCTAGAAAAACATCAAAAACGATATTCAATATCCCCCATTTTATTTATTGACAACATTCATTAACAACATTTAACACTCATTATTTGTCATTAGTCATAATTTATAATAATTTATTTTGGTATCAAATCAAAATTTTCAACTTTTACCCAAGCACCACCTTTCTTATAAAGTAGTGCATTGAAACCACATTTCTGGATAAATAATGTTATTGAATGAATTTCATCCCTAAATGATAAGAAAATGTCTGTCCGTGTTAAGATAAAATCCCCCTCACTTTGATCATTTCTATTTCATTAAAACTCTATTTTTTCACTCTCCCTATATTTATACACTCACCAATTTTATGATAATCATAACTTCAAATTCATTGCATAAATAAATTTAAAAACTTATTATAGAGTATTTAATTTCTATACCAATTTATCAACATAATACAAAGCACAGTGGGGGTACTCTCCATAATATGTTTAGGAAGTCTTTGGTAGAATCTAAACATGAAGTTGCTACATCAATTCCACAAATCTCTCCCTTGGCATAATTTTAGTGAAAACATCTGAATTTTTTTATTTTATAGAAATATACCCCCACATAACATGTCCTCCATCATATTTCTCTTTTATGAATTGATACTTAATATCAATGTTCTTGTATCTTGAGTTTTGTACCAAATTTTTAGAAATATCAACAACACTTCGATTATTAAAAAGTATCTTTAATAGTATAGAAACATTCACTTTTAAATCTTCCATCTGAAATTTCATATAAAATATTTGAGTAAAAGATTGTGTAGGAGAAAAATATTCTGATTCAACTATGGTCAAAGTTTCTAAAATATATTTCTTACTTTTCCAACTCATACAACATTCTCCTAAGAAGAATATTCTCAGTGAAGTTGATTTTCTGTGATTTTAATATCAAGCATAATCAACATCAGTATAACAATGAATGTTCCAATCAAAACTTATTTTTTACATTATCCCATATAATTTTATTCCTTTAACATATCTCATAATTATCTTTACTTCCAATATATGAGATTATTTTGGATCACTTTGATATCTGGAACATAAACTCACAACCAAAACAATATCAGGTCTTGATGTAAGGAAATGAAAAAATCCTTTCAGTTTCTATTTTTTCTTCTAATTTTCCTTTTTTAGATTTCATATTTAGTCAACTTTGTGCTCATTAAAATCATTGTAGAAACTTATTTATAATCTACCATGAAAAACTTTTATAACAACTCTTTGGTGTACTTTTATTAAGATAGGAAAATGTATTTTTCATTTTATTGAACTTGTAACCCTAGAAATAAAGTTAATTCTCCTAACATTGGCATATCAAAATTCTTCTCTATTTATTTATACAATTCTTTATAAACATTTTATTTATCCACAAAAATATATCATACACATAAAAATTGAAATTAAGGTACATGAATCTACTTCTTTCACATACAATTTTTTATCCACTTTTCCTTTATAAAAATTAAAAATTTTCAGAAAAATATCAGGTTTGGAGTACTAGTTACATGGATCTTGTTTTAAACCATACACGGATTTAGTTAATTCACAAATATTTATTCAATCATTATCAAGTATAAAACCACAAGGTTTCTAAATGGATACTTCTTATACAGTCTCACCATTTAATAAAGACAACTTTATATCCATATGATAAAATTTTTAACCTCGATGTGTAGTTACTAAAAATAACATTATAATGGTTTATAATCTTGAAATTGAGACAAAATTTTATTCTGAGTCTAAAAATTCTACCAATTCATAACATTTACAAACAATTCATTCTTTATTTCTTGAAAAGTATCCATGTTCATTAAACTTGTTTTTGTACACTGATTTTGTTCCAATATCATTTTTATCTGACGGATGTGGAATGAGTTACCACATTTAATTTTTCTCAATTTGAGTAAACTCATTATTCATTTCATTCACCCATTATTTTTGTTTTATTCCTTCTGAAAATGATTCTAGTTTAATATGTGAAATGAGTGATGTCTAATTTTCTAATATCAATATTCATTTAGTCTAAATCAAAATTTTTTAATTTTCAAGTAAGTTTTTAGTTTTGACATTTTTATATAGGGTAGTAAAATTCAACATTTTTTTCCATATTTACTTTCCTCATCACATGACTCATCTTACTCTTGATATATCTATTTTGGATCACTTTCACTTTCTTTGGAAATCTTCAGTTTTTCATCCTCAACATTTTCAACATCCTTTGTTAACGAATGTGGATTTTCAATAAATTTCACATCATAGGATTCTACTAACATTTTTATATGTTTGTTCTAATATTTATAACTTCTTCCATTGGGTGAACATCCCATGAAAGTTCCTTTTTCAAAATTTTCATCAAATTTTCCAAGACCTACATTTTTTTAGTAAACATGGACTTCCAAAAAAATGAAATATTTCATGGATGATTCTTTGTTTTACCACATTTAATAGGAAGTCTTTCCTGACTCAGGCCTTAACAAACTTTTTTTCCTTTTGTATATTAGTACTAATTAATTCTCTCCAGTATAAAAATTAAATGTTTGTACTCTTCCAATATGTCTCTTATCATTTCCACCAAAGTTCTATTTTTCCTCTCTGTAACTCCATTTTTTGAAGGGTGTATGGAGCACTATATTAATATTTTATTCCATGTTTCTTTATATAAGTTTCAAAAAAATGAATTTTAATTCTGTACCATTATCATTTATCATTTTTTTATAGAAACCCCCATCTATCACTCAACATATCTTCTAAAATATCTAAACATTTCTACAACCTCTGATTTATGTTTCATAAACATGACTTTGGTCATCTCAGTGAAATCATCCATAATAGTGATAAATTAAAAAAATCTATTTTTATTGATTAATGTGTCATCATTCCACAAAGATATGAGTGAATAATCTCAAGAGGTCTAGTATATTGAATTTATACTTTATTACGGTTTTTACTAATCGTATTTATTTTCTAACAAGTTATACAAACATCGCATTCTCTTCTTCTTAGTGTTGTTATATTTAATAAAACATTAACTTTAGAAAAAAGTTCACACTTTTCTACCCAATATGTCCAAGTATGTGATGCCACAACTTATTCTCATCTTTATCACTCATGTAATATGAGTGATTAGTTGAAAGTATATATAAATATATATATTGGATACATTTATTAAAATTTTTATTTATGAACTATTCAATAATTAACTAGGTTTTGGTATGTTTTTTTAGGATTTAAGAATTCCGTACTTAAAAGAAGAAATGCTGAAAAGGTTCTCAAAATAGGCTTTACATGTCGTGTGTCACATACATGATGTGTATACCTCATTCATAGTATGCCTACAAGGCCACATACCAACCCATAAAGCACTTTCATGAAGTGAAACCAATACAAAAAATTTAAATCCATTGAATGAAATATAGATTTCAAAAACTAGAATCCCAAAAAAGGTTAATTTCATACACAATGTGCAAGGATTGCATGACATGAAAGTTTCAAGGGCACACCTGGTCAAAGATATGAATGGATTATTTATTGGGAAATGTGGATCTCAACTAAATTACATGAAAACAACTTATATGACATGTGGATATTGGGATCCAAGTCACTTTATCCAGTACATGACATGTAGGACTTAAAAATCATGTACTTATTGGGGTTATTAATATTTCCATTACACTCAATGTACAAAATCTTTGCACTTTTATTTTCTATATCTTTTTCTTCCAATGTTCCTTCTATTTCTCACCTTTTTTCATTACAAAAAATATTTATTTTATTAATTTTATTATTTTATTTAATCTCTAATAGTTTTTAATAATACCTTTCATGTTATTCATATGTTGTAATACCAATTTAGTTTCCAATACTCATTTCCATCACTGCCTATCTTTATTGATTAATTATTGCATCATTCTTCATACATTCTTCATTAGTATTAGGTTTTTGATTGTTTATTAATTGTTTTGATACTGTATTTCTCATTATTCATTGTTTCTTCATTCAAATTCAGTTCTTGGTTAGATTTTCATAACATCCAATTGTTTGATATTGATTCTTTCTTATTTAATCATGGATTGTCTCTTTATCAATTTTTTTATGATGATTCACAACAAGATTAATACTTCCTTGATTTTGATCAACATTATCATGCATAACTAATTCATCTAGGGTTAGGGGTTTAGAGTAAGGGTGTTTTTGAACCAAATGTATCTTTTTATTGAACCTTGGTAACCATATGGCTAGTAGTTAGTTTCAAAAAAATTATCATATTCTTTCACACAACCGTGTCCATGGGAAATACGGTTGAATGAACCTAACCAAATTGAAGTTTAGGTAGTCTATAGACATTATCTAGTAACATTTATTGCATAAAATCCAAGCATAATTCACTTAGTTTTTCAATTATACCCTAAAAATGGGATAGCTACAACATAGGTATATCAAATTGGTTTGAATAAAACCATTTGGTGACTTTTGCACTGCTTCGTAGCCTACACCATTCGACCATTCCAAGTTAAATCTAGGATTATCTTTTTTCAAGAACCCTAAAATTGACGCTGATCACTTCCTTTAATATATTTCTTAAAAATCCAATTTATATTGTCTTAGTTATAACCCAAACTTTAAGAGTGATAGTGAAGAATCCTTCTAATGGTTTTGTTTGATTTGTTGCTAACCATCCAGTAGTCTTCATGGGATCGACCCCATACCACCACTTTACTATGCCCCTATAGTAAGGGTATTTTGGGATTATAAATTCTAATATGATATCAGCCCGTGTGAATTCAATAATGTGTGAGTGAGAGTCAAATTTTGGATCTATTTTAAGGGACAATTGTTACTTAGGTATAGTAACTATTGGATCGAACCTTAGATCACCTCACCCTACCCCTTTCTTATTTTTTCCTTTCCAATTTCTTTTTTATATTTTTTCCATTTCAAGAACACTTGTGTCTTATTTTTATTTCTCTATTTCTCTCTCTTTATCTTCTTAGCTAGTGCATGTGTTAGGGACTCTTGACCTGCTCAAGAATCCTGGATGCTGAAGAATAAATTCTTTTCGATCCTGAGATAGATAGAACCATCATTGCACACTAACACTTTTCAATGGAAGATCATAACAATCGTGCACCGCCACCCCTAAATAACCCCCAATATGTGACACCTAACAATCAAGGTGAGTGACCAGTGCTATAGGATCACACCATTATGGACTCTGGTTTACTATCCATGAGTGGAGCTACCCCCAGCAATGTGTGCCCTCCAATTCTGGTGCACAATTTTGAAATTAAACCTGAATTCATTCAAATGATACAAAATATGGGGATAATTAAGTGGGATTAAAAGTGAAGGCCCCCATGATCACATATAAAATTTCATAGAGGTTTTCGATACCTTTCATAAAAATGGTGTTTCTTTTGATGAAATAATACTTCTAGTATTCACTTTCTCCTTGTATGATTGAGTCATGGACTAGCCAAAAAGTCAACATCACAAGTAAATCATAAATTGGTAAAATTATATATGAAATTATTATACAAATACTTCCCACCAATCCAGACATGGATTATCTAATGTATAATTTAAAACATTAGCCATGAATATGAAGAATCAACATGGGAAACATGGGATAGATTCAAGGAGTTTACATGAAAGTGCCCACATCATAGACTAAATGTGTGGCTTTAACATCATAAATTCTATCAATGACTCTAACCTTATATATGAACTGTAGTAAATGCCACTGCAGATGGAGGACTCATGATCAAGATTCCATAAGACGACCAAGTAATTTTATATGAATTCTGTTACAATTCCAGTCTGTGGAAAAGTGATTGAGGACTACCCCGGTGTGGAATTCATCAGGTTGAAAATACCACCTACCTTGACGCTCAAGTAGAGTCTATAACCAAGAATATGGAATCATTTCAATTACCTGATATTCCGCCACACCCTCCTTCTCCAATAATATAAATTCAATCTTGTGAGATGTGTGGAGTCCCACACTAATACCAAGATTGCAGGGAATAGATGGAAGAGACCCAAACTTAATATTGTAATTATATTAATTACAATCAACAAGGCCAACAGTAGCAGCAGGCCCAATAATAAAAAAATTAGATAAAATGCAAATATAGGCTATCTTATCTACATTAGCGAAATCAAGGTTATTTTTAGAAGATGAGTGGAATGTTACCTCAAAGGAATCAAGGACTACCTCGGTACCCACCACAAGTTCCAGCTCCGCAACCATAATAGAAATTCTAATAAAATTTGCATACAACATAACAATATCCACCATCACCACATGAGAAATTATAGTAAGATCCACCAAGAAATCCACCACAAGACCAACCTAACCAACCCAATATTGAATACATTCTCACTACCTTCATGAAAAAAAGCATTCCAAAGGATGAAAACCTAGGAAACAATGATAAAAAACAACAAGGTTGCACTACACGACCTATAACATCAAATGAGATAGATTTCAAGGACCTTATCTTATTGTTTATTAGGTACTCTTCCTAGTAATACTGAGGATCGTACGATGGAAGAGTCTAAGGCTATAATTTTTAAAGGTGAAAATGTGATGGATCTTCATAAACCATGAAGAGTTAAGGAAAATTAGTTAATAAAATGATATTAAGATAATCATGAGACAACTCAGAAGGTAAAACCATCTTAGGAAGCTTCAGTTGAAGAACAACCTAAAAAGGATGATGACTATGTAGCGCCACCTATATACAAGACACCTCTCACCTTTCATGAATGAATAAAAACAAGGAAAAAATGAGGTGAAATTTTAAAAAATTATTGAGTTGGTTTAACAATTGAATATGAATTTCCCTTATGTTGAGGATATTACACATGTATTTGCATATCCATAATTATTTGAAAAAAATCTCCTGAGTAAAAAGAAAATTAATGAATTCAGAATTATCTCTCTGACTGAATAATTCTCCACATTTATTTAAAGGAAACTACCTATAAAGGTGAGAGACCCTAGAAGTTACTCAATTCCATGAATTATTTGGGACATATACTTTTGAAAAGGGATTATGCGATCTGGGCACAAGTATCAATATAATTAGTATGAGTTTATATAAGAAGATGGGATCAAATAAATGAAGACAATAAGGATGACACCCCAACTTACTAACCACTCATTCAAGTACCCTCACAGACTACTATAAGATGTCTTAGTAAATATTAAAAATTTAATTATCCCCACTAAATTCCTTATTATAGATATAGATGAAGAATATGATATCCCCCTTATTCTTGGAAGACCATTTCTCACCACTAGATAGGAAATTATTGATGTGAACCTCAAAATATTGATTTTTAGAATGGGTGAAGATAATGATGTTTTTAATGTGGATAATGAAGTTAATAAAAGAAACATGTTGAAAAATTATCAATCCAATTATCCTGATAATAAAAATAAGATAATACAAAAATTGAAAACAATAATGAGATACCACCTACTATTGACATGGGACCCAGTGCTAATAACGATGTGAATTGCACTACAACTCTAACAAGACAGGTCAACCCACCTTTCAACCCCTCTATTTTCAAGAATATATTAGAAAATAGAAAAAACACAAAACTAAAGTCTTCTACTTTTAAAAATATCCATCTCTAGAAAATAAATAAATCACCGATAGGGAGGCAACCCAATGTCAGTTTAATAGGATAGGATATCATATTTTAGTATTTAGGGTAGTTTATATGGATTCTAGAAATACGTTGAGAAAACCTGATGTGAATGGGAATAAAATGAATCCATACATGTTGTGTAACTGGTACGTGACAAGCAGAAGTCGGGTAGAAGAAAAAAATTCTAAACTCATGATTTTCACATTGTTTATTCAATACATGATGCGTAATTTTTGAGGTTGGATTTTTATATACCATGAACCTAGGGTTCCTACCCAAACTCATCCTTCCCTCCCTCCACCGCACAATCCCCCCTCCTAATATACCTCCTGGACGACCATGACCCTCTCTCTTGTTATCCCTACTCTATCCCTTTGAGGTCCATCACACACACCCAATACCCCCTTACCTCCCTCTATTACTTCCCTACCGTTGTCCACATATCCTCTTCATCTAATCCTATCTTATCCCACCCCTTTTTCTTCATCCATCATGGCACAAAAAACACTATCCACACCCTTATTGTCGACCATATGCCTGAGCCTGAGGACACACCCCATCCACCAAAGTGGAAGATGACCAAACCTCCACCACCACCCATAGATATATCCTTCTGATCTTATTCTTCATCCACTACATCCACTTACACTTAAAGTGACTCCAAATCCTCCTATAGTGGATCTTATGGTCATGAACATCCCCAAATTCATCCTTGCCTCCACATTTCAAACCCTACACACTATGTTTGGTTGGTAAACTTACAGGCCAAGACCATAAGGACCAACAAAACAATGTACCTCACTATCTTGGAGCACATTCACATCCACCATGAGGTCTATATACTCATTGACCACCTGTACCAAACCTTTATCACACAGGTGTGGGGGGATATATAAAGGGAGATCTTCCTCAAGTCCATTACCATATTTGAGATAGGGATTGACTTTTTCCATTTCAAATCAGAGGAATTCCATGGGATCTAAGCCTAACATATTTCATAGTTGGACTTGGAATTTATTCAGATGAGTTTATCCCCTCCCCCATGTCTCCTACTTTCCATCCCTAGCATAACAATGTTGAAGAGGCACAACTTTGTCATAAGATCTCCAGATACCACGAGAGTATATAAAACCCTTGTACCTTGAAGAGTACAACATTCTGAGGTGAATCCCATTGGATCCTGTGTAGGGATCTCACTCATGCTTGAATGGCACATGGCAATTCCCATAGTGGGGTTAGTTAGATCGAGGAACTCATTGTTTCTTCAGCCATGGGTGGCCTCATCATAAACATGGATAGAAATTTTGGTGAATTCTATAGGTTGTTAAGGTAATTTACTGAAGACACTTTGATGGGTAGATCAATCATCATCCATTTTTTCAGACATTCAGGTGCCTTTAAGGCTGCTCGGCCCCACACATCTCTTGTTCATATAGAGGGAATCTATATTTTGCTTCTCCATAAGAAATTTATTCTCACAAAAGATTTTTTTGTCAACCGTTGGGTGAAAACATACATAGAGGATGCTGATAAGGCTCCCACTCATCATTTTGATGACCCTCTAGCCTCCCTATCCTCCCAACATCATGTTGTTACAACCCCTCCACATACCACTATCCACTACATCTTCCCACCCACAACCTATAGAAAACCCTTCATACTCCTCCATTCCCTCACCAACTCTTACCCAGATAGACCTACCCTATGACCTAATAGAACCTAGGGCCTAGTATGATTTTTTGATAGATAATTCCCAACAGAGTAAGGGACCAGCCCTTCCATTATCTTCTAGGGTACCATTCATCGACCCTACCACCAGATAAATGATAACAATATAGATTGTTAAATCTCTGCCACCTTCCACCATGATCACTCCTAGTATATTGAAACCCACTAAAGTATTTGATCCTCTATCCCCTTCCTCTATAGATGATATTGATATGATGGGCCAACTATCGGCACCCTTTATTTGGGAGAGTACTCTAGATGACGAGCTTGATGACCTTGATTATAATTCTTAGTTTCTCATTTACCCTTCCCATGTTTTTGTACTATGTTTGGGTGATCACTTTTTATACAACTTGTATTCAACTCTGCATGATGTATCATTTATCTATTTATATACATGGGATATAATTTTTTTCTTCACTGTTGGTTGGATTATTTTTTATTTAATTACTATATTACATTATCCATGTATAGTTATTATGCATCATCCATGGTCATTGATGTGCCTAATCATTTACCATCTTCCCTTCTACATTGAATGTCTCAGAATCTTGATGACGTCGAGAAATAACTAGAGGAACTATCATTAGAAATCCATGCTCTGCAGAGGTCCCCACCATGACAGGAACAAATTCATTTCTTAACAAATGGGATTCATGATCAGTATACTCCTAGGGATGTTAACACTGCCAGACCCACGATCTAATATTATTTTTTTTGCATATTTCTCGAGATACACCTGAGTCAGGTAAACCTATCAAAACATTCCTTAAGATATTATTGAGGATATAATTGAAAAAAATCAATTTTAATATGATTCATACATTATCTGTTGAACCACTTTTTCTTGAGACCCTCCTTACATCTTTCCTTCTTTAGAAAATATTTTTGGTTAATAAACTTTTTAGGATAGAGCCATTACAAGATGATTATCCCTTCCTACCCTATGCTTGGTATTATTCATGACTATCCTTTGAACAAGTGTGGGGGGATTTTCAGTAGATGAACATGAGATGTTGTTATTGAGGAGATATACTATAGATTTTCAACCAAAATGATATGATATGATTTATGATTACTCTTGTAATTTTACATATACCCTATTACTTTAAAAAAAGAAAAATAAATAAAAATAAATAAAAATATATCAGGGTTTTTATTAGAAAGGTCAAAAATCACCATTTACATAAAATTGAATCTTCTGAGAGATCATATGTGGTTAGGGGGTGGATGTGATATCTCTCTTGAACTTGAATTTCAAAAAAATAAATAAAAGAAAAAGAAAGGAGTAGGGTACATTTTTTATACTTACATTCTATATTCATGGAACCACGTTGAAGTACATGATATCATGGACACCTTTTGATCTTATAAGAGTCACTTGATTTCTTTGTCTATGTTTATCATGCATTATACTTTAGATCTTACACTTCTTTTGATCTTTATTTTAACTTTCTACCCTCCTTCCCTTGGCCATAGATTCATTTGAACCCTTTTTTCGAATCCCTCATGATTGATTTTTTATTTTGCTTTATGAAGTGGAGATGATAAAACCAATTAAAACATATTATTTGGAACATATATTTAGGGTATGAGCATAAATCTAGTAAAATTTTTCCTTGAGTAATGAGAAAAAAATTGATTATGAGTAAATTTCAAAATGGTTATATAATTTTAGGAATTTTTGTGAAATTTTAATTAAAAGAATAAAGAATTTGAATAAAAATAACTTAACTATGAAGAATGACTGATTTTTCTATAGGATTGATTCTGGATGATTGAATTTTTTTTCTTTCACTTAGTTTTATTTTCGTAGTTGTAATGAATGTTTCTAATTTTAATTTTTTTCTTTTGGAATCCTTGTTGACATGATTTTTTCTTGAGGAAAATCAATTATTAAAGTGTGGGGGAATTTAATTAGCTTAACTTATATATACATTTTGTATAAATTTATTTAATTTTTATTCCGGAATTATTTGATAATTAAATTTATTTTTGGTTAGTTTTTGTAGGAATTAGGAATTCTAGAAATAATGGAATATATGTTGAAAAAGTAAAAAAAATCAGGCTTTACATGAAATATATCACATACAAGATGTGGATATCTCATTCAAAGCATGCCTACAAGGCTGTGGACTAACCCATGAAGTAATAGCATAATATGAATACAATAAAGAGCGTGTAAATTCATTACACGATGTACAACTTTCAAAAATCAGAATCCCACCAAAAGTGAATTTCATACACGACATGCAAGGATTGCATGAAGTAAAAGTTTCAAGGGCGTACTCGGTGAAAGATATGAATGGATTATTCGGTGGGAAATTTGTATCTCAACTACACATAATGAACCCAGCATACATGATGATATCGGGATCTAAGTCACTTAATATAGTACATGATGTGCTAGACCTGCATGTCGTGTACTTCTCAGGCCTATTAATATTTCCAACACCCTCTACGCATAGGGGATTCACACTTATTTTCTCTCTAATTTTCTTCCATTCTTCCTTCTATTTTTTATATTTTTTACATTCCAAAAATATATTTATTTCAGTCCTTTTATTGTTTTATTGAATATTTGCGAGGTTTTTACCCTTCCTTTCCTATTTTCATCCACTGTAATCACGATTTCATTTATGATGGTTATTTTCATTATTTCTTACCACTCTTAATATAATCTCTTATAATTATTCTTACAGTCTTCATTAGCTATAAGTTTCTAATTTTTTTCTTAATTTTTTTTTTATTTTGGATTTCTAATTATTAATTTTTTCATCATACAAAGTTAGTTCCTGGTTATATTTTTATTTATTCCTACTATTTGATATTGATTCATGTTTTTTTAATCATAGATTGTATCTTTTGAATCTAATTTATGATTATCCACACCATGATTAATACTTCATTTCTTTTGATCATCAATTCCATGCATGACTTATCCATACAGGGTTAGGGGTTGATAATAGGTGTGTTTTTGAAACTAATGAATCTTTATATTGAACCTTGGTAACCCTGTGAATAGTAATTTGGTTGATAGTAATTGTTCATCACATTCTTTTGCAAAACCTTGTCCATGGAAAGTATAGTTGAATGAAACTAACCTATTTGAAGTTGAGAAAGTCTATGAACATTATCATGTGACACTTTAGACATATAATCCAAATATAATTCACTTATGTTTTTGGATATACCTTTTCTATGGGATATCCACCGTATAAGTAGATCCAATTGGCTTGACCAAATCCAGTTAGAGATCTTTGCACCACTTCATAGCCTATACCATAGGACCGTTCCAAGTTAAATCTAGGATTATCTTTTGTTAAGAACCCTAAAATTGAACTTGATCACTTCCTTTAATATCTTCCTCAAAACTACAAACTAAATAGTATTTTTTAAGACCCAAACATGAAGAGTAAAAGTGAGGAATCCTTCCAAGGGTTTTTTTTGATTGGATTATGAACTACCAATAGTATTAATGGGATTAACCTCATACTGCCAATTTAATATGCCCTTGCAGTAAGTGTAGTTTTGGACTATAAATTATAATCTGATCTTAGCCCACGTGAATTAAATGACACGTGTTAGTGAGCCAATGAGTCACCAAGTTCCCCAATCTGAAAAAGACTTCCAATAGTTATTTATCCTCTTGTATCAAGTTTTCCTTCTTCTACACATCTATTTATGAAAGAATATTTTTTGAATATCACTTCTTTTCCATCATTACAAAGTTATATCACACTAAAAAGGTTTTTCTTGGGCACATCAACAAATATAACATCCTTATATTTTAGTTTTTGAGGTTTTATCTCAGTGGTTATTCTTCCTCTAATTTTTAAGTAACTATAATTTCTATAAGTAACTACAACCCCATAAAAATTATCAATATCTTTAAATATTTCTACAACTTTTTTCATGTGTGAGGAACAAACACTATCAATATTCCATGGTTTGTTCTTTTTTACTTTCTTTTAGAGTTTTCTTGACACCAAAATCTATTTCTTCAACTTTCTTATTTCAATAATCCTTTTATTTTCTAGAATGGGAAATTTGGCCTAGAATTGTAGTAATAAATTATTCTGTAAAGTTTCTTGGTTGATCACATATTCCACAAAATTCCTCTAGGAAATCAAATTTATTTTTTGTTCATGATTTTATAACATCATGATATTTCACTTTTCATAATTTCAATAGCTTAGTAAATCTACTCCTTCAGCTTCCACCATTTCTTCACCTTTGTTCATACTGCTTCCATAGAAGTGAAATTTTATACCAATAGTTGTAAGCTATATAAAAATAAAATACACAACACTAAAAAAAACCATCACATCTTGGTTTTCTATAGAATTATGATTTCTATCTTTATAACGTTTATTGAGGTTTATAACTTATTTATTTTCTTACTTTCTCTAGGCATGGTCTATCTTTCCTACGAAGTTAATTTTCATCTTTTATGGATACGATAAGTTTCTCACTTCCCTTATAAACCTAAGTTTTCCTAAAACATTTCTTAACACTTGAAATGTAATAAAATTTATATGAACTTTTACATTTAGTGGGTGAATATTTAACCTAATTCATAGAGTGAGTTTCTTCTAAAGATTTAAATGATTTAGTTTTTACTTCTAAATCCTTGTGGAATTTTTTTTCAACATTCTTACAGTAATTTGTGCCTCAAGGACTCTTGATTGAGTTCTTTTTAACTTAATATTCCATTTCTACCAACTTCTAAATGAGGTATTCAACCATCATTCCAAATTCATAAATTCCCAGTTTGTAGTTTAATATTTATGGGATGTACTCTTATTCTTTCTTAAGAACATATTTTCTTCTTTTAACAACTTTTCTACATTATTTATTCCTTATTCTACTTTATTTCTTGAGATTTTTGGTTTTATTCATTACATGTTACAAGATATAATATGATATGATACTCTCTATAAGATTATTCACTACCTCATTATTATTCACTATTTAAAAAATCTTCTTTTTTATCAATATTCACAAAAAAATGTTCTCATTCATTCTAAAATTTCATATTTTGATGAATCAATATCATCTAAGTCAGAATAAAATTTTTTACTCAACATTATTATTTTGTTTCATGTGAACTTTTACTTTTATCTAGTGTACTTATTTTCTTCCTAAAAAGTTTTTTTAGCTTTTTCCATCAGGTCTCTTCTTTCGTATGATCTTTGAATTAACTAATTTTTTTAGGGAAATTCATAGAAAATTTTCTGATACCACCACAATAAAAACATTTGTGGGTAGTTTTTTCTCCATACTTCACTCTTCTTCTTCTATAATTCTTTGAGATAGGAGTCATGATTATTTTTCATTGAACTAATCATCCTCCATGTCTTCAGAATCAAAAGGATCAATATCTTCATCATATTGAATTTTCATCTTTCTCATTGATTCATAAGTTATTTCATTATTTATCTTCTTTTTGAATGTTGGATATTTTCTCATTTCATCAGAAACAAGAAAGTTATGAAATTGTAGAATATTCCAAGACATATTTGAATCCTCTAATGTTGGATGAAAGTTCATTCACTCTTTTTAGGTACTCATCAATAGTTTCTTTATATCTCATTCTTATGTCATTAAACTTTCTATTCCATATTTTTAGCTTTACTTCCTTCACTTTAGTGTTTCATTATAAATTACAATCAAATTTCACACATTATATTTACTTTTATGATACCCAATTCCTTTATGTAAACATTTTATGAAAAAGAAATAAGAATAAAATTTCTAGCATTTCTATCAACTTTAATATTTCTCTTTTTAGTAAAATTCATGAGATAATCTTTCTCAATGCATGGAAACCCAATAGTTTCTACATTTGAAACCTCCAAGAAGAGATATATAAGTTAGGGTGTCATTTTTTTCTATCCATGATAATTTTTCCATAAAATATAGGAATACCTCTACTATTTACATAATAATGTTTTTAAATGTTATATATTTTATAGGGGAAACTACTCTAATAACAATTGAAGTTCATAAGGATCATAAAACAAATGAGAGGGGGAGTTGAATCAGTTGTTATCATTTTAAAAATTTATAGATTTGAGAAACATTACAACTATAACTTGTTAGAGTTATTTCCTAATCACCTTTTAGTAAACTCAAATGCATGAAAAATTAGTAAAGTAATAAAATAAAAAAAATATTTAAAAGGTTTTTCCTCAGTGTGAGAACATATATCCTTGTTATGACCACTCTCGTGGGTCTATACAAATTCAATATTTGAAATAAGTGAATAAAACTGTTCATCTAACTCTCATTGGTCTCATTCTATCTCCCAATAAGGATAATTATGCTGAATCCCATCAGTTTAAAAAAAAATCTTACAAATTTAGATACAATATAAAATATTAATCTTTACAAAGTATTATATAATATAGGTTTATCGAGAATATTTCTCCGATCATCCTATATTCAATCTTCTCTACCTAGATTCATCTAGTGTACCTAAATTTGGAGTTATTCATTATTTGTAACTCAATAAATTTATGCCTTTTACAAACTCTAAATTATACAGGATTAATGAAAACTTTAAACCTCACTAACTCTTTTGGAATATTCTCTTGCTGATCTTTTTCTATCTATAATTATTTAACTCCAAACTCAACTTTGGTTGGAAGCTCAACTCTCACACAGTTTATGTAGTGTATCATCATTTTTCCCCTCTAAAAAGTAAAAAATTA
Organism: Viscum album; assembly: GCA_963277665.1. Classification (NCBI taxonomy): domain Eukaryota; kingdom Viridiplantae; phylum Streptophyta; class Magnoliopsida; order Santalales; family Viscaceae; genus Viscum; species Viscum album. The sequence continues at coordinate 1,962,811,258 of OY728155.1, read as the reverse complement.
TGATGTAATTTTTACTCCTATTTATAGTTTCTATTGAAAAAAATAGGTGGTAAACCAATTTCATTTTCCCTTTCAGTGAAATTCATAAATTTTAATTTCACACTCATTTCAATTTTAGTCAAACACTTCTCAACTATTCTCAGGTATTCTGGGGTCTTCATGAATCTTCAAGAATTATCTATCATTTAAAAATTCCTCTGAATTTTCTTATAATCTATGCTAAGGAATTATACAAAACATCCCCACATTTAGCTAGATAAAAACACCAATTGATACCAAAACATCATTGTTACAAAATTTCTAAAAATTCTTCTTAGAAAAGTCTATCTGGAAAGTATATGTTCAAAGGATGTTCATTTTAGGGAATACATTTCATTAATAGAAAATTTCATAAATTCTTATAAACTTTTTTCTAGAAAAATTTTGTCTCAAAATTGTTTAACAAATTTTTATCCATAATTTTTTCCCAAACTTCTCTGTTTGGATGATCAACATCTCTATTACATCCATAAATCTGTGTGTGAACTTCCTTTTAGAAATTTCATCCCATAATGTTTGTCTTGAATATAATTTAACTTATATGATCTTCCACAATCTTAAACTTTTATCCTTCATACTAGAAACCTTCTGAAGTCATATTTTCTTATGAAAAATCTATTATGAAACCTCTAAAGCTTCATGAAACTCTATCATCCACTATCTTTACTAAGTTTCCTTAAAATCAATGTTCAGGAACCTTATAAAATTTACTTAAACTCAACATGATAAAAAACTAAAAAATATCATCTTTATAATTATCAAATTTCAATGAATATCGTTAAACATGGGTTCTATGATTTTTTTTTCAATCCTTATAACATAAACTTTGTGCAGCCTGAGACTTCAACTATGTAACTCAACTTCAAAAATCTTGAAAATTCAGATTTTCAATGACAACAAAAAAACGTGTAACTTCTTGTCTGGGATGTCTGTTCAAAAATTTTTTGTCCAATTCAATATAGATCCTCTGAAAATGTACAATATTTCAAACTAAAAGATCATCGAGAAATTTAAACTTTAAAAACTCCATAAATATACACTTCTATTTTCCTCTTTAATCTTCAGTTCATATCATGACTTCTTCATGATGTTTTAGGAACTTGAAAGAACCACACAACATCATATAACTTATAATATGTTTTCTTAACAATGTAAAATTTCTATCATCAGGAATTTATTACTTTCTTCATCTCAACAACTTTGTTAACGTCTAGAATTTATGACTTTATTCACCTCAAAAAATTTCTTAACTTATAGATTTTATAACTTTCATCACCTCAACAACATTATTAATTCAAATAAATTATTAAATATCTACATTCCATTATATTCAAAACATTATTCTTCTCCATCAACTTCATAACAAAATATTTTATAACTTCTAGAAACACTTCTTTTCCAATTTTACGAAAACATTCTTTAATAAAAGTCAGTTTTCAAATAATACAAAACATTGTTAGAAACACATCACAAAGGATATTCAATTCTCATATTATTATTTTTTTAAGTTTATAAAGATAAATATATCAAATAATTTTTCTATTTAATCTTTTTAGAAAAACATATAAAAATAAGTTGTGAATGACACATAAAATCTCCATTTTCCATCTTTTTATCTACCATAAATCCATTCTTTTAGTCGTATTTGATACAATAAAAATAAGGGTTGAACATATGATTTAATACCTTGTTCTTGAGTTTTTATAGAGATTTAAAGAATTTATTTCACTCAATATTCTCATTAAATTCCTTTTACTTTAACACACAAAAAATTAGGGAACAATAAGTTTCCTCTTTGTTATGGAGAAGTGATAATGAGATTGAGAGTTTCTTCTCAACCTAGGACACACTTTCCTTAAAACCATGTCACTTATTTCCCTATTTAAATTATTAATAACTTTCTTACTCACCTTATTTTATTGAACTGATTCTTTATGTGAATCCTTTTCCTTTTACTAAAATCTTTTATTCTGTTCTTAGAGAGGACACATCTCTCACAAAACCATTTTTAAACATTCAAATTTGTATCTATGGAGAGATTTTTATCATGTTCAGATTATTTTTGTAATCTATCTTAATTTACTATATCTATTTCAATTATCTTATCTTTATCTATTTTTTTTATAAAATTACAACTAATCATGCGATATAGTTAATAATTGTTTCTTAACATTCTTATCCTCTTGGGGTTTCTCACATGTTCTTCTACTAGCCTCAGTAAGATTTGAATTTCCACTCCATCTGTTATAAAATTCCATACCTTTATTTTCACTTCATACCTTATAAAAATCCATCCCTTTACATATATAGTGAAATCCTTCCAGTTTTTTAGTCATTCATATCTCACACTCAGGACCTTTTTTATACAACTACTATAAACCTCTCTTAAATATCCATATCCTTTTTAGGAGAATAGATTTGAGGAATTCTTTAAACCAACTTACTTATTCAAAGAATATATCCTAAATTAATAACTAACCCCTAGATTATTTCCTCTTTCACAGAAATGAGATATTGAACTAATAAGAATATTATTTATGTCCATTCCTTTCATAACACCAAAAAAAGACTCTAAACAAAGATATTAAATTTTGAGAACAAACCTGTATATATTTTTGTTAAAGATTTATTCCTTTCATTTAAGCCTTAATTTTCCTAGGGATAATGGTTTTATTATAACATTAATACCTTATATTAATGTGTAATGTTTCCTCTAAATATTCTTTTTAGTAAAAATAGATCTAGGTAGATTTTTAAGATCCACATTATTAGAAATAATAGATCTGTTTTGAGACTAATTAGGAACATATTTACCATGTATGTTAGAGTTATTCATATAATTATCTTGAGAAGATTTACCTTTTACTTCAATATACTTATTGAATCATTATATTCTTTTCTATATCTAATTTTCATATTCTAGAAATAATATTTTGTGTCTTAGAAAACTATTTCTCGTTATGGGTAGGTTTTTTTCAATATCACTTACCATATTCTCATGCAAAAAAATATACAATATATTCTTCTTATTCTTCTCAATGTATGTCAATTACCTTTTGAGATAATCTTCTTTTTCAGTAGACACATTATTATTCTATTTCTCTAGTTTTCATTTTTTATTATGTTTTGTGTTATTCTCAATAAAATATTCAAAATCAACTTTCAACTTCCAATCCAAATGTATCCTTTTTTCCTCACCATCATTTATTGAAGATTCAAAGCCAATATCAACCTGATCAATAATGTTTACTTCATCATTTTAAATTTTAAATGATTTATATTTTCATTTCTTGATAAAATGACTTCTTCTTTCACTATTTTACTTCTTCTCGATTTCTCTCTTTTATACTTTTTATACAACTCATCCTCTTAATTTAATTTATTATCAATAGTATTATTATTTGGAAATTAAAAGGAAAAGTGTCCAATACCATCATATTTGTAACACCTTTATGTATATTTTCCTTTCACTTTCCACTTTCCATTTCAAAATATATTTGAGAGAAGATAAAGAATCTTGTTAAAGTTAATTTCATCTTTATTATTTCTAGAATCACATGATTCTTCAAATTATTCTTATTTAACATTTCCTTTTTTCATGGCCTCAAAATCCATATCATATTTTTTCTTTCTTTTTGAAAGCTAGATAATTCCTCATTTTATAATAAATGAGTATATTACATAACTCATCAACTATAAGGATTCTCTATCTTCAAAGGCTGATACTTTTAGATCAGACCAATCTACAAAATTTATCATCAATTTTAAAAAAAAGGTTGTGTCATCTAACTTTTCCAAAAATACCCAAATGTCACTATTAATCTCATTAAATCTTTTAAATTAGTCTTAAATATTCTCATCATCATCTATATTTATATATTCAAATATTATCCTCCAAAAATATTATTTTGGATTTATTGACATGGATATTACCTTCATAGCTTCTTATCAATTTTTTCCAAATCTATATTATAGTATAAATACCCATTACCTTTATAAAAAAGTTTCACAAAAAAGACATAAAGATATAATTTTGTGCTTTAACATCATTCTCCATATTTCTCTTATCATTGAGTTTCATATTAGATCATTAATTAATTAGCTTAAAACCAATGGTTATGGTATTTATCACTTCTTTGTCAAGTGATAAGTGGTAGGGTAACATCATGTTCCTCCATCTATGATAGTTATTACCATTAAAAAATATTATCCCAACTATTCATGAAATTTATATTCCATATCCTTTACATCATGAATATTTTGGATGGAACTTTGGAATTTGATACCACTTGAAGTTCCAAGATCCTATAGAATATTTGAGAGGAGGAGGGGATAAATAATTGATATATTTTTATTTTACATGTTACTCCCTTTTAACTGAACATCATGAACCTATTAAAGTTATTATTCACTCAATATAAACTCTCAACCTCACCATATATGCAGAATAGTACAAAGAAGGCACAAAAATAAAGTGTTTACAAGGTTTGACAAAAAAGACTACTATTTTCCATGATTGGTTAGATAACCTGGTCATGGATTCCCCACCATATCCACATGTGATTAATACTCAAAGGAACATCACAATCCCAACGACATAGAGTCACAATATGTTCATTATCCATGTCATTGGTTATACAAACCAACCACAACTCCTTATTCACACAATTGGTTATACACCCCAATCACACATACTGTTTAATCCACAATCAAAAAGACCTCCTTCACACTTCAGATTAGTTTTTCAACAATTGATATGATCTTTCTCCATGAGAGTACAAGATCTAGTTTTCCTTCCCACATCACATTCTAGAACATCAGTAGGTGAAAATAATTATTAGAAGTTTTGGTCTCAAAAATCACTCTAGACCTTGAATGATCTGGTACCATCTCTTCCTTCTGAATACATGAGTAGCGTGTCTTCTTCTTTTAAAAAATATTTATCATCATTAGACTCATTCTTATCACCTAAGAATTATCTCACATAGTGTTTGTAAGTTGTCTCAAATTTATTCAAAAAAATTATTTTTGTGCCTAAAACTTATATTTTCAATATAATAATAACCTCCATTTTTAAAATATAGAAATTTCTAGTTCTTTAAATGCATGTGATATTGTCAATTAAATCGGTTAGTATATTCCCTACTTTATTTTTTCATTAATTTTTTTTTGATTATTGTTAAATGTTTCATATTTAAACCTCACAAAGAATCAATATTTATTCTACACATAGTACATGAATAACCATGGCCCATTTTCTCCAAATTTCATAGCTTTAAACATATTCCATGTAAGTATTCAACACAATTCACCATGACATCTACCGTGACATGGTGGTCCCCTTGCTAGACCTATGTTTAATTCCATGGATGAAGTAATATCAAAATGATCATCAATAATAGACTACAGAATTGTCCTCATTATTTTAGATTCCCAAATTACATATTTCATGAAATTCATCATGATCACTTCCATGACATGTTCAAACATGTCTGTTCTCATAGCTAAATTATTATCACACCATAGACAGTTCTATAGTATAAAATTATACATCTCACTATTTCTAAAATATGATTAATCAAACGAGTATCTTTATCTCTCCTCACATAAAATTATTATCACAATGGTTTAGTGTCCACCATAATTTTATTTTTCTTCTCAATCCTACTTCCCTCATTTGAGACACCATGACCACCTCATGAAATAATTCAACTCACTATTTCTCACATGTGTATCTATCATTAGAAATGCTTATTGAAATGGGTGGCTCCATATCCTCATACCCATTTCCAATAAATTATTAAAACATATCATTTTTAAATTCACTATGGTTTCAAGAATTCTTATTGATAATACACCATGACATGGTATCATCTTTATTTCATGGTTCCCTATAATATTGCGATCTTTATCCTAATAACACTAGTTTCTCCCTCAATGGGTTCTTCCTTAATCACCTATTGAATCATGAATCTTATTTGATGATGAAATTTGATCCATGAAGAATATATTTGAATCATCACTTGAATTAAGCTTTCTTTTATTTATAAATCATGATTATAAAAATCTTAGCATTTCAGTTTTTCCATTTGGTAGGAATGTAAAGTCAAAAAATGAAGTCATACAATTTAATCTATATGCTACATTATAGTCTAAAAATGATATAAAAGTTATATAATCATCATTTATCTCAAATTTTGATGATATAACCCAACTACATACATTGACAGAAGTCATAAGATCTATACTACCCTTCTACAAATCACTAAAATCCTAAACTCACTTTACAAAGGTAGTGATTTACCTTTATGTGGAATCCAAATTAATCTTACATATCTTATTTTCTTTAGGATTAACATTACACAACTGGTTGTTACCCTTACATAGTTTGGTTCTGACCTTGTCCCAGCTATTGTAATTTTTAGATGACCCTTACACGGTTGTTGTTTACTATTACATAGGTCTGCTCCAGCCTTGTTTTATTCTAGACTTTTTCAGATGACTTTATACAACTGAAGCGGCTCACTCATCCTTATGAAACCAACCTTGACTCAACTTTTTCACAAATTCATAGCCTTGTCAATAAAAAATCAACTACAATCTAGTTGGGCGCAACAAATAAACTATGAAAAAAATTTATACATTTTTATTTTTCATGAAACTGATATAAAATATTATATTATTACATATGTAATTTATATATATATTCTTAAAATAATAATAACTTAGTATTATTTTAAACATAGTTGATTAAAAGTTTATTATTAATTTTTACTATATTGAAATAATCCACTATAATTTGAAATATAATTGTTAATATTTTTAAATATAAGTACAAATGTTTATAATATTAAATATTTATTCCTTTAAATAATTAATTTTTTTAAAAATACTAATATAAAAATATTAATTGTTAATATTATATATATATAATCAATATTTTATACATTTATATAATTATTAAGTTATTATAAAAAAAGTTAATGTAATTTTTAATATTTTTATATTAAAATATGAATTTTTTTAGTTAGTAATAAATATTTTAAAAAATATTTATACATTTATATAATAAATAATATTTTATAAATTTAATTAATATTATTGACATATACTTAAGGAATAATAATGGTTTTAAAATATTTAACAATATTTACATATTTTAGTAGTGTATTCTTCTTTTTAAGGCCTTATTAGTGAAAACATTATCGTTGATAAAGCTCAAAAATATATAAGATTATCTGTAATTTTTTTAACTCCATGTATGTGTAAATATATTATTTTAAGGGTTTTTTGAGATTAAACTAAATCTTCATCTATGCTAAAGTTAACAATGATAAGTCTTGGATTTTATCAATTCTAAAATTGGTAATGGTAAAATGTATCTTTATTTGAACTTATCTATTTTGTTCTAATGAAGTTAATTTTCATAAGTAATTTTAGTAAGAACTACTAAAGTTCTTTTATTCTTTATAAAAGAGCCCTAGTCGCGCCACTACTCAACCTAGTTCCTCAAGCCTTCAGGGAATGCAACCCTACCGATCTATTTGTTAAATAATTTGGAATAGTTTAGTTCAAAAAACTGACTCTATGTCAATTTAAACTTTTTTTTATAATTTTTTAAATTATCATGTACATGTTATATTAATTTTTGATGTTTTTTTCAAATTCTAAGCACATTGGATGTCATTTTTTAATATTTTTTTAAATCCCTTCCACATTGATTTTTTAATTTTTAACAACTGAAATATTGATTGTATGCATATATATATATATAATTATTATATACAGTGATTCTATAAATGTATATAATATATATATATATATATATTTAGGGGTGGTTTGATCGTTGATTTTTTGAAGAACACCATTTATTTTTGTTATTGGTTGAGATATTAAAATTCATAACAAATTTGGAAAAAATTTATAGCTATTAATAACAAAGGATGTATCTTTTTTAATTCATACTTGGTGTATTTACAATATTTTTTTGTATATGGTGGATTTTTTCTTTAATAATTATAATGGGCTTATAAAAGTTTTCCCTTATTTTTAATTAATATTTTATATTTATAATATTAGTAGTTATTTTAGATATAAGTTTAGAGATAAAATATGTAATATCCAATAAATGACTTTTGGGTATTTTTATCCATTTATTTTGATTAAATTTTGTTTTTTTGTGGTTCGAAGTCTCTTTTTTGAGTTTTGTATAGGGTACTACACTATAGAATAGAAGGGTTGAGGCATGGAGTGACAGTGGCTACGTCATGGACAACCTAGCTATGGCATAAGGAATTTTTATGCCTCGACCAATTTTGGTAGGTCTATTTCATAACCATAAATCAGGTAAATAGGATCTAGGTGTGGTATGTACTATTGATCCAGGAGTAATTTGGGCCAAGGATGGATGTGGTTTATCCTCTTAATCTGCATCATGGTCTAACCCTTTTTCATATTTTTTGCATCATGGTATTGTGGGTTCTGTAATGGTATTTTTTTGAGATTTTAAAATCATGAACCACCATTTTATATTCTAAACTACTACCATTCATACCTAATCTGGGCCTTTGTATTTTGGGACCTCCATAGAGGAATTTGGGATCTCTCAACCTCTTCTCTTAGTGGATCAAAGTGCCGATTAAAGCAGTGATCATCTTCTAGTAAGTTATTATCCTCTTGTCCACGAATAAATCATATTATATTTGTTAATTCTTCCTATATTTCATTGTGTCCTTTTGATTCATGGTATCACAGATGGTTGATGTGGAATTATGGATCCATGGTCCCTTCTCTCTTCTCTCGAGATCCCTTTTCCTTGATTCAGTGATCTTTATTGGAGGCGACGCATCTTAGATTCATTAAAGATAGATTTTGGATATTCAAAGTTGGTGTTTCTATACTTATAATTCCTCTATTAATTCATTGTCACATGAAAATTTACATACATGTATTTCATATCCTTGATATATGTTTTATTTATGATAAACTTGAATTACCTAATGAAAGTCTTTTTTATCATATTCTCTTTGAATTGTTCATGGAGTGGAATGATTTGATCATAATATTTATTCCTATTAACGTTTTATAAGTTAAGGAATTTTATGTTTATTTTTATTTATGTTTAATGATTTTCCAAGGTTACTTTGTGGAAAGTGAGGTTTTATTCATGGTTTTGATTTCTGAAGTAAAATGCTTTGATTTTAATTAAATGTGTTGATATATGTAATGCTTTCTATAGGTATTCCAATTATTGATCTTTTAAAATGAAAATAATACATCTTTTAATGAGTCTATTATTTTTTTTGAAATAATATTTCTTGGTTAATTTGAATTGAGTGATTTGTTCATAAGGAAAAAGGGTGTAAAACCATGTTTGAAATGACTTTGAAACTCTTAAATTTTGAAACTTACTTTGAATGAATTAGGGATGTTTTTGAAAGAAATTATTTGTTTAAAGGAAAATTTGGAATTTTGGTTATACTTTTTGAATGGAATCAAGGATAATTAACCCTTTTTAATGTTGACTTTAAGAAAATGTTTTGAATTTAAATTGATGAATCTTGATGGAATTTTTTTCTCTTTATGATGATCCTATCTCGTGATAGTCCCGTGATATGACTTACCTGATTATTGAATTTCCCATTGATGGGTGTTAGTAAAGGGATTATTCACTTGAGGGAGTTTTTGGCGGAGTGATATGTAAACCAAGAATGATATATAGTGTTGAGGGAATAAGCGCATGTTGAAATTTATATAGATCCACTTTGTGATCCTCATAACCAGATCATCTCACACCTCTTCTTTGAATAGTCATGGTAACCTGGGTAGTTAAATGGAATGACCTAGATTTATGATTTTCTTATGGACTCCAGCCCATATAGTGGATCTATATATAACATTATAGGTTTAGGCTACATATGTGCAACCAAGAAAGAGGGTGTGTGTGGACTTGGTTAGCTTGTGACATGTGAGACTAGATTTAGACCTGACATTCAATCAGGATGATTTATTGATTATCTTTTTTATGGTGTACTCAATATCATATCTTGGTTTTACTCATTAAAAAATTATATTTGATACTTTATACATGAAAACATTACATGTAATTACATGGTTATGTAGTTTCTTTTCGTGATTATTTATTTTTAATGAAAAATTTTCTTATTTTGATGATGCACCTTGATTCCATTTGATTGACTCTTATAAAACTTTTTGATATCTAGGTATTTTTATTACCCTTTACAACTTATCTAAATTTATCTTGTGAACATTTTTTCATAGGTTTTCAATAAATGGTTTGGTTTTTAAATAATGAAATGGAATGTTTCCATATTTTGTTTTATAAATGATTTTGAAATATTTAATGTTTTGTTTCTAGAACGTGATCTTGTTGTGACTCGATATTTTTTTGATTTAGTTTCTTATTCAGAAATTTAAATACTTTTATTCCATTATTATAATCTCTATTTAGAATTTTTTGAATTATCTTGTGAATTAACTGCATAGAATCTTTGGTGAAATCCTATTGGGATTTGTAGATCATTCCATACTTGTAATATTTGGTGTTTTCATCCATTATGTTTATATAGTAGGTTCTCTTGTTCAAAATACCATTATTTAGGGATTTTTGGTTGGTTGGACATGGTTATGATACTTGATTCATGATGTGTGTCCATAGACCACTGGGATATGAGTTTTAATAGTTTTTTTTACTTTTAGTTTTTGTATCATCTCATTGTAACCAGATATGTTTGTATAGATTTGTTTATCCGATATTGTTTCAACAATGTACTTTGATTATTTTTATCTATTATGTGTGAAATAATTCCCAAAGTTTGTATCTTGATTCCTAGGTGTTTATTTCAATCCCATAGATATCAAAAACACTCTTCAAGTTAGTGGTGAATTGTTTTGGAGGCCGGTTTAGATGGTACTTTGGATCATTTCACTAAAAATGGTGTTAGAGCAGGTATTTCCTTAAAATAAAGTATTTTTCCTTGAAATACCTTATGTTATGTGGGAGGAGTTATGGTATAAGGAGTTTAAGAATGTTTTGGGACTCAATAGGTAGTTTTGAGTGGGTGCATGATCACCACATATTCACGGTAATACTTGAGTGAATAAGGAAAGTGGAGACTTGTGTCTTTCTTTTGAGTTATTGGTTTCCTAATCATAACTAAGATTTTCATTCCTTAGGATATTTTATTTGATTTTTGGATTCTTGTATGAGTTTTTTAATTTGAATGTAAAGATACAAAATATTCATAGTTCCTTCGTGTTCTGGTAAACTTTGAGAAATATTTATGGCTAATATAGAAGTCAATCTAGGAATTTTTGTGTGGTTGGTGTGTGCTTTACCACCCCATGAAACCAATCCATTCATAGTTCTACTCTAACCAAAACTTAGTTCCCTATCCATTTATTTCCAAAATTAATTCAAACATGCGAGGTTTGATTATAGTGTTATGGATATGGTTTGTTTCATTCTCTTACTAGATTTTTAAAAAATTAATCACTTTGTTGATGATTTTAAATCCTTTGTGAAACCAATTTTTGGATTATGAAAAGTTTTATTATGTTATTTAAGAAATTTTTTCAATTATAATAAAGTGTATTAAATGTTTGGTTTGGAAAAAAATTTCAAAGTCTCATTGGTGATGTGAAACAGGAAGTTTTTAAGAATTAATTTTGGTTTACAATGGGTTTAAAATAGAAATGGTTTCAAAAATTTAAAAAATAATATTAATGATTTTGAAATCATGGAATAATTTCCATGAGTTGGTAAAGGAATTTTGAAACCATGATATACTAATATAAATATTTCACATTTTAAATAAAATTGAAATCTATTATCTACACTAAACTTGGCTTCTTCTTGATTACCTGTCACCTTATTATGCTTCCACGTCACCCTTATTTATTTATTCCTCCCTCCAAAGCCTAAAAACTAACTCGATATCCATCCCCCGCTTGGGAATTTCCGTCGATCCATGATCCCCTCCCTGAAACCCCACTCACGCTCTCTGGTTCTCGATCCCCCCCAAATCCCATAGGTTTCTCAATCCCCTCCCTAATTCCCCTCTCCCGCTCCCCTTCCCGATTATCCCACCCAGCCTGCACTGCTCCTGGTCATGGTTTTCATCACATACTCCTACAATTCTTGGACGATTTCGTCTCCTCGAAGCTCTCCTAAGTGCAATGCCTCTGCAAAAACCCTCAGCGCCTCCAGATTCTACGCCTTCTTCTTCAACTGCTCTGCATCTAGATCCTACAGCTCCTTTGTGAATTCTGTCTCCCCAATATCTTATTTGCGCAGCTCCACCAATTTTCATTCCTCTACGTCTGCCGACTTCACCTTCATCGTTCTCACAAAAATAGGGTTTGTGATGCTTCTCGATACTCTACATTTGCTTCTTTCGTTCTACCCAATTGACGGTTTCCTAAGATTCTCCATTCGGTCTCCCCAAACTATATTCTCCATTCAATCTCCCCAATATAGGTTACAACCCCTTCATGCTTGCCTCCCACTGCTCCTTCACCATTGAATTCCTTTACCTCCTTCACCTACTTCCTCTATCTCTACACCCGGGTTACTAATGATAATGTACTCCTCCATCGTCACCTACAATAACTGCTAAATCCAACTTCGCCTCCTTTGGAAACCCCAATCTAGGGTTTCCTCCACCTATCCATTCATTCTCCCCAGTAAAGCTTCTCCATTCAGTCTTCACAATCTAGGGATTCCACTCCTTCGTACTCAGTGACCACCTACTTGTCCTCCGTTTTCTTCTACAAACCATACTCATCTAACCCGCCCATGAGTACCCTAGGATTTTCCTTCGGTTCACCTCCAACAATACCTTCCATTACCAGTTGTAGTGAAAACCATTATTTTCGATGATTGAAAAACTCTTGGAGGACCACCTAACCATCACCCATACATTCTTTAGACAACCTATAGAGCAACATCTCTGCAACATGCATGTTCTCCTTCTTTCCATCAATACCTATCCATTTTGTGCATCTTTGATTATTTACAGGTGATAAAAAAGTAACATGACATTCATACTAATATTTCCTATTCGAATACTTCAAGATCATATGTTTCAATGGCTCGGCCTTTGTTTATTTACCAATCACTACTATCCAGGTTTATATTCAATTCACCATGGTAACAAAAACTGGTCACATTCATACATACAACTCTAACAGTGATGTTTCTTATGATTTAATAGATATTACATTACAGTCAACATAATATTCAGTTATTACATGCACATTATAATTATTTATTGTCTTTAGAATATACATTTTTCTACACTAGGATCATTGTACTGCAATCCATGGTTGTATTCATTTCATTTTCAATTAAATAAAAATATACATAATACAAACATGCACTCCCTATAGAGATCTACAGACGCAAGATTTCAAAGAATCCTACCACAACAAAAACTTCAATAAGGTTATCTTATTTCTATTCTATGGTCTTGATATTGATCCATTGTTTATCAATTATATAATTATATAGTTACTATATTTTAAATTATATAGGCAGAATATCTCTTCAAAACATTGATGCAACTGAACCTGTTACACCAACAGGAATCACTCAAACAAGAACATTTATGCTTTTTTGTCATCACTACCCAGTAATGGTAAGTTCAATTTAAAAAGTCAATTAATTTTTCTATGGTTACCTTATTTCAAACTGAAATATCATAACTCTGTAATATATTATATTCCTTCCTGACAATGTATATTTTTACTGTACTAAAACTTTTATGAGAATAATAACTATTGAAAAATGATGTACAACCAAACTGGTCACACTAGCTAATAGTATAGAAAGACGTTGATGCATTCCATTTTCACTGATATCCACTAATGGTTAGTTCAATTTACAATCTCAAATATAATTACTTTGATTTCATACTGCAAAAAAGATAACCATGTCTTGGTATAATTTCTCATATCCCTGTTTTACAGTCCCTCAACACTGTTCAAATCTGTCAACAAAATCTGTTGGATCAAATAGGGGAAGACAATGAACAAATACCATTATACAACACAGTTTCATTCTGTAAGCATGTTGTCATTGAACTGTTTTTACCTATATAGTTTATATGTTACGCTTCTATTTAACAACTACCTATTCCATTATTAATTTGAAAAGGTATTAAAAAAATGATCATACTATCACGGATTCAGTCATTGCCTCCTCATCAAAGTAAGCACAAAACAGTCCAATATGAAATTTATTCTCTGTTAGTTCAATATTGATTCTTAGTCATGTAACTACTATGATCAATAGTTCTCCTTATACTTATATTGGAAACAACAATCCTTTTTCATCCAAGGTATGTTATAAATTCCAGCAAGCATATTAGGTTTCTCTTATATATATATATATATTTATATATATACACTTTATAATATTTAATAACATTGATAACAATGATGTTAATCAATGGACGGATTAATATGATTGCAGGTTCTACACAACCGCCTGAGGAACAACATTCAATGAATCATACCTTGATAGAAACTACTACTAGAAGAAACTCTAACATAGATCATGTATCCAACTTCACAGGTTTATCAATGTGGACATTATATTTTCATCATTGAACTATTTTAATATTTATTTTTTATTACTAAATATTCATCAATAACACATAACTTGAAGTTTAATGTTGTAGATAAGTCAGTACAACTTGAAATAGCTGAATAGACAGGTTATTTGCATTTACTAAACTATTATATTACTACATTTACTATGCATACAATTTTTTAAGACTAATATTTCTTTCCCAAATAAAATCAAATAATTTGTTCCTTTTTTCTCTCACCACATTCAGATTTAGGAATCCCTTCTAACATTTTCCAGTACTATGGTTCAACATCTATTATTTGCTAAATTCATTTCAAATATTTTTTCATAAAAATCTGTTTTATCATTTTAGTTGATGCAGATACAATGTCAAATGAGGTATTTTTCATGGGTGGATAATTGTGAGTGAGAAGCTATATAAACCTCCATGTTTTTTCTATATTTTTTGGGTTGATACAGATTCATGACAGTATATTAACAAATTTGATGTGGCGGTACTGTTTCCCTTCATTCTCACTATTAAAAAAAATCATAGGTATGTTGATTCTATATTTTCACGTGGTTGTATTATTTATATTAATTGTATTTTTATATTCCAAAAAAATTCATCTATATTAACTATATGAAGGGTTTTTAAAAATCATTAAGTAATTTTTTTCCCTATACTTATGTCTAAATTTCATTAAAACAAGAGGTATGGATTAGTGTTCTTTAGTCACAATGAAAATGAATCACGTTAAGAAACATAATATATTTTGAATGTTGATAAAACTATGTTTATTCATATTTAATATATTTTATACAATTATGTACAGATTCTACATGGATGAAGATGTTTTCGGTGGAGAAAATGGATCGGTGAACCATTGTTTGGAGATCGGTGGAAAAAATGGTTTCATTGAAAAAAGAGCAGTGATGGATATAATGAGAGCACTGCTAATTGTCGGTGGGAGGTGATTGAGGTGAAGAAGTATTTTGGGAAGAAGTTAGAGGATGCAATGAGTGAAATGGAGGATCTTCAACTCCTATGGATGCATAACACAAGACTGCACCAGTGGATTGACGCAATGAGATTAGAGTTGGAGGGGAGCAGATGGATGCAGGCATTGCCAGAGTTGGTGGTCAGACTGAATGTAGCCAGGCAGACAGAGTTGGTTTAGTTTAAGGGTAAACAAGTGGATATTTAAAAACAGTAAAATATCATCCTGTTATATTTCAATGAAATACAATTTCTTTTGGAATCTTGTGGAGGATGAGCTACTGTAGAATATAAAAGTGGAATGTAATAATAATTTAGTAGTTATTATAAATTTTATCACAAGAACCATTTTAAGAGCAACAAATCAGGACTTTTAGAGCAGTGTCTTTGTTAAGTAACCAATAGAGAATTATTTTTGTAATAAATATTTAATCCTCAAGATGCGGTGAATATCCAAACCATCAATGAATAGTCTTTTTAGTCACACAAATATCTTCACTGTATGTATTTTATTCAAGTATTTTTGTAGTAAAAAAATAATAATTCTCCCAAAATTTCCTCAATATATATTAGAACAACATAATGTTGACCATCTTATTTGTAAATATTTTCATATTTGTGTTTAGTATGTACTAAATGAATCTCTATAGGATATGAAGTTTGAATACTTAATTTTGAAAATATAATCTTCAAAACCCCGAGTTTCAGTATGGTAGGATACAATGTTTGATTATGTTTCTAATTTTATGCTTTCATTGTGCGTCATGTTTTTAAGAGTACATAATCTTATCATGGAAAATTTTATGTTTCTGTAATGGGTGAACTTGTGGGCATGGTAGTGATTCCATTATTTCTATATATAACTAAGGATATTACAACATCACTAATTACTATTTGTGGTGTGATTTATTTTATTGCAGGTCAAATATTTGATTATTGACATCTTAATGAAGTTTTTATTCCTTGATCATAATATCTTCCTATTGTTGATAGGTGTATTAATGATCTATTTGACATCATTTTTTTAACTTCATTTACCATAATGATTATACTAAATGTTTCTTATATTATGATGTACCTACAATTTCTCAACCTGTATTGAAGAGTTTTATTAGAATTGAACATAACCAGGTACTACTATTTTAATTTTCTCCATTATAATTTTTTAGAAAACAAACACCACATTATTGTAATATTCATTTTTTCCTTGCATGACATGAAAATCAAAGATGTGGATCATTATGAGTGTTTTGCAATAGTGACAGTGGATTTGTTAGAATAGGTAAAAATATTTACTATACTCATGTATATGTTATCTTCATTGATTGTTACTTTCATGACATCATTGGAACTAAAAATAAATAAAATTTTCATGTCATTTGCATTTTTTTTATTAATACATACGATGCATTTATTCTTCTCAATTGGCTACTGTTAACCATCATATTTCTGTATATATTGTTTTAATTTTCAATAATATTTGGTAATTATTCTTTAATGTTAATTAATTTTGTAGAAATATATGTTCATTGAGTTTGATGTTGATCAGTCAGTCCAAATAAATGTTGCAACGTCTCGAGAATCCACGGAAACAACAATAAATGCCAATGAACTTCTTCCCCACATGAAATAAAAACATAAACAAAAAGACCAAATTATATGATTTGAAATTTTGTGGTGAAATGGAGAGGTAATACTCACAAGTTAATGCTTATGTTCTTTTCAGGTTATCAATTCATTTTTTATTTACAATATGAACTCTTTATTTTAGTTTAAAAAATATTATTTGAACATGTTTTTTCCACAAGTTTTTAGTTTCTTATTACTATCCATTGTACACAAAACAGATTACATGGTTTCATTTGTCACCATTTTTCACTATTACACGACTCGACAATGGATATGGGATGTCTACTTGTGCTAGAAGGTCCCTGAGAGATTTACAAGATTTTTTGTGAACTGGATTTATTCCTGTTTGTGAATAATTTTTCAGTTTATCTTTATGATGCTATGTTTCTTGAATTCATTGTTTTTTATGCTTTTCTATATGTTTTATATTGATTTCTCTAGAGTGCATTTTTCACCCTGTTCAGTGGTCTTCTTTGAGGTCTTGATGCTATCCTGGAGTTGCTTCTCTGTTTTGTTTGATGACAAGGTATTTTTTAGGCTATCCTGGGATGATTTCTCCACTGGAATGCCCTCTATTTTATTATTATCAATTTCACAACTTTATGAAAGTGCATTGATGTCTTCTTGAGGTTTTAGTTTTGAAGAATGGGAAGGCTTGGCATGGTCGACCAGCTCTTGTACAGGCTTCTTGAATTAAATTTTCCACTGGTATGACCTATTTTTTCAATTTCGCTTATTCCTTCTGGAAGTGCATGACTATCATTGGGTAGTGCCTGACCTAAGATGTTAGGATGATCCTGATGTGTCACTATGTTTGTGTGTGCTGTATGAATATTGGATTTGACTAAATTTATTAGAATAATAGTTTTTGAGTACTTTTTTAACACGTAGTTTTCTCTAAGCTGGAACCTTACATAGAATCATATAAAGCTGATGTTGAACTTCAGGTTGAAGTTATAAATAGCTTATTGGTCCAACCTTTTACTGGTTTTCATTTCTAAATGCTGGTTTCAGTGTATTAAGTACTTTATGAGGTTGCATTTTAGCCTTCATTTTACAATGAAAAATGTATAGCAATTTGAAGGGCAAGGATCAAGTTGATAGAGAAGCAAAGTTGTGCATACATTGGCTTCCCTACAAACCTGGATTGGAGGAGTCCCTATGGACAATACATGCCTTTTTTGAGATCATGTAATTGTTGATATTAGGTTGTTTTGATCAATTTTTTCTTCTTGAGATTTTTCTAGATTTTCTGGTGTTTTTTTGTTTATAATTCAATCAATCCCTACTACTAGAAATTCATTGCACCTCATGTTTGTACTACTACTTTTGTTTTTTAATAAAGTCCTTTGGGGCATTAATTGGGTGGCCAATTCATGTCACCAATTTTATTAAAAAAATAATCAAATTTTTGATATTCCTCTCTTCGCTTATTCTTCTCTTCCCTATTGACATTCAATATATCAATGATAAAATTTCAATATTCAATGTTATTTTATCTTATTTAAATTGTAATATAACTCATGTTTTCTATTTCTCCTTGGTCAAAATGAATTATCATTCCTTCACATTTTTCATTAATGTTTTTTATGATTATAATGATGTCTTTGTTCTCTAAAAGTTTCAATATGACCTACCATTAACTTCTATAAAAAAAATATTTTTTAATGTTCATTTGAAAAAATTTAAAATATAAATTCCTTTTGAAAATAAAAATTGATTTATAGTTTCATGCGAATGCACGAGTGGGGTAATAGTGTTTTATAAATGGAGAAATCTTTCATTCTTTAAAAATAATTATTCTTTAATAAAAGTGATTTGTGGATTTGTTTAAAATATTTTGTTTTTTTTTGTTTTTTTGGGATTTTTTATTCTTGTATTGATGATATTGTGTTTTGTGATGTCTAAAAATGTATCCCAAAAATTTTCTTTGAAAGATAAAAAGTTTGTTTGTCGATCCAGTCTTTGGAATAGTACTTTATGTTCCCCAAAAGTGACATATCCAATTGTTTTCTATACCCATACTCTGTATATCGAGTGGTGGAGTATGATACTTTTGAATTTCTACACCCCATCTAATCCTTCTTGTATTATTTTCTACCTTATTATAAAAGTGAGAAAGTATCCCCTGAAGTAATGAAGTGGATTGAATAATATTTCATTCATGTTTTGATGTAATATCTAATTTCTGTGATTTTTAGTTTCATTATTCCAAAAAATTTCCCACACATATTAACCCATATTAACTTCTTTTTAAATCCTTATATATTAATTTTCTATACTCGATGAAGATTTTGACTATATAAATTCGAATTTTTATCATATTATGCGAACTTTAGATTTTATTCCCACTATCATTATTTGATTTAATGGTTCACCTTATGATTCACATGGTTAGAGAGATCCAACTATGTTGTTCTATAAATTATATATGGATAAGCCCCATTAAATGGTATAAAAATATTTTGAATAGGTGCATTAAAAATCGAAGTCGATATGAATTTTGTATTTAAAAGTTATATATTTTTAAAAAATCCATTAAATTGTTTACTAAATACCTATCTGACATGGATATCATTGTTCCTGAAATATATCATCATAGAATGAACCTTCTAGGTTAATGAATTTACGGATGATATTATATCATAATGACTATTATAGAGAAGTATTAGACACACCTTTACATTTTATATCACAATATAGATGTTATTCCATATATTTAAACTCAAAAAGTAATTATCAGGTTTTGAATCCCTCAAGAGTTATAAGATGGGTTTCATACCATATTTTTAAGGAGTTATTTTAAAAACCAAATTAAATTTTCTATTGAATTTTATGGATATACCAATAGAAAATTATACAAGTATTATCTGATAATGGTTATGTAATTATTTGTTATATGTTATATACAAATGAATAATATGTATGTAGTGTGATGTAAAATAGTATAGTTACTCTTATGGAGTAAGTGGTGCATGTATCTAGTACTAATGATAAAAATCCAATTTATGTGAATATTTCATACTTTGTCATCATTGGAAAAACTTGGGTGGTGGAATATACAACATTCCAAGTGGTGACTTTTTTATGCAAGTGGGTTAACAACCGGAGTGTAGTTAAAGAGAATAAATTAATATTAATTAAAATAAATTTCGGCAAGTAAGGGTATAGGGATAAAAAAATTTAAATGTAATCATAGATAGTATTTTTATTCCCCAGATTTTGAAAACAAAAAAAATCATTTATTCCATTGGTGTGTAAAACAACTACAGGGTAAAATGAAATTCCTATTAAGGATGAATATTTTATTAGAATGATACAATTATTTAATGACTATATTAATATATATTGTATCTTTTAGGTTAGAGGGGACCATAAGGAGTTCATTTGGATACTTAACATAATGTTTAATTCACTTCAACCTTTAGAGAAGAAAATATTTCCATGAACTGGTCAAATGTTTTTTATTAGTTTTTTATATACAATATTTTTCCTTATGACATTATATGTTTACTACTATATTTATGTAATATAAATAAATTGTTTAAATATTTGTTTATATAATGTATTATTCACCTATTTATGCTACTAATCTCAAGGGATAAAATTAAAGTGATTTAAGTTGTGTAAACTTTAGAAGGTGAACAACATTAGAGAGTTGAGAAACAACCTGAAGGTGAGAATGTGGGGGAAATGTGATAAGTTTGAAAAATATAAGAAGTGAAATATCTCAATGATGTTAGTAAAAATTATTAGGGAAGGAATAAAATGTTGAAATTTTGAGGTTGGAAATAATTCATGTGGAAACCAAATTAAACACAATAAGTTCAGTTTCATTAGTAACATTAGGGTCAATACTTGAATGCATGGAAAATTTATATATATACATGGATTAATTTTTTTTATGAATTAATGTAAACAATTTGGGAATACATTAGGGTAACATTATGATATACTCTATCTATTTCATCAAGAATCTAAATAATAAAACATTTATTTACTCTTCATTATCCCATGTAGAGTACATTAATATTAGAATTGTGTTAGATAATGGTCACTAGAATGTTTAATGTAGAATTTAACACAATTCTTATAAAAACATTGGGATGTTGAGGGGAAAGTAAAACACCACCAACCATCTATATACACACACATCATAAACCAAGCTACATGGGATTCTTTTAATGGTTGTCAGGAGGAGGAATAATTTATAGTACATTTTAATAAATATTATTTTATTTGAGTTTACATGTATTAATAAATTAGATTCCCAATTTTAAATTTATGGAAAAATAGATTTTGGAAAATAAACCACATACATCAAATCCATTGTACCACTTCCATTAAGTAAGGATAGGGTATGCATCACTTAAAAAAATGGTAAGTATTTTTAATCCATATTAAAATTGTTATGTGATATGAAAAAACAATGATGTTATATTTATTTATATATATAAATATTGAGGAATAAAAATATCAAGCCACTTCCATCCCATGAAATGAGCTATAAAAGGAGGGTTGTGTAAATAAAAATGAAAAAATAGTAGATGGAAACAAATAGAATGTGTAAGAATCAAGTGTAATTATGACCTAATAGAAATTTATTATTCATTAAAAGAATATTACATAAAAATGATAGCTTATTTTCATATATTTTTTATCTGGTTTATATATAGGAATAATTATCTAATATTTCAAAAAAAATACTATTTTTTTCATTGAAGCATTTAGAATAGTATAGTGACATTATATGTGCTAATTTTGTAGTGCCAGCAAAAAATAATTTCTAAAAGAAAATACATAGGTAGATAGAATCATGAAAATGTAATATATATAGAAATAGATAAATAATATAATAGAAAAATTTAGTTGGAAATATAATATGATAAACTAGCTTCTTTGAAGGGGTCAATGGGAAGAATTGGCACTACTAAAACCACACATCAAAGAGCCACACCCCCTATTAATTATTCTCAAAGGCATACCTTACTTGAGGTAATTGATTTAATAATAACATTATATATTATATCTAAATCAAACAACTATTAATACCTCGATTGTACTAAAAAATATCATAGTGAAAATGATTTTGATTTTTTATCTATTAGTATTCACTCATCACCTTGTTGTAAGAGGTATAATATAAAATATATAAGGTGATATTATAAATAATAAACTACTTCAAAAATACCACATGATAATATAAATTTAATTATGTCATCATCTGAACATTAAGCTACATGTTCCCCTTGATGATATTGATTTTCAAATGCGAGAACTTTCTAATGAAACTTTTATAGACCGACTGCTTATTCTTATAAATTAGAAAGATAATGAGGTACGCCCTTTCCAATTTTCTCTATGTGAAAAATATTTTACAATTAATAAAAAATGTCTAAAATATGGTATGTTATAACATAATGAGAAAAATAAGGGGAAACAGAATGTAGGTAAAGGCAATCTAATTGATTTGATAATAGATCTGAAGCATTGGTTGAGGGTACCTTTACCTCAAAAATTTCACTGTCACATTTATTAATGTTATAAGTTCAATAATATATAACATTCCAAAATAGAGATATGACCGACATTAAATTTCATAAGAAAATTTGTGGAGAGGTTACAACTAACATGATTCCTCTTGAAAATTTAAATGAAATTCTCAACCATGAATTGTTGTGAGCCTCAGTTGTGAATTTATATATGAGGTGTATTTTCATAATTCATGTTCTTAATAATTGACATACTATGTCTATTATAGTTTAATTCTATTCATAATTTTAATAATCATATATATCAATTTATTGTAAAGGGGATACCTTATGAAGAAAAATTTGGATTTGTTAGTCCTCATGTCACTTATATTGGAAAATAATCAATAGATTAAGTTGAAATTTAAAAAAAAAGCTCACCAAGTATCCACTATTTGAGTTGGTGCCCAAGAACAAACTACTTTTTACTTTTGATTAAATTTATATTAAAATACTTGAATATTAATAAATATATTATCACATGATGATTGTTCTTTTATATGAAATCAATGTGACAATGTCCTTATAGTATTTGTTACATTTAAATTTCATGGAAGTTCAATGATATACTGATAACCTTGAAGTGATATGATACTATTATTTAATACATATTATATTGTCGGATGAATTTTATCTCATTTTATACATATTATGTTTGGGGGCTCATAAGTTATTGAGACTTATTCTCATGAATTTTGCACTTAGTAATCTCCAAGGGATGAGGTTATGAGAATAGACCCATTTATAATATTTCTACAAGTTTTATGTGTCATGTAATATTCTTATCTATGAACATGCATATTGTTACTTATGTTTGATATATTTATTTATATATTGAATAAATCTTGTTCTTTAATGTTTTGATGAAAACTTTGATGACATACGATTGTAGGAATGTAGGATATGTTGGGTTTATCAGAAGTGATATGAAATTAATGAATAAGTCACAAAATTATTTTTCCCTTTAAATTTATTAAAATTAGATATATATATCCCTTTTATTAGAATTTAAATATTTGATTAAGTCCATGACCATGTAATTTTATTGATGAGTTCATTTCAGGAAAGTCAAAGAATGATATATCAAGCATGTAGGCCAATGACAATAATAATACACCCTTATTGAAGATGTATTAAGACAAAGTGATTATATTACATATTGAGTGTCCATATGAGGTTTTTTTCATTTATAAATTAACGAATTTCTATAGGGGTACCTTGATGTGTTATTAGATGATGACCTTGGACTTTAGAACAGTTTTTATAATGACACTAAGAAATAGTCCAGGAGGGTCGCATACTAAGTGTATCCATAACCTATATTAAATTATTTTTTAATTTAATATTATAACAAATATTATTCACAAATTTGAGGAATAAAAATTATTTAGGTTATCTTGATTGAAAATATTCAGTCACCAGTTATTAGAAAGAATATATACGTGAGTTTAATATTAAATAAGTATTTATTCATGTATTAGTGGATATAATATTTATTTATTTATTAAATTAATAATATCATGATATTTATTTATTCAAATAAATTTGTATGATTCAATGTTAGAAAAATGAATAATAGGATCTATAGGTGAAGTTAAGGGTTTGAAAAATGATATATTTTATTTAATATCATTTACATAAATATTAATTTTTTTATTTAAGGAATGATATTTTAAATTATTATAGTTTACTACAAATCAAGGAAATGATGATATTATTATTGTTATTTGATGTGGGGTTAACTTATAATTAATATATTGATTAAGTGACTTTATATAATAACCAATACACAATTCTAATTATATAAGTTGAATTATATCATTTTTAGTGTGATTGATATATTGTTTAAAACATTTACCTCTTGATAATTCTTAAAATCTCTAGAGAAAACGTTCTCTATAATTCTATCAAGTCCATAGATTGATGATCCTCCTCCACATTCTCAAGACTAAGAGAACTAGTGAGAATCCATTAAGTAGATAAGGTATTTTTTTTCTATCAGTAGTAAATGATGCAAGTGGGTATGATTGTCCATGCTATCACCCAGAGATTCTATAGTGACATTATTCTTCTAATTTTGAGAATTTTTTTGAAGGAATAAATGAATAATTATTATTGTGTATGGGCCCAACATTCTTCCGTTGTGCCTCAAAACCTTTAAGTGGTATCAAAGTGGTCATATATTAATTTATAATAATTTTTTATCTATTGATTGAATTATGAATTTTTATTATTTTTCTATTTACAAATTTTCGTTCTTAATTCTCATATCAATATAACATTATCATTCAGTTCAATATGACCATGAACCGGACAAGAACATATATTGAATGTTTAAGGGTCTCATCTGGAGGTGTTGGAAATTCTAGTCGAATGACACAGATTCACATTGTGTAACTGAAAAGTACACACTGTGTACTCATGGTTAACCATACAAGGAAAAGCCACATAAATCATGACATGTTGTGTTTTAGAATAGTATGTGGAATCATTACATTCCGCATATTGATCAGTCAATTGGTACATAGTTTTATAGGGTTACACAACATATGATCTATGTACACACTGTGTAACCCCACATGGTTAATCCCCATGGTAATTTCCTCTGTCATGTGGTGAAAGCACATGAAAGGTATTTATTATTTGTCACATATTGACTGGAAATCAAGAAACACAGTCCAGTTGTGATTAAATGGTGTGTAGAAAGTACACACATTGTGTAGCACATTAATAACTACATAGAATACACATAGAGTCCCTAAGATTGTTTTATGAGTAACTATAAAATGAATTACATGATTTTTAAATGGATTTAAATTTCATGTAATGCATAACCATTAACATGGATTACACCTCAAGACATGTTATACCATATCAACCAATTACATGGAAGAAATATTAATTAAATCATTAAAACTGAACAACATGGAATGCAATAGGCGTACACATTGTGTGACAAGGTTTTCTCATGAATTACATGTTCAATGGTTGTCATTGGGAAATGTGGAATTAAAATATTAAAATATTTATTTTTTATATCATTATAGAATTACACATTGTGTATGATTAGCATGCACATAATTTACTTTATGGGTACTTCCAGTGATACAATGACATGCCTTGTAGTCATAAACACCATGGAGAATACATGGATTGACTCACAAAACAACACACCATTTAATATCATGACATTCCATATCGACATACATGCCATGTAAGTACAAAATACTCAACAAGGAACATATAGAGAGTAGGTCACACACTATGCGAGTCACAGTACACACTGTGTAGAGAAGAATGGTACCAATCATGTTCCATCTAGTATACAATATGTTAAATTCCAAAAATAATTTAAGATTGACTAGATGGGTAAATGATATATTCCCAATTAGTATACATCATGTATGGATTAATTTTAAATTCAATTAATTTATTTAATTTATTTAAAATTATAGTGGATGGGAATCTTTAAGACTATTTATGAGGACAATTAACATAAATTAATGAATTGATTAATATGATAATTAATATATTAATTTGGGAATTTTATCTTAATACAGAATGAATTGAAATGAATGCTAGATAGTTTTAAATAAATAATTATTTCATTTATGGATGGTTATGAGTTTGACCAAAATATGTATGTGTTGGGTTAATTTTAATTTAATTATTATTTAATTTGTTTTGTGATAATTATTATTAAATTAGAAAAATTATCTATGAATTATATCCTCATCCCATTATGTATGAGGTTATGCGTCAACAGTTTTTTTAAGTAACCTTAACCCACTTTTCCCCTCACTTGCATATGAGTAAGCATATGCGAAAGAAGGAGTTACTAGATGAGTGAAGATGGTTTATGATGGGGCCAAGTTGAAACCAACATAAGAGATACAAAGGTCGATGGTGGAATGTTTCAACTCAAACCAATCTTGATTAAATGGGTTATTCCTCTAGATTCAAGGTTTGGTTTTTTATTCACTTGATAAACCAACAAGTAGAAAAGTTTATGATCATTCCAGATATTTATTTTATTTCTTTCAAGTACAAGGTTAATTATTTATGTTTATTTGATGTTCAAACAAGATCACATAAAATAACTAAATTAAAATGCATGATATATGGAATAAAATAAATGGATTATGAATAAATTATTTTACTATTACAAGGTTAACTATTTATGTATAATCCATATAAAATTAATAATAATATAAAAGGATTAAATAAATATTATTTCTACATAAGGTAAAAATCCATCTAATACATATTAAGTTAGTAAAGCCTTCGATTACTTGAGTTAAAATGATACCATATTTTAAAGTACTTGTATAGAATCTGTCATGGTGATTTCAAATATCAGGGAGTTTTAAGAAATATTTTGGATCCACTTAACATTATTAGAATCAGTTGTTTATTTCCTCTGCACGACATAGTGAAACTAAGAGAAAAGTGTTGTGGAAATTTGAGTCCAAGATTTAAATATTGGGGAGTATACTAAATGGATTAAGGAACTATGAGTTAATGTGTTTGGAAATAAAACATGCCCACATACCTTTTAATAACTTGTCTAACCACTATCCAGGTTATGTGAAGGGAAAGGTTGATCATTTCCACTATAATGACCACTTGAGAATATATTCTAAATCCAATAGTGGGGGATATTAGTATTTGATAAAATAATGGGAGACTAATAAATGAAAATTTATTACATCACGTTATTTAATTAAGCTCATATATTAAAACCTACATTTATTTTACAGATGAAAATGGAAAATAATATTACCTCAACATTATCACTATAATTGATATTGGAGAAATTCAATCTATTAATCGTCTTGAATTTCTAGGAGCGGTACATTCACATTTACATATTACTATGCAAAGAGCATAAATTCTACGTGTCGGAGACCCCTATTCTAGATAAATATCCTTCTAAGGAGGCTAGTGAGGATCAACATGGTTTCTTCTGGAGACATATGGATGATTCATTGGATGTACAATTCCCCATATTATCATCTATGTCTAGTCATCATAAGAAGATTCATTAAAATTTAGATACATTCATGATTGTGTCACATATCCATGATATTTATCAAAATAAATATAGATAATAGAGTTACTATATATCCAAGATACATTTCACTTGAAATATTTGAGTAGTTGTGTTAGCCTGACACCCTATGTTTTATTTGATTAGTTATATTAAGCATTTAGATATTTTAGGTTTTTATATACCCAATGTGTTTTTAACTGACCTCATACTTTCTTCACTATATCATATATTTTCTAGTTTTATTATGAACTATAACATGAATAATATTGATAAGTCTCTCCCTGAACTCTTTAATTTGATTCTCCAAGAAGATAAGGACATGATGTGTGAAAGACCTATAGATATTATGTTGAACAAGTGGAATTGAATATAAAATAGACTTAAGTAAAGGTATAAGGATTATTCACACCATTAAACTAATATGATGAATATATATAGGTATGATAAAGAATAAGATATATAATTTTATCCTTGTGGCAAGAAGGGCCACTAGAAGAAGAATTATACCTCAATAAAGAATCATGAGGAAGATTCATGTTCATTTTTTTCTCAAACTTAACCTATCCCTTTATAATAGTAAGGTATTAGATATATA
This sequence comes from Viscum album, assembly GCA_963277665.1. NCBI lineage: Eukaryota > Viridiplantae > Streptophyta > Magnoliopsida > Santalales > Viscaceae > Viscum > Viscum album. The sequence goes on along the minus strand of OY728155.1, from coordinate 1,962,782,818 downwards.
TTGTGGTGATCACATTTATATCCAAATATATAGACTAAGTAGATTCTATAAGATTTCCAAAGGTGAGGTGGATCATTGATCTACCAACGGCTCATGTAAGGACCCAAACATATGCATTTCATATTCTAGTGACTTAAAAATAAAATAAAATATCTTAAATTACCAAAGATATATTAGGTTTAGAGTTTTATAGAGTTAGTTCATAACTCTTACATAAAAAACTCATATATTATAAATTTTTCACTTCAACTTAGTATCCATTTTCACATAAAACAAAACTTTTATGATATAAAAAGATTTCTTTTCATGATTTATCTTCACAAATTTGTTCATGAACACACCCTTGTCCATAATAATATTTAAAACCTATGCGAAACATTTTCAAATATTGTATGAGCACAAAAATATTAGTAGGGTAAATAAACAGAAATAAATAATCTATTAGTCCATGGATACTTAAAGAAATTTTCTTTTTTTCAAAATAATAATTGGGCTCAAAATAAATAATTTCTTATCCAAGAAATCAACTTCTATATCTAAATGGTTTCGTAAAAAATTTCATAATAAATCATAAAGTCAAAATTAAACTGATAAATTTTTCTTTGAAATCATGAAAAACTCATAACAATTTTTACAAAGTTATACTTTTCAACCTTACGAAGTAGTATACACTTTCCTTTACCCTGTGAAATCATAATATTTCTATAAAAACCGATAGAAAACATAGATAAATAATGTTGCAATCTTGAATAATAATTTTCATATCACTAATACAAATGGAATAAACTTCATTGTTACACATAGAATAACTATCACGGTTACACATAAAATAATCATCACGATTACAATTGGAATAACCATCACAATATATTACCATAATCTCTTAGTAAAAACCTAAATCGTTAACCCCATTCATTTAACCAATGAATTGGAATGATATAATGGGATTACCCACCCTTAGTTTATAATGGTCCCACCCATCATCATAAAAAAAAATTCTGAGAACCACAACATAACACATAAAATCTTGTATCATAAAAATGTTCTTTTCACCCATAATAAAACATTTTTGGATATTTTTATATCCATTATATTTTAAAAATATTTTTGAAAATAACTAGAACATAGGGAAGGAGGGTTTTTTTCTTTTAAGAAAACATGAAATCTTATAAAGGAAACAAATAAGATCAAATAACTATTATGTTGGAAGGAAAGGTCATTGTCTCCATATATGTTAACATTGAACATTTCTTTTATCTTATTGTAAAGAATGTTTAAATATTCCATAAAAATATTCCTTCTGATTTTTTTCAATAAATTCAGAATAAACTTAAATTTTACTTTATAATTCACCAATTTCCCTAAAAATACATTCATAAAATAATTTTAAAATATTTATATTTAATAAAATGGAGTTTTAATGGAAACAATAAAAGAGAGTTTTTAAAAAGAAACCCCATTACCTGAAGTCTGACTCATCAAGTATGTTATTTATCTTCCTGAATAATAAATTATGTAAATTATTTAATTTATTGAGAAAAAATTTCATGTTTATTATTCATTTTATCTCTCTTATTACCATGTTGTAACAATTACTTAATCATTTAATTTTACATTAGATATTTTGACGATATTCGGTTCATAAGTCCAAAATGAATTTAGAAGTTTGACAATGGGAGAACTAGTCATTATTCCCTTATATCCAGAATAATAATAATGAAATAATTATAATTTTTTTATAAATAAATTATACAATTTAAATTTAACCATTTAATATGGTTATAAAAAATTAACTATGCTACAATAATGGTGACGATAGGCCATACGTATGCATGAGTAACATTTCCTTTTTTCAAATATTATTATTAAAAGAAGGTAATAATTATTTTATACTTAAATAATTATAATAATATCATAAATATCATATTTATTCTTTAAAAATAATTATATATTTCATCCATGTGATGTGGTGATTAAAAATGAATCATATTTTTTGTGGAGGTGGTATTGCACATGTACGCACAAATGACGTTATCATTTTTCAGTGAATAGAATGGTAAAAAGGATAATGATATATTATATTTTTGGGAATGATAAATATTTTATTAATAGGATTTATAAATATAATTTCCATCATTATAATCCATCAGTTAGAGATGATGATGGAAAACGAGTTGCATCGGTTTTTGTGGTGGTAGTCCACCTATATAAGAATAATGGTTTTGTTTCCCATTTGATGGAATAAGATATTTATATAAGATATGAAATTAACATAATAATATGTTTTTACATATAAGATACTATTTTTATTATTTTATCACAGTTGAATAATATTTTAAGGAGGTGGATGATGAAATAAAACTAAAATATACAGTAAAAACTATAAATTTTCTTTGGAAAATCTTCTTTTATTAACGCCTTTAGACATGTAAGATTGGTATTCTTACAAAAATAATGATAATAAAATGTTTATATGGATTATAGTAATGTATTTGGGTAGATATTGGATAAAACAAATAGTTTTTTGAATTGTGAAGAAATGAAAAGAAGTGGTTCCCTTTTTTAAGAAAGGGGAGGGTGACTCTTGGAATATTTTATAATATTAAATTAATATAAATTAATTTTGATATAAAAATGGCTCCAAATTGATAAGATTAATATATAATATGATTATGAGTATAATAATCTCATATAATCAAATTTTAACAATTTTTTATCACATTTTTACCTTTATCTTTTTATTTCAACCCTTGGTAACCCTTTTGACAATTGCCTTAATATTATGTTTTACTATAATTTAAGTGTAATAATGATACTATAAAATAAAAAATTACCCATAAATGGACCATGTTTTTTTAAGTAACAAAATAAAATTAATTTGGATTTATATGATGTTTTTATGAATTTTATATTAGTTAATAAAATATTAGTTATTATAAAATATCATTAATACAAATTTTAGAACTATTCATTTACTTTGACTTTAATAACATCAACACAATAAGTGAATTATAATAAAATTAATACAAAACTATATATTATGTCATTTTTATCTAAAAAATTCATGGGTCACATTAATTATTTCAAATTATACTACTTTTAATATTTTTAATATCATTTATGTTATTTTTCCATTAATTAAATAATTACCACGTCAGTAATATATAATAATTTAATGTAATTATTTCTTGATTAAAAATTGAAAATAAATTATAATTATTAATATAAGTAATTTATTTTTAAAATTATTATTTATAAAAAACATATCTTATGTTTATCCCCATGTTAAAAATTTTATAGTTATTAAAAATGAGTGTGACATTTTTTACTTTTTATTACATAAAATATTATGAAGGTCATAATCACACACAAATGGAAAATGGATATATAACAAAATATTGGATGATTATGGATGTTATGGAATCATGTGATAAAATTAATTCAAGTGTTAGGGTCATTTTAGAATCCTTATCATATTATTTTCTACCTTTAATTACCTCATTTACACTTTTGTTGTGGTCACAAAAGCTATTATGGTTACTATTAAAATTGACTAAAAATAAAATAAGAAGATTAATGAGATTTAGATTCACTAATTAAAAATATTGAATCCATTTTTAAAAATTTAAAATACCCAAGTGGCAGAATTTAATTTAAAATTAAACTGCAAAAATGTGATGAAAAGCCAGTCTTCAGAAAAATACATATTTAAAGAATAAAATTCTTTTATAATAAATTCAACTATAAATTTCTTTTAAAAGGCCATACTTAGATTATTTTAAAATTAAAAAAAAACTTTTTAAATTTAAAAAATAAACCAAAATATAATTTCTCTTGGTAAATAATCGAAAATAAAATACAGTTTTATAAAAAACTATATTTTCACTATTCATTGAATTTTTTTTAGAAAATTATAAAAAATTTATCCTAAGATAATTTTGAAATTTTGAATTAATAATTTAAATTCATTTTCTCAAATTCAAATTATATATTTTTATATAAATATTTAAATAAAACCATATAATGTGTAAAACCCAATTTGGTAAGAATTAAATATTTTTCCTTTTGACTGAAAAAATAATTAATATATTGATAATGAATGTAAATATATAATATCTACCTGATTTGTATTTATAAGAGATGAAAATTATTTATTATTACATTAATTGGGTTTTTATGTTCTTACCCATTTTTGAAATTGCATCCTCGTAACTTTATTCATTTATCAAATAAGTGGGGATATATTTCCCTCATAGAATTTTCATATTCTGAAGTTTCTTCTTCAACCATATGGTTTATTCAAAAAAAATTAATTGTCTAAATTACATAATTCTATACTAATTTATCTCCATGTTCAATAATATAAATGTGATGTTACTCATAAGAAACGTTATCTTCCAACTAAACTACTTTAGAGCTCAAAACATGAGATGAATATGGCATATACATTATTAACATCAAAACATGGAAAACATTATGCACCTAGGATAAACCTAGAGTAAAGGATATTCAGTAATAAACTAATCCAAATTAATCTAGGATTTCATATGGTCTAATAAACCAACCACTTAACCTCCCATTTTTACCAAAATGCATATCATTTTTCTATAAAGATACTTTAAGAAAAAAATGATCACCTACATCGAAATAAAGATATTTCCTATGGTTATATAAATAAATAATTATCATGATCTGAGTTGTCCTCATATGTTACTGAATTACCATACCTTCTCAACCATTTCCTCTAAAAATTCAATTTCTATCAACTTTTTTTCTCATATTTCCTCCAAAAAATTAGGGTATTGACACCACTTTCCATATAATTCTTCAAAAGGTTCCATATATATACTAGAATGGAAAAAAATATTATAAGAAAACTCAACTAAAAAATATAATGATCCCAAATTCTTGGGTAATCCCTTGAACAAGAACAAATCATATATTGCAAGGTCTGAATATTTTATTTGGAATGTTCATTAGATTGAGGATGGAATGTTGTAATGAAATTTAATTCAATGCCCCATGACTTCTGAAGTAATTTCCAAAAAATTAATTTGAATATGGGATTATGGTCATATAAAATGGATTGAGGAACTCCATGTAAAATGATTTTCTCCTTAAGATACATTTCAAAAATTTGATATAAATAAAAAGTATCTCAAATGGAAAAGAAATGTAAAGATTTAGTTGATTGATCAACAATAACACAAATCATATTATTACTTTGGTATTTCTTTGGTGATACCACTATGAAATCAATGGTTATATATTCCCATATCCAATACGTTACTAATAAAGGATGAACTATCCCCTTTGGTAATTATCTCTCTACTTTACCTAATTTAAAAGTAAAAAATTTCGTGATGAAATTCTCAAGATATAATTTCATTCCATCCCACTAGTAATAATTATAAAGGTCTCTGTACATCTTAGTTCTTCCAAGATAAATAGAAACTGGAGAAATATTAGCTTTACTCAATAATTATTTCTTTTTCTAGAAAATAGAAGACAAACATAATGTCTTTCCAAATCTCAAAACACCTTCTTTTTTAACATTAAATTCATGAAAATTACCCTTATTAACTAATTATATATTTTCCCGTAACTCACGGTCACTATTCAGAGTTTTTTCATAATTTATAATGTAGATGATTTTGCTGACACCTAAAAAAATAGAGGAAGTTTCTATATCTATAAATTCTAAGCCAAAATTCATCAAATCATTAACCAAAGGGTCATGTTTTAAATGAAACATGGTTAATATAATATTATTTTCCCAACTCAAATCATAATATACTTTGTTTTGCTTTCTAGAATGATAATGAATCCTATAGACATAATTTTGTATCAAGAATAATGATCTCATATGTCTCATGTTCAACTCTTTTTGAGTGAATATATATTTCAAATTTTTACGATCAGTATATATTTCACACTTGGATCCATATAAATTTTGTCTCTAAATTTTTAAAGTAAAAAACAAGAGAATATAATTCCAAATCATGTGAATGATAATTCAACTCATGAGGTTTCAGTTGACATGAATAATAAGAAATTATCTGGTTATTCTACATCAGAAAGAAACTATGTCCCTTTAAATAAACTGTATTTTAGATGAAAATTTATCCATTTTTAGAGGGTATGACCAAAATTTTAGCATTCAATAATATTATTTTTCAGTTCCTTAAAATAATAATCAAATTATTTTTTCCAAATGAATTTAATGAATTTTTTAGTTAACTTAGTCAATGGACTAGACAACAAAGGAGAATTTTCAACAAACCAATTTCAATATCCAACTAACCTAAGAAAAATATGAATATTAGTAATATTTGTAGGTTTTGGCCACTCATCAGCCACATTAGTTTTAGTGGGGTCAATAATTATTCCATATTTATTTATAATGATTCTATGGAATGAAATATGTTGTAACCAAAAATCCAATTTGGTCAATTTTCCCTATTGTTTATTTTCTTTCAGGATTTGAAGAAAAATCCTCATATTTTTTTGCATGACCCTCATAAAATTTTCAATAAATAAATATATCATTAATAAAAACAACCACAAATTTATCCAAATATTCAAGGAATACTCTATTCACATGATCCATAAATATAGTTATTACATTATATATCCCAAAGGGAATAACTAAAAACTCATAATGCATGTATCTAGTCCAAAATTCGATTTTTTGAATGTTATCATCCTTCAAATTTAGCTTATGGTACCCAAAACTTAATTCAATCTTCAAAAAATTCTGAGCTCCATGGATTTGATCAAACAAATCATTGATATGAGGTAATTGATACTTATTCTTAAGAGTAATATTATACAAAGCTCTATAATCAATGAAAATCCAAATAAAGCCATATTTATTTTTGATAAACAAAATAGGGTAACCCAATGGTGATGTTCTTGGATTAATGAACCCTTTATCAAGTAACTCTTGTACCTTCTTTTTAAACCCCAAATGTTATAATTTTTCCATTCTATAAAGGGGTTTTAAAATTATATTAGTATAAATAACTAATCCAATAGTAAATTGAACATCCCATTCTAGTACAATGCTGGGAAACTCATTAGGGGAAAAATCTAGGTATTATTTTACTATAGAAACATCAATAATCTAAACAGTTCCATTATTTTCATGAATATGCGAAGAAAAATTTAATTTCTATCTTTTAATAGTTTCTCATATTCATAATATGTTATCAAAATATAAGGGTTCATTATTTTATAAAACTAAAACACTTTTTGAAAGAAAATTATTGATCTTTAATCTATCTTAGCATGGTAAAGGAAGATCCAATCCATACCCAAAATAATATCAAAATCAACTAAGGTTAATAGGGTTTGAATGTAAATAATTTTGAAGAAAATGATAGAAATATTACTATAATTTTTTTCCTTTATTACTTCTCCCATGTGTTTTTACCATGAGTTCTAGATTTATTTCTTAAAGTGAAATTTCCTATTTACTAGAAAATTTTCAGAAATGAAAGAATGAGTAGACCCTAAATCAAACAAGAAATTTACTTGATAACACTTCATTTGATGGACCAACATCTGGAGAAGTAGTTGAAAGGTTTTTCACTACACCTTTCTACTTATTATAGGTATGCTTCTAATCATTCAGGTTGTTATTTAGACTCAAATATGAATAATGATCCATCTCATTACATTTAAAACATTTTACTGTCTATTTATAATAATTGGTATTACAAAAACCAAGTTATTTTTCATTACAATTATGATCTATATTCCTATGTTTACCACATCAATAGAAGTTACCAGACTTCATAATGCATTCCCCAATGTGGTTTTTACCACAAACATCACAAACTAAAAACAGAAGTTTCTTTGCATCAGATTTATTTAATCCATTCTTCCATTTTTCTACCACCAAGACCTCTTTTTATAGAGGTTTTCAAAGTACAAATGATCATTAGAAAAATCCATTTCCACCTTTTATGCATATCGAACAGTATTATCATAACTTTTAAATTCTTAGGAAGCAAGTGCCCTTCAATATTTTGTATTAAATCCGATGTAAAATTGATAAATATTTTTATCAAGATCATGGATAAAACTTAGTGCATACCTTGAAAATTGAGTAATGTTTTCTTCATATGTGACCACCAAATATTCCTACCTTTGCCTAAATTATAATATATTTTTTAATTATATGTCTAATAGATTTAGCAAAATATTTCTAAAAAATATATTCTTAAATTCATCCCATTTAATGATATCAATATCTTCAATTTATTTAGCATTCATAACCATTATACATTATTGATTAGATTTACCTTTAAAATGATAAATATAAATACTTACCTTTTAATTATCTGAATAACCCATGAAATTTAATATCTTCATAAAAGATTTAATCCATCATTGAACTACCACTAGGTTAGAAGATCTACTAAATACAGGAGGGTGCTATCTCATAAAATACTCCACTATCATCATGCTTTTAAGTGGTAGATCTGGTTATTCTCTTAAATAGATTCTAACACCATTTATATCCTATTTCAACTAATCCATTACGACAAGAAACTTTCTGTTCTAATTCCAATAACTCCAAGTTGCTGATTTTGAAGGATATTGTCCCCTAGTTTTCTTTCTACTTCCAATTCCATGTTCCCTCTATAGAAAACAATTTTGAATAGACATTTTTTAGATGAAGAAACATTGTAATCATAAAATTATATATCATTTCAACTTAACTATAAATTAAAATATTTTAATGGAATTCTATTAACATTAACATAACCTATAAAGTTCTCTAAAACTTTATCGGATGCTATGGACTTGACCTTCTATATTACATATTCAAATAACTATAAACTAGAATTCACATTATTACATCCCCAAATATATTTTAGGTTTAGAGTGTTAGAGATTTATGCCATAATTATTACATAACAAACCCATATATCACCAAGTGTACACTTCAAATTAGCATACATTTTTTTATAAAACAAAAATTTTAAGATAAAATATGTTTTCTTTTCATGGCATATCTCAAAAAAATTATCTTGACCTTGTATTTGTCCCTAATCATCATTAAAACCAATGAAAAACATTTTAAAACATGGGATGAGCACAAAAAATATTATTAAGGTACATAAAAATTAATAAATAAATTGTTACCACATGAATACTTATAGAAATTTTCCTTTTTCAAAATAAACATTGAGCTCAAAATAAACATTTTTTACCCAAGAAATAAAATTCTTTTCCAAAATATTTTAATGAAATATTTCATAATAAATGTTAATGGAAAATGAAAACTCATAATGGTTTCTTTTAAATCATGATAAACTCATAATAACTTTTTCACAAAGCTAAACTTTTCAGCCTTATGAAGTAGCATATGATTTTAATTACCTTTTGAAATCATAATATTTCCATAAAAATCCATAGAAATTATAGATAAATAATTTATTTAACTTGGGGAATCATTTTCATGTCACTCTTACAAATGGGATAACCTTCATGGTGACACATAGAATTACCATTGCGATTACACATAAAATAACCATCTTGGTTACAATTGGAATAACCAGCATAGTATATTCTCATAATCTCTTAGGGAAAACCTTATTGGTTAACTAATTACCTTTACCCAATGCATTGGAGAGCTATAACAGGCTCACCCACACTCATTTTATAACTAAACCACCCATCCTTATAAACAATTCCCAAGAACTATAACTAAATACATGAATGATTACATCATAAAAATTTTATTTTCATACAAAAGAAAACATTTTCAGATATTGATATATCCATTCTATTTTTAAACCATTTTTGGAAATAACCAGAACATGGGGAAGGGGGGATTTTTTTTAAGATAACATGAAATAATGTAAGGGAATCCAAAAAAATAATAGTTACAGTGATGAGAAATTTCATTGTCTCCCTATATATTAAAATATAACATTCATTTTTTCTTCTTTTTAAATAATGTTAAAAAATTATATAAAAAGATTCCTTTTTGAAAACCATTGAAAGAAATTAAAAAAGAAAAATAATTTTTTCTTTATAATTAAATTATGTCTATATAAATACATCCATAAAATAATTTTTAAAAATCTGGATATTGAATAAAAATAGTTTTAAGGGAAACTTTAAAAGGGAATTTTTAAAATGAAAGTCCCTTACCTTGAGTTTGACTCATCACATTCATTATTTATCATTATGAATAATAAACTTATGTTAGTTAGTTACTTTAATGATAACATTTTTCAATTATATTATCCCTTTTATCTCAATTATTACAATGTTACAAAAAATATTTTTTCATTTAAGTTCTCATCGTATGTTTTGATTATATTTAATTCATAAGTTCAAAATGACTTCGATATATTGAATATGGTCAAAGATTTAATTATTTCATCATATAAATATTAATAATAAGGAAATAATTATTAGTTTTTTATACATAAATTATACATTTAAATCTAAACATTAAATATGGTTAAGAAAAATGAACTATTTTACAATCATGAAGACGATGGGTCATACGTACGCATTATTAACATTTACATTTTTCAATAATCAATATGGAATGAAGGTAAATATTATTTTAACATTATATAATTATAATAATATAATAAATATCATATAAATTATTTATATATACCTATATGTATCATACATATGATTTGGTGATGAGAAATGAATCACGACACTTTGTGGAGGTGGTAGTCCATACGTGCGCACAAACAACATTATCATTTTTCTGTGAATTGAAAGGTAAGAAGTTAAATGATATATTATATTTTTAAAATGATAAATAATTCATCAATATAATATATAAACATTAATGTCTCCATTATAATATATTCATGATAAATGGTGATTGAAAATTAATTACATCGGTTTGTGAGGTGGTACTCTGTCGTACACAGGAACGATGGTTTTGTTTCAAATTTAATTGAAATGAGATGGATATAGGTTATGAAATTAACATAATAGTATATTATTATATTAAGTATACTGGTGTTATTATTTTAATATGTTTTAAGAATATTTTAAGAATGTGTAATAGTAAATAAAACTAAAATATGATGTTAAAACTATACCACTTCTATAGAAAATATCCTCTGATCAACACCTTAAGACCTCTAATATTGTTATTATGCCCAAAATAAGGAATATTTAATGTGTTTAGTGATTCTATTAAGGTATTTGGGTAGATATTGGCTGAAAATATGGGGTTTTAAATTTAAATAAATGAGAATAAGCGGTTCCCTTTTCTAAGATAGGAGAGTGGCACTCTTAGAATTTATTAAAATATTAAATTAATATAAAATACTTTCTTTTCAAAATAGATCAAAATTTAAAATATTAAAATCCAAGATGATTATGAGTCAATATTATATCATTTAATAAAATTTATACATGTTTGGATCCCATTTTTATGCTTATCATTTTATTTTAACCCTTCATTAACCCTTTTCACAATTACCATAACATTAACGTTTTCTACCCTTTAAGGGTTAATAATGTTACTATAAAATACAAAAAGACCCATAAATGGACCATGTTTGATTTAATTTACCATATACCAATAATTTTTCCAAATTTAATATTTTTATTAATTTTAAATCATTTAATAAAATATTATTTAACATAAAATATCATTATTTCCAATTTTAGAACTATTAATTTTCTTTGTATTTAATAACATCAATAAAAAAATGAATTAGAATATAATGAATAAAAATATATATAAAATTTCATGTTTATCTATAAAATATGTGGTTCACATTAATTATTTTAAATTATAATAATTTTTATATTTTTAATATCATTTATTTTTTTCTATCAATTATATAATTACAACATCAGTATTATGTAAGCATTTAAGGTAACTCTTTATTCACAAAAAATTAAAAATAAATTATAATGATGAATAAAAATAATTTATATTTTTTTATTAATATTTATGACCAAACATATATTCTGTTTATCCCCATGTTAAAAATATTATAGTTATTAAAAACAAGAGGTCGATAATTTTTACTTTTCTTTACATAAAATATTATAAAGGTCATAATCACACCTAAATGAAAAAAAGGTCATATATCTGAATATTTAATGAGTATATATGAGATTTAAGTGTTAAATAAAATTAATTCGTGTGTAGATTCATTTTATAGTCCGTATCAAATAATTTTTAACCCTTAATTACCGTATTCACCCTTTACCATGGAAACACAAATTACTATGGTTGCTATTCATATGCACTAAAAATAAAATGGGTCTATTTGAAAAATTTCGACCTAATGATTCAAAATATGGAATAAAATTTTCAAAATTCAAAACAAATAATTGAAAAAATTTAATATAAAAATAAACTAGAAAAATGTGATGAAACCAGTTTTTAAGGAAAATGATTATTTTTTGTATAAAATGTATTTATACTAAATTAAATTATAATTTTAATTTAAAAGAATATAATTGGATTATTTTTAATTTAAATTAAAAAAAATAAATTTTAAAAATAATCCAAAATAGAATTTTACTTTGTAAATAATACAAAATAAAACAAAAAGTTTTAATAAAATTAGTATTTTTCACTATTCATTGAAAAATCAATTTTTTAGAAAATTATCAAAAAATCATCCTAAGATAATTTTAACATGATGAATTCAAAAATAAAATTCAGTTTTTCAAAATAAAATTCGATAATTTTTAAATCAATATTTTTAATTAAATCATATGATGTGTAAAACCTAATTTGGTTAGAATTAAAACGTTTTCCTTTTGATTGAAAAATTAATTTTTATTATTATAATGAATATATATAGTAAGGCCCTAAGATTTTAAAATAGTAACATCATATTAAATAGATTATATGAGCCATAACATAAATCTTATAAGATAATGTAACACCTCGAGACTTTACGATATATTTCTTATTAAATAAATTTAATCACTTTGATAGCTTACGATACACGCAACACCTAGTTTAAATGAAACATGATACTATATTGAAATATTATTATTTAAACTTGGAAAATATAACCTAGAATTAAAGATGGTGGGTATGAATAATTATAACTATATTATAAAAATTATATGCCTTACACATGTATAAAATAAATTCAATGCTTATTTGTAACGTCTCGTGTCTTTGAATTGGGTCAAAAACCTCTCCTGTTTTGAATTTTTGAATTAGTGGGTATGAAAATTTACTTATTGATCATAAAACTCCATTCCATGTTTTCTATTATCTCAACATCATGATTCATTAAGGGTTTAGAGGCTTGTAGTGTGCCTCGGGTGTTTTTAAGGGTTTCTAGCCTGAGGGATTGTTTTTGAAGTTATGGGTCAAGGTGCACGATTTGGGAAAAACCTTATGGACTATTCTAGATAAATGTTTTTCCCAATTTTGTAATACTGAATGATTTTTAAAACTATTTAGGTAGGGGAAAATGTCCATGAATGAAGATCTGTAGTTTTTGTAGAGGGATTTCACAGGCCTCATGCACGGTTTGGGAAAACTATGTGCCAGCCGCACAAGTTGTGCCACTTAGGCAGTACCTCAATAATGCAGCATGCATGGTTTGCACACAATTTGGAAAACCATTTGGGATAAACAGTAATCATAATTTAATGGGTTAAATTAAATTTTTACCCCTCCTTCTATTTCGGTTTTCTTTGTATTTTTCCTCCTTCTCTCATGGGTCACGCACAACATGAGGGTTTCCTCCATTTCTTCCTTATCCTATTGGATTTCATCCAACTCATTATTTAGTGCTCTATTATTATTATTTTTTGGGATCATTATAACCTCATTTGTGTATCTCTCCTCTCCCATATTTCTCTTCTGTATTTCTCTCTACTCACGGAGTGATAAATATGTTTGATCCATTTTTTCATTTTTTCAAGTCATTTTATAGAAACATTGATTTTTTCTAAAACACATGGAGTTAGATGATTATACTAGAATTTACTACATCTTATACATCAAGGTAGGTGTTTCATGAATTTCTTAGTGTTTTTAAAGTTGATTTAGAGGCATATATTTTAGTGCGCCATTGGGTAGTTGAGAGATACCACTATTAAATTAATTTATTGAAGTTAAATTAATCATTTGACCTTATGGGATACCATTGGGAATGCCATAACCTTATTATCTTATGTGATTCTAGGTTAGAGGTCATCAACCACCTTGGGTTCTTAGTCCAGGGTATGTTATTGGTTTAGTTATAAATGTTTTTTTTAAATTTGAATAGTACAATTCATTTTAAATTTAATTTTGGTTTGTTTTTTTGGTTTATAAATATATAATTATTATGATATATTGTTGGAACCCATGGGTTCATGATAGTATTGGCCTAAGGAATTGAGGTGGTAGGACCACAGGGATTTGGGTGATTTTGATAATCTATTTGGTCTTGTCCTTGGTTACGTGGCTTATGTAATCCCCACTTTGGCATCATGGACATTGATTGAGGCAGAGAGACCATCAGGTTGAGGGCATGGCCCCTGATATTGTACGTCTTTTCCATCGGACTTGAGTGACATGGTCTCTGGGGAAGAAGGTGTCGTTTGGATGTGTGTTAGGTACTAATTTTGTGATTTTCACTCACCCATGATGGCCAAAGAAGCAATTGGAGTCATGTGCACACAATTTGACTCATTGATGAAGTTTTTTTGACCACTCAAGTGTGTTGGGCCCCCAAATAGTGTATATTAGGAAAATGTGTTGGGAGTTACTTCTGTATAAGGCCATGGGAAAGGTGAGGGGCCTCCAGATGATAATGCTGAGGATATCAATTACGGGATGAGGCTCACCATATTGAGGTCATTGGACCTAGAGTACTTTGGGAGGCCAAAGATCTCCATTCCTCGGGATGTCGTGCTCTGAGAATACAGTGATTTTATTTGAGGATAGATATTGTTGTGCCTCTATAGGTTAGGCTTTGAGATGACGGGTGATTTTGAGAAGGAGTCTGAGGGATCAGGTTACCTTTTCTTGGGCATTCTTTTGGGATGTTGTTGATTTCTTTGAGACAGGATGTGTTAGGAGGCACATGGTGCTTGGATGTTACATCAGAGGTGGAACCTGAGATTTCACTTGGGCTATTTTACTTTAGGGTATGCCTTGGGTTGTGGGACAATGATCCTCTCCTTTATTGATATTTCGGTGTTGTTGGAGGTAGGTAAAAGCTTCATGGTGGCTATTAAGCACTAGGGATTATTTTTTTAATTTAATAGCATTGTACTAATTTGCATTATATTATACAACTTCTTAAACATATATATTGGTTATGAAATAAGTGGGTGGTACCCTACTGAGACTCATTCACACAACCTACATAACCCCTTCAAGACACATATAGACTTTATGATTTTACCTTCAGGTAAGATTTCAGGATCTGTAGATGTATCCTATGTTGAGTGGGTATGGATGGTTGGAAGGGGACCTTGAGTTCTCACATCAGCTGGAGTTTCAATTTTGTTGTCCTTTTTTACCGGCATGCTTATGATATATGTGTATGTATATACTTTTGTTCAGCCATTGGTGACCACTTCTAGATATTAATATGTAAGGCCTATATTGGATGCACAATCTTCTTAGGTTCAATGAATGGTGTGATGATGTTTTTTATTTTTTTCTACGGATGTAGTTTACATATTCTCCCGTTATTGCTTGATATTGATTGTGCTTCCACCATTACCAGTTCTGATTTAAGTTTGTTGATTCATCATTTTAGTTTCATGTTATATATACATACATACATATAAATGTACTCAGACCATTATTATATCATCCCTTGATGGTATATCCTCCCCACTATTCCCTTTTTACACCCTCACTGTTAGTTGAATGGCTTTGGTGTTTGGGGAGGTTCACCTAAATTGCATCAGATGTGTTTATTTTACCATTTATTGGAATTACTATTTGGGTTATGGTAGTTTGAGATTAAGTAATGGTAGGTTTGGATTCGTAGCTCATGCTTGGGTGCCTGCAGCCCCATTAATGAGGGATGGACCAAGTTACCATTAGTGGGAATCATTGTTCCATTTTTCTTGTAACACCCTAAGATTTTATGAAAAATTTTCTTTTTAATTTCATTAATGTCTTGTGTTGTATGCTACACCAAAAGTATCTTGCACAACACGCATCCCTGACTTGGCTTGCATCATGACCTTCCACGATAGCGTGTGTTGTACGCAATACTGAGTTTCAACAATATGTTATATGAACTACCCATTATGAATAGTATCAACTAAATTTTAAATTTTATAACATTATTATTCATCTTACTCATTTTCTAGAACATGGTATGAGAACAAAATCAATTTTTCGAGTAAAATAAGTAATTTTCAAAAAATGTAGTTTTGCCACCTTTTGATGGCGTACCCACTTTAAATATAGTTTTTGACTTGTCTATAAGTTCAATTTGACAAAATAAAATTCTTCTTTTGAATCAGGATATAAAAATTTACATTGGATAAAGTTTTGATATTTTTCCGATAACTTTCATATTTTAATGAATAGCAAAAACACGCTATATTTTAATTAAAAACAACTTTTTTCATCGAATTAGTTTTTATGGTTAAATTATAATATTTAAGGGTTTTAAAGTATAAATAGAATATATTTTTACCATTTAATATAATTTATGTCATTATCATTAATTTTACCTTGAATTCGTAGGTTGAATCAATTCAATCTTTTGCAATGTTTTAAAAAAAAACCTGTTTTCTTTCGAAAACGGGATTAATTTTAGTATAATTTCTGCACCTTTTGTGTATTTAATTTGGAAAAATGGATTCCATATTTTTAATCAGTGGGTCCAAATTATGTTAATAGGCTACTTTTTATTTTTGGGCATTATGAATAGTAACCACGGTAAATTTTATTTACCATAGTTAAAGGTAAATCGGGTAATTAAGGGTAAATATAAGATTATAAAATTACCCTAACACCTTTAAAAATCCTATTGGATGACTAAAAGTAGACCCATACTACTTAAGGGTCGGATTAGAATCATTTAATGGACTTTTGTCCATGAAAATAATTTAATTATTATTAAAACCAAAGAAATTGACAAAATGTCACTCTCTCAAATCTTATAAGTATAATAATTTTAATTTAGTGATAAACATCATGAAACTTAGAACATGAATATTATCCAGAAATCTAATACAATTATCTACATAATGATAATTTATTTATAATTTTTAGGGATTAAATAATTTTCATTAATGGTGATACATTAATGATGCAGAAATTATTTATTAAGTGAAAAATCAGTAATATAGTTTTTATTGAAATAATATTACCCATTAAAAGGCCCACAAACCTGACCAAAACTTACTGGTAGTGTATATCTATACCATAATCATCCAATGACCTAATATATAACCGTTTGGAGTCTTGTAAAAGTGATTATGACACTTACATTATTTTATTTTAAATGATGCCAAAGTTGTCTCCTTCAAAATTTAATACATATAACAATTTAAATATTGTGATTTTAAGATGATAAATTCGAGTAAAAGTATTATTTTGAAAGGTAATAGATCTATATTCATCATAGGATTTTATTTTTAATTTTTAGGCAACAAATATGTATATTAAGTAATTATACACAAATGTTGTAGTAATTATTTTATTAACAGATAAACCAAATAAATGGTTTTAAAAATAATAAAATAAATATAATATGAACTATTTAATGTTCTCCACTAATTTTCTAGATGCATATGAAATTTTATGAATCTATTAAAGATTTTATTTTGAACATATTTTCTATATATATTTTATTTAAATTCATATAAATAAATAGTGTCAAAATTGAAACTATTGTTATTTTATAAAAATAACATATTATAAAATTGTTTAAAAATCACAAAAATATATAAAAATTATAAATTTATATTTATATGGTCTAAAATGTTATAAAGTATCCAATTATGGACAATTCACAACAAATAAGTAATTGTTTGTTATAATTTAAAATTTAGAATGTTATTTCCATAAATAAAATTAAATTGATTAAGGATAAATAATGTTGATAATGTTTAAAATAATTTCCTAACATGTCTAAATTTTATTGGTTGATGGGATTACAACCCTATCTCATCTTGTATTTGAATATGAGTCATTTTTTTAGGTTTTTAAGTGGGTTTATATATATTATAAATTAATATTTTTAAGATTTCCAAAGGTGCCCCTCTCCTCCCTTATAAAAGGGAACCTCCTCCCTATCTTCCTCAAACCAATTTGAACCTTCAATATCGGCCAACCCCTGCAAAATTCTCTTCTCAACTTCCCTAGAAACATCCTAGAGGTATTGGTCTTCTTCAAAGACTAATTTTAGTGCCCTAAGAGGAGGTCTCAAAGAGGCACTTCAAAGAAGAGGTAATGTCCGTTATCGATTCTTTCAAGTTTATTTCTTCTTCCACTTGTTCTTATTTAGTTTTTTCATTATGAAGTAATAACATCGGTATCACTCATATACGGATATGTTATTATAATTATTAAACAACCCTATTTCACCATCTATCCATCCTACGGAAAATGAAATCACCGCATGTGCGTACGTACGGAATACCGTCTCCACGCCGTGGTGTAATCTGTTTTTCCAACACCACCTTACTTGGATGGATATAATGGTGTAAAGAATAACTATACATAGTTATTATAACATCATACTGATTCTGATATATTGTATCATCCTCTCCAATTCAATTCAATAATTATGGGAACGATATCATCGCTCGTGCGTACGTACGGACTACCGTCTCCACGACGCGATGAGATTCATTCTCAATGATTAACCATTCATGAATGATTATAAATTATATAATAAGTAATCATGAAATATATGAAATAATTATACTAGATTTATGTATATATATATGTATTTCATCTAATTAATTCCATTCACTTCAATAAGGAAATGAAAACAGCGTTCATGCGTACGTACGGCCTACCGTCTCCATGAACGGTGTATTTCATTCCATTTATCGATCTATTATATATATGTATATTCTGAATATATATTATATATAAATCTTGTTTTATATTCTGGAATTAATTAATCATGATCTAAGTAATCATATGAATAATTACAAGTCAAAACACGGACGACAAATACTTTTATTCATGAAGCTTACTCTATATGATTTTATGACTATTTTCAACAAAATACTTTTATTTTCAAAGTGCATGGCATTTTTTGAAAAGAAAATGATTTTGACGAAGAAAGGATATTTTCCTCAAGAATTCATTTCAAATGTTTTATCAAAACCATTTTCCATCTAAGATGATATTATTTGATATGTGTATGTTTCAAGTTTAATGTCTCTATGCTTTACATGGTTCACTTTTCTTATGATGAAATGTCCATTTGTTTTATATGGATTATAAAATGATGGGATGATGTTTATGAAACCCATTTTATTCTTTGGGTTATGATGAATGTTTTAAGTTTATTTTGTGGCAAAATTAAGAATGATTTCATTATGAGATGGGTGGGACCTATATCTCTCTCCAATGCATTGGGTAAAGATTTATATCTCATGAGATAAACATGGCTGGAACGGCAAGTTAAACTGGTTCAGTAATACCGGACTGGAACGAGGAGTGAACTCGATTCAGAAAGGGAATTTGTCCACTAAGATGGTCTTGGCAGCAATGCCTTGGCTACTATGGAAATCATATCATGTGCTTAATGGTTTCCACAATTACATGTTTTATTCCCATGCTATTTTATCATTCTTAATGTTTCTTTATGATCTATGTCTTACGTACTTCCATGTTTTATGTTATTTCTCAAGCTTTTGATGTTTACATATTATGTTAATGTTTTTAAGTTCAAATGTATATGGTATGTTTTATTTCATCCATGCTTACCCTTACTGAGCATTTGAGCTCACCCTTTTTATGTTTTCTTTTCCCCAGGATATAAAGAAAGGTTTTAGGTAAAAAGGGCTAAGATCTTTATGGGATATGTTGAAGATATTTCACCATGATTAGAGGATTACGTTCCAAGTTTCCAAAGACACTAAACTATTATGGTCCTTGTGTGTCTGCTTTTGTTATGTATTAAGTATTACGCAAAAGTAATCTAATGTCCATGTATGTCAAGATTCAGGTATCTACAGTTGGTATCAGAGGAAAGGTTTAATTAACCTTTGGAAACTAGGATGCGAAAACTTTAGTGAGATACCTAGAGATATTTCTATGGTATGTCTAGGGATGTCCCTAAGGATAAGTATACGTATCGGTTATAGTCCTAGAATTTCACTAACGATCTTAGAATTAAACCTAAGATGTTAGATATTGAAGGTACTCCCCCTTTATTATGTTGTTTTCCCTATCATGATTTTTTCCTCTCACATTATTCTTTTTGGGTTTTAGAAAATGGCTGGAAACAGGAAGATTCAGGATAATGGAGGATATGATGGACAATGGAATGATATTCTTCATGAGCAACCAAGTGAAATGGGATTTGGAAGTCCAAACATCATTATTATGCTGAATCAGCAATCTCATAATATGATCAATAATATCAAATTTGGTAAGTTTCTTGACTCGGCTAATAAGAGAAAGATGGAGTTTCATGATGATCATAGAGGAAAGAAAGTTCAATTTCCCCTATGTAAATCATGTGGGAATAGGCATCAATGAGAATGTTTCAAAGAAACTGGAAGATGCTTTGGGTGTGGAAAAGAAGGACATAAAGTCAGTAAGTGCAAAGAAAAAGGTCTAGTTAACACCATGGATGAGGATAATGGTATTGCTATGACATCAATAATGGTTAAATGTTTTAAATGTGGAATGTATGGGAATTATGAAAACCAATTCCCTAAGGGAAAATCTCATGAAGATTATCAGCATGGTTATATGAGTAGTACTTATATAGATGATGATGAAGAGACTATAAATGAAATATGAGATGAAGGAAATGATGAAGCTCAGTCAGTGGTTTAAGAAGATAGTGGAATGATTGTATGTTTATAAAGAATAATGTGTGGTACTATGGAATAAAGAATCATCTAAAGATTGTTACACTATTGTTTTTCCTAAAGTATTTGAAATTATATGTTGAATGATACCGGTAACCATGGAAAGTGATTGAGATATTTTTGGAAAGAAGATGATATGCACATAATGAAGGTATAAGGAGAAAATGAAATGTTTAACAGTATTCATGATCTCATGACTGATATAAGGACAAAGTTATATCATGGTTTGAGTATATAGGTTTTTTGGATTTTGGTATGTGGAAAGAGTTAACTTTTGACAGCATTCATGTTTTCAATAAGGTTCATGATTAAGGTATTCACATGATTTGAATGTGACCAAAAAGATATATGAGGGATAAATGATAGTATTCACATGCTTGTTATATGACCTTTTTAGTAATCGTTCTCTTTATACTATGAGTTTGGAAAGAAGTATTTTGGATAATCTTAAAGATTCGAATGGATTATGTTGAACATAAGTTTGTATTGTTTAAGGCTAAAACTTTTTGTTATAATAGTATTTTTTTAGAAAAAGGACAACCTGTAGGATGGGCGACAACCCGTCGCATCGGACAAGGCTGTGAGAATCGAACCCACAACTGAAGTGCAACAGGCCTTTATCGCCTACCACTAGCCTACAGGAAGTTCCTGGTTAGTATAAACTAGTTTTATTTTATTACGTGGTATGATAGATGAAGTATAAGTCCATTTTTGGAACGATATACAATATATGGACTTATGTATATTACTATTGCTAACCTTTTGATTAAGACAGATGTAATGACCCATCATTCTGTCACATGATCTGCTAACACTTCACGAATGAAAAATTCAACTTCATTTCTTTAAGAGATGAAGTGGAAATTTTTCAAGGCACGAACAACGGTGAGATTATATCGAAATATAGTATGTATTTATTCTAATTAAAATTCTTTAACTTTAGAGAAATGATCTTGAAAACCAAAAATGTTGTCCTAGTGCTCTTATATCCGACGAATCAGATGGTACCTTAGATCATTGCAAATTTATGGCTTTGTGATTGATGGATTTTTCATAGCCATGTTCTCTACCACTCTCCATCAGAACTTGATGGTTAGATTTTTCTCCATATCCATATTTTCACCTATGTTCTCCTACGTGGAAACCTAGTGATGAGTTAATTTGGGTAACCGTTACATTTATACTTTAGTTTTTAATTCCAAGTTTTGGTATTCCTTTTTACGATGTGGGTTTCTATTAAACAAACTTTCGAGTAGTAAACCATTTATAACCCCGACGAATTTCGGGGGAGAAATTAATTTTAAGGGGGGTAGAATGTAACACCCCAAGATTTTATGAAAAATATTATTTTTAATTTCATTAATGTCTTGTGTTGTACGCTACACCAAAAGGAGCTTTCACAACACGCATCCCTGACTTGGCTTGCATCACGACCTTCCACGATAGCGTGTGTTGTACGCAATACTGAGTTTCAACGATATGTTATTTGAACTACCCGTTATGAATATTATCAACTAAATTTTGAATTTTATAACATTATTATTCATCTTACACATTTTCTAGAACATGTTATGAGAACAAAATCAATTTTTCGAGTAAAATAAGTAATTTTCAAAAAATGTAGTTTTGCCGGCTTTTGATGGCGTACCCACTTTAAATCTAGTTTTTCACTTGTCTATAAGTTCAATTTGAAAAAATAAAATTCTTCTTTTGAATCAGGATATAAAAATTTACATTGGATAAAGTTTTGATATTTTTCCGATAACTTTCATATTTTAATGAATAGCAAAAACACGCTATATTTTAATTAAAAACAACTTTTTTCATCGTATTAGTTTATATGGTTAAATTATAATATTTAATGGTTTTAAAGTATAAATAGAATATATTTTTACCATTTAATATAATTTATGTCATTATCATTGATTTTACCTTGAATTCGTAGGTTAAATCAATTCAATCTTTTGCAATGTTTTAAACAAAAACTCGTTTTCTTTCGACAACGGGATTAATTTTAATTTAATTTCTGCACCTTTTGTGTATTGAATTTGGAAAAATTGATTCCATATTTGGAATCAGTGGGTCCAATTTATGTTAATAAGCTACTTTTTATTTTTGGGCATTATGAATAGTAACCACGGTAAATTTTATTTACCATAGTTAAAGGTAAATCGGGTAATTAAGGGTAAATATAAGATTATAAAACTACCCTAACACCAGTAAAAATCCTATTGGATGACTAAAAGTCGACCCATATAACCTAAGGGTCGGATTAGAATCGTTTAATGGACTTTTTTCCATGAAAATAATTTAATTATTATTAAAACCAAAGAAAGTGACAACATGTCACTCTCTTAAATCTTATAAGTATAATAATTTTAATTTAGTGATAAACATCATCAAACTTCGAAAATGAATATTATCCAGAAATATAGTAAAATTATATACATCATGATAATTTATTTAGAACTTTTAGTGATTAAATAATTGTCATTAATGGTGATACATTAATGATGCAGAAATTATTTATTAAGTGAAAAATCAGTAATATAGTTTTTATTGAAATAATAATACCCATCAAAAGGCCCACAAACCTGACCAAAACTTACTGGTAGTGTATATATATACCATAATAATACAATGACCAAATATATAACCGTTTGAAGTCTTTTAAAAGTGATTATGACACTTACATTATTTTATTTTAAATGATGTCAAAGTTGTCACCTTCAAAATTTAATACATATAACAATTTAAATATTGTGATTTTAAGATGATAAATTCGAGTAAAAGTATTATTGTGAAAGGTAATAGATTTATATTCATCATAGGATTTTATTTTTAATTTTTAAGCAAAAAATATGTATATTAAATAATTATACAAAAATTTTGTAGTAATTATTTTATTAAGAGATAAACCAAATAAATGGTTTTAAAAATAATAAAATAAATATTTTATGAACTATTTAATGTTCTCAACTAATTTTCTAGATGAATATGAAATTTTATGAAATTTTATGAATCTATTAAATCTTTTATTTAGAACATAGGTTCTGTATATATTTTATTTAAATTCATATAAATGAATAGCGTCAAAATTGACACTATTGTTATTTTATAAAAATAACATATTATTAAATTGTTTAAAAATCATGAAAATATATAAAAATTATAAATTTAAATTTATATGGTCTAAAATTTTATAAAGTATCCAATTATGGACAATTCACAACAAATAAGTAATTATTTGTTATAATTTAAAATTTAGAATGTTATTACCACAAATAAAATTAAATTGATTAAGTAAGGATAAATCATGTTGATAATGTTTAAAATAATTTCCTAACATGTCTAAATTTTATTTTTTGATGCGATTACAACCCTATATCATCTATTATTCTAATATGAGTCATTTTTGGTGGTTTTTTAGTGGGGTTAGATTTATTATAAATTAATATTTTTAAGATTTCCAAAGGTGCCCCTCTCCTCCCTTATAAAAGGGAACCTCCTCCCTATCGTCCTCAAACCACTTTGAGCCTTCAAGCTTGGCCAAACCCTTCCAAATTCTCTTCTACACTTCCCTATAAACATCCTAGAGGTCTTGTTCTTCTTCAAAGACCAATTTTAGTGCCCTAAGAGGATGTCTCAAAGAGGTGCTTCAAAGAAGAGGTAATGTCCATTATCGATTATTTCAACTTTATTTCTTCTTCCACTTGTTCTTATTTAGTTGTTTCATTATGAAGTAATAACATCAGTATCACAAAGATACTGATATGTTATTATAATTATTAAACAACCCTATTTCACCCTCTATCCATCCTACGGAAAACGAAATCACCGCGCGTGCGTACGTACGGAATATCGTCTCCACGCCGTGGTGTAATCTGTTTTTCCAACACCACCTTACTTGGATGTGTATAATGGTGTAAAGAATAACTATACATAGTTATTATAACAACATACTTATTCTGATATATTGTATCATCCTCTCCAATTCAATTCAATAATTATGGGAACGATATCATCACTCGTGCGTACGTACGGACTACCGTCTCCACGACGCGATGAGATTCATTCTCAATGATTAACCATTCATGAATGATTATAAAGTATATAATAAGTAATCATGAAATATATGACATAATTATACTGGATTTATTTATATATATATATATATATATATATATATATTTCATCCAATTAATTCCATTCACTTCAATAAGGAAACGAAAACAGCGTTCATGCGTACGTACGACCTACCATCTCCATGAACGGTGTATTTCTTTCCATTTATCGATATATTATATATATGTATATTCTGAATATATATTATATATAAATCATGTTTTATATTCTGGAATTAAGTAATCATGATCTATGTATTCATATGAATAATTACAAGTCAAAACACGGACGAAAAATGAAACGATTTTACCCAAAACATTCTTTAACATGGAATTTACAAAAGAACGGGTAATATAAAGTCATAAGTGAACCATATATGATATCATAACAATGAATATGATTCTTTAATAAGTCAATGACATTATTTAAATCATTATAAAAGAGTTTTGGATACATACGAAGCATATCAGACATAAGGTAAGGGATAATTTTTCAAATCTCATTTTTATCAGAGATTACTTATTCGTAAGTATTTATTGGGGTTATTTATATTATCCATTTCCATGTTTTATAAAAGTGTTTTAATGTATTTTTAAAGTCCTTTTTACCCATTTTTTACTTTTACTACATGGTATGTAAGGAATCTTTCTTTTGTTTATGTTACGAGGTACTTTTTGACTTTTCTGACAAAAGTATGAGGAGAATGATATTTTTAACTTATACGGCGTGAATGGATTATTACGATTTCATAATGCCTCATTTTTATGAAGCTTAATCTACATGATTTTATGACTATTTTCATCAAAATACTTTTATTTTCAAAGTGCATGGCATTTTTTGAAAAGAAAATTATTTTGACGAAGAAAGGATATTTTCCTCAAGAATTCATTTCAAATGTTTTATCAAAACCATTTTCCATATAAGATGACATTATTTGATATGTGTATGTTTCAAGTTTAATGTCTCTATTCTTTAAATGGTTCAATTATATTATGATGAAATGTCTATTTGTTTTATATGGATTATGAAATGATGGGATGATGTTTGTGAAACCCATTTTATTCTTTGGGTTATGATGAATATTTTAAGTTTATATTGTGTCACAATTAAGAATGATTTCATTATGAGATGGGTGGGACCTATATCTCCCTCCAATGCATTGGGTAAAGATTCATATCTCATGAGATAGACATGGCTGGAATGGCAAGTTAAACTGGTTCAGTAATACAGGACTGGAACGAGGAGTGAACTCGATTCAGAAAGGGACTTTGTCCACTAAGATGGTCTTGGCAGCAATGCCTTGGCTACTATGGAAATCATATCATGTGCTTAATTGTTTCCACAATTAGATGTTTTATTCCCATGCTATTTTATCATTCTTAATGTTTATTTATTATCTATGCCTTACGTACTTCCATGTTTTATGTCATTGCTCAAGCTTTTGATGTTTAAACATTATGTTCATGTTTTTAAGTTCAAATGTATATGGTATGTTTTATTTTATCCATGATTACCCTTACTGAGCATTTGAGCTCACCCTTTTTATGTTTTCTTTTCCCCATGATATAAAGAAAGGTTTTTGGTAAAAAAAGGGGGAAGATCATTATGGGAGATGTTGAAGATCTTTCACCACGATTAGAGGATTGCATTCCAAGTTTCAAAAGACACTAAACTATTACTGTCCTTGTGTGTCTGCTTTTGTTATGTATTAAGTATTCCGCAAAATTAATGTAATGTCCATGTACTTCAAGCTTCAGATCTCTATATTTCTTGTTTTACATTTGATATGATTTCCACCTTGAGTTTTATATTTGGATGTGAATTTTTATCTATTGTGACTTTTTATCCTTGGCCTCATATGACAATGAGTGAGATTTAGACCCTTGGACCAGTACGGAAAGGAGTGTTGGTTATTTTTGTTATGCATGTTTATTCTTTTATTTAGGCACATAATAGGGTTTTAAAATTGTATATATGAATTTGCCTATAGTGAATTGTTTTGTTAAATGTGATATGAAATTTCCTCGTAACATGTGATATAAATATAATTTGCAACTGATATAAACATATATGTGCTTTTGTGATATGAAATTTCTTATGATATATTATGGGTCTGGCTCTTATAAGAGATAGTAGGTATGATTAAATAGATTGATTACCAAGTTGGGTGATGTTGTCATCGGTTTAAGGCAACGTTGGTTGTTAGGACAGACATGGCTAGGGGTATTTTGATACTTGGCTCTGTTGAGGGAGGGTAATGAGGCTATGGGTTCTAGATTCCATGTGGCATGGTTATGATAGGAATGGGTAAGGGTAATGAGGATTCACTGTTTGTTACTACTTTCTCTATCTGTGTTTTATATATATAATTGGGTTCTCTGACCATGTGGGGGTATTTAGTAGGTTCCTCCTAGACGGCTTGGATGGAGCGTCAGGCTGGTGATGTCTTGGTTCCATAGAAGCACGAGCATGTTGAGGCCCCTGAGGTTCAGGAAGAGCATGAGCCTCATATAAAGGATTGGGAATAGGTTCCAGTATATGTGGGGAATCCTCCATACCTGATAACATTTGGGTCATGTCTTGACGAGTAGCTCATAGCAATCTTAGTACATTTTATCTAGGGGATTAACAAGGAAGCTCAGGGAGGTGAGCCATTGATGGAGTATCTTACTTGTGAGTTCTAGTCACAACACCCACCACTTTGTTATGGCGATGGTGGTCTATGGGTGACTAAAAATTATATCAATACAATGAAGATGATCTTCAAGTAGCTGGAGGAACCTCTAGGGAAGAGGGTGAAAATAAAAGCCTACCTGATTAGAGGACTGGCTATGTGCTGGTGGGACATTTAGGTGTAGGAGGATAGACATTAGGGACTATCCTTGAAGGAAGTTGAGGCTAGGTTCATCAAGAAATTCTTCTCAAATATGCTGAGGGAAGAGAGAACTCATTAATTCTTGAGCCTTCAGTATAGTGGCTTGTTTGTCATAGGCTATGCTCTGATGTTCACTATGTTGTCTCTCTTCACACCCAACATGGTGAGAGATGACACCTTTTGGGTGAGGCACATTAAGGATGGTTTATTGAAATCTATTCAGGTGTAGGTGAACATATTTAGATTGTCCTCATTCCCAGAGACAGTGAACCAGACACTCATATCTGAAGTCAATTTGATAGATAGGTCGTACTCGAGCCGAGGAGTGGCATCAGGTGATTTTAGTGGTCACACTTCAGATTGAAGGAAGTGAGGATGATATGAGTTCTAGAATGGATGTTAGGAATGTTAGGACCACAATGATTATGAAGAATATCTTTTTCAGGTATTGTATTCTGTTTTCAAGGATGTTTGAGAAGAATAGAAATCACTTCACTTTGTATAAGTGGTTGATGGAAGATATGGAAGTTACAATACTTCCCATGGTAACTATGATGATGCTTTTCTGATTTTTATTTCATAAATATCCTTATTTGGGAGAACTTTTCATGAAAGCCTTATGATGGATAGGGTGAGTAAAGAAGTGTTTTTGGAGAAGGAAAGAAAGTGGCATGCAAGTATAAGTGGCATGCAAGTGTGGCACACAAGTATATGTGGAACACAAATATATGTTTTTCACAATTCATATTTCATGGTCAACACATCAAAATATGACAGAGGAAAGAAAGTGGAATGCAAGTTCAAGAGTGGCACGCAAGTAGGAAGTGGCACCCAAGTATCATTGGAGTGCAAGTGTATGTTGCGTGCAAGTCATATTTCAACATCAACACATCAAAATATGACAAATGAAATAAAGTGGCATGTATGCGATGGATGAGTGTGCAAGTGATGGAGCGACGCGCAAGTTATGGAACAACGTGCAAGTAGGAACAACACCCAAGTGAATGTGGTGCGTAAGTCACTAAGATTCCTATAAATAGATGACTATCCTCCTCATTTTTTAATTCTCAACACTTAAGAGAAAATTTGAGCACTTATTGCGCAAGTTTTAGAAAGTGACGTGCAATTTGTGTGTTATGCACAAAAACGGCACGCAAGTAGAAGTGGCGTGCAAGTGATAAGTTGAGCATAAGTAGGGAGTTGTGTGCTAGAATCATTTTTTGTATAATCCTAAAGTGGTGCACAAATTATGAGTTGTGGTAAATAGTGTCATTCAAGTAGTTTTTGGCACACAAGTAGGAATCCACGCAAGCAGGGAAGCATGAAAACAGTGAGGCACGCAAGCAGTGAGGCACGCAAGTAGGGAGGAATGTTAGTAGAGTGGTGTGTAAGCAGGGAGGTACGCAAGTAGGGAGTAGTGCACCAGCTATGTGCACCAGGAGGTTCTTACCAGCTTCTGGGTAGGAAAGTGAAGAATTTTTTTGATATATTTGATTTATGAAAGTTCATTAAGAAGCATAGAAACATTACATTACCCTATTTTTTCTAAAAGTGAGCACACACACTATTGGATTGTTTTCAAAGTTCTACAAGAGTGTAAGGTCATATCCTACTCATTGTATTCCACATCAAAGTATTGTTTTCTATTGGATTGTGTGGTAATGGATTGTTTCTATACCATAAAAATTATGTAGCTACTCTTGTTGAGTAGTGAACCTTGTAAATCTTGTGTTCCTATGGTTGTGTGTGTTCAGCAGGGAAGAAACTATTTAACAGTAGGCGAAGGTTGTTTCAAAAATAAGGAAACATAAAAAGAGAATTGATATCACTGATTCACCCCTCCCCCTCTCAGTGATAATTAGATCCTGACTGGGAACTATAATTGGCATCAGAGTGAAGGTTACCTTCATTTATTCTTTGGTGATGTTTTGAAGAGAAGTTATGATGGAAAATCTGAATTGTGTGAAAAGTAAAGGGATTTCAATATTATATGGAAATAATTATCATATATGGAAAGATAGAATGATTCCTTATCTTATGTCTCTTGGGTATGAAGTTCTTGAAACTAAAACTGATGTATTTCCTCCTACTGATGACAAGGTTCCTCTTACACCCGCCGATAAGAAGAATCTTGAGAATGATGGAAGAGCTAAAAATTTATTACTCTCATCTCTTTTTTAAGAGTGAGTTTTTAAGAGTGAAAGGTGTTTCTATAGCTAAAGGAATCTAGGATAAGTTTAAGAACATCTATGAAGGAAATAAAAAAGTGAAGAAGGTAAAACTACAAATCTAGAGGCTGTAGTATGAAAACTTGAGAATGGGAGAATATGAATCTGTTGGGGACTTCTTTACCAGGGTAAATGACATTGTCAGTACAATTATATGTCTTGGTGAAAATTTATAGGATTATATAGTTATTGAAAAGGTATTGATAATTCTCCATGAAAATTATGATGCTAAAGTGTCTTCATTAGAAGATAGAGACCCTGAAACATTATCTCTAGATGATTTTAATAGCACTCTCATTACTTATGATATGAGAAGGGAGAATACAATGAAGAGAAAAACAAAAGCTGATAGAGAAATTTCATTCAAGGCTACAAAGAGAAGAAAGTCAATGAAGACTCTTATTGAAGATGATGCTGGTGAATTGGATTCGGAATATGATGTATGTAAAAATTTTGATGAAATTTTATCCTTGTTTTCTAAGTATGTGAAAAGAGGTAAAGGGATATACATGGGTAAACTTACATTGGAATATTTTGAGTGTGGATATATTGGTCACTTTGTGGCTAACTTTCCTCAAAAGAATAAAGAAGAATACAATGATGATGATGACAGAAGGCCGAGAAGGTCGAGGAAGAAACAAGATGACAAAGATAAATATTTTTCAAAGGGGAAGGATAAAAATTTCTTCAAATTAAAAAGAAGAAGTTTTTTATCTAAAGATGAAAATGAATAAGATAGCGAAGCTCAATCCAAGAAATAATTTGCTAAAAACATATAGAGAATACCTTTATTGCAGCAGCAAATAATGAAGATTATGGGAGCAACAGTTCTGATGAATAAAAAACTCAACTTTAATATCATCTGAAAGAAGCGTTGAAAGAATGATTGAGGAAGATCAGAAGGCTTGGGAAGGAAAATAAGAATTTGATAAATGAAAATTCCACATTAAAAAATCAAGATGGTTTTCCTGATGAGAAAATCAAGATGGAAAATAGATTGATGATCTGAATAATTCTCTTGAAATTCAAAGAATCATAATGATGATCTGGAAGTAAAGATGAAGGAAATATAAGAAGAATTGGAACTAGTTGAAAGGAAACTTTATAAAGATAAAGAAATAAATATCAGTTTCAAAAAATCTATCTTAGAATTTTTTGAAATTTCTAGTAAGAATGAACCAAAGAACGATCCATAAAATTTACCTTCAAAGGTTGAGGGGAAAGATGGAACTAGTTCAGATAAGAACAAACCTAGAAAGGCTATTTATGTTGCCAAAGTCAGTAATTCTGAAAAATTGGTACATAAAAGTACTGAGTCCAAGAAGATTTATAATACTTCTGGTACTGATAATTCTGAATTGAAATATGAGATGAAGAATAAGGTTATGATTGAATAAAGTAAGGTTGATGGTCAGTAGAGTTCTATTAAGAAGGTTGTTGAGAAGCATGTTCACAACTCCAGTCAGTATAGAAGTTTCATAAGGAAATATTCAATCTATGGTTACTGTTGGTATTGTGGTGGATTTGAACACACTACAAACATGTGTCGGCTAAATCAATAACATTACTACTATTCCACAATTTATGTAAGACAAGGTTTGAGGGAGTGTTAATCCTCTCAAAAAGGGAAGTCCGAGTAGGAGGTTTAGAAGAAATCTAAGAAGGTTGGTGTGAAAGTTGAAAATAGGTTCCAAACATTGGAAATAATTTTTCAAATATGTGAACAGCCTGGACATCTTTCTAGGGTATGTCTTGTTTTGTTTTCAGCATAACAAAAGGTTCTTAAAAAATCTCAGAAGCTGTAGGTGAAGAATGAAAAGGAAGAAGAAAACATTTTTGTTGTTGAAACCGCCATGAAAGCTACAAAAGGAGAACTTCCAGGGATTCTTGATAGTTGGTGTTCTTCTCATATGACAGGATACTTAATGTTGATTAGGAATGTGATAGACTTAAAATAAACAACAATTACATTTAGAAATGATGAATCTCTAAGGATCAAAGGTGTTGGATCAGCCATCATGGAGAAAGAAAAAATGAAATCTCAGAAAACATTATATGTTGATGGGTTGAAACATAATCTGCTGAGTGCTTAAAAAATTTGTGATGAGGGAAAAAAATTTATCTTCAAAAAAGATGGATTTTTTTTTAAAAAAGTGAAAATTATGGAAAGGTAGTTACAAGAGGCCAACGTACAAAATGGAACTTGTTTCAATTTGGTGAATTATAGAACTCTTGTAACATGGGAATGGTGAATGAAAATCAGTTATGGCACAAAAGGCTGGGACATATGTGTTAGAGAAACATATGTAAGTTATCAATACAGGATAGTGTCCGAGATATGCCTGATTTATCTAGAAGAAGAGATTGTTGTTGCACTATTTGTCAAAAAGAGAAGATTACAATATCTATTCATAAGAGAGTTAACATTAATTCAAAACAAACCTTGGAACTTATACATTCTAATATTTTTGGACCAATAAGAAGGAAATAAAAAAATAGAGATAAGTACTTAATTACTTTTATTTATGACTTTACTCGCATTACTTGTGTTATATACATGATACATAAGTCAGATGCACTAAATTTTTTAAAGAATTTCCAGAGGAAATAAGAGAAGGAATGTGAGTATTCAGTGAAGAATTTGAGAACTGATAATAGTGGAGAGTATAAGAATAAAGAGTTTTAATGTTACCTTAAGAAGCATGGAATTCAGCATGAGTTCAGTTTACCATATACTCCTCAAAAAAATGGGTTTTCTAAAAGGAATAATAATAGTCGAGTTGAAATGCGGAGAACTATGTTACTTGAACATAATATCTCTCATTATTATTGGAGGTAATCCATGTGTACTGCAATGTATATTCAGAACCAATGTTTCTATAGGCCATATTCATATATGACTCTATATGAAATGTTTTATGAAAAAACTCCTTGTTTGAAACACTTAAGAGTTT
Source organism: Viscum album (assembly GCA_963277665.1). Lineage (NCBI taxonomy): Eukaryota > Viridiplantae > Streptophyta > Magnoliopsida > Santalales > Viscaceae > Viscum > Viscum album. Next base: position 1,962,749,627 of record OY728155.1, on the reverse strand, counting down.
TTGGGAGTCCAAGCATCATAAAGAAAAAGGGTGTAAACCTTGGAAAGATTGAAGAAAGAGGAAATGATGGAATTTTTCTTAGATATGATTTAGAAGAAAGATGATACAAATGTTTCAACAAAGAAATAGGAAGAATCATTTATTCTGCTGATGTGAAAGTTGTTGAAAATGTTGAGAAAGAAAAGAAGACATTTTCCGATATAGAAGTTGAGAACGACAAGGAAAGTCTTGGTAATGATTATGATAATGATACCAACAGTGGTAATACTACTCAAGAAGATGAATCAAACTCATCAATTTCAAGAGATGAGGATGAAATTCGAATAGCTCATCCTAGGCTGAGGAAGAAAGTAGAGGTTTAGAACATTATTGGTGATAAACATCAGAGGTTTTAAACAAGGAGAAAAAAAATTGTTGTTACACATACTCCTTTGTATTCAAAAGTAGAGCCAAAGGATGTGAATCATGCTTTTGAGCATCTAGAATGGATTTAGGCTATGAATGAAGAGCTTGATCAGATAGAAAATAATGATACTTGGGAACTCATATGCAAGACAGATGAAAAAAATGTTATTTTTAAAAAATAGGCTTTCCGAAACAATATGAATGAATAAGGATAAGTGATAAGGAACAAGGAAAGATTAGTGTGAAAATGTTACTCATAAACTGAAGGTGTTCATTTTTATGAGACTTTTTCTCCAGTGGATAGATTTGAAACAATCAAAAGTTTTCTTTCTATTGTTTCACAATGAGGTTACAAATTTTTTCAAATTGATGTGAAGTCCACATTTATTAATGGAAATCTTGATGAATAAGTTTATATTGAACAACATTGTGTATTTGAATCTAGGAAAGATGGAAGTTATGTGTGTAAGCTGAAGAAATCCTTGAATGAGTTAAAACAAACTCTGAGGGCGTGGTATTCCAAACTGGATACTTGATTAAGGAATATGTGTTTCAAGAAAGGAAGAGTTGACAACAATCTTTACATCAAGGAATGTGAGGAGTATTCTCTCACTGTAATTGTTTTTGTTGATGACATTATCTTTTCTAGAAATGATGACAGATCTTGTGAAAGATTTTCTGAAGAGATGAATAAGTTGTTTGAGATGTCCATGCTAGGAGAAATTGTAACACCCCAAGCTTCCACGGTACGTTTCCCTTTGAATAATGCAATAACTTTCATTGTACGCAACTTTGATATTCTAATACTCTACGACCAATCAAACTAGCCCTTATGAATAGTAACACCCACTTTTTAAAATTTTATAAATTTTATCTTTCAAAATGGAATTCATTTTTGGATTTGGAATATCGAAATTATCCTAGGGTGAAATTTTGTTATTTTTCTGAAAACATTCATTTTTTGATGAATAGTGAAAATTACTAAATTTTAATTAAAAACAACTTTTTAATCGAAGTAATTAATAGTGATAAAATATTAATTTGAGTGGTTTTAAAGTATATTTAGAATATATTTTTACCATTTAATACAATTTTGGTCATTAGACATAATTTCACATTTAAACCAGACATAAACAAGTGTTTGTCTTTTGATAGTTATTATTTCTTGAAAACACACTTTTTGTTTTGACAGCGGGAATTAATTTTAAATTAATTTCTGCCACTTCTATGTTTTGAATTTGGAAAAATGGATTCCATATTTTGAATCATGATGTCAAAATTTTGTAAATAGGTTACTCTTATTTTATAAATTTTGAATAATTACTTCGGTAAATATTTTATTTACCATGGTTAAAGGGTAAATACGGTAAATATGGGTAAACAAATAAAATTATAATAATAATAAATTACCCTAAAACGTGTCATAACCCTATTGGTTGATACATGTCTGACCATGGGAATCTTTGGGTAGATTTTGAGACCCCATGTATCCACTTGTAAGTGATAATGACACTTTATATTAATTAAGTTAAAGTAAATACGAAAATGACATAAGCATATATCTTTTAGCAAAACAATTTTTACATAAGGTTATATATGTTATATGTTCGACTATAAATATTCATTAGAAATCTAAGAATATTTCCAACATAATGGTATTTTATTTATAATTTTTAGACATTGAATAATTAAATTTTTTTGTGACACAATAATGATGCAATATTTTCCTTATTAATGTAAGAATCAAATAATTAGTATTATAAATGTTAAAATAAATATAATTTGAAAGTTTTGATGAAATACAAGAATTTTATTGGTTAATATGAAATTTTATTATTTATTAAGTGAATTTTTTTTCGAATTAATAAATTTTTTAAGACTTTAACAAAAAACAATTATTAAATATTGTCAAAATTGACATAAATGAGTTTTTAAAACAAATATTATATTATTAATTGATATTCTATTTATAAAAATCTAAGGTTAGGCCAAAGAACTTATATCATGATATTTTTGTCATTAATGGACCACTTGGGGGTCTCTTGGATGTATATAGTAAGTTTATTAACTATATAATATAAAAATACAGAGTGACATGGTAAATGTCAAACTAATTAACTAAGAGTTAAAACTAGAAATAAGGTTAATATAGTGACAAAAACCTGTCTAAAATATATTGGTTGAAATGATTTAGACCCATCCCCACCTTAAACTTTAATTAAACCACTTTTGATCCATTACAAACCGAATATGAATTTATTATAAAATAATATTTCTAGCTTTTCCAAAGGTTCCCCTCACCCCTCTTATAAAAGGGCACTCCCCCTTCCCACTAATTCACATATTCAAAGCCTTTTGGATCGGCCAAAATCTGCCCCAATACCCTCTAAAATATACTACATTCAACCTAGAGGACTTATTTTGATCATAATTCCAACCTAAGGAGCCCTTTTTATCAAATCAAAAGGAAGAACCCGAAGAAGAGGTAATGCTTTCACCACCCTCTTTCAAGTTCCTTTCTCCTTCAACTTCTTCATTCTCCGTTATTTCAATTATAAAATAATAACTCCATTATATTCAATATACTGTGATGTTATTATAAATATGGTACAACCATATTCAGTATTCTATCCATCCTTTGAATTACATGTCACTATACGTGCGTACGTACGACTTACCGTCTCCACGTCGTGGTGTAATTGTTATTCAAAACATTATTATGTGGATGGGTATGATAATGATATGTAATTCATGTAAATAAAAAATATAACATGATAATGATTCTGTATATATGATATAAAATCCAATTATATATTATTTTAACACCAAGAGAATGATATTGTCGCTCATGCGTACGTACGGACTACCGTCTCCACGAACGCGATGAGATTCATTCCCCATCGTATCCATTCAAGTCTAATTCTCATTTGATGATTAAAAATAATGTGTAAGGACTTGATATAATTATATATATTAATAAGATACAACCTATGGATAACAAACACAGCTTATGTAACAAAACATATAAAATAAAACGAGTATGTGAACACCCAAAACGATAATAATACTAAAATATTATTAACAAAGCAAAATTAAAAGATCATATATGAAATCATATTTATGTATATGATTATTTTATAATTTGATAACAATGATTTAAATATTATACAGGAGTTTAGATTAACCTCAACCAAGGAAAAGTATAAGTTAAGGGTTTATTTTACAATCTCTTCATTATCCGAGGTTGTTTATATGCAATTATCTACTGGAACCTATTTATCATCCACATCCATGTTTCTTAAAAATGTATTTCAAAGAATTCTTACAATTTTACAGAATATGGGTTAAAGTCATTTATACCCTTTTTTTACTTTTTATAAGATGTTTATAAAGGAATATTTCCGTCATTTTCCTAACAAGGTCCTTTTTATCCTTTTCGACAGAATTACGATAAGAATGTCTTTTTTTAACTTATACAATGAGTGCGGCTATTTTCCACCGTTATAAAATCATTGAAGCTTCCCTTACAAGATTATAAGAATATTTTGAATGTAAATGTTTTATTTTATAATTATGTGACTTTTAAATGATTTCAAAATGAATATTTTAAGAATTTGTGAAAGGTAATCTTAATTAAGATCAGAATTTTAAATGTTTTAAAGATTTATCTTTCTAAATATTTTTAATTCATGTCCATGTTTTCAAAATGATTTTAAGGATTTATTTATATAGACATGAATGTTTTGAAATTATATTTCTTTTCAAAAGTTTAAAATTGGTATGGGACACTTTGATTCAAAAATATCTTTTAAATTACTTCCTTTATAAATGTGTGACTTTTCAATGATTTCAAAAAAAAGAGATATTTCTAACAAATAGTTTTGATTTCATCTATGTCAACATCCTTTGATGGATTTTAAGCTTATTTGAAGTTGATTTATTATGATACAAAACATCCATATAGTATTGAAGGTTTTGTGATATGTTTGACTATGGATGTGTTATTTTTATACCATTCATGGTTTATGGATAAAGTATTGAAATTTCGTATGCTAGTTTTAATACGAATGTTTATGTTATGTTTGAACCTGTTCATATGAGGAATGCATTAGAATTAATAAGTGACGGGTGGAGCCGGTTATAGCTCCTCGATGAATCAGTGTGTCTCATGAGAAAAAATAGTGTCTTGGCACAAGGCCTTGACAAAATCTTATTTGTATTCTTGGCACAAGGCCTTGACTATGTGGTTATGATAGTTTGGAATTATGCATTCCATCATTATGAAAGTGGTTATTGATATTACATGTGATTATTAGACTAGTATAATATTCATGTGAATAAGTAAATGGAATTATTTCATTTTATTTCTTCCATATTATGTTGAAGTTCAAGCTTAAAAAGGCTTTTGTTTTAGTTATACATTTCCTTAAATGTTTATGCTTATTTATGAAAGTTTTCGCTATATTGTTATCCTTACTGGGCATTTGAGCTCACCCCATTCTATGTTTTATTTCACCTAGGATGTGAAGAAGTATTTTATGAATGATCTGTAGGGATAGTATGAGGGGATATGAGTTTGGAGACAAGATGTTGTTGTAGTTTTATCTTTATGATATGATGTAAACACTATGAATGTATCTAGTGTTTCCAAGGCTACTAAACTAATTGGTCTTTCGAGATTTGATCTTTTGTGATCATGCCAATGTTATGTAATAATTCACCGACTCTGGGTAACTAGGGTCGGGGTGTTACAGTTGGTATCAGAGGAAGTTTAGTACAAACCTTGGAAGCTAGATTTAGATAAACTCTGATTAGAGCACATAGACCTAAGATGGAATTTGAGGATTAGTATAGAAGAATTTCCTAGAATTTTGGTATTGTAGAGATTTTGTGAGTTTTCCAAGAAATACATCCCTGTCTGGATATGAGCTGGTAGAGGCAGCCCTAGCACAGATGTACCTAGGGGTAAAACTCAAGAACACCGCTTTGAGCTAGACTCGAACAGGAACTGGTGCACGAGAATGGGCCTTGATGCACTCTTGGTTACGACACTACCAGGGGATATGCTTAGGATAATTCTAATTTTCTTTAAAAACCATTATGATGGGTTTATGAGTCCATATTTCCTCAAAGAAATTTTTTTTTATGATTATGGAATATATCCATAAATGGTTCAATTTATGTTCAGTGTTTCAGCAGATTGGAATTTTGTATTTTGATTCATAAACTAATATAGAGTATGTCATTGTATTGAAATGGCGCCCAGTAGAAGGAATGTGAACCCCAACAATACTTATGATCTATGGAGTAAGAAGGATCGTATCTTTCATGGTATTAATCTGACATTTAGAAGGGAAATAGTCTCCCATGTATTCTCAACATATGAAGAAATTGTATCATGTGTTAATAAGATATGTAATTAATTATATGATTCCTATGGATTGGAAAGGAAGCAAGAGAATAAAAGAATGGAATAGAGAAAGATGGATAAAGGGAAGAGGGAAAAGAAGAATTTTCCCATATGTGATAAATGTGGGAAGAAACACCCTGGAACTTACCTGAAGGGAATGGGAGTTTGTTATAAGTGTGGAGAAAAAGGACACCATGTACATGACTTCAAGGGTAAGAAAAAGTTTTCAAATGTACATTGCTTCATCTGTAAGGAGTTGAGACACTACGCGAACCAAAAGGAATATTTTCATTGAGGAGTATATTCAAATTTGGGAACAGATGGCTTCGGAGCTAGAAAAGCTATGGTTGGAGTCTCCAAACATTCAGGTATCCTCCTTATCTTGGAAATTGTTCAGGGAAACACAGTCTGGTAAGCTGAAATTATCTTTTAATGTTTCTAGTTAATTGTCGATTTTTTTATGATTTTGGGTGATTCTGGCCATGGTTTTAGGACCCGTTTTGTGGGTTTGGTGTGCTTTTTGGTTGTCGTTCACCTGGCATTTTGATAGGATCAGCTCTGATGGGCTTGAGCATGTTGTTATCTCTTCTACAAGCCATTTGGGATTTTGGTGACTGAGAGGGATATCTTTACCATCGCAAGGGACCATGCTTGAATGGTATCACTGAGTGGTCTTGCATTGGAGATGGTGGTTGCTGCTTATGGTTGGAAGAGGCAGATTCTATTTCTCTTCTTGGGGTTGTTTGGTGTTCTGTTGAACTTTATGGTTTCTCACTTTTCCCTCCAAAGTGTTTTTCTTAAAAAAAAAATTCATGCATTTGAGTGTTGTATCAACAATATACTAGTTATATGAATTATGGACATAAATAAGGATTGTATTGCAGTACTATTTCATTGAGGATTTGAGATTTTATAGTACTATGAAAAGTGACTCAATAGCAAGTTAAACTTTTTTTTGAAAATAAATGGTTGAAGGAAAGGTTTTTTTTTTTTGGAAAAGAAATCATGAAAGCCTCAATTAAACAAAACAAATTACAAGAGTCTGAAGGAGGTAATTTTACATTTGTCTCTATTGAGAATAATGAGCAGATCCTCTTCAACAGTTGTCAAATGCACACCATAGGGTTCAAAAGTACTTTTATTTGCAAGTTTATCAGCAAGAGAGTTGGCTTCATGGTAAAAATGTGTGATTATAAAGCTCTTGGAGGCAAGAGTGTCAAGACATTTGATCCATTTCAAGGTAAGTTTCCATGGAAGATGGATCTTATTCTTTCTAATATCTTGCACAATAGTAGAGGTATCACTTTCGAACCAGAGATTATTCTAATTTCTTTGGTGAACCATTTCCACTGCATTTATTAGTGCCATAATCTCAGCTTCAAGGGCAGTGGCATGACCACAAGAGCCATAAATTCCTTCAAGCAAGTCACCATTGTTGTCTTAGAGAAGAATAGCATAACCAGTTGGAGTAGGATTTCCCCTTGAGGCACCATCAATGTTTCATTTAATCCAACTTACAAAGGGGGGAGTCTAGAAAATTTCCATAGTGCCCCTAGTTTTGGGAAAATTACCTGACAGATAAAGATTTCTCAATACTACAAAGTCTTTGATGGAATTGTGACATTGTTTAGTGTGAAACTGATTTGAATTTCGAGTCATTGCAATAATATTGGAGATAGAAACATTGTGATTGAAAGTGGAATTGTCATGCCTACATTTATTCCTACCTCTCTAAAGTGTGTGAAAAGTTTCAGCATAAGAAATAAGGAAGAGGATATAAATCTTCTTGGAAAACTGTTCTGCTGAAATAAAGTGCAAAAAATCTTCTATGTTGTCAACATGTGGTTTTGAGATGCCAAAGTGGTCAAATATAAATATCTAGATTGATGCAGTGGTTTTACAAGAGAGGAATAAATGATCCAGGTCATCTCTATGTTGGTGGCACAGATTGCATCTCGAGCAAAGAGAGATACCAACTTTTTGAAGGTTGCTATCCACTAGCAGTTTTTGCAGAAGAATTCTCCAGAGAAGAGTGAACCGAGAGGGTTGTACCCATCTTTTGAAATTCTGGACAGCATTGGAAGGAGTTCCCTGTATTGAATGATAGTATAAGAGTTTAGAGTCAAGCAGTCCATTTTCACTTGGTTCCCAAACCATGATATCATCAGAATTTAAAAAGTCATATGAATTAACAATTCGCACAATATGGGTAGGCAGGTTTTTGCTCAGCTCTAGTTTGTCACAAATAGAGGCATCTAAATCAACATCCAAATAATCTGCATTTATACACTCAATTAATCCAGTCCCTATCCAGTTATCCCTCCATAATTTCAGCTAGGAGGAGGCATTCACCAACTAGTGGGAGTGATTAGTGATCTTTTGAAAAATCTTTTTCAAACCAGGCCAAACAGATGAGGGCATGTGTGTAAACTTTCCAGCAATCAATCTAGTAAGGATTCTTTCTCGAAGAAAGCCAAAAGATGCTGATTTTTCATTAATAAGTCTCCAAATAAATTTATCTTGAAGGGAATTATTGAAGAGCTCAATATTCTTAATCCTAAGTCCCCCCATAATTAGAGGTAAACAACATTTAGTCCATGCAGCAGTGATAATTTTCCTTTAAAGAATACTGCCACTCTAAACAAAATTCCTCATAAAGGAATTAAGGATCTTAATTGTAGAAGCAGGCTGGGAGTAGACCATAAAAGAATAAACAAGTTTGGAGATGATCACATGTTTAACTAAGCAGATTCTTCTTGCCATAGAAAGAGATTTTCCTTTCCAATTGGAGAGGGTTATCCTAACCTGAAAAACCGCTTCAGTAGGGTAGGTGGAGCGCGGTCTACCCAAAAGCATTAGGACTCCAAGATATGTGAAAGGAAAGGAACCTTCCCTGATGCCCAGGATCTGAATCATACAATGCTTCCTGGAATCTGAAATGTTTTTCCCAAAGAATATGAAGGATTTATTCCATCTAACCTCCTGTCCATAGATAAGCTCACAGTGTTGGAGGATGGATTTGAGATTATAAATGTTTCTTTATCCTCCTTGAGTAAAAATAATAATGTCATCAGCAAATAGAAGATGTGAGGGGGAATAATTACCTCTGTTAGCTTGAAGAAATTTCAGATTCCCTTTGTCAACATTGTAAGCAATCAGTCAGATAAGATAATCTTCTGCAATGGAAAAGATAATAGCAGACAAGGGTTCTCCTTTCCTTACCCTTCAAAAGCACTTAAAATAGACTTTAGGTGATCCATTGATAATAATGGAGATATAGTCTGAGGTAATAAAAGTGTAAGACCACTGAATAAAGGTCGGATGAAACCCAAACTTATGCGTAATGTTACCAATGAAGTCCCAATCAATAGTGTCAAAATCCTTTTTGATGTCCAATTTGAGGGAAATACTCCCTCCTCGTGTGGGTTTTTGAAGAAGATTCACATTCATTGAAGAGACAGTCTTGAATTCTTCTTCCTTTAACATAACCTAACTGATTCCATGAAATGATTTTATCAGATATACATGCAAGGATGTTATCCAAGATCTTCATGAGAATTTTCTGTATAGTATTAATCAGGGAAATAGGTCTGAATTGATTAATATCACTATCATTGTCAACCTTTGGAATTAAGGAAATGAATTGTGCATTGAGTCCATGAACTACTAATCCATTAGTAAAAAAATACTTCACCAGCCTGCAAACATCAACCTGTTTAATATCCCAGTAAAATTGGAAGAAGTGATTTGTGAATCCATCAGGCCTAGAAGAACTGTCTTTTTTAAGTCCGAGGATAGCATTATTTATTTCAATATCAAAGGGTACTCTAATTAACATTGAGTTTTCATCATCACTAACATGGGTAGGTATAATACCATCCAAGAGTTCCCCATTTCGTTTAGGGCCATTCAAAAAATTCTGATAGAAAGAGACAATGTGATTCGAGAGACTCTGATGATGAGTTGAAGGAAAGGTAATCCTTAATATGGTCTTTATACCGAGGTAGTAATTTTGGAATAAGAGATTGTTGATTTAGATAAATTATATTAAATATTCTTGACTACCTTGACACTGATTAATGGTTTGTTTATTTCATCATTGTTAGAGTATTCAAAGTTTTTGGATATAAGGAATATATCTAGTATTCTATAAAGAATAAGGGACCATGAATGTAATCAATAAGGTTTTATTGTAATTCAGGGTGTTACCATATTTTAAAAGAATACATGATGAAGGTATTCACATGTTATTACGTGGCAAAAAAAATCTTCATTATATTTACCTTCCTCATAAATTTTGGACTGTGAGTTTGGAAAGAAGTAATTTGGATAAGTCTAAAGGTTGGAATGGATTATATTTGACATTTGATACTATTGTTAAGGTTATATCATTTCTGAAGATTATTTTTGGATTGTTATAAAAAGGACAACCTGGAGGTCGGGCGACAACCCTTCACGTCTGGAAAAGCCGCGACACTTGAACCCACAACTGAAGGGCGACAAGGGTGCATCACTTTCCACTAGCCTATGTGATGTCCTGGTTTGTATAATGTAGTTTTTTTAATATTCTGACAAATGAATTAAAATTCATTATTTTGTAACTCTATACAATTAAGATAAATAGAATATTTTTGAAATCTTTTGGAATGAAAGATGAACTTTTGGTAGGAATTAGTTGAAGGATGAAACTATACTTGTAAGGTATATATATTTGTTTTATTATTATATTCTTAAAATTTGTGGAAGGAATCATAAAACAAAAAACGTTTTACCCTAATGCCTTATTTTTAACCTATGATATTTTAAATCATCATAGATTGATGGTTTTGAGGCCCTCAATTTTACACTAGTTGATGATTGATGACCTCAATCACTCCCTATAAATATTTACGTTTTTCCTCCAATTATGTGTCTCTAATTTCCACCAATGTTCTCCTAATCAAGATCATAATTTTTTGGTGGCCCTTTCATTTCTCTTTCCCTCGTGTTAAGACTAAATTTTATTAACCCAATTTCTGATGTGGGTTTTCCACAAAGGCGTTTTATATTTTCAACCTTTTACTTTAGAAGAACAATTTCAAATTGTGAGGATTAAATTTATTTAAGGAGGAGAGAATGTAACACCCCAAGCTTCCACAGTACGTTTCCCTTTGAATAATGCAATAGGTTGCATTGTACGCAACTTGGAGATTCTAACAGGTCGCGACCAATCAAACTAGCCGTTATGAATAGTAATACCCACTTTTTAAAATTTTGTAAATTTTATCTTTCAAAATGGTCTTAATTTTTGGATTCAGAATATCAAAATTATCCTAGGGTGAAATTTTGGTATTTTTCTGAAATCTTTCAATTTTTGATGAATAGTGAAAATTACTAAATTTTAATTAAAAACAACTTTTTAATCGACATAATTAATAGTGATAAATTTTAAATTTGAGTGGTTTTAAAGTATATTTATAATATATTTTTACCATTTAATACAATGTTGTTCATTGGATATAATTTCACATTTAAACCAGACATAAACAAGTGTCAATCTTTTGATAGTTATTATTTCATTAAAACACGCTTTTTGTTTTGACAACAGGAATTCATTTTAAATTAATTTCCACCACTTCTGTGTTTTGAATTTGGAAAATTGGATTCCATATTTGGAATCAGGATTTCCAAATTGTGTAAATAGGTAACTCTTATTTTTAGATATTTTGAATAATTGCTTCGGTAAGTATTTTATTTACCATAGTTAAAGGGTAAATTCAGTAAATAAGGGTAAACAAATAATATTATAATAATAATATATTACCCTAAAACGTGTCCTAAACCTATTGGTTGATACATGTATGACCATGGGAATCTTTGGGTTGATTTTGGGACCCCATGGATCCACTTGTATGTGATAATGAAACTTTATATTAATTAAGTTAATGTAAATACGAAAAGGACATAAGAAAATATCTTTTAGAAAAACACTTTTTACATAGGGTTATATATGTTATATTACCAAATATAAATATTAATTAGAAATATAAAAAAAGATTCCACATTTTTGTATTTTATTTATAATTTTTATACATTTAATAATTAAATTTATTTATGACAGAATAATGATGCAGTATTTTCCTTATTAATGTAAGAATCAAATAATTAGTATTATAATTGTTAAAATAAATATAATTTGAATGTTTTTATGACATCCACGAATTTTATTTATTAATATGACATTTTAGGATTTCTTAAATGAATTTTGTTCGAATTGATAAAGTCGTTAAGACTTTAAAAATATCAATTATTAAATATTGTCAAAATTGACATAAATGAGTTTTTAAAAAAAATATTGTATTATTAATTGATATTATATTCCTAAAAATATAAGGTTAGGCCAAAGGACTTATATAATGATAGTTTTATCATTAATGGACCACTTGGAGGTCTCTCAGATGTATATAGTAAGTTTATTAACTATATAATATAAAAATACAAAGTGACATGGTAAATGTCAAACTAATTAACTAAGAGTTAAAACTAAAATATAACGTTAATATAGTGACCAAAACCTGTCTAAAATCTATTGTTTGAAAGGATTTCAACCCATCCCCACCTTAACTTTCAAATAATTAATTTTTCATCCATTATAAATCTAATATTAAATTATTATAAAATAATATTTCTAGCTTTTCCTAAGGTGCCCCTCACCCCTCTTATAAAAGGGCACTCACCCTTACCTCTAATTCACACATTAAAATCCTTTTTTATCGGAAAAACTCTGCCCAAATACCTTATAAAATATCTTCCCTTCAACTTAAAGGCATTATTTTGATCATTAATCTAACCTATGGAGCCCTTTTGATCAAATCAAAAGGAAGAACCCGAAGAAGAGGTAATGTTTTCACCACCCTCTTTCAAGTTCCTTTCTTCATCAACTTCTTCTTTCATTGTTATTTCCATTATAAAATAATAACTCCAGTATCTTATATATAATTTGATGTTATTATAAATATGGTACAACCATATTCAGTATTCTATCCATCCTTTGAATGACATGTCACTGTACGTGCGTACGTACGGTTTACCGTCTCCACGTCGTGGTGTTATTGTTATTCAAAACATTATTATTCGGATGGGTATGATAATGATGTGTAATTCATGTAAATAATAAATATAAATTGATAATGATTTTGTATATATTATATACCATCCAATTATATATTATTTTAACATCAAAAGAATGATATTGTCGTTCGTGCGTACATACGGACTACCGTATCCACAAACACGATGAGATTCCTTCCACATCGTATCCATTCAAGTCTAATTCTCATTTTATGATTACAAATAATATTTAAGGACTTTATAGAATTCTGTATATTAATAAAAAAAACCTATGGATAAAAAACACAACTTATGTAACAAAACATATAAAAGAAAATGAGTAAGTGAACACCCGAATCGACAATAATACTAAAATATTATTAACAAAGCAATATTAAAAGATCATATATGATATCATATTTATGTATATGATTAATTTATAATTTTATAACAATGATTTTACTATTATACAGGATTTTAACCTACCCTCAACCAAGGAAAAGTACAAGGTAAGGGTTTACTTCACAATCTCTTCATTATCTGAGGTTGTTTATACATAATTATCTACTGGAACCTCTTTATCATCCAAATCCATGTTTCTTAAAAATGTATTTCAAAACATTATTACTATTTTACAGAATATGTGTTGAAGTCATTTATACCATTGTTTTAATTTTTATAATAATTTTATAAATGAATCTTTCTGTCGTTTTCCAAAAAAGGTCCTTTTTATCCTTTTCGACAGAATTAAGGTAAGAATGTCTTTTTTTTCTTATACGGTGGGTGCAGCTATTTTCCGCCATTATAAAATCGTCGAAGCTTACCTTAAAATATTATAAGAATATTTTGAAAGTAAATGTTTTATTTTATAATTATGTGACTTTTAAATGATTTCAAAATGAATATTTTAAGAATTTGTCGAAGGTAATCTTTATCAAGATGAGAATTTTAAATGCTTTAAAGATTTATCTTTCTAAATATTTTTAATTAATGTCCATGTTTTCAAAATGATTTTAAGGATTTATTTATATGGAAATGAATGTTTTGAAATTATATTTCTTTTCAAAAGTTTCAAAGTGTTATGGGACACTTTGATTCAAAAATCTCTTTTAAATTACTTCATTTATAAATGTGTGACTTTTCAATGATTTCAAAAAAAGGGATATTTCTCTCAAATAGTTTTTATTTCATCTATGTCATCATCCATTGATGGATTTTAATCTTATTTGAAGTTGATTTATTATGATACAAAACTTCCATATAGTATTGAAGGTTTTGTGATATGTTTGACTGTGGATGTGTTATTTTTATACCATTCATTATTTATGGATAAAGTATTGACATTTCGTATGCTAGTTTTAATATGAATGTTTATGTTATGTTTAAACCTATTTATATGAGGAATGCATTGGACTTAATAAGTGATTGGTGGATCCATCTATAGCTCCTCGATGCTTCAGTAGGTCTCATGAGACAAACTAGTGTCTTGGCACATGTCCTTGACAAAATCTTATTTGTAGTCTTGGCACAAGGCCTTGACTATGTGGTTATGATAGTCTGGCATTATTCACTCCATCATTATGAAAGTGGTTATTGATATTGCATGTGATTATTCGACTATTATAATAACCAAGTGAATAATTAAATGGAATTATTTCATTTTATTTCTTCCATATTATGTTGAAGTTCAAGTTTAAAAAGGATTTTGTTTTAGTTATACATTGCCTTAAATGTTTATGCTTATTTATGAAAGTTTCTGCTATATTGTTATCCTTACTGGGCATTTGAGTTCACCCTTTTCTATGTTTTATTTCTCCCCGGATGTGAAGAAGTATTTTATGAATGACCTGCAGGGATAGTATGATGGGATATGAGTGTGGAGACAAGATTTTGTTGTAGTTTTATCTTTATGATGTAATGTAAACTTTTTGAATGTATCTAGTGTTTCCAAGGCTACTAAACTAATCGGTCTTTTGAGATTTTATCTTTTGTGATCATTCCAATGTTATGTAATAATGCACCGACTCTAGGTAACTGGGGTCGGGGCGTTACAAAAATGAAATACTTTCTTAGGTTACAAATCTTATAGAAGAAGAACCACATTTTTCTTTCTCAAGAGAAGTATTCTAAGGAACTTCTAAAGAATTTTGGCATGGAAATTTTGAAACCAGTTTCCACACCAATTTCAGTGGGAAACAAGTTTTCTAAAGAAGGAGAAGGAAATGAAGTTGATCAGAAAGTGTTTTGAAAGCTGATTGGAAGTTTATTATATTTTACTGCCTCAAGACCTGACATTATCTATGTTGTTACCTTATGGGAAGGTTTCAGAGTGATCCTAAAGAATAAAATTTAATTGCTGGAAAGAGGATTCTTAGATAAATAAAAGGAAATTTTTTTTGGAATCAATTATGATGGAGGAGAAAATATTGATTTGTTTCGGTATTTAGATACTGATTGGTCAGGAAATTTTGATGATAGAAGACCCACATCTAGTGGGGTTTTATTTCTGGGAAAAAGTTGTGATAGTTGGAATACAAAGAAACAGAATTCAGTAACCCTTAACATAGTTGAATCTGAGTATGTTGTTTCCACTCAAGATACTACCCAACTTATGTGGATGAAGAATCAATTGGAATATATTCTTGTTGAAGTGAAGCTACCCTTACTTTTGGGATGTGATAATCCGAGTGAAATAAATCTTACATGAAATCTGGTACAACATTCTCATTAAAAACACATTGACATAAAGTATCACTTCATAAAAAACAATGTGGATAAGAATGAATTGAAGCTGGAGTATATTCCAACATTGGAACAAGTTGCTGATATATTAATGAAACCTTTACCGAAGGAACCATTTGCTAAAATGAGGTTGAATATGGGTTTCCATCCTCCTTCTCATCAAGGTTGAGGTACGTGTGTCTGCCCCCTCTCTCTTCTTACCTTTGGATAGTGTTTTCAAGGGGGATAATTATTTCATAAATATATCCTTATGGTTGCATGCATAAAGGGGGAGTTGTGGGTAAGTTGTGCATTTAGAATGTAAGTGTGTGAACTATTCTAATAGTTTGTTGGAGTGGTCGTATGAATTTTTTTGTCTACTAGGAGTTGAAGTTGCGGAATAAGGTTCAAAAGAAAAAGAAGATGAGTGTGTTTTGGAGAAGGCTGGAGAAGAATGTTGTAGTTGATTCATAATCACTACTTTTGGACAACATGGTTTTTTTGTCAATAATTCTTGTTTCCTACAATGAGTTAAATCACATAGGCTTAAAAAAATTTATGAGTAATCCATTGATTGAGATTACAAGGTTAGGTGATTTATGAATCTTGGTTCACAATAAAATCAAAGGGGGTATTTTTATGACCAAGATGATTATGAATAATATCCTTTCAAGTATTTTCTTTTGTTTTCAAGGATGTTTGAGAAGAAATGAAATCACTTGACTTTGTATAAGTGGTTTATGGATGATAGAGAAGTTACAATACATCCCATGGTAACTATGAAGATGCTTTGCTAATTTGTATTTTAAAAATATCATAAGTTTGGATAACTTGTGATGGAAGCCTTATGATGGATATGGGGAGTAAAGAAGTGTTTCTGGAAAAGGAAAGAAAGTGGTTCACAAGTATAAGTGGCAGCACAAGTGTGGCGTGCAAGTATATTTGGCATGCAAGTGTATTGTGCACAAGTCATATTTCAAGATCAACACATCAAATATGAAAAAGGAAAAAACGTGGCATGCAAGTTCAAGAGTGGCATGAAAGTAGTAAGTGGAATGAAAGTATCATTGGAATGCAAGTTTATCTTGCGCACAAGTCAAATTTCAACATTAACACATCAAAATATGAGGAAGGAAATAATTTGGAGTGAATGTGATGGAGCGGCGCGCAAGTGATGGATCGGCGCACAAGTAATGGGGTGGTGTGAAAGTTGGAACAACGCACAAGTGAATGTGGTGCGTAAGTCACCAAAATGCCTATAAATAGAAAAATAGCCTCCTCATTTTTAAATGTTCAACACTTAAGATAAAATTTGAGCTCTGATCGCGCAAGAGGTAGAAAGTGATGTGAAATTTGAAGTGTAGTGAAAGTTGTGTGTTATGCACAAAAGTGGCGTGCAAGTAGAAGTGGCGTGCAAGTGATAAGTTGTGTGAAAGCAGGGATTTGTGTGCAAGAAGTGTTTTATGTATAATCCTGAAGTGGTGCACAAATTATGAGTTGTGAACAATAGTGGCGTGCAAGTAGTTTTTGGCATGAAAGTAGGAATCCACGAAATCAGGTCGGCGTGCAAGAAGTGAGGCGTGCAAGCACAGAGGCACGCAAGTAGGGAGGCATGCAAGTATGGAGGAGTGAAAGAAGAGTGGCGCGTAAGCAGGGAGGTGCTCAAGTAGGGAGTGACGCACAAGATGTTTTCACTAGTCGGTTATTACTAACTTTTGGGTAGGAAATTGGACAATAGTTTTGAAATATTTGATTTGTGAAAGTTTATTTAGAAGCACAGAAACATTACATTACCCTATTTGTGATAAGAGGGAGTACACACAGAATTGGATTGTTTTTAAATTACTACACAAGTGTAAGGAAATATCCTACTCATTGTATTCCACATCAAATGATTTTTTTCTATTGGGTTGTGTGGTACTGGATTGTTTTAGTACCATACCAAGGAAGTAGCTACTCTTTTTGAGTAGTGAACCTTGTAAATCTTGTGTTCCCATGGTTGTGTGTGTTCTGTAAAGAAGGGACTATTTAATAGGAGGAAAATGTTTTTTCAAAAATAAGGAAACATAAAAAGAAAATTGATATCACTAATTCACTCCTTCCCCCTCTTAGTGATACTTGGATCCTAACTAGGAACTATAAGGCCAAGGACTCGATCAGACCACCTAAGAGTGTATGATCTAAGTTTTTCATTCAATGTGGGCATATAGTACATGTACAGACTCATTGTTAATGGACTCAAAAGTTGTTTCGGGCATCTGGGTAGGTTGTGCATCTCAAAAGGTTGTCTAGGAAGCCTTATTGGATTGTCAAAAATCAAAGACCAGGAAAGAATGTTGTGTTTGAGATCTAAAAATGATCAGTTTCGGTTGAGGATCGCCAATCTTCAGTTGCATGGGAAGGTCATAGAAGAGACATCAAGATCTAGAAGTGGGGTCACTGGTCGATGGCTAGTGCAACACTGTAGGGAGTTAAGGTTTTAGGTAGTTGGGATTCGGGCTAGGTGTATACTGTGTAACTGCTAAGGGTTGAGAAGGCTGGTGAGTTGATGAAAGTTAGATGTACGATGTGGGCATGATTGGTGTTCTTTTTGTTTTGTTTTTTCATGTCCAATTGAGGAATGTCTATTTTGGGTGCATAGGGTGAATGAGATATAATTATGGACTAGGTAGATGCTATTTAGCAGGCTGGAATCATATTAGATACATTATATATATATATATGAGGTGTGTGGAACTAGGATTATATATGAGCATCATTTGGTACAAGATTTTTGAGGTGCTTGGCATCAAGGAATCATGTAGATGTCAGTTACTTGACGTACATAGACATCAAGTAATTGAGGAGATATAGGTTAATTGATGTTCATAGGAATATAGTCTCTATGGCAGTGCAATACTTGATTAAGGTGCTATCCACTAGTAATTGTTTTATCATCTTTTGATATATAGGACCTCAATGGTGCCATGTGTGACATGGGAATGAGGCGGGAATTGATGTGGTGTGGGATTTTGATGGGTGTCTGGTATGGAACTGGATCACCTAAGGAGTTGAAGAAGTAACTATGCATCATAGAATGAATTTTGAGTCCAAGAATTGGTTGATATACTATATGTTTGATTTTATCTTTGGGTCGGGATGCGATTAAGGTAATTCACTCCTAAGGCGAGGAGCCCCCTTGTGGTAGTTGACATGTGACCTTGAGACCTGGCTAGTCTGGGTTGTTTTTAATGGGATGGGTATGTTTAGTTCCATCTGTGTGTTTCTTTATAACATGGGGATGAGCTATCTTAAGGTTGAAAGATTATAACATCCTGGGTTTTTGAATCAGGATGAAAACCTCTCCCATTTTGAATTTTTGAATTGGTGGGTATGCTAATTTCTTTTTTGATCATCGAAACTCAATTACAAGTTTTACGTCAACCCAATAACATTTTTTGGATGTTTTTATAGTCTTGGAGAGTTACTCAGGTATTTGGAAGGGCTTCGATGGTGTCAGAGGCCTGAAGACCTGTTTTGGAATTTGCAGGTCAATGCGCATAGTTTGGGGAAAACTGTACAGCCTCTTCCAACTAACTATGTAGTCCTATTTTTTTCTACCACATAGTTTGAAAAATCATGTGGATAGATGACCACATTCATGATTGAAGATTTGTAGTTTTTATAGATGGAATTTTCATGAATTGCACATAGTTTTGGAAAACTGTGCACAATCAGCATAGGTAGTGCCACTTGGGTAGTACCTCAATACTGTAGCATTCATGGTTTGTCTATGGTTGGGAAAACTGTGTAGGCTAACCATGAATCATAATTTATGTGGTGAAACTACATTTCTACCCCTCCTTATATTTATATTTTCTCGATCTTTTTCCTCCTTATTCTCCTATGGGTCACACACATTAGAAGGGTTTACTCCTTTTTTCCTCCTGCTCTTTGATTTGATCTAACTCCTTCATCGGTGCTCTATTCTTCAAGATATCAGGTGCATTGGAACTGCGTTAGTGAGTCTCTCCTCTCCCATGTTTCTATACTCCATTTCTCTTTCCTCATAGAGTGATAAATATTTAGGTGTCATTTTTCCTATTTTCAGGGCATTTGACAGATAATTTGATTTCTTCCACATTGGTCATATGTATAGGCTAATATTGGACATTTCATTTTATATGAATCTAAGGTTGGTTGTTCATACCTTTCATTTTGTTTTCATGGTCAATTTAGGGGGGGTGAAACTTTTAATGTGTTGTTGGGTAGTTGAGAGATTCCCCTATTAAATTAATTTCATTATGTTAAATTGATCATGTGGCCTTATAAGATGCCATTGGGAATTCCTTCAACTTTTTTACTTGTGCGAGCCTGGGTTATAGGCCACCAACCACTGTGGGTACTTAGGATGGTGCGTTATCTTGGTTTAATTTGATTTTTTAATTTGAATTGTACAACTCATTTTATATTGATTTTTTATCCATTTTGGTTTATACATATATAATGCTTGTGATATACTATTGGGGCCCATGGGGTCATGATGGGATTGGCCTAAGGAATTGAGGTGGCATGGACTTTAGGATTTAGCCAATGTTGGTTGTCATGTTGGGATTGGATACGTGGGTGATGGGATCACTAGTTGGGCATCATGGATGTCTGTTAAGGCATTGGGATCGTCTTGTTGAGGGCATGGCCCATGATATTGAATGGTTTGGCCATCAGACTAGAGATACATGGGGAAAGGGGCATGAGGTGTTTTTTGGATGTGGATTAGGTACTAATTTAGAGATCCCCACTCAGACTTGATGGGAAAAGTGGTAACTAGATTCATGTGCACACAGGTTGACTCAGTGATGAGGTGGTTTTGACCACTTGAGTGGGTATAGGTCCCCAGTAGTGCGGATTAGGAAAACTTTTTCAGGGTGTTTTCCATAAAAATACTTGGGGAAGGTGATGATTTTTTAGATGATAGCATTGAGGATATCGATTGGGGGATAAGGCACATTGTATTAAGGTTTTTATTTCTGTAATACTTTGAGAGGATAGAGATCGTCGTTCCTTGGGACATTGTGCTATGCGATTATGGTGATTTTATTTGAGTACAGATATCATTGTACCTTTGGATACCAGACTTAGAGCTGATAGGTGATTTTGATGAGGGCTATGAGGGACTAGGTTACCATTACATGGGAGTTCCTTCAGGATGTCAGTGATTTTTTTGAGACATGAGGTGTTGGGAGGAACATGGTGTTAGGATGTTACATTATATGTGGATCCTTAGAGTTCACCTAGGTTATTCTATATCAAGGGATGACTTGTGACATGGGCCAATGATACTCTCCTTTACAGATATTCTATCATTGGATGAGGAAGGTAAAATCTTCCTGGTGGTTGTTAATCACCAGGGAAGATTTTATTTAATTGAATTGCATTGTGCTGCTTTCTTCTATATTATAAAATTTCTTAAAAACTTATGTTGGGTATGCGCACGTGGGTTTTACCCTACTGATACCCATTCTCACACCCTATATGGGCCTTTTGGGACATGTTTAGACATTATGATTTTACATTCTTGTAAGGTTTTTGGCTCTGGAGCTGGATCCAAGGTTGAGTTGGCATGGATAGTTCATAGGGGACCTTGAGGTCATACCTCAGCTGGAGTTTCAGTTTTGTTTTCTTTTTATACCAACATGCTTATCATATATGTATATGTATATAATTTTGGTCATCCATTGGATACCCATTCTGTATATTGATATGTATGACCTGTATTGGATGCATGATCTGTTTAGGTCAATAAATGGAATGCTTATGTTTTTATTTACTTTGCATCATTTTTGTTACAAATAATTCCGCTATTGCTTGTAATTGATGGTTATTATGACATTGGAAGGTCTGGTTTGAATTTTCTAAGTCTTTATTTCTATTTCTTGTTATATATATATATATATACCGAAACCATTATTATATCATCCCTTGAGGGTATAGCCTCCCCATTATTCCCTTTTTACACCCTTATTGCTAGTTGGCAGCCTTTGGTGTTTAATGAGGTGAGCTGAAGGCCAGTGGAACCTGACCCAACAACACTATTCTAGTGGCTAATCAGATTGGGGATTATATATTATCTTTTTATTATAAATTAAATAAGAACCATTTAAAATAGAATGAAATGTTTTCTGAAAAACTATATTTTCTAAAAGGCAGTTTATTCATGCTTTGTGCACATAACTAATTTCTTTTACATCTTTTACAATTTTTTTTAAAATAAAATTTATTTTTAAAAACTACATGTTGAAATTATATTTGGTTGAATTTTTGGGATTTTTCTAAAAATATTAATTTTCTGTTGAATTGAGAAAAACGTAGATTTTTAATGAAAATTTTCTTTTCATTTAAATTATTTAAATGTTAAATTATATTTTTAGTTGGTTATAAAGTAAAATTAATTTAATTATATTAAAATTTAACTAATTTAGTTCATTTTAATCATTTTTATATTGAATATTTATATTAAAACATTCTATACTTATGAGAATTTTCTCTTTGGAAAAGTGATCTTTTATCACGTTTCTGGTTTAATTTTAAATGTAATTATACTAATTAGGTGCATTTAATTTGAAAAAATATATTAAATATTTATAATTATTATACTTTATATTATCTAATAAGGTTAACTTAGTTTTTTTCTGATAATTAATTGTGAATATAGTAAAAATTAATTATCGCGATTACGGTAAAAATTAGATCATCAAGGGTTAAACAAAGAAGATAAGGGTTAAGAATGACCTAAAACCTATACATAATTAATTTTAGGGATATATTTAGACCCTATAGTCTCTATTATTCAATAATGACCCATTTTTTAACACTCGTGGCATGATAAAAATGTGGGTATCACTTTATCTTTTTAAAAATTTCATGTGTCTCCTATCCTCCACTTATAAAATGCCACCCCCTATCCTACCCTCTTTACACTTTAAAAAACATTTGGTTCAGAATATACCTACCAAATTACCTTCCTGAATTCACTCCCAAAATCTTATATTCATTATTTTCTATTAGAAATCCCACCTAATAAGGATTTAGGTATAAATCTAAAGAGGCTCTCCAAAGAAGAGGTGAAATTCTTAAACGTGTGTATTTATTTTGTTTATTATTCCAACTCCTTAAAATATTATTTGAATATACTAATATAATAACACTATTATATTATATATACTGAAAAGATATTATTTTAATGTAATAAACTAGATTCATTTCCACTTCTATCAAAAGGGAAACAAAACCGTCAATCGTGTGTACAACAGACTACTGCCTCACAAATCGATGTAATTCATTTTCTATCACCACCTTTCATAGATGGTTATAATGATGAATTTAATATATATATATATATATATATATATATATATATTATCCATTAAATTATTATAATTTTTTAATTATTTTATCACATATACCTTCTTACTTTCCATTCCATAGGGGATACAATAATGTCACTCGTGTGTACGGCGAACAACCACCTCACGAATAGATGTGATTCATTTTTCACTTATGATTTACATGAAATATAGTATGGTTAAAGATAATAAATATATGTCATACTTATGATATAAACATTATTATATAAATATAATATCACATCTAACATCTTACCTTTAAATCCCTTTGAAAACAATAACATCGCTTGTGCGCATGTGTGGACTAATGCCTCCACGTAGCGATGTGAAATGATTTTTATTTATTTTTACATGGATGGTACTAAGGATATATTTGATTAAACTAAATTATATATATGAAAATATAATTATTCCAGAAATAATAATTAATATTTATTTTTCTTTTTTTTCTATTCATCTAGGAAAATGGAAACAACGTCCATGCGTATATACGACCTACTGTTACCATAAACAGTGTAATTTATTTTCTACCTATACATTTATTATATTAATATAAATACATATTTAATTAATATTTATATAATTTTTAACATTATATATATGATTTTAACCATGATCATATTAAAAGTACCAAAATTACTGAACTAATACATATATGAAAACTGAATCAATTATCACCTAAAACAATGGTTTTAACAAAGAATTGTTAATAAATGGGTCATAAAAGATAATAATTAAATAATATATGATATTATATATATGATTTTTGTTATTTAATAGTTTTATAATAAAAATATATATTTATTATACCTGAGGTTCATACACATAAGAAAGAAGTAATACCTGAGGTAAGAGTTTCTTGTCTCACTTTTACTCCCATGAGACATATGACATATTCACCACTTATTCCTTTGTGTAGTGTATATAATTCCCATTTTATATGTTATATGATGAATATATTTATCTTCATGGTATTTAAATTTTCATTATATGATTATTTATTTTATGGGGATTGTGATTCATAAGTTACCAAAGTGGTAAGGGTTTATTTCACAATCTCATCATTATTTGATATTGTTTTTTTAACTCTCCCTTTCGGTAATTATATGATAATTTTATCTTAAACTAAATATATTTTGTTCTCCTCTAGTTATTCATAATTATTTTTCATTTAATAGTACCATTTTCAAAAATTTGGTACTTAAAATGACTAAGATTTTTTTAATAAAATATGACTTTATTTCTCTCTTCGGTTGAAAATCATTTTTCATCAAAATCCATTTTTTCTAAAAATGTTTTGAAAAACGTTTTTAAAATTTTCAAAATGATTTATTAAATTTTTTTACCCATTTTTATTTAAAATTTTGAATGTAATTTTCATGTCATTTTCAAAAAAAGGCTTGTTTTCCTTTTAATAAAAATGTAAAAGGAATATTTGTTTTTATGTGTACAGAATGAACAAAATTTACCACCACCATGACCACTCAATGTTTTAATGATTATTTTAAAATATTAAAATGTTATTTTCAAAAAAAAATTATTTTTAAAATGTTTTTTGAAATTTTTGTTTTAAAATTTTATTTTCAAATTGTAAAGATTATTTCTCTCAAGAATGTTTTAAAGGGTCATTTCATGGATTTCTATTCATCAATGAAAAAAACCTTTATTATACTTATGATTAACCAGGGATATGTTATATTGATACCATAAATGTTATTTAACTAGGTGGTTTATGATCAGTTTGACTTGGAATGTATAATTTTATTACCATTCTCCATTTTACTCTGGATGGTTTATGATTATGTTTATGTGATTGGGTTAAGTAATAAACTATCATATGTTAGTTTTCCAATAAAAATGTTTATATGTATTCTGTTTCATCCCTTTATTAATAGGTATGGATTGTACTTAGTATGTGATGGGTGAGTCACAATTATAGATCACCCCTCTATGAATTGATAGGTATCATGAGATAAATCAGTTGGCCGAACTAAAAGGGTTTTTCCCACATATTTGAGCTTTCTTGTGAAAGGTATTCATAATTTTATATGTTCAAAGATATTCATTCCCTCATTATGAGATTAGTTATTTTCATGTGATTTTTTGATTAGTCAGAATATCCATGGATAACTTTCAATCTTATGTGATAACTTATATGGATTTATTTGATCATTATTTATTCCAACCATATTATGATCAGTTTATTTATTAAATAGCATGTGTTTTAGATATTTACCTTTTTATGTTGGTTATTAATATTTATTCATGTTATCTTTTTTGTATTATTACCCTTACTAAGAATCTGAGATCATCTCTTTATTATGTTTCATTTTCTCTAGGATACAAGGAAGTGTTTTTTGATTGATATGAAGGGATATTCTAGGAGTAATAATGGAACTATCAAGGAAAAAACTTTGTGTATTTGATGTTTTAAAATGTATGTGAAATTAAATTATGCATCAATTTTACCATGACTACTAAACTATTCAGTCTTTCAGGATGTGATACCATGTATCTAGTGCTAATGTAATAAATTAAACACTAAATTCAGGTTACCATAGTCAATCTCTTTATATAAAACTATAATATCTATCTAATGAATATTTATTAGTCATGAAAATAATTTATTCTATATTTATATGGTTTTTTTTATCGTGAAAGGATATTTTCACTAGATACAAGAGAGTGCCACCTTACTTTTTTTAATAGGATAGAATTTAGGCTTAAAGAACTGTTATTATGTTCCTGGTGTAAACAAAACATTTTATCCATGTATAATTTAGACATGAAAGGATTTGAATTCATATTTATAAATAAAATATTATAATTTTAATAGGATGGAATTTGTAATGGTATATCACATATTAATAATGGTCTTTATGTAATTGAATAATAAAACCAAGTGTTTTCGATCGACAATGAATAAAGTTCACTTAAATTATACCACACCCATTTGCGGCATAACTAAAATTTTTATGTAAATTAGAAGCGTTTGGTAGAACTATATCAAGATGGGTTTTTAAATTTTTTTAAACTAAAACCACTTGGTATATGTCACACTTTTTTTAGGAAAAATTTAATAAGGCTCCATTTTGTGGTAAAGGTGAAATGACCGCAATGTTTGTTGAATTATTACACACAAATGTGTGTGTGAATTTTCCAATTGACAATAGTGGTGAATATTCTTACTTTATAAATTTTATTGATGAATTTAGTAGACATGTATGTGTCCACTTAATGAGGTATAAGTTTAGTGCCTTTGTGAAATTTAAGGAGTTAAATAATGAAGTAGATAATCAAATTTTTAGGAAGATAAATAAACTATTATAAAAAACATGGAGAGTATATTAACCAAGATTTCATAATCTATCCAAGTGATTATAAAATACCATCTCAACTCACTCCTTATAAACCATAGTGGAATGGAGTCTATGAAAGGAGGAACTACACATTTTTGGACATGGTAAGGTCAATGATGAGTCATGTTGAATTTCTATTATCCTTTTGGGGATATTAATTATAATTTTGGTCACACATACTGAATTGAGTTACAACTAAATTGGAAAATAAAATAATATAGTAGTTAATGTTTGAGAAGAATTTTTTTTCACATACTCATGTATGGGGATACCAAGCATTTATTAAGGCTATATATTGCAACAAAATAGCACCATGAGGATTGAAGTGTATCTTTATAGGATACCCTAAGGAAACAAGGGGATATTATCTATGAAAACTTTAATCAAGTAGTTTATAGTGGTGAGACATGCCATATTCCATTAGGAACACATCACCAAAAAGATAGTGGGAGAAAGGTTGACTTCAATGATGCTGATGCTCAACATACACAATGATTTCATAAGAACAAATTATGTAAGGCCCCACATATGTGGATTTTCTAAATACATATCTACCTCATAAGATCACCATAGAGGTTGGAAAAAAAATAGATATATGTTTTTCTAAACAATAATAATGGTGACTCGTTATTACTTGATAATGATGACTATTTTCCTGCAAGGAAGAAGTAAATAGATTAGAAATTACAATATAGACAGAAGCCTTAAATTTTGAGATGGATTACATATACTCAAACCAGGTTTGGTTTATGGTATATCCTCTAATATATGTAAATAATATTGGGTGAAAATGTATATTCAAGAATAAACTAGACATTAATGATAAATTAAGTGCTTATAAATCACGACTGGTTGTTAAAGGGTTTAAGAAACATCAAGGCATGGACTATAATGAAAAATTTTAACTATTTCATATTATAAAATATATCATAATTATGATTTTCAATATCATCTTACCATTATTATGAGATTCGGTAAATGGATGTTAGAATAATACTTTTTAATGAGAATATTATGGAATATGTCTATATGAAATAACCAGAAGGGTTTGTGACACCAAAGGATGCCAATAATATATGAAAGTTACAAATTTCCATTTACAAATTAAAGGTAAATTTTATATCATAGAACATTAATTTTGGTAAATCCATCAATGATTTTGGTTTCGTAAAGAATTAAAGTGATCCCTATATCAATGAGAGTTTGAGTGGTTGTGCAATTGTTTTTTTAGTGTAATATTCTAATGATATATTACGAATAAGAAATTAGATTCTAGTCTTAGAGGTAGCTAATAAGTTGTTGAACATATACTTATTCTTAAAATACATAGGTGAATTGGCCTATATTATAGGGATCAGAATCATTCATGATAGATCTAAGAAGCTTCTTAGACCAATTTATCACACATATGTTAACCATATATAGAATAAATTTCATACGAAACAATCTAAGAGGGGATTATTTCTAGTTTCACATGGTGTATATATCTATAAGAATTTTTTTTCTCAGACACAAATGGAGAGTTAGGGTATGAGTATAATCCCTTGCACTTTGGTGATAGGTTTTATTAGGAGTGACAAGTTATCTTTTAGACTTGATGTTTTCTATGACCTGATCATAGTGGAATGATATCAATAAGAACCAAGATACCAAAATTGGACTTCTGTGAAGTCTATACTAAATTATATGAGGTGTACAAAGGATATGTTTCTAGTTTAAAGAAGATATGAGGAGTTAGTAATCAGGGGATATATAGTTTCTTGTTTTTAGAAAAATCAGAATGATCTAAAACCATAGTTACGATATGTTTTTTAACGTTATTTAGAATATGTGATTTGGAAGAGTTCAAAGTATCTAGTGTACACTGATTAAACAATAGATACCAAGTATATTACAACTTCTGATTCAACTAGAGAAGAAGTGTGGATATGAAACATCATTCCTAAACATGGTGTGGTTCCGGGTAATAAAGACCATTCCAAACTGTATTATGATAATACTATACCAGTGGAACTATCCCAAGAGAAAAGGTAACATTAATGTATAAATCATATAAATTGAATGTATCACCACTTGAGGTATTTTCTTAAAGGGTTGATGTAAAAGTGAGTATATTTTCCATGGATGATAACATGATGGACTCATTTACTAGAGAATTATCTTAGAAAAATATTGAAGATCACACGAGTGATGGAGGAAGAAAAGTAATTAGTAGTTGTCTCCAGTGGAAATAAAAGTCTATTGGATTTGGTTCCTTTTAACAAACTTCTTTTTAGTATAACAGCTCGAGATTTTAAGACATGAGTACCTTTAAATAATTCAATGTGTTCTACAACTTAATCATCATGCAACATAAAACTCAAACAAAACAGTGATATGTTTAGACCATTAAAACCAGGAAATTGAATTATGAGAAATTAATAGAAGTACCTTCTTTATGAAATATTTATAGAAATAAAATAAATTCTACATTTAATATAAATTAAATTCAATCGTTATAGTTAAAATGATTAATACGGTCATTTGATGCATCGAAATGTATTTTTGTAAATATTACGATTTTATGTGATATGAATTTTATTTCAAGAAACTTGAGACTAATGATGATAAAAATATATTTAATATGAATAATTTCTTAATACTAATTTAATTGTTAAATAATATGACATATTAATGAGAATGGTTAGTATTTTGAAAAAGCTATTTTCCTATAAAAACAGTTTCCATTATATCTCACCTTTTTATTTAAAAGTTAAATTTATAAAAAAAATATAATTTTAATTTGAAAAAATGAATAATATTTTTTTATTCATCATATTAATATTTTCTTAAGTTGATTTTTTTTTATTTTTCTAAAATGAATTATTTTTAGTTTAATAGTGAAAAATATCGTTTTTACAAGTAAAATGAATTTTATGATTTTTTAGTATATAAGAATGAATTTAAATTTAATAAAAAAATTCTAAGATAAAATATTTTTTTATTAGTGAATTTATAATTTTATAATTTTTTTTGGAAATTAAAAACTCATATTTGATATTTTAGAACATAAGTATTACTATCTAAAAAAACAATTAATACATTATACAATTTTAATCTAAAATTATTTTGTAGAAGTTTTATAAATTAAATAAAAATAAATGTATTTAAAATTTATAATCATTTGGTCTAAATTTTATAATAAGGAACACTTTATCATTATGCATAAAGATTAAGTCACCTTAGGTAAAAACTAGTTACCGTGGTAAAAACTAAAATTTTAAAAATAACAATTCAATGGGTTTGGGGACTGAAAAATGATAAAAATGTGTTTTTAATTGAGTGTATGAGGTTTGGATATACCTTATATATTTTCCACTCAACTATTTTACAATTTTGAAATCACTCGACAAGTTTAAAATGTGAACCCTTTATATTATGTTGAAATATTTACAAAATTTGAATTCTCACCACTTCTAAAATGGGTCTCTCTCCACCCCTTTCAAGAAACTCCTAAAAATTATTTTTTTCTCTTAATAAAATGAAACTTTTACTTCTTATATAATAATATTTACTAACTTGATCTTATATTCATAATATATTTACCTATGTTATCCATTTTTAAGCGATCTTCCAAGGAAATCTCAAAGATCTCAACATGAGTTATTATTTTCACATTACTTATTTATTTTATATTTTTTTTATGAATATAATACTCAAATACCTATGAAATTAAATCAGTATTGGTTATATAATTAATATTATGATTCTATGGTATTAATCATTAATTACCTTTTCCTTTTTCTATTAAAAAAATGAAATCATAATTCGTGTGTTGTGCAAATTACCGCCTCCATGACGAAACAAGTTTCATTTTCCTTCACCACCTTAAAAGGATGTTATAAAAGGGAAATTTAATAAGTAATTATCATATTTATATCAGTTTTATTATTATTTAACGATAAACCATATTAATCCTCTCTCTCATTCAATGGAAAATGATATCATTTATCCTGCGTACATGTGAACTAATACCTCAACGAAACGATTATCATTTTTTATTCAATAATAGCCTTACATGGATGGTAATGAGGATGGGATTAAAAGATAAATATAATTTCCATGATATAATTATGGTTCTGTAATTATATATTTAATATCCTATTATGTATTTTATCAACAAGTGATTACCATTAATTCAATCATTTAAAACAAACAAACTAATAGGAAAATGATCTCATTTTTCTAAGTAATGAGTTTATATAAATTATATTTTCTTTAAAATTAATTCCAATTATAATATATGACACTAATAAATAATAAATAACATCATTATTCTTCTATTATAATTATATTACAACTAAACCACAACATAATCATCCATTAAATGTGGTAGGCTCATGTTTGAGCCAGTTTAGCCACCTACTTAAAAAATACAATGAATTTATATCATGGATGACTATAAAAACTTATTTACTAGTATAATGTTATTTAAATATGAAGATAATGTTTTTTTGGTATGGTTATATAAATATTCAAATCATTAATTAAGAAAATATCTTTTGTTTATTTAGAATATCTGAAACATGTTCATCACTGATTTTAAGTGCATGGATCATAACCAATGCTATCATAAAATGAGATTATAGTTTTATAAATTATATCATAATATATATATCATAAATTCATTTTATCTAATAATGATGGTTTTTTTTTAAAATAATATATACCAACACCACTTTTATGAAACTAGTTCAAAGCGATAAAGATTACTTACACTCAGTGTTGAAAATAGATTAAAAAATAAATTATATATATAATGATTATAAATGAGTATTATAAATGGTTATAGTTATTAATAACTCTATTAGGTATGTTTTTTATGAAATTAATTTTATTTTTCAGGAAATTTTGTGCAAGTTCAAAATGAATCGGGACTGAGATAAGGGTTTTCGTCTCAAAATATTCTATTTGAGAGAAGTTTGGTATTATTCACCCAATTTAATTTATGTGGTATTTATAATTCATATTTTAAATTTCATATTATTAATTATATGTTAATAATTTTATTTGAATTTGAATTATAATCCCTTTCTTTCAATGTGTTTTGATTAAAGTGTTACTCAAGTTGTGAGGATTTTCTTGTCTCAATTCTAATTGTTTGAGAAATGATACATGTTATGTACCATGATTAATTTGTGTGGTGTTATATTGATTTAATATACCTTAAATATTATATAAATTATTTAATTTCATGTCATGGGATAAACTAAGCCAAATCAATATATTTTCATCATTTTTCTTTTGAATCAAGTGTTACCCCAGTCATAAGAATTTTTGGTAACTCAATTTTCATTCATTGAGTTATGATTATTCACATAAAAATATTACATATAAGTTTGTTACATTATACTATTTGATTATATTACGTGGTATTATATCAATTTTTAAATTTTTACCATATAAACCCCCTTTCAAATTTTTCATGTCTCATGGAATATGTTTCCGGTAAGGGATATTGAAAACTAAAATCTTTTTCTTTGACTTATAATGTTTCATCTTTAACATTATTTTTTATATCTTTTTCTATTCCAACTTAGTATTTTATTATATATTATTTTATAATCCTATTTGGTGAAATTAATTTTTAATACAAATGATTTTTTTTACTATTTATACAATGTGATTTTAAAAAAAATATTTTTTGAAAAAAAGAACCTTCCCTTTAATATGTTTTATATTACTCTCCTCATTTATCTAATATAAAAATTTCCTTTTTAGGGTTCCATTATTGGATATTTTTTAAAAAAAGTAAAGGTTTTTAAAAATATTTCATACTATATTCTCAAAATTTACCTTTGGAAGCGACATAGAAATTTGTATTTTACATTAATGTTAAAAAAGTTTTTCTAAAATACATTTTAAGTTTTCATTTATTTTTACCTTTTTTAACTTCAATAGGATTTA
The DNA here is from genome assembly GCA_963277665.1 of Viscum album. Lineage (NCBI taxonomy): Eukaryota > Viridiplantae > Streptophyta > Magnoliopsida > Santalales > Viscaceae > Viscum > Viscum album. The sequence continues at coordinate 1,962,717,315 of OY728155.1, read as the reverse complement.
TCAAAATGGATTTTATGTGTCCTGATTTGTCTTCTAATATATATTTTTATTATAATTTGGTGGATTGAACTTTTTGTATCAAACAATTAAATTCTTAATCCCTTCTTTTTTGATACAGTTCGAAGCAATATTTTTTCATGGTTGTTTTCATTAATATCAACACCCTAATATGATTCCTTTGTTTAACTGGGGATATATTATTTTCCAACTATCCACTCTATTTATCTAGATGACTTATGATCATGTTATTTTAGCATTGACTTAACCATATACTCATTACCCTATACGATGTGAACATATCATTTTACAAATTCATATTAGAGGATGTTCACCTAGAAATATCATCTATTTATTTACATAGGGGAATGCATTGGATTTCCATATGTTTTTAATCTAATATGGATGATTATTGTCAAGTTAACAATGTACTATTTAACCATTCACCTTATTTATATAGATATTTTATTATCATGTTATCTTTTTTATTGACATGGGAACAATTATTGATATTATAAATGATTATTGAATGATAATGTAGGTTGAATATGTGTTGAACTTTCATATCTTTTATTATGAGGATATCCATGTTTTTATTTACTATTAATTTTCTTAGGTAATGGTATGAAAAGTCTTGTTTACTCTCATTATGATTGCATTGAATTTAATCTGGTGATGGGTGGGCCCAAAATTATGTAGTCCCTAGATGCATAGATTGGTCCCAAGAGACAAAATTAGTTGGGTTTTTTTGTATAACTCTCCCCATAATAGCATAGTGTCTTGGAATAAGGCATTGAAAACATGTTTTTGATGTACTAAATTATGAATTACATCAATATAATATCATTATTATTGATATAGATGTTTTATTTTAGTTTTTTATGGATTAATGTTGTTTACTTATTACTGTTATAATATTTATTCCATGTTTATGCCATGATTACCTCTGTTGTATGTTTTACCTTACTGATCATTTGAGATCAAACCTTATTATTTTTCTATTTCTCCAGGTTATTAAGGAAAACTATTTCACATAATATTCCTTACAGGATATCTTGCATATATAATTCATGAGAGATGTTGAAGACTCATTATAGATTAATTAGTTTCTCGTATAATGAAAAATATTGTTTGATTCAAAGAACATGATATTTGTTAGTTATTGTTTTTTATAATTATCTAAAGCGATAAAACTAAAATGATATTTATGATGTTCGAGATTAAATAATATATGTTGATATTATAATTAATGATGGTTATATCTAGGTTTGTATTGTTTGTATTAAACTGAGTATGTAAATTCTCTGTTTATGGAACCAGATCCAAGAGTGCAGGTCTAAGGAATCTCAATTGGAATTGAAGTAAATGTTTAGATATATTTGAATATTAAGATGTTTATTGAGGATAATTTAAGGGTTTATGAGTTAAGGTTGATCATAATTTCAAAGGTATATGTAACCCTTTGGGATAAGTATATGATTTAATTTTAATGTAATAATGAACATTTTATTTGTGGATTATGGTTAGAGAACCTTAGACTAAACCCTATAAATGAGTTTAAATATAGGATGATATACAAATGATTATAAATTCTTGATTATATGGTTTTACTAGAAATTATATCCTAGTCTATATACTAGCAAGTTGATGCAGCTATAGAATATATGCATCTAGGTGTAATCACCCAAAAAAAGGCTGATTGACCAATGACTTAATCTTCACTTTGGGGAACAGTGAATGGTCTTAAGACTACACACATATATTGACACTATCATGTGATATAATTTAGTGAATAAAATTATCATTTAAATCCATTATGAAGGATTTATTTCTTAGTTACTTTACGGAATTAGGTTTATAAGTATGGGATAAGTCAACTCTAAGTAACATAAGTTGAACCTAAAATTATATAGTTTGAGATATAGATGATATATGTTAAGCTCTAACTAACATAGTTTGAACTAAAAGAACTTTAGGCTAAAAGGGATAATAAACATCAATATCTTATAAGATAAATGTAACAAGGGAAATCCAATGATAATACTCTAGATAGAGTTTTTCCCTGGAAATGAAGGGATGAAGGTAGACTTATCCTTTACACAAGAGTTGTGTATTCCTTAATGGATTCTTATTCCAGAAACCCTAGTGTTTCCATGAAGTTTTTAATGATTATTAATTCATCACCCTGATAATTTGATTATAGAAGGAAACTTATAGTAAAAATATTATTTTATCCCTAGTTGATGTTTAGGGAAATAGTAATCTATTTATTCATCTATTAGATATAATTTATGTGATTCTAGAAATAGATTAATTATTTCAACATAGAATCCTTATTCAACTAATCATGGTTATATTATCCAAAAAATCACCAATTTTGAAAAATGGATGGGGGGATAGACAATGACCAAAAACCACTATATAGATATCTTAATTTCACTATAATAATAGAATACAAAAATAGATCATCTTAATTATCAAACATTAATTCACCTCTATAATGTGCAGGCCCCGATGTAACACGGGAAGTTAAAAGCACCATTCCAATAGAGGAAGTATAATATAAACCTTATCCACTTACTCTATTTCAAAAGGACACGACAATGAGGCAAAAAATGGGGAGTCTACATAATGACTCCAAGGATGTGTTAAGTTCATGTATTAGGTTTGATTCCTCAGATCACGTAATCCCATACAACGTGTGCATGAAAGAATTCATTTCTTGGAAGGTCCTATTTGGGTATGCATAGTGCCTCTCTACTACAGACATGGAGGGGAGGTCATCCCCCTCCAACCTTCATCTAGGAGTTACTCATAAGGTTGGGAGCACATAGATGAATGAAACTAGAAGACAAATATATTTTTGGTTATATATTGATGTTAATAACACAAGTGAAGGATATTTTGGAAAGGGTGACAGCTAGTGTGTTGGAGCTGGATACTCCAAAAAAATCCAAAAGGGGTATAAATGTGGATCTCAATGATCCTTGCGAGGAAGAGGATCATACTTCATCAACTTCATCATTCAACCTCAACCTCCCATAGTAACTTCTAAGTTGAATATGTTCAGGGCGTGAGATATGGATGTGCGTGGTATGTCCATTTATGTGCATTTGTATGCATACTAATTTCCTAAATTGGGGATCAAATTTTATACTAATCATTGATAATATATCATAAATATTATGACTATGAAATCTAGGATAAATAAAATAAGACATAACACCAAATCATGAGAGATATTTCTCTCAAATGGTTGGTAAGAAACTCAATATAAAGATATGCCTATAGGTGAGTTTCTGAGATTTCCCTATGTCAGTAATGTTGTTAACTTGATTCATTTATACCTTATAGATACCCTTATATATATTTTTAATTAATTAATAATTAAAATTGTGAGGAAAAAAGTTATTTAATGGGTGTATAATGTAGCACCCTAAGATTTTAATATATGATTTCCCTTGAATAATTCACTGTGTTTGATATATTTTATTACATGCAACATTGAATGTAAAAGAAACAACAATAGGTTTAGGTAGTCAGATTTTATCCATTAAATTAGAGAAAATTAATAGGAGTACCATTTTATAAAATATTTATATAAATAAAATAAATTCTACTTTTAATATTAATGAAATTCAATTGGTATAGCTAAAATTACTAATACAGTCCTTTTTGCATAGAAATATATTTTTAAAAATATTACATTTGTATGCAATAGGCATTATATTTTGAGAAAATTATTATTAGTGATGATAAAATATATTTAATATTAATAATTGGTTAATACTAATTTAATTAGTAAATAATATTAAATATGAATGGGAATATTTAATATTTTAAAAAAGATATTCTATTATAAAAATAATTTTTCATTATATATTACCTTTTTATTTAAAAGTTAAATTTCTAAAACATAGAATTTGAATTTGAAAAGATTAAGAAAATGGATTTATCCTTGTAATATTTTCTTGAGATTAATTTTTGGGATTTTTTTAAAAATAATTATTTTTAGGTGAACGGTGAAAAATATATTTTTTACAAATAACATGAAATTTATGGAGCTATTAATTCATGTTTGAATTGGAAATAAATGAAAATTTTTTTTAAGACCAAATATTTACTTTCTAAGTAACTTTAAAATTTTTAAATTATTTTTTTATTTATAAACCTATATTTGATATTTTAGAACATAAGTAATATTTTCTTAAAAACAATTAATACATTATAAATTTTTTATTTTCAATTAACTTTTATCACTTTTATAAATTGAATAAAATGAAATGGATTTATAATTTATAATTACTAGGTCAAAATTATCTAATAATTTCCACTTTATTTTTATTCACAAAGATTAAGTTACCTTAGGTAAAAAATAGTTATCATAGTAAAAAATAAAATCTCCAAAGTAATGATTTAATATGTAAAGAGATTAAAATATGATAAAAACATGAATAAAATTTGTTTATGAGTTTTTTCTTGAATTTATATATTCTCTAATAAATTTATTCCAAATTTTAGATTCACTTTAAATGTTTAACATGTGATCCCTTAATATTAATTTAAAATATTTACAAAAATACCATTATCACCACTTATAAAAGGGGCATCTCACCATCCATTAAAATAACTCATAAAAATTTAGTAATCTCCAAAAACCATGACATTATTCTATACAATAAAATACTATTTCTCTCTATTGATCTTATGTTCAAAAGATATTAGCCTATTCTATCCATTCCCAAGGAATCTTCTGAGGAAATCTCAAAGTGCGCAGTGTGAGTAATTAGTTTTACTTAACTTCTTTATTTTATATTTTTATTTTCCAATTATAATTTTCAAATACATATGAAATGAAATAATTATTTTTTATATAATTAAAATTATTATTCTATTTTAATAATCATTAATCACCTTTTTCATTTTCTATTAATAAAAATGAAAATATAATTCTTGTTCTCTGCGGACTACCAACACCATGACGCGACATGTTTTGTTTTCATTCACCACCTTAAAAGGATGTTTTAAATGGGTAATTTAATAAATAATTATTATATTTATATCATTTCTATTCTTATAAAAAAATAAACCATATTACACCTTTCTCCCATTCTATGGAAAACAGAATCGTCAACCATGAGTATGTGTGGACTACTACCTATATGGAACGACTGGTTTTCATATTTATTTTTATCATCTGCTTACATGGATGGTCATGAGGATATAATTTAAGGTTTAATATTATGTTTATTATACCATTAAGGTTCTATTACGAAATATTGGAGAACCTATTAATGATATGATCGGTAAATGATTATTGTTAATTCAATCGTTTAAAATGTGTGAACTAATAGGAGAATGATATCTTCTTTCTAAGTAATGACATTATATAAATTAACTTCTAATTATATTTATTTAGAATTTATATGTATCACACTAATAAACACTAAATAATATCTTTATGATTCTTTTATAATGATATTACAACTAAACTACCTCACAATCATCCATTAATCATGGTAGGTTCAAGTTTAGGTAGGTTAACCACCAACTTGAACAATACTATGATTTTATATCATGGATGAGCCTGATGAATTATTTATTGTAATAATATGATATAAATATTTTTATTTTTTTATTCTTTTAATTTTATATCAATATTTAACTCATTAATTATGAAAACACCTTTCCTTCATTTAGAATCACTAAAATATGATTTTTGTCGATTTCAAACTCATAGATCATAACTAAAGATGCAATGACATGAGATTATAGATTTATAATATATATATTAAAATCTATTATATTACCTTAAATGGTCTAATAATTATCTAATTTAGGAAAATACTATATACCACCACCACTTTTACAAAACTATCTCAAAGCGATAAAATTTTCTTACACCTGATGTTGAAAAGATGAAAAAACTAACTAATATATATACAGAATGATTATAAATGTATAGTATAAATGTTCATAGTTTTGAATAATAATATTATTTATTTAATTAATTAACTTAATTTAATTATTCATTATATTTGGGGGATGTGCATAATGAATCAGGATTGTAGTAAGGGTTTTTATCTCAAACTCCCCACTTCGAGACATGTTTGGTATTATGCACCTAATTTAACTTGAGGGATATATATATTTACTATTTTATATATCATTTCTTTAATTATATTTTAATTATTTCATTTTATGTATAATTACAATCCCTCCCTTTCAAGGGTTTTTAATTAAAGTGTTACTCAATCTTCATGGGTTTTCTTAGTCCCAATTCTAATTCTTTGAGATATGTTACATGTTATGAACCATGTTTCTTTTATATGGTGTTATATTTATTTAATATCCATTTAATTTTATAATAATTACTTAGTTTTAATTCATGGGATAAATTAATTTAAATCATGCTCTTCTCTTCAAATGTATTTTGACTCATGTGTTACCCTAGTCGTATGAGTTTTTTATAACTCAATTTTTATTCATTAGGTTATTATCATGTTATGTACATTTTTAACTTTTATTATATTATTTGGTATTCTCTCACTTTTTATATTGTTACAATATAAACACCTTTAAAAAAAATTCATTCCTCATAGAGTATGTTTCCCATAAGGGGTGTTGATAACTCAAATATCCTTTATTTGAGTTATAAAGTTTCATATTGAACTTTTATTTTACATTCTTGGGTTATCCTAAAATAATATTTTATTATATGGTATTTTATAATACTATTAGGTAAAATGAAGTTTTAATACAAATGAATTTTTTTCTACTATTCTTATAACGTGATTTAAGAAACAAAGGTATTTTGAAAATAATAAAAATGGGTTTTCCTTTAACTTTCAACTGTTTTGTCTTCCTCTCCTTATTTATAAAAGAAAAAATTTAAATATTTTTAAGGATCCATTATTGAATATTATTTTTCAATTTATTGTTTTTAAAAAATTTATACATCACTTTTTTAAAATTTTCCTTTGAATGAGACATGTAAATTTTTATTTTAAAATAATGTAAAAATGTTTTCTAAAATCTCTTTTAAGTTTTAATTTCCACTTACCTTTTTATTTTCAAAAGTATTTACCATAATGGGGTTTATATTTAATGATTTATCCTCTAATATATATATATATATATATACATAATAATTTGTGGGATTGAACTCATGGTATAAAATGATTTGATTCTTGATCCATTCTTTTGTGATTTCATTTGAAATATTCTTTCTGTGAGGGTGTTTTTCATTTATTTCAACACCCTCCTATATTTAATTTGTAACATTGGGGATATTTTCGTATAAAAATATCCATTATATTTATATGTATGTTTTAGAATCATTTTATTTTATCATTTATTTAACTATATACTCGTTGCCTAATACTATTTGAACATCGCATTTTAAAAATGTATATTAAAGGATGTTCACCTAGAAGGAATAATTATTTTTCAACATGGGGAAAAGTATTGGAATTCTCAAAATTGTTATTTCAGTGTGGATTATTATTTTTAATTTTATAATTTATTGTTTAAACATCCTCCTTATTTCTCTGGATGGGTTATGATCATGTTATCCCTTTTATTGATATAGGGAAAAGTATTGATATTCATGATGATTATTGACTACTAACATAGGTTAATTATGTATTAACATTTAGTATCTTTCATTATATTAATATCTATGTTTTTATTCCATAATAGGTTTCTTTTTTAATGATATAAAAATTCATTTTTACTCTTATGTTTAATTCATTAGAATTAGTCAGGTGAAATGTGGGGATCAGAATTAAATTTCCCATCGATGTATTGATAGGTCATATGAGACAAAATGGGCTAGTGTTTGGTGTGTACTTCTCCTTATAACATGATGGTATCTTGGAAAAATTCCTTGACATCATCTTTTTCATGTCTGTAATTATACATTTATGTATTATAATATTGGTATTATTGATATCCATGTTTTAATTTATTTTCATGGATATAACATGCTCTCAATTTTAGTTTATTATGTCTTCATGTTATTTACTTATTCCTACCATTATATTTATGTTATGGTTATTCAATGATTAATTCAGTTGTATGTTTTCCCTTTATTTAATTTTTGATTTCACCCCTTCTGGTGTTTCCATTTCTCCAAGTTATGAATAAAATTATTACACAATATATGTTTAATTGGATTGATTTTATGGAAAATTTATGGGAGATTTTTAAGCCTCATTATGGATGAACTAGTTTCATATATAATGAAATAAATTCTTGTTTGATACAAAGAACATAAGATTTTTTAATTATTATTTTTTCCTCATTTTATACATAATTAAAACTAAAAATATTATTGGTATGTAAGAGATAAAATAATTATTATTAATTTTGTAATTAATCCTTTTTACCTCAGCTTTTACATATTTTATCAAATTAATTATGTAAAGTTTGTGTTTATAGCACTATAACTGGGTGTGTGGGTCTGGGGAATTATATATACTTTGAATTACTTTTATATTCATATATTTTATATTTATAAATATCTTATAACATGATAAATTTTCTTATGTACAAAATAAATGTTATAATGTATTTATAGTATATGTGACTTTGAAATTTCATGAATGTTATCTACTATTATAAGAACCTCGAAGTGTTAAGATGATATTATTAAATTTATGTTCTATGTGAAGTTAAAACATATCTTATGGGATATATATTATGTTTTTATATTAGGTGTTGGGGGCTTATAAATCATTGAGTCTTCTTCTCATAAAGTCCACACATATTAATCTTCAATAGAGGATGTTATGTGAACAAACCCTCCAGTAAGAATTCCATGTGTTTTTTGTGTCATTGAATATTTTTATCCAGGAACTTGAATATTGGTCCTCATAAATGAGATTATTATTAATATATATCATGAATATTTTATATATATTTTTGTATTGTTGAAAACCATGATGACATATGCTCACGAAAAGGTAGGATACATTGCATGCGTCATAATTGATATGAAATTAATTAATATGTCAAGAAAGGATTTTTCCATTTTGAGTTAAAGGAAGTAGATGTCTTGGTCCATTTTATTGGAATAGATCTTTCTAATTATGTTTTTAGAAATGGTAGTATATCAAGAAATTAATTTTAGTAAATTTAAAGAAAGATATATCAAGCATTTAATTTGATGACACCAGTAATAAAAATAGGTTGATGAGACATTGAGACAAATAAATTATATTACATAGTGAGAATCCATAAGATTTTGTTTTCATTGCAACATTAATATATTTTTTATTGGAACCTTGAAATATTTATAATTTTTTATCTTGGACTTTAGGCCAGTTCACCAAATTCCACAGTGAAAAAGGTTTTAAGGGTCACATTCTATGTGTATCCAAAACCTCTATTAAATTCTATTTTAAAATTTTTTTATAATATATATTATCCTTAATACTATTAAATAATAATTATTCAGGTTATTTTGATCACAAATATTCATTCAATTCTTACTAAAAATAATATATATGTGAGTTGAATATTAAATAAATATTTATTTTCAAGGTAGTGAATATAATATTTACTTATTTATTAAATGAATAATACAGTGATATTTATTTATTTAAATAAATAGTTATTATTAAAGGTTTAGTAAATTTCGAGGAGGATCAACCAGGTGGGTTAAGGGTCTATAAAAAATGAAAATTTTTATTTAATATCATTTATATAAATATTAATTCAATTATTTATGAAATGATATTTTAAAATCCTTGAGTTTAGAACAATTCAAGAAAATATTTTTTTTTATTATTCTTTGACATGAGGTTAACATAGATTTAAGATATTGGTTGAAGGGCTTTCTATAATAAATAATTCTATAAACTAAAAATATAACATAAATTATATCATTTCTAGTGTTAATGATTTATTATGTACAACATTTCTCTAGAGATAATTCTTTCAATAACTAGAGATAAATTTATCTAAAATTATCTCAATAATGGATAACGATGATCCTCCTCCTCTTTCTCAAGACTAATATAATTACATATAATCCTTCAAATATGGAAGGGATTCTTACTGAAATTAATAGAGAATAATGTAATTGGTTAGTATTGTCTTTTCTAGAACCTATAAATTCTATAAGGGTGTTCCATGGTTTTTGAAGCATGTGTGGATACTACTTGAGGGATTATACCCTTGGATATTTCATCATAATGATTTTATGATAATAAAGGTCAAATGATTAGATAAAAAAATAAAAAATTCCAAGTAAGTGTAATTCTTATATAAAAAAATTAATTATAAATTGTATGTGAAAAGGTCTTATCTCAAATATTCTTAGGTTGTTTTCATCTAGTTCTAAGGATTTATATAAAAAAAATTATGAATAACAATTATTGGGCATGGACCCAACCTTCCCTTTATGTGATATAGAACCTTCAACTACAATATTTGAAAAAAATATACAATAATATCTTCTTAATACCTATAATGTATAGGTAAAAATACACACTCTAATTGTAGCATCATGGATAAAAGGTACACCCTGTTTTATGTTTAAGAGTGTGTTTCTCAGGTTTGGGTGGGTATTGGGAATGGTTGGGAGTTTTTCAGTAGATCCCTGGTTTGGACTACCTACAGGGAACATTTATAGTACAAATTGTTAATTTATGATGTAAATGGGTTACATGGCACAAACCATGAAAGAAGTTTGAAATTCAAGTCTATTTACATCGTAAAACCCCTTTTTATGTCATAAGTATGTCTCCTGAGGTTTTTAAACCAAGGATATTTTTTTAGCATACATGAATTATGTCGATTTAACACCTTAAATACATGATTAAAAATATAAACCCCATGTTCCCTGTAGGTTTTATGCACTACAAGTCCAAATCCCAAACCATTCATATTTGGTTTACCTACTTCAAACCCTAGGCATCCTTCTAGTAAATTTTTGGTATCTCCACTCCTCCCAGATCAGTTCATTAAACACACGATCTCTGGATTGGTTGAGTCACTTTTCTCTGGGTAAGTAGCCTTTTTTATTCTTAATTTCTCTTATTGCAGTTCTGATTGTAGCATTGATCTTTTTTATAGATCGGTTGATCATGTGATGATTATTCCTATTTGATCCTTCTAGATCTATTGTGTGGTCTTCTCCCAGGGGTCAATCCTTTCTTTGTTCGCAATGTAACATTCATGGTTCCCAAGGTATGTGTGACCTTATCTTTATTTCAAACTTTTTTATCATAGAATATGATTATAAGATGTGGGAATCAATGTTAGTGCTGCTTTTTTTCTCTTATTTTTTTTCGATCATGGTGGATCCCATTATGGGTAGTGATTGACACAAATTTGAGGTTGGTGGTTCTATATATAGCCTATGTTGGATGAAAAATATGGATCAGGTTTTTATGATTTTTTTTAAAATTAATTGGTATGATTATTTTGCCTGTGCACATGGTTTTTTTATAAAAGATGGTTTTACCTTGATTTGGTAAAAGATATGGTGTTTTCAAATAATTGAAAATTATTTTATAAATGATTTCTAAATCATGTTTTGGTGGAATTTAGGGGTGAGGAATTGTTTGTGAAAAGTGAAACCCTTTGAAATGATTTTGAGAAATGAAGCACATTGGATGCCTTAGGTACTTGGGTGGAAGATATTTCTTAGGGACATCATTTGTTTTATTGTCAGTGGGTTCATTCATGGGGTGTTAGTATCCTCCCTAGTCATGTTGTTCTAGGGTATTTCTATTGAAATTATTAGGGGGGGTTCACTCATGGGGTATTCCCCCACTCCTTAGGATTATGTTCTAAGGAATTTGGTGAACACTAGTCGTTGCTCATGGTATGAGTTTTCTGTTATCCAGACATGTTGTGATGCATGGATTGATTACTATTTATATTATCTTTTTACTATTTTCAATTTGATATATATGATTTTAATGATGACCTGATTATTTGAAATTTTCTTTTAAACTATTATAACTCGAATTATTTTAGAACCTTGGAAATAGGAAAATATTTACAATGAATTTGATATAAAACTATTTTATCATTTATCATGAAATGTTTTCTGTAAAATGAGAATATAGGGATTATTTTAATAGAGACTTCATATAGAACAACTGGGTGACATCCTACTGAGCCTTTTTAGAACACACTCTGCACACCCCTTTGGCAGTGTGTAGACCTGGTTATGTATTTTGATACATGAAAAGGTAAGGTGTTTCAATAAGGTGTTGAGGTTTCTATCAACTGGGTTTCGATAGGTGGTGGTGAGATGGTGGGATGTCACCCACATGTCACAAGAGTAGTTGTCTTCTATTTTGGTTGTTCTTAAGTCTTTTAGGATATGTTCTTTTTTTATTTAAAGTTTGGAGTTTTATTACTACCAATATTTTCATTTAGTTATGGAATATATTTATTCTAGTTTTCAATCAACTTTTATTTATGGTATATATATATATAAGCCATATATCTTATTCAGGTTGGGTGAAATCATTCCCTCCATTTTTTTATTTTATGTTCGGGTGCTAGTCATCATCCCCTTGAGATTGGGAACACCGTTCAGGTATGTAGAAGATCAGCTCAAGTGCAAGTTTATGAGGGTAACCTAGGTTGGTACATTACAAATTGGTATTATATGTTGGTTTGACCTAAAGATTCTTTGTCTTGGGACATATAATAGATAATATACAAGAATTTTAGAACCTTAGAGGTAAGTTGTGGTGAGTGTATGGCCAGATCTTTCTGTGACAAAACTAAAGTTTTCATGGGATGTTGGGTTGTGTATCTCGTGTGTTGAGTTCCTGATCTTAATCTTAGTTTTTATTATTGTTTTTTGGTATGAATTGAGATTATCCTATTAACTGATCAATTCTATTGTTTTAAGTGTGTAGTGATATACCTCTGAGATGTCTCCTAAGGTGCCCATATGAGGGTGTTGGCGATGGTCCTAGAGGGAATATGCTTTTGGATCAGAATATTATAGAGGCTATCACATGATAAGTTCATGGCATGGACAAAAATGTATTGTAAGTACAAAATATAGTTTTTGAGGTACAGTCCAGAGGTGGAGGAGAAATGGAATGATCTTAGGAGTTCTTATGTGATAATCACCCATCCTTTTAGGGTATTAATGAGGTTCAAGTGGCAAAGAAATGTCTTGAAAATATCAATAATATCTTAAATTTTTTGGATACACCTGAGACCATCCTGGAGAAATGTGCATCATTCAATCTTGAGGTTCTAATACGAAGATGGTTGGATTATATGATATAGGTGGATAGACACATGGGCCTGGATCAGAATATTTTCAAGACACTCTTATTTCAGAATATCTATCCAGATTCAATGATGAGGGAAAAGTATCTGTTGTCTCTCTTTATAATAGAGAGAGCGTTCGATGTTTGAGTACACCAATCGATTTGCAAAGCTGGTTTATTTGGTTCTAAAGGTAGTAAATAATGATTAACTAAAAGATCAAAAGTATATATGGGGGTTTAAACTATATAAAAGATCATAGGTATTTATGCTAAATATTTCTACCTATATAGAGATATTATGAAGAGATATGATTGCAGAAATGGACATAGAAGGAAATATCAGTTATTCTGCCTCATCTCTTCCACCCAGTGGAATCTTCAATGGAACACTAGGAATAAAGGAGAAGTTTTATGATCATTGTAAAAGTGGTGGTGGTTCTTATCAGTTGTAGTCCTCCTCTACACCATCAATAGTTACTAGTAGTGTGCCCTTAACTTTCTACGACTACAGAAAGGTTGGGAACACACAATGTTATTGTCTTATCCAAATGAATATGTGCAATGGTGGTGACCTCTATAGCCATCCTCATAGGTTCTTCCAGTTCATGTTTATTACATGCCATGGTCAGGGATCATCAGCTCCAAAGGCCACTGTTGTGTAGTCAGAATCTTGAAAGTCCACTGGACTTCATTCAGAGGTCATATGAGTAAAGAACTTTCACGCAATGGATGAGTCTCATATTTTGTTTGTATTAGGTCCAACAATATTGAGAGGTACTATATTTATTTCATATTATATAGTGATTAATCTATTTGATACAGGCACCTCCCACTCATTTATATCTTCTTTTATTACTGATATTTTGAAAATTCTAATGGATATCATTTCCTTTTTCATGGAGTTAATGACAACTCTTGGAAAGAGGAAATAGAATGGGTTTCATTTTTCTTCTTATTCTCTATTTATAGCTGATATGGATTATTTTGGGATTCCCTTATTCATGATCTATATTTTTTTGATGCCATTATTTGGATGGATTGAATTGATGTTTATCATGATGAGTTTTATTATTATCATCTTCATTCCATGATACTTTATATTGATGGGATCTCTCAAGTGTTTCATAGAGAGTGATATTTGAGGTCTTGTCATATAGGACCTTCCCATATAGAGATTAGAAATTTATTGTCTACTATTTTGTTTGATCATAGTGTTATTTCTTCTCTTACTGGTCTTCCCTAGGTTGTGAATAAATTTCCTAGTGTTTTCCCAGATGAATTCTTCAGACATTATCTGGAGAGAGGGGTAGAGTTTTTAATTGATATGGTACACGACACACATACAATATTAATACTATCATATCAAATAGTTCCAGAAAAGATGAAAGAGATCATGATTTAATTTAATGATCTAATAGAGAATGGTTTTTTTTGAAAAACTATTTTCTTATGGGAATCTCTACTTCTCTTTTATAAAAACAAAAATGGTTCACTTCGGTTATGGGTGGAATATTAGAAATTAAATTGGGTAATAGTTAATAATAAGTATCATTTACCATGTGTGGATGATTTTTTCATCTCTTAAAGGGGGAAAAGTGGTTTTTAAAAATTGATCTTCGGTTGGGTTAACACCATCTCAGTGTTTGGGAATCTAATATTGTAAATATGGTGTTCAGGAGAAGGTATGATCATTATGAATATCTTGTGATGAATTTTGGTCTAAATAATCCTCCACAAATTTTGATGGCTATGATGAACCATATATTTGATCATTATCATGACACCAATTTGTAGATGAAATTTTGTTTTATTTGAGATCCAATAATGAGCATGAGTACCATCAGAACCTAGTTTTTCATACCTTGAGGAGTCACTGTCTATATGGAAAGATTTGGAAATTTAGTTTCTGGAATTTATAAGTGAAATTATTGTGTCATGTGATTTCTGAACGGGGCTTATAAGTTTATTCTAAGAAGGTAAAGTATGTCATTTCTTGGGAGAATCCCGGGAACGTCTTTGAGATATAGAGCTTACTTGGCCTTGATGGTTACTATCATCAATTTATCAAGGAATTATTGAATTTAGCAACACCTTTTACTTATCTTACCATGAAAGGGGAAAAATTAATATGGGATGCTAAGTGTTTGACTTAATTTGATGAGTTAAAATAACTTTTGACATCATCACCTAGTCTGATATTAGATATTCTTGATAAGGGGTATGTTGTATACTATGATACTTCTTGAGTTGATCTAAGTTGTGTGATTATATCGGATGATAATGTAGTGACATGTAGCTCTAAACATCTTTATCTACATGAGAATAATTTTCCAACTCATGATTTGGATCTTTACACAGTTATTCATGTGCTTATGTTTTTGGGGGTATTATCTTTTTTGAGAGAGATTCATAGTATTTTCTAACCATAATATCCTAGGTTATATGTTTTATTTTAAGTACTTGAATCTCAAATATATATTATGGGTCGAGTGCCATAAAAAATTAAATTTTTTCATCACCTACACCTTGAGGAAGGGTAATGTAATTTTAGATGCTTTTAGTAGGAAACTACCATCACAATTTGTCTTCGAATCAAAGGAATAGTGGAACCTGATGGGGTTCTCCACATAGTTTCATGTGGATGCTAATGGGTATGTTCCAAGTATGGGTTTGACTAGTGTTTATTTATCATAATCTCTCGTTTTGTTTATTATAAAGAATCAGTAGGTGGAGTATGAGTTTAGAGGAATTATGGAAACCCTTTATGGTGGGTAGATCATTTCTAGTTGATCTCTTCTCTCTAATGGTATTCTTTATTTTAGGAATTGGGTTATCATCCCAAAATTTTTGAGGAGTTCATTTTTGTTTGAATTTCATAGTTCTTCATCGTCTATTCATCCAAGTACTATAGAAATTTATTTTTACATAATATGGTGATTCTAGATACAAGTTATAAAGCTTAACATTACATATTATGTGTCCCACAGTTACACTATCCAATAGATAAAAGTGAGCATCTTAAACCTTCTTGTTTGATCTAGCCTCTTCCAGTGCTGGTATGGAAATGGGACTAGGTGTCCAAGTAATTTTTTGTTGGATTACCATAGACTCCCTAAGGGAAGAGAACTATCTAGATAATATTTCAATAGTTGATTAAATAATACCATTTAATTCCAATTAGGGACACCACTAAATCTGGAGATCTTGGTAATCCATATGTACAGAAGATTGTGAGGTTTCTTGGGGTTACCTCTATCATTATTTCCGAGAGGGATCCCGGGTTTACCAACTTGTTTTGGAAGAATATCCAAGAGGGGATGGGGACTCAGGGAATGTTGAGTAAAGCTTATCATCCATAGATATATTGTGAGACATAACATTCTATTTATATTTTTGAGGATATTTCACATGCCTACATCATGCATTTTGGAGGATCATGGGATATCCATCTGGGACTAGTTGAGTTTTCACATAATAATAGCTAATGGAAATCGATCAGAATGGAGCCCTTTGAGTTTTTATATGGCCACCCATATAGGTCACCTCTTTTTTGGGAAGAGGTGGTCGAGGCCTGTCTTGTTGAACCGATTCTTGTTCAGGGTCTCTCAGTGAAGATTCACTATACATGTTGGTGTCTGGTTACAACACATGGTCAGAAGAAATCAAATGTATATTATCTATATCATACATTGTAGTTATCCATAGGTGGATAAGGTTTCCGAAAAACTTATCCTCAATTGGGTCATTGGAATCTTGGGAAATAGGGAATGATAGCATTGAGATATGTTGGGTTGCTTGAGGTTATTAAGCAGTTTGGGAAAGTTTCTTATAGGTTGGAATTTACTACTCAATGGATAGGTATTCATGATGTTTTCCACATATCTTGAGTCAGGATGTACCATCCTAAACCCTCTTACATTCTAATTTGGGAATATATCGTGTTGGATCCAAATGTTTCAGTTGTGGAGAATCCAATGGAGGCCATGGATTATCAGGTGAAAGACTTGTGTGTGATGTCTATTTTGTTGGTTATAGCGTTATAGCGACGCATATTAGATTATCATGAGGCTTGGGAGCATGAATCATCCATGAGGGAGAAATTTCCACACCTATTTCTAGATAACCTTTATTTAGCATGACTTTATAGGGATGGAAAGCCTAATAGTTTGGAGATTATAACATCCTAGATAAAAGGTACACCCTCTTTTATGTTTAAGATTGTGTTTCTTGGGTTTTTTTGGGGCATGTAGGGAATGTTTTGGATTTTTTTCAATATAATTTTTACTATTAACTTCCTACAAGTTACATTTATAGTGTAAATGGTTAATGTATAGCATAAATGGGTCACAGGGTACAACTCGTGAAATTGGTTTGTGTCGTATGTCTATTTAGGCCGTAAACCCCCTTTTTACATCATAAGTATATCACCCATGATTTCTCACTTAAGGTTATATGCTTTTTAGGGTACATGAATTATGGAGATTGTATTCCATAAATCCATGATTTACGATAAAAACCCATCATGCCCTGTAGCTTTTATATGCTTCAAGACTAAATCCTGACCCATTCATTTTTTTATCCCTACTTCAAACCCTAGGAATCCTTAAAAATGATTTTGGTTATATTCTCCACTCTTGGATCACTTATTATGACACTTGATCTCTAGTTATATTGTGTCACTTCTCTCCTGGTAAGAGGCCTTTCTGCATATTCGTTTATATTGATGTGTTTGTAGCATTGGGATACATTATTGGATCAATTGATCATGTGATGGTGATTATTGTTTGAACCTTCTATATTTATTGTGTGATCTTCTCCTAGGGGTCATTGCTTTCTTTGGTCATGGTGCATTATGTTTGGTTATTGATGTATGTGTGACCTAACCTATCCACTAACCCTTGTTGTTATGGAATATCATGTTATGACAATGTAATATTGTTAGGGATTCTGTTTTTATCTCATATTTGTTTTTGGTGTTGGTGGATCCCACCATGGGTGGTGTTCAACCTGATTTTGAGGTAGGTGGTTCTATCTAAAGATTATGTTGGATGAACTGTATAGCTCTGGTTTTTTAAAAATTATATTTATAAATAAATTTTCATTATTTTTGTGTGTGTGTGAATTGATTTGTGCTAAAAGATGGTTTTCCCTTGATTTGGTAAAAGAAAATGTGTTTTCAAAGAATTGTAAATGGTTTGAGAAATGATTTCTAAATAATTCATTGATGGAATAAAGTGTTTGGAATGGTTTGTGAAATTTGAAAACATTTGAAATGATTTTAGGAAAGCAACACATGGGAAGCCTTGGGTACTTAGGTGGAAGTTGTATGTTAGGTCCATTATAGATTTTATCTTTAAGGGGTTTATTCATGGGGTGTTCCTCTTCACCTTAGGATTTTTTTCTAGTATATTGCTACTGAAATTTTTGGTGGTTCACTCATGGGGTGTTCGTCTTCTCCTTAGGCCTACGTTCTATCGACTTGGGTGTGCACTAGTCATTGATCATGGTACAAGTAGTCTATTAGGATGGCCTATTCTGATACTTGGCCTATTTACCATTATGCATGTCTTGATGCTATTTTGGATTTGATATAATTCCTTTGAATGATGAACTAATTATTTTAAATGTGCTTTGAAATTATTTTCACTCATCTTGTTTTTGAACTATGTACAAAGTGAAATATTTACCAAATTTTGATTCAAAATTTTTTTACCCCTTATCATGTCATGTTTTATTTTAAATGAGGATATTGGGATTATTTTTATACAAAAATGATATGAAACACTTAGGAGGGATCCTACTGATCCTTTCTATCTTACACACTACACACCCCTTTGGTAGAGTGTAGAAATAGTTATTTATTTTGATGTGGGGAAAGGTAAGGTGTTATAGTGAGGTGGTGAGGTTTATGTCCGTTGGGTTTGGGTAGCTAGTGGTGAGATCATGGGAGATCACCCACAAGTAATAAGATTATTTTTCTTCAATTACGGTTGTTCTTTGGTCTTGTTGGATTTGTGCCTTTGGGTTTATTTTGGGTTTTGAGTTGTATCTCTGCCACTATTTTCTTTTAGTTATGGCATGTATTTCTTTTAGGTTTTATTCCACTGTTCTTTCAACAATGGGTATATATTCCATGTATCATGTTAAATTTGGGAAAAAGTATTCCCTATAGTTGTTTTTGATACATGAGTGATAGTCTCCAACTCGTGGGGATTGGGAACGCCCATTTGGTATATGGCGGATCAGCTAGGGTACAAGTTGTTGAGGGTAACCCATATTGTTTCATTACACTAATCATGTGAAATAGATTTTCACATTTTTCCATTATCAATAATTTTATATTTTTTAGGCCCCACTAGATTATCATTGTGATCAATTTGGATACTCTATAGATAAAATATTGGGATCCAATTCATAGATATTAAACAAAGCAACCACACATGATATACCTTATAATTGTTTTGTACACTATATTTGACATTTTACAAATTAAATTAAATTTATATATTTTATATTATGAGTTAATAAGATTTTTTTAATATAGGGTTTTGTTTATTTATCATTAAACACATGGTATAATGGAAGTCAATGTGCACAAGAAACTAACGGATTTTAATGATTGGATAAGTATTAGGGTATATATAATAATATTTCACTTTTAGATTATGTTTAAAATAATTAATTATATCCCTCAATGTTCTAGAAATGTATAAAATAAAGTAATCCCATTGATTAATGTTATTATATTTTTAATTTTGTTAATGATGTTGTATTCCATTAACAAACTAGTATCCCCAAAGCGGTATTTTCGAAGGTAACTTCAATATTATTTGAAATATTTATTAATTTTTTTGCCATTATTTTTCTAGTACTATTAGAACTGTTAGAAGACCATGCATTCAAAATAGGAAATAGATCTTTTTTCAAATAATTGAGCATATTACAGGGTTTTATAATGTTTACAAAAATCGGGAAAATGAGGTTTCCTATCATGTTTGTATTTTTTTATTCATCATGATAAGATGGTTTATCTACTACTTATTTAGTTGGTTTTCTTATAATTTGATATCATTATTGGTCATATTTATTTGAGTTATATGAAATTAAAATCTTATTTAGTGATATGAATTTTTTATTGAATTGTAGAATTAAAATAACAGTGTTAACTAAAAAGGATACACTAATCATGAGGGTACAAGATTATCAATAAAAAGCTAATAGTTTTTTTCCATTGCAGCTACCACACCAAGAAAATTGAGTTCATTTTTAGGAACATGTCACTATTTCATATTAATTATCATCATAAATGATAATTGATAATACAGAGATTTATGTTTATATATAAAGAAACTCAAGTTTCTTGGTGATTTGGTTATAGTTGATAAAAACTACCTTCAAGTTAGTAAAAATATCATACCAGCATGATTGATTTAGAGAATCCACTATAAATATATTTATGCAGTATGTTAAAATAATTATTGATGTTCTATTATTATTAAAATTTTGATTGTGTATTTTTTATTACAGTTTTTTATTATAATTATACAGTTGCTGGAAAAGTTGATATTATTATTCAAATTTTTAATTCCCCGTATTCATTTTTATAAATATATTTGTCTACATTTTTTTATTTTAGTTCCATGTGTTTAAAAAGAATGATTCCTATTTAAAAATGAAATTTAAGTTCAGAGCATGCATAACATAGTGAAAAATGTGAAATAATGATAGGATTATCATGATACTTTAGGTAGATGATATTTTAATCATTTATAGCATATATAAATTAAATTCACATCAATATAATGCATGGTGTGTCTAGTATGAATGAAATTTAATTTATTCAATTTAAATTTGGTTTTTTAGTTCAAAATGTGTATCACGTCATCAAAATGAAGAAAACATTCTTGTATTATCATGATACTTTAGGATAATGATTAGATATTTATTTTTGACATGTAGAAATTATCCTAAAATTAATCCTACCTGGGGTGTGGAAGGTATGATTGGAAGTGAATGTTTTCAACTTTAATGTTACATTTTTTTCAAATCATGTTTCATATAGTTAAAACTAATCAAACATTCTTAGATTTTCATGGTAATTATTAAAATGATCGATTATTTTTTTTTGAAATGTAAGAAGTAACTGAACAAAAAATATAACATGTAGAATGTATAGTATGATTGAAAGTGCGTGTTTTAAATTTTAAAGTGACATTTCAATTTTAAAAGTGAATTAGATCATCAAAGTTAAGATTTTTCTTTTTATTGATGTGATTCTTTAGGAAAATAGTTTTTAAAATTTTTTGAAATAATGAAATTATCTGCATGTATATCTAAATAGTGATGTGTCTAGTATTATAGAAATATTATGTTATCGGTTTAAATCTAGTAGTTTAGTTTAAAATATGTGTTGTACCGTCAAAACTGAGAAAACATTCTCAAAATATCATTATATTTTAAGAAAATGATAAATTATTCATTTTTGAAATGTATAATGTAACCTAACACCAATTCAACATGAAATTCACCAGTTATGATGGAATCTGTGAGTTTTCAATTTAAAAATGACAATTTCATTCAAAAAAATCATATAGTCGAAAATAAGATAACATGGTATTATTTTCATAAAAATTTGGTAAAACAATTCAGGATTCATTTTTTACCTCTACGAATTAACATCACATCAATCTGATGCTTAATGTAGAAGACATGATTGAATGTCTTTATTTTCAATTTAAAAGTGAGATTTTAGTTCAATGCACATGTCATATTCCCAAAATAGATAAAACATGTCTGGATTATCATGATACTTTATAAAATAATAAATAATTTATTTCTAACTTCTATGAATTAACAACACACCATTTTGACATGTGATTTGGCTAGTATGACTTAGAGCATGTGTTTTCAGTTTAAAATAGACATTTTTGTTCCAAACATGCACCACATAGTCAAAATATAGAAAATAAACTTATATTATTGTGATAATTTTGTAAAATGATCAGTTATTCATTTGTGATGTGTATAAATTAATCACACATTAATCTGATAAGTGGTGTGGTTGGTGTGATAGAATGTGCATGTTTTAAATTTATCAGTGATATCTCCATTGAAAATGCGTTTCACATAGTAAAAATTTATCATATATGCTCAGATATTCATGACACCATTAGAAAAATATCGAAGATTCATTTTTAAACTATTCAAATTAACAACACATCATTCCATCACATGGTGTGGTAAGTATGACTAAAAGTGTGTGTTTTCAATTTTAAACTGTAATTTTATTTCAAAACATGTCTCACATAGTCAAAACCAGGAAAAAAATGCATGTATTGGTATAGTAAATTAGTAAAATTATCCATGATTAAATTTTGACCCGTATGAATTAAAGTCAAATTAATTTGATGCATGGTGTGGTCATTTTGACTAAAAGTTCATGTTTTCAGTTTAAAACGAACACTTTAGTTCAAAATGTTCTTTTTATAATCAGAATAAAGAAAATGCACTTATATCATCATTATACTTTAGGATAACAAATATTTAATAATTTTTTACATTTAGTAGATAACTTATCATCAAAATGATATGTTGTTTGAATGATATGACTGAAATTTCATGTTTTTAATTTAAAATTTTCCTTTCAATGAAAAACATGTGTCACATACTCAAAACAAAGCTAATATATTGGTATTTTAATACTACTTTGTATTATTTTTTATTTCGGTATTATGTTGTCCTTTTTATTTATGTATTATATTTTATCATTTAATTTTTTCTTTTAATTATTTAATCATAAATATGTTTTATTTTTTTATTTATAATATTACTAAAATAAGAAATTTTTTTGTTATAGGTTTATGGTTATTCTCTTTGAGGTTGGTTGATCCATAGAAAAGGCCTCCTATTAGTTATATTTTTTTAATTGGTTTAAAATCTTAAAGGTTTTCAATTAATTGTGCATATCATTGTAATTTTAATGTATTGGAATTTTTGTAATTTAAACTTATTTTTAATTGAAATTTTTTATAATGAAAATTTATTTGTAATTGTAATTTATTTTTACTATTTAATCATTGGTTTTTATATTGTTCAATTTATGTATCATCACAGTTTAGGTACTAAGAAATACTTCTATCAATGCTAAAGTTAAAACGGATAAAAGTAGTTTTTATGAGTGCTAGTTTTAGTGCTGATAAAAGTAGGTTTTATTCACACAAAAATTCATGTGGAGAAAACCTGGATTTATTGGAATTTATAGTATAACTAAAAAAATCTTAAGACATTTATTATCTATAACATTATCATTTCTTTTAAATAAGTAATAATGGCCTCTTTAAAACTTTTAAATCACAAATCTACAATAGTTCAATCATTCTTATGAAAATTAAATATTAAAAACATACATTATAATTTTATAAACATTAATCATCATACATAAACAATATAAAAACTAAAGCTCAAAAATCCAACCTTATGGGACCACCATCACATCCTTAATTATCTTTTTTAATAGTACACTCAAATTGCATGTATAGAAAAAAAATGAGCAAAATGGGTAGGAAATGCCATATTTATAGAAAAATATTAAAAACGGGTTTTGAGGTTCTTGAAGATCACTATCATTTTATATTGATGTTAATTGAAACATGACACCTTGAGCAATACAACACTAATACAATCATAATTTTATGTCATGTTTCTAAGATACCTTTGTTCTTCTATTTAAAAATAGAAAAACAACCCAAAATTCATTTAATTAATTTAAAAAATTCATAAAAAAATCAAAACTATTCTAATTCATGTGAAACATTTACTCGAAAGTAAAATATATACTTCAAGTTTAACAGAACCATCATAAACATTTTGTGGAGTTGTCTAATAGTTAATATTACCATTATACCTTGTTAATTTAAAATTTAACAATTCATATTTTCACTCCAAACATACAATGAAACATAAATAAATCACACTAAAGTGTATTTCAATAAATATGTGCACTAATGAATCTAGTGTAATCAAAACAAGAACCTAATTATGATCACAAGTTAAGTCATTCTTATGGAAAACCAGGGGAAATAGATTATTCTTATAATAAAATTATTCATTAAACGACAAAATTTTTTAAACAATATATTCCACAAGGAAATTGAAATTGAACCCTAAAATTAAGGGTGCAAGAATTACAATTTTTTATCATAACCATTGAGATTAATCGAAAAGATCAGTATGGTATAATTTAAAATTTGAGCATGAAATTTCATTACAGAGAAGAAATGTGTGACTTGAGATGTTTTACGATATATATTTTCTATATATATATAGTGTGTGTGTGTGTGATGATGATGATGATTAAATAAAATTATATTATATTTTTACAAATTAGTGAACGTAGGTTTGGAAAAAAAAATTACAACACCATAAAAGGCATGCCACTATAGCCAAAATATAAAATAAAAACATTATATTATCATTTCATAATCGAATAGTAAAAACCAAATTTATATAGTAATTTTGATCACTATAAATGAAAGTAAACTTATAAAAAAGGCACAATCAATATTCTTTGAAAATATTTACAATCATGGTTTCTAATAAACAACAACACTAAAAAAATTACTAATGAAAAACAAATCGATTTGTAATGAACTAAGTATTTTTTGTAGATATAAATCTATAATTTTGATAAAAAATATATAGAAATTTAATATATGATTTTGAAATAGTTTTTTATATTATTTATAGAATGGAAAGGTAATTATTGTGAGTAATTTAATTATTAGGGTAAATTATTAATTATATTGTTATTAGGATAATGTAGTCATTATGCTACCACTAGGGTAGTCACTGGAAGTGACTATTAGAATAATAATATAATCATTGGAACCATAATTTCTTCATTATACATATAATTTTTGAAAATGATGTAATTTATTAGTATAAATAAGGGTGATAAATTTTTATAATTTAATTTGTTGAGAGAATTTATGACATTAATGATGTCGTAATTTTTTTAAAAAAATTCACATCCATTTATTATAAAATATAATGTTTTTTTAAATAACAAGACTTAAATGATTGATTTCAATATATTTTCTTTTTTATTTTCAAAACTAATCATTCAATTTTTAATTGGTCGTAACATTTTTTTCTTGGTGTTTAAAAGATACAAGTTCCATATAGTTATCATAATCATATTTTTTGGAATAATTTATGTTTTTTGGGCATTTTAGGCTAATTTTGGTTATGGAAGTGAATTTTTTAATTGAAGAATTATTTTTAAAAGTGGTCTTGAAGTTAATTTTACATTAAAAATGTGATTTTTTTATATTATATGATCTATGTGAATAATGATTTAATCTTACAAGAAGTTAAATTCTCAAATGTTTTGTGGTCTAAGCTTTCACATGTAAGAAAAAATTGGTTTTTAGGGAGCTATAGAAGATTAAAAAATGGATATCTAAATTATATAATATTAATCATTTCCATTCATAAGATTAATTGGCTATATATTCTCATATATAAGAATAAATGGCTTTGATTATGACACATGTAAGAATCAATTTTCTTCGCAGAAGATTAATTTTGGGGAGTGATCCTATCACATAAGAATAATGTAATTATTGAAAGTATAACATCATGTAAATACCCATAAATTTCAAGGGAATTTTTTTTTCATAATTTTTTTTGAGATTTTACGAGTACGCAGTTTCTGATGACACCTGATTCCATGGCCCGGTGTGCCCGGAATCAATTTCCGAAGTTTAGCTCGGGTACGTTCAGTGAACGAATGAGCGGGTTTTTCTAACTTTTGAACCGGTGTTAGGAATCGAAATCCAAAGGCACCGATGAAACCGCAGTGCTGGTAATTGCCTAGGAACACCTTTTCTAGAGTTGCATTTGCTCGAGTGTGGTTATTAAAAATAGGGTAAACTAAGGAATGAAATATAAATTTGTGCAATAATTTTTATTTTCTATTCTATGTAGTATAACCTGTTCATGGTGGTTTGAGTGGGACCCACTAATATCCTAACTCCACTAGGTAGGATATTAGTGAAGTGGGGTCCACACGAGTCCCACCCCTTCAAATCCCTTAAAACCTCCCATGTGCATTTAATTTTGTAACTCACCCGCAACCCCTTTTTAAATGGAAAGTCAACCCCCGAATTTAATTTGGATTATTAAACGCTCTTCAATTAAGTGAATTAATTGAATGAGTTTCTTTTTGAATTTCAAATTAATGGCATGGGTGTGTGATAATAAAATAAGACATGACTTATTTTATTGGGGGGTTGATTCATTGTGCGGAAAGAAGGAGAGGACTCTTGCACTCTTGAGGATTATATTCATCCTCGTCAAAGAAAGAAAAGAATGTCGAGTCTACGATGAAGAACTCCATCACCGCAAGGGAATCGTCGTGCCATATCCTCACCTCTCCGCAGCCGATGAGAGACACATTCTTCGGAGAATGACGACGCGCCGAATCCTTCATCGGGAAAATGCCGACGCCGCTTACGACGTCGTCTTCTGTGACGCCGTCTTCCGCGACATTCTTTTCTCTGTGACGACCATCGTTCGAAAACTCCTTGAGGTAGGGGTTAATTTTTTTTGTTCGTGAATTCTTTGTCATTCATCGACTTTTATTTTCTGGGCCACCTGTTATCATTATAACGGGAGGAAGTCGGACCACACGAACATGACCGACCCTCCTCCCCCTTTGATGTTGTACTTGTTGCGGCATGAGCAAAGGAAGCGCAGTGCAACAGCACCGCACGGAAGCAAGAGGAATGAGAAAAGAAGTGCAGCACCGTCGCGCCGCGCCATTGAGGCCGAAAGAAGCCGCGGCCGGAGTCGGGCCACGGAGAAGGGGCGCGGCGTCGTCGCGCCGTGCCGGAGAACCACAAAAAAGCTGCGATCGGATTCAGTCCACGGCGGAGGGGAGTGGCGCCATCACGCAGTGCCAATCGGACCAAGGCGGCGGCCTTCGGCCGCGGCAAAGCAGGAAGCGGCGGCCAGAATTGCCGGCCGCCAGCGCCTCGGAGGAGCGGGACTGCGGGTTCCCGCGACGGCGGCACCGGCCGGCCTACCGGTCTGGCCAGTCGGAGGAGTCGGGGTTTGTAACCCTTGGCTGGAAAGGGAACGGCCCCCACATGGGGGGTCGTAGTTTCATAACAGTGGGGCAGTGCCCCCCCCCCCCCTTTCTGCGACAGCTCAGATGGCCGAGCTGTCTGGCCACGCGGGTCGCGCCCGCGCCAGGCCAACCGGCCGCACCGGGCTGGGACGCGTCGCGCCGGCTAGGCCGGGCCGTGCCGGTTGGGCCGGGACACACCTACGGGCTGGGTCGCGCCCTAATGGGCCAGACCCAGACCCGGTTTGGGCCGACCTAGGGGGTCTTGGGCCGGGTCGGTCCGGGCCCAAAACCCCATATTTTCGGACGGTTCCGTTCAAACGCTCGTATCTTGGGCTACATACCTCTGATCTATACACCTTCAGTTGCGATGTGATCCTTGGATCAAGACGGTCGTGTCAGTATATTACACTCAAGGTTTAGGAGAAATTTGGGTATGGTCGGGTTGGTTCAAACACGAAACCAACCGGGCCCTCGGAGCGGAAACGCTTATAACTTGAGCTCCGGACGTCCGAATGATTTGCCTTCAACTTTGTTGGATTACTCTTAGTGAGACAGACCTTTTGGCTTACTCCGATCATGTTTTTGATGCAGTTGGAGTGTGTTAGGGTTGGTTTGACTTAAACACCAATCGGGCCCCTGGAACGAAAAAGCCAATAACTCTCAGACCGGGCGTCCGATTGACACATCGTCTATCGCGTTGAGTTCCTTTTGTCGAGACGGAACTCTGGAATACATCAAATCTGGACTATGTGTCAGTTGATATATTGACCCCCAGGTCTTGTGGAGTGGACCCTCCCGAAATTGAGCATTATGTGTGCTGGAACCCTAGAGCTGGCTACGACTGCGATGACAATGGCGACTGCACTGAAATCCTCTGTGGGTTCGGCAGTGATGATGACTGCACTGAAATTTTTTGTGGGTTCAGCAGGAATGACGACTGCACTGAAATCCTCTGTGGGTTCGGCAGTGATGACGACTGCACTAAAATCCTCCGTGGGTTCGGCAGCAATGACGACCGTACTGAAATCCTCCATGGGTTCGACGACGATGACTACAGTTCTTGTATCCTACGTGGGTATGGTAGTGTTTGACTCTGTTCTTGTATGCTACGTGGGTCTGGAAGAGTAGATGTTTTTTATCCTATGTGGGTTCGATAGCTTAGCTGGTTTAGTATCCTGCGTGGGTCCCAGCTCAGATGAATCAGTGGCTACATCTGATCATCTCTATCACCTTACGAAGAAGTATACCTGTGTGAGTTGAGTCTTGACTTTCAATAATTATCTTCTATATGATTGACTTGCTTTACTATGTGGATTGGGTTGTGCTTTCCTGTGTGGATTGGGTTGTACTTTCCTGTGTGGACGTGATTGAACATGGGCTCGGATGTTGGAGCCGAACTGGAATTGATGACTTAGGTATATGTATGGGAATATACCTAAGTAATGTTGGAGGTTACTTAATGATTGTATATCTCCTTTATGGATTATCCTTTGTGGATTCTGGGAGATATTCGGGGGTCTCGGGGTCCCTAATGAGTAGCATATACTCACCCCTGCACGGGCTATGCCCGCACTATGTTTTGTTGGATGTAGACGACGGACAGCGCTGATCGTGGTTGAGGCTTGTG
Organism: Viscum album; assembly: GCA_963277665.1. Taxonomy (NCBI): domain Eukaryota; kingdom Viridiplantae; phylum Streptophyta; class Magnoliopsida; order Santalales; family Viscaceae; genus Viscum; species Viscum album. The sequence continues at coordinate 1,962,688,304 of OY728155.1, read as the reverse complement.
GAGCAAGTCGGTACCTGGAGGTGGACCACAGGGCGGGACGTACACGGAGCTGACGGCTGGACCCAAGGAGCTGAGGAGGCTATCTATACCCACCCTTTAGGTGGGACTTCCAGTGGACAGCTCTACATTGCTTCTTTACTTTCAGTTGCTGTACTTTCTTTCTAGTTATACTTACTTTCAGTTTGAGTTTGTATTCTGGCCCATTTACTTTCCACACTTACTATTTCACCCAGTTTACTTAGTGTTTACTTCTTCTGGCTTACTCTGTGGTGTTTGTTTACTTTATAAGGCAATGCCTTCCCCTTTTATCGGGATTTACACCTTGGTGCTAGTCTCCAGCCCCAGGCCTATGGGATGCGGGCTTAGGGTAGTCACGGCATGGGTCCCAAGGACGGTTCGTGACAAATTGGTATCAGAGGAGTTATGTTCTACCACAGAACTCATGACTCTGATCTTTCTGCTTTGTGAAGCAATAGTGTTAAGGGTATTGAGTGTTGTTATCAGTCCAGGGAGTCCAGTGTTGGTGCGGCGGCCGACGTATCCGTACACTAGATCCCTGACTTCTGATTTCCGAATAAATGCACGAAAACATTGATTGCATGTGTGTTTCAAAAGATTTATTTGTGATTAATTTGTGTCAACTCACCAGGTATAGTGTTTTGACCATGGAACACATGTTTCTTTTCAAGATGGCCCCACGATGGAAGCCAGCTAGGGTTCAGAGCTTTGTGCGAGACGACAGCCCACCGAGCGACGAGGCCTCAGTGTAGGGCCCTTTTTCAGGGGAGGCACCGGCGGTACCACTACCCGCCGAGCCACCGATGCCACCAGCCTCAGCTGATGAGAGTGCATGTCTCCTTAGTGAACTGCATGAGTTTCAGCGTCAAAGACCACCCAGAATTTGTGGGGAGACGGACCCTCAAGCAGCCGAGGATTGGCTGGAGGCGGTTGTGCGAGTTTTCAGGTTAGTGGGTACACCAGCTGACCTCATAGTGATCCTTGTAGCGAGCCTCCTGCCTACGGTAGTAGGGAGATGGTGGAGCTTGATGATCTAGGTGCACGACGAGGCATCACTCCTCTGGACGGACTTTGAGAGCCTCTTCCGCTCAAAGATCGTCATATCCACCCTCTGTGCGGTGCACATCCAGGAGCTACTACAGCTGCGACAGGGCAGCGTGATGGTCGCTCAGTACTCAGTGAGATTTACCGATCTCTCACGCTATTCGACGGACATGGTACGGGACCCATTCTTCCGGGCCCATACCTTTGAGCAGGGACTGAGGCATGAGATCAGGACATCGATGATCTCCCTCAGCATACCGACACAGGCAGGAGTACTGGAGTGAGCTCTTCTCATAGAGAGATTTCTTGCTGAGCCTACTCTAGCAACGAGACCTACCGCAGGGCGACACGTAGAAGAGTCGTCTGCAGCTGGCAGTCGACGGACGTCACTGGGGTCCAGGCAGACCAGACCATCAGGCAGATGTCCTCAGGACAGTGGCTCAGAGGTGCGGGGCACCCGGTGCAGAGCCAGCCTTACGAGGAGAAGATAGTGCTATGCATACGGCGGGCATGGCAACTTGGCTCGTGACTGCCCGACCCACGATGCAGAGGAGTAACATATGGTTGAGGGGACACCTAGGCAGAGGCCGAGGGTCGACCATGGCATTCTGTAGGGAGCAGGCGGACGAGGCAAGGGAGCTGGCCAAGCGGCAGGTGGTGGGCGACGTTTTAAGGCTTTAACACCACCACCACCAGGAGGTCCACCCCGACCATAGGGAGCTGGCGGGCAGAGACAGGCTTATCTTCAGGAAGCGGAGGCCTACGACCACGGTGTGCCAGATTTGATTCGACGTACTATCTTTGTCTACTACACCCTTTATGAAGTTCTTATAGACACAAGAGCGAGTCATTCTTTTATTGTCTCTACCCTTTTTTGGAGCTCGGAGATTCCTACGGATTCGTTGGCTGGATCCATACAGCTAGAGACTCATACGGGAGCAGACTCGATGATTACGCACTGGTTCCAGTAGTGTGAGCTTACTCTAAAAGGTGAGAGTTTCGGCTGGGATCTTCTTGTAGTGGTGTCTAGGCCTTACAACGTCATCTTGGGCATGGATTGGTTATCTACAGTCCATGCTCAGATCGACTGTATTAGGAACAAGGTGCGGTGTGTCTGCACCGATGGGAGAAGGTTCACCTTCACCGGCGAGAAGGGAGCCTTTGCAGTGCAGGATGGACTCATGCAGAGGAGAGGACATCCCATCACTCATCAGTTGGCTAGCATCATCCTAGGAGCAGTTGACGTGCGGAGTTCGAGTTTTCCTGTAGTGGTGGATCAGTATGCGGATGTTTTTCCTGACAATGTTCCAGGACTACTTCCTCGTAGAGAGGTAGAATTTTATATTGACATGTACCCTGGGATAACCCTGATATCCAATCTAGCATATCAGATGGTTCCCACTGAGCTTCGAGAGCTACGAGTACAGCTGGAGGACTTGCAGGGAAAGGGATTCATCCGACCTAGTGTTTCACCCTGGGCTTCCCCGATATTATTCGCTAAGAAGGTGAACGGGAGCTTGCGAATATGTTTCAACTATCATCGCCTAAACCAGGTGACCGTGAGGAACAAGTATCCTCTACCGAGGATTTAAGACCTCTTTGATCATCTCAAGGGAGCATGGTGTTTCACGAAGATAGACCTCATGTCAGGTTATCATCAGCTCAGAGTTCAGGATGAGGACGTGCAGAAGATGGCCTTCAGATGTCGGTATGGCCATTATGAGTTCTTGGTTATGCCTTTCGGCATAACCAATGCTCCAACAGTGTTCATGAGTCTCATGAACAAGATCTTTCATCCATACCTCGATCGATTTGTTGTGGTATTTATCAACGACATATTGATATACTCGACCACTAATAAGGAGCATGCTTACCACTTGCGGGTTGTACTGGACACACTACGAGAGCACCAGCGTTATGGTAAGCTCTAGAAGTGTCAGTTTTGGTTATGGTAGGTCCACTTCTTGGGACACGTCATCTCTGAGGCGGGAGTTCCGGTGGATCCTGCAAAGATCGAGGCAGTGCAAGCTTGGGAGCCACCCAGGAGCGTGACGGAGGTGCTGAGTTTCTTGGGTCAAGCTGGGTACTACCAGAGATTTGTGCCAGACTTTTCCAGAGTTGTGACACCACTTTCAGCTTTGACGAAGAAGGAGAAACCCTTCGTGTGGTCAGATAGATGTTAGCAGAGCTTCCAGGAGCTGAGATAGAGATTGACCAGCGCACCTATCTTGAGGCTACCAGAGGAGGGAGTAGGGTACGTAGTCTACTGTGATGCATGAGGTACTGGACTCGGATGTTTCCTGATGCAGGAGTAGGCAGTGATCGCCTATGGATCACGACAGTTGAGGCAGCATGAGCATAACTACGCTACCCATGACCTGGAGTTAGCAGTAGTGGTCTTTTCTCTGAAGATGTGGCAACACTATCTGATGGGTGAGCACTTTACAGTCTACTCTGACAATCAGAGTCTTAGGTACATCTTCTCATAGAAGGAACTGAATCTAAGACATCGGCGATGGCTCGAGTTCCTCCAGGACTATGAATTTGAGATAGTCTATACTCCTGGAAAGGGGAACGTAGTAGCCAATGCTCTCAGCAGGAGGATGGGCATTCAGCTACTCGGGGAGGCGACAGAGCTGCTAGTCGCTTTGCAGATATCCTTTGTGGATAGAGATGGATCATCATTTCTTCAGTCACTCCTCCACTTCTTTAACGGGTCAGAGAGGCACAGCGTGGGGACATTGACTGTGAGACGCGGCGTGCACAGATATCCTCAAGACAAGCACCAGATGGCTTCTCTGTGGGAGGAGAGCACTTTGTCCTTTTCAGAGGACGTACCATGGTTCCATCTTCTTTACAGGAGGAAGTTTTGAGGGAGTTTCACACTTCCCTTTTAGCGGTACATCCAGAAGTGGCAAAGATGTACCAGGATCTCAGACGATAGCACTGGTGTCCGGGTAAGAAGAAGGTTGTAGCTGAGTTTTTTTCTCGATGCCTCACCTGTCAGTAGGTGAAGGTGGAGCATCGGGTACCAGTAGGCTTGGTGTAGCCCTTGGAGGTCCTGGAGTGGAAGTGGGACGGGATATCTATGGACTTCGTGACTAGACTTCCACGTACTTCCAGAGGTCACGACACCATTTGGGTGATTGCCGACCGACTCACCAAGTCGGCCCACTTCTTATCCATCAGAGAGCAGGGCTCATTAGAGAGCTTGGGACGTCTCTACATTCAAGAGATTGTACGACTTCATGGTGTTCCATCATCTATCGTCTCCGATCGAGATTCTCGCTTTACTTCCTGGCTTTGGAAGGGGTTGCAGGAGGCATTCGGGACGCAACTACGTCTGAGGACCGCCTTTAACCCTCAGGCGGATGGTCAGACGGAGAGGACCATTCAGACTCTCGAGGACATGCTCCGTGCATGTGTCCTTGACTTTGGTCGCAGTTGGGATGACCACCTATCCTTGGTGGAGTTCGCGTACAAAAACAGATACCACTCCACCATCGGGATGGCACCATACGAGGCATTGTACGGCCGACCTTGCAGATCACCTCTGTGCTGGACAGACCCTAGGGAGTCAGAACTTGTGGGACCAGAGATGGTCTAGGCCATGACAGAGAAGGTCCAAGTCATCCAGGAGTGGATGAGGATAGCTCAGATCCGGCAGAAGTCTTATGCTGATAAGAGGTGAAGACCACTAGAGCTTGAGGATGGCGACCACGTCTTCTTGTGGGTCTCACCTCGACGTGGATTATAGAGATTTGGCCAGGGTGGAAGGTTATCTCCGTGATTCATCGGACCAATCCAGGTTCTCAGCAGGATAGGTGTGGTGGCTTATCGCCTGGCTCTACCACCTCAGTTGCACCGGGTGCATGACATCTTCCACGTATCTCAGCTGAGGAGATACATGCATGACTCGACGCATATCATCGACCATGCGGAGTTGGACATTGACGATGGGGCGACTTTTGCGGAGGTCCTGGTGGAGATTGAGGATTGACAGGATAGGGTCCTACGTGGGCATTTGATTCCTCTAGTACGCATCAGATGGAAGCATGAGAACCTCCAGAAGAGCACTTGGGAGTGGGAGGCTCAAATGCAGGCTCAGTGCCCTCATTTGTTCCCCTAGTTTGTGATGTATCTTTACGGGGACGTAAAGCCTTAAGGTAGGAGTAAAGTAAAGACACGCAAATTTCAAGGGAAATTTTTTTCTTAATTTTATTTGGGATTTTACGAGTACACAATTTCTGACGGCACCTGATTCTGAGGCCCAGTGTGCCCGGAATCAATTTTTGAAGTTTAGCTCGGGTACGTTCAGTGAACGAACGAGCGGGTTTTTCTAACTTTTGAACTGGCGCTCAGAATTGAAATCCGAAGGCACCAATGAAACCGCAGCGCCAATAATTGCCTAGGAACACCTTTTTTGGAGTTGTGTTTGCTCGGGTGTGGTTATTAAAAAAAGGGTTAACTAAGGAATGAAATAAAAATTTGTGCAACAATTTTTATTTTCTATTCTAAGTAGTATAACCTGTTCGTGGTGGTTTGAGTGGGACCCACTAATATCTTAACTCCACTAGGTAGGATATTAGTGAAGTGGGGCCCACATGAGCCCCACCCCTTCAAATCCCTTAAAACCTCCCATGTGCATTTAATTTTGTAACTCACCCGCAACCCCTTTTTAAATGGCAAGTCAACCCTCGAATTTAATTTGGATTATTAAACACTCTTCAATTAATTGAATTAATTGAATGAGTTTCTTTTTGAATTTCAAATTAATAGAATGTGTATTTGATAATAAAATAATACATGACTTATTTTATTGGGGGGTTGACTCGTTGTGCGGAAAGAAGGAGAGGACTCTTGCGCTCTTGAGGAATATCTTCATCCTCGTCGAAGAACGCGAAGAACGTCGAGTCTACAACGAAGAACTCCATCACCGCAAGGGAATAGCCATGCCATCTCCTCACCTCTCCACAGCCGGTGAGAGACACCTTCTTCGGAGAATGACAACGCGTTGCATTCTTCATTGGGCGAACGCCGACGACGCTTACGACGCCGTCTTCCGCGACGTCGTCTTCCGCGACGTTCTTTTCTCTGCGACGACCATCGTTTGACAACTACTTGAGGTAGGGGTTAAATTTTTTTTTTGTTCGTGAATTCTTTGTCGTTCATCAACTTTTATTTTTATGGGCCACCTGTTATCGTTATAACGGGAGGAGGTCGGACTGCACGAACACGGCCGACCCTCCTCCCCCTTTGATGTTTTACTTGTTGCGGCATGAGAAAAGGCAGTGCGGTGCAACGACACCACACGGAAGCAAGAGGAACAAGCGAAGAAGTGTGGCACTGTCGCGCTACGCCATTGAGGCCGAAGGAAGCCGCGGCCAAAGTCGGGACACGGCAAAGGGGCGCGGCGCCGTCGCGCCGTGCCGGAGAACCACGAAGAAGTCGCGGCCGGAGTCGGGCCCTGGAGGAGGGGCGCGGTGCCGTCGCGCCGCGCCGATCGGACCAAGGTGGCAGCCTTTGGCCGCAGCGGAGTAGGGAGCGACGGCCGGAACCACCGGCTGCCGGTTCCTCAGAGGAGCGGGACCGCGGGGTCCCACGGCGATGGCACCGGCCGGCCAGCCGGGCCGACCGATTGGAGGATCCGGGGTCGTAACCCCCAGCTGCCAAGAGAGCGGCCCCCACGTGGGTGGCCGCAGATTCATAATAGGGGGGCAGCGCCCCCCCCCCCCTTTCCGCGACAGCTCGGGTGGCCGAGCTGTATGGCCACGCGGGCCGCACCCGCGCCAGGCCAGCCGGCCACCCCAGCCGCACCGGGCCGCGCCGCGCCGGTTGGACCGGGGTGCGCCCTAAGGGGAAAGACCCATAACCGGTTCGGGTCGACCCAGTTCAGGCCGACCCAGGGGGTCCTGGGCCGGGTCGGTCCTGGCCCAAAACCACCTATTTTCGGACAGTTCCGTTCAAACGCCCGTATCTTGGGATACGGACTTCCGATCAATGCACCATCAGTTGTGATGAGATCCTTGGATCGAGATGGTCGTTTTGGTATATTAAACTCAAGGTTTCGGAGAACTTTGGGTATAACTAGGTTGGTTCGAACACGAAACCAACCGGGCCCTCAGAGCAGAAACGCTTATAACTTGAGCTCTGGACGTCCGAATGACATGCCGTCGACTTTTTTGGATTCCTCTTAGTGAGAACCTCTTGGCTTACTCCGCTCGAGTTTTGGAAACAGTTGGAGTGTGGTCGGGTTGGTTTGACTTAAAAACCAACCGGGCCCCTGGAATGAAAAAGCTAATAACTCTCAGACCGGGCGTCCGATTGACGCACCGTCTGTCGCGTTGAGTTCCTTTTTTCGAGACAGAACATTGAGATACATCAAATCTGGACTACGTGTCAGTTTATATATCAACCCCCATGGATCGTGGAGTGGACCCTCCCGGAATCGAGAATTTTGTGTGCAGGAACCCTAGAGTTGGTTGCGACTGTGACGATGATGACGACTGCACTGAATTCTTCCGTGGGTTCGGCAGCAATGAAAACTGCACTGAAATCTTCCGTGGGTTCGGCAGCAATGACGACTGCACTAAAATCCTTCGTGGGTTCAGAAGCGATGACGATTGCACTGAAATCCTCTATGGGTTCGGCAGCGATGACGACCGTACTGAAATCCTCCGTAGGTTCGACGGCGATGACTACTGTTCCTGTATCCTACGTGGGTCTGGCAGTGTTTGACTCTGTTCTTGTATCCTACGTGGGTCTGGCAGAGTAGCTGGTCTGTATCCTATGTGGGTCTGACATCTTAGCTGGTTTAGTATCCTACGTGGGTCCCAGCTCAGATGAATCAGTGGCTACATCTGATCATCTCTATCACCTTACGAAGAAGTATTCCTGTGTGAGATGATTCTTGACTTTAAATCATTATCTTCGATATGATTGACTTGATTTTCTATGTGGATTGGGTTGTGCTTTCCTGTGTGGATTGGGTTGTACTTTCCTGTGTGGACGTGATTGAACTTGGTCTTGAGTTTTGGAGCCGAACTGGAATTGATAACTTAGGTATATGTATGGGCATATACCTAAGTAGTGTTGGATGTTACTTCGTGATTGTATCTTTCCTTTGTGGATTATCCTTTGTGGATTCTGGGAGACCGTCGGGGGTCTCGGGGTCCCTACTGAGTAGCGTATACTCACCCCTGCACGGGCTATGTCCGCACTACGTTGTGTTGGATGCAGACGACAGATAGCGCTGATTGTGGTTGAGGATTGTGGAGCAAGTTGGTACCTGGAGGTGGACCACTGGGTGGGACGTACATGGAGTGGACGGCTAGACCCGAGGAGCTGAGGAGGCTATCTGTACCCACCCTTCAGGTGGGACTTCTAGTGGACGGCTTGACGTTGCTGCTTTACTTTCAGTTGCTGTACTTTCTTTCGAGTTGTACTTACTTTCAGTTTGGGTTTGTATTCTGGCCCATTTACTTTCCGTACTTACTATTGCACCCAGTTTACTTAGTGTTTACTTCTGTTGTCTTACTCTGTGGTGTTTGATTACTTTATAAGGAAATGCCTTCCCCTTTTATCGGGATTTACGCCTTAGTGCTAGTCGCCAGCCCCTGGCCTATGGGAGGCGGGCTTGGGGTAGTCACGGCACCGGTCCCGAGGACGGTTCATAACACATAATATTTAATATCTTAGAGGCTCTTCATGTAAGATTAAATCACTAGTTAATCTCAATAATAATATATTTGGTGTGTTTCATGACATTCAATTCCTTTCATGTAAGAATAAAGTGGTTTTGTTAAGTCTCATGATAGATAAAATCACTGGTTTGGATCACTGTGTAATATTAAATCAGCTCTCACATGAAAATAAAATGAATGGGAATAGAATATGGGTAAAATTTTATCAAATTATTGGTTGGAATTCAACCAAAGGAACTCAAGTGATAAACTGAAACTAGATGGAAATTGATCTTGAAGATAAAAAGGGTCTACCGACATGGTGAAATTGTTGTTCAAACTTGGAGAAGTTAGTTCGACATTCATGATGAACTTGATACAAATTATCACAAGTTGTTCCTGATAACAAGCCAGTGGCCAAGTGAAAATCAAATTAAAGTTAATTTTTGCTATGTTTTTTAATTGATGAAGATGTTATTTTCTTCATTGTTTCAAATTTCATAGTTCAATGAATGGGAAATCTATTTATAAATGGGTTCTCATGACTAAATTCATTTTACAGTAAATAGAAATAACTTGATAGAATTCCTCATTTAACTTTGGTTCAATGAAGAAGATGACTATAAAGAATTGATTTTAAGATTCATGTTTTTCTTTTTCTAGGAAATTATCTTAAACTACTGTGGGTGATGTAATTTTTTTATAAGGAATCAATTGATATTTTGATTAAGAATTGGGTAGAGTGATAGTCAATCAAACATGATTAAGGATTATGGAATAGAAGAGCTCAGATAGTATCCCAATAATAGATTAGAAACCCAACCGGTATAAACTGAACATACATTGAATCTTTGTTTTTCAATTTGAAAAATAATACACCATGAGAGAGGATAAAATTGGTAATTCAACACCCATGTGAAGCGATAAAGTCCTCTTTCCTATCTTCTTCAAAAAAATTCTCTGGTGGTTATATGCATTCTTAAGGTGACCATTGGGGAAATGAATTGGTTAAAACCACCTATATATAGATATTTTTCAGGAGATAACTTGGATCAACCTACCACATTTCCAAGATATCATGTCACATGGGCCAAGGCATGTTCCCAATCACGGCGGGCTGGAAACTAGTTTTGTGGAATTGAAACATACAACACCGAGAAAGATTTCATCAGATATAATATAAATAAATAAGAAACTTACACCTATAATCCTCACATAAAATTTTCCTAATTTGAATAATCATACACCATAAATATGTTGTTTAAAAAAACGTATTCCAAACAAGTCATAAGAACATAAATAAAGATAATCAAACACCTCAACATATACATAATCAGTATTTTAAGAAAATAAAACATGTTACTAGAATGATAATTTAATAAATGAAGGTATGAGGTAGCCTAATAAAAGAGGTTATACAGAAAAATATAATTAGAAATGAAACTAAAAAATGACCATTTCTATGTGAGAAGTGAACATGCTTCTCTGATTACCATCAAAATACCCAAACCTTAAAGTTATTTATCACCCGTTGTATCCCAGTAGTGCTTGTACTAAACCTGAAAATGTAATATTTTCATGATAAAATAATTACCAATAGGTATCCTTCCCACCCCATGCATTCCCTTTAAATTTTAATCTATGAAATTCTATTTTAAAAAAATGATATCAAAAAATGATTTTAATTTCCAAAAAAACAAGTAACATTGATTCAATATTACAACCTCTTTAAAATGAACAAGTTAACATACCATACTAAAATAGTAATTGAACCTTTTTACTTGAATAAAAAATGATGAATTGATTTAGGGAATCCAAATCAAAACTTTACCTCACAAATACCCTAGATTCCCTCAAATTTAAGAAACTTTTTAATTATTTTAAATTATATTACATGAAGCATACTGAAGGGTAATCATATATGTTTTAAATACATTCTATTAAAGGTAATATTTAATGAATTAAGAATGAAAATTTACTAAAATAGTAATTAACACCATAAGAAGGTCAAAATCCATTTTGGAAACAAAACTATACTTTTATGCTTTAATATAAATTATAATTTCATGAAAATTATAAAAGAGACTTCATTAATGGCATTAAATGACAACAAGACAACCAAAACAATTATAAAAAAGAATCATTATGAGGGGAATTTCTATAGTCCCAAGATATAATATAGGATTACATAGTAGTAGAACTCATCAAATTGGGATGTGTGATTATCTAATAAACTAACACTTGTTTTTACCCTTATTGACTCAATTGAGAGGCGAAATACTCTATATAGACAAATTTCTAAACTAGGGGCTCACTATATCGAGTCTCATCATTCCTAGTGAAGTAATTTAACTTAGAATCCCTACCTAGATACCCAAAGTTTTCCATGATATATAAATAAAGGTGATAAAATATAATATTTTAAATATCAGTATAACAAGAATAAATGACAATAAAAACTCATCTTTACCTCTAAACACCCTTCACTGAAGAATCACCTTACTTTAACAACACCAATGGTATAACTAAAACATTCCTTATAAAAAATCATTTGATAATACAATAACATTTAATCTTTAAATTCAAATACTTATAATGGGATTCACTTTAAGTGTTATAATCAACCATCAAATAAAAATATATTTTAAAAAAATTACTTATAGGGTTTTAAAAAATGAAAAAAATATGGACTTGGATGAAATTATATTTCTAAAACAAAATAAAAACAACTCTAAATAATTAATATAAGTCACAATAATAATTTGTTTTCTAAGAAAAAAGTTAAATTTAATTAAAACATGAAATAAATCATTATAAACCATAATACACTATTTAATAAAAGAAACTCTATTCAAATAATCACAATCCAAAAAGATAATTTGATCAAAAACTTGATGTGCATGATTCCCATGGACACTGGTTTTTGGTTTTAAAATATGAAGGGAATAATAGATTTCAAGGGAATTTAAACATTTACAAAACCATATTATTGTTATTAATAAATATCATAACATCTTTTTTAATCAAAAAAAAGATTAAAATTAATAAAGATCCCATTAATGAATATTTAAATAGAAATTCATGGATCCACATTTTAGAATTTGTGTAAATGGAGTGACAAATACTTAATCCTTCAAGAAGAGGTAAGGAGAATCCCTAGATATCCATCTTGAAACCTAAAATTTGACAAAAACTCCAAATAAAATAGTTCCAACATGAATCCATTGCTTATATGGACATGGGTGAGATAGATAATGGAAGAATTAATGAGAAGATAAATTGTAAGGGGGAGATGAGTTACTTACTTGAGTTATTCTTCAATATTGGAGGAAAAATCCACTTTGAATCCAAGTGAAGAGGGAGATGAAATGAGTTGAGTTGAGGGAGGCACTAATTAGGTTTTATGGAAATAGAAGAGAATAAATAAAATTATTTCAAGGTAATACAACAACATAAAATTAAAAAAAGTTAATTTCATTGCATGGGTAACGTTCATGGGTAGGGAGCCCATGCATATTTCTCGTTTAACTCACTGCCTCCCTATAAAATTATACACAAATTCTTTATTTTTACCTAAATTCAACTCAATGACTAGGACCAATAAATAACCAATTAACATGTATAAAAATACATCTTGGTTATAGAAATTCTTCCTACCATATCAACTTATTCTCCCATAAAGCTGTTAAGAAAGGGGTTGACCCAAGAAGAGATAAGGATTACCTTCATCAATTGAGACAATATTTAAAATCAAAAGGAACCCACTAAAGTACTTTAAGAATATATTATAAATAATAAAACTTAATAAAAAGATACATAAATAATCCATCATGGATAGGAATAGAAATAAGGTATCCTCAACAAGTATGGAGATAGTGGACACAAAGTGTAACACAAATCCATTACACATGGATAGTGTAACAACCTCAACTCTAGTAGCCTAGAGTCAGGGCCTTACATTATTACATTGGTATAAGATACAATGAATTGCATCCTAAAGGACTGAATAGATTAGCAGTCTTAGTAAAAAGATACATACCTGAAATTCACATTACATTTTAAAACTTAAAATACACAATGAATTTCATTGATTATTCCATTATTCACCCCTTTCAGTAACCTTTCATGTCAATAATATTAAACTTCTTGGAATTCTAGGGAAAAATGAAACATATGAAAGGGATAAGCTCAAATGATTAGTAAGGGAAAGTGTATAACAAAAGTTATGAGTAAACAATATAGAAAATTAAATAATTGAAAACAATTCCATTTATTCAATTACCTATGAATATTATAAAAATAATAAAATATAATAAAATATTTCCATAAAAATAATCACATGAAAATAAAACTTAACCATTTATATTCTATATAATTGAATAATCACATAGAATATGAATAACTAGATTTATAATGATGGAATACATAATTTCAAACATCTAAAACATACTATCAAGGCTTCATACCAAGAATCTAATAATTTTAGGTCTTCATTCTAGGAATATAAAATTATCAAGGCTTCATAACAAGAATCTAATAAATTGGTAAGTCTTTGACCAAAACCCATTCTATTTTGTCTCATGAGACCTACTGATGCATCAAGGGGGTATAGAGGTCCCAACCCATCACTTAATAAGTCCAATGCAGTACCAATATAAAAGTGGTAAAACATAATCAACATATACATTCATATTGAACCTAACATATAAAATGTCAATAACCATCACCATTATGTAAATATAATCACAAACTATCTAGAGTAATATGGTGAATGGTTTTAAAATTTTACATCCCCATTGAAGCAAATAAATAAACAGTTAATATAATGTGGTAGGTGGTATCATGATCGATCAGCCTCAATGAAGTACAAGATTCAAGAAAGAATGTTGACATAGATGAAAATACTTTAAATGATTTGATGAAAATAATCTTGAGGAAAATAATCTTTAAACATTCCAAAGTGTCCCATACCACTTTGAATCAATTAAATTATAATCCCTGTGAAGTAATAACATTAAATTAAACTTATAATATCATGGTAATAAGGATATTATTTATATAACATGTCAAATTAGTAGTATATACACCACACAAAAAAAAAAGTGGTGAATGAGGCGTATATCTCATAGAAGTAAAAGTGAAAGGAGAAATCTCTTACCTCAAGCTTCCCTTTAGTGTATAATTCTTTGAACTCTTTAATAATGGTTGAAAGAATTTTATTAATTCATTAAATAACTATATTCATATTTATAATAACTTATAATATCCTTTTATAACATCTTATCACCTGTTTGTTAGTAATATTTAATTATTTTCATTGTTTTGGGTGTGTTCATTTCATGGTTCCATAGTCGATTCATTTGTGTGTAATTATGGATTTTCTTATAAAATGTAAATAAAACACCAGATGTGAAATTAAATTTTATTCATGAACTCCATAATTATAAAAATTTCCATTTATTATTTTTCTTTCATACATGAGGATGATTAATTTTATAAAGTGTTAATGATAAATGTTTAGTTTATTTTGGCGTCTTTTTCAAACACCGTGAAATATTTTCATTTTATTTAAAATTATTATTATATATTAGTTACAGAACATGAAATGGGATATAATATAATTATTTCAATATTATATAATGAAAATAATATTTCTAAGAATATCCATGAATGTGTTAATGGAAAATATACAAAAACATTATTCACGAAGGAGATTAATCGACATTACTTTGAAAAGAGTTCCATTTCTTTGAATAAGAGGTGGTAATAAAAGGTATAGATATAATATAATTAAATATAAACATATCATCTCAGTATTTAAATTATTATTTAATTATTATGTCATGATATATTAAGGATATGAGGAGAAACTAGAAGAAAAAAAGAAAATAAGAGATGTCTTTTGAGAAAATTACCTCTTGAATATCACCACTTTGAGAGAACCTTGAGGACCTTGAATACTTTTTTTTCTATTACACCAGAATCACTTGGATGTGGGTATACTGAGGAGGATATTTTTTATGGATTTTTTGAGCTTCAAATCTTTTGGGTCGAAATGGGGTGGAGGGGGTGGTATTTATACTTCAGGAGAGGTTGGTTTAGTGATTAAAATAATGATTATTTTATAATTAAAGCCAACCACATTGATGTGGAATTAGTTTCAAAGAATTAAAATTTTAATTTATGTTTTTGAGTATTTTTATATTCTATGAATACCTCAACCAACCATTAAATTTTTTAATTTTTAGGTATGTTAAGAATTTACCTTTTAACTTTTACACTTGTCAGTATTTTACCTATACTACGATAAATAATTCTTTTACCATGGTAACTTTATATAACTAAAATTGAGATTGACCATAAAAAATACTTTGTACCTTCTTATTCCAAATATAGAATCCATTTTACAAAATTCAATTCAAAAAATTCAAAAATTATATTTAAAATTAATCTTATACACACAACGGAAAAATAGGTTTTTAAAGTGAAAAGTTCAAAAGTTTGAAATGCTTATATAACAAATTTCAAAGTGAAATTTATTCCAATGAACTAAATTGGTTTTTATAATGTATAATGGAACTAATTATACTTTAAAACCAATTTAAAAAATAATTTAACTATATAAATAAATTATATTAAAAAGAAGTTTTTAATTAATATTCTGTATTTTCATTATTCATCAAAGAAAATAAAACTTTCAGAAAAATACCAAGATTTTACCCTAACCTAATTTTTATATTCCTCCTTAAAAAATAAACTTTTTTTAAAAATAAAACTTATTAAAGTTTCAAATTTTAGATTTAAAACAATTTCCCCATCCAAAGGCGGAAAATTACCTTTTTGAAAAATATATCTTTTATGCTTAAAACTGGTTTTATTATTATATTTATACTATAAAAAATATTGAATTAATTTGGAAAAATTTTAATTAATATTTAACATATAAATTTAATTAATATCTCTCACTATTAGTTATTATTTTAATTTATTAATATAAACTCCCAATGTGGTAATAAAAATAATGTTTTATAAAAACACTTCCTCTATGTTCAATGGGATTTTATTTTAAATTATAATTAATTGATAACCAATGAATTTATTTTATAAACATGTTTAAACTATATTTATTTAATATAATTAACTCCTTTCATTCTAACATCTCGGTAATAACCATTAAAATTAAATAATAATATTTAATAATTTGTTTAAGCTCAGTGTTCTTTGTAACGTAAGCTATCAAAGAAATTGAATTTATTTAAGAAGAAAAATATTTTAATATATTGGGGTGTTACATTATCACCACATTAAATAAATATCATCCTCAAAATTTTAAATTTCACATTGAAAATAAAAAAATTGATACTTAAAAATACTTTTGTGGGAAATCGTAAAGTTGGTTAATAAAACACCCCCTTAATAAGAGAGAATGGGAGATTCGAAGGTTACCACAAAATTATTATTTCAAATATGATAAAATTAGTGATAAGTGAAAATATGACATGGAATATAAATATAACCATAAATTTCTTATATAGAATGATATATTTCATGGTCATTATAAATTTAGCCATCAAAAAACCATAAATCTTGTGATTGGTTAAAATACCAAAGATTTGTTAGTAAGAAAAGTAAATGTATAAAGTTTTTGTTTGAAAGTCCATTTTATTAGAGTTGAGGAATTAATTAACTATCTAGATAATAACTAGAGAAAATAAACTCACTTTATTACTTTCCATGTAATAATCATTATCTCATCCTTTGGTTGTGCTTCGATCTACTTTCACTTCAACCCTTACACCAGGAAATGAATGTTCACAGTGATTTTTTTTTAATTCTTGAAGCACATTAATGGATCATATGATCTAGAAGTCATTAATTCAACCATTGAATGTTTACTAAAACCAAAATTTTTAGAATATAAAATCTAATATAATAAATTATACTTTAACCTCAAACAATAATATCCAATGTTCAACTCAATCCATTCCATAAGTAGTTAATTTTAAGACTTGTCCAAAATATGTCTATATAAATTCAAAGACCACAGATTTAGAAGGAAAGTCACTAAATTTATAAAATAAACTTAATATTAGATTCCCCAAACCACATAAATTATATATTACTATTACATACCAAATATATTAATACCTTTATCACCATAACACCTTAATGAAAAAATGCATGCCTCCAAAAAAATCTTATATTATTGAATGCATTCCTTAAATACAACCATGTCATAAACCCTTAAAAGTTAACATAAACCATAAAATAAATAACCAATTTCATGTCCACTAACAATGTCCCATAAAACTCTCTCTATCACTATTATTTCAAAATCAAGAATATATTAAGGGTTATCTTCCCCAATAATGTGTTTTCCAAAATATCAAATTCTAACAGAATCACTTCTCTTGGTTTCTGGTAAAATTCCTCGCATGCTTCCAAATCCTAAAAGAAGTAATGAAGTAAAGTCCTTATATATCTCAGGATTCTTATAACTCAAACATCATTGATAAAATAATTATTTAATCCAAATACACTATAACTTTAATCATTATTCTTTATTCTTAAAACAATAACTACACTCCATCATATTATTCCTTAATGGCTCCTTTTTTCATTTTGGATTTATAGTCTCTTCATCACCAATAGTATAACCATTACCTATATAAAAATTATGATTCTATTAATGATTTTCCCCCAAGTAAATTAATTTTCATAATGATATTATTTTCAATAATTAAAAAATTCAACCATCGATAATACATTAGGGAGACTATTATTCTAAAAATTCTATTTTTCCATAGAAATTACTTGCATTATATCCTTTTTTAAACTCCCAAAACAAATTCTTATACTTCTAATAAATTCACTTGGGTGTTTTTTCTCACATTCTAAAAACATTTTCTATCACATTATTTGTTAACCCAATTCCTTCTAGTTCCATACATTGACTAAAACCAAAAGCACAGTGTGAGAAACACTAATCGTAGTGATAAATCACATAGTGATGAAGGATAATTTATAAGATGTATAAATCATGAAACGTTCTAAATATATGAATTCTTAGGTTTAATATATGTTATCCATTGTCATTACCAAAACCATAGGATGATATCATATACGTAGAATTATCCTAAAATTCATACATAGGTTTATATTCCCTAATCTATATTTTCTTAAATCTAGCTCCCAAGGTTTCTACTAAAAGTTCCCTAATAATAACTGTAATGACCCCGACTTGAGTAGCCTAGAGATAGTGTCTTACTTTACTACATTATCATCAGATATGAGGAATCACATTTCAAAGGACTAAATAGTTTTTTAGTCTTGGTAAACTAGATACATACTTTAAATTCACATTACATTTTAAAACATAAAATACATAAAGAATTTAATTGAGTCTTCTATTATTCCCCCCTTTGTGTAACCCTGCATATCAGTCCTATTATAATTCTTATAATCCTATGAAAAAATGAAACATATTAAAGGTGTGAGATTAAATTCTTAGTAAGGGTAAGTGTACAAAGGAAGTTATGATCAAACAATATAGAAAATTAAATAACCAAAACACATTCTATTTAATAAATAACTTGGGAATAGTAAGATAGGAAAAAAATATAATCAAATAATTCATTATAAATAATCACATGAAAATGAAACTTAACCATGGAAATTATAACTAATTTAATAATCACATGGAATATCAATAATTGAATTCATAATAATGGAATTCATAATACCAATCATTTAAAACAATGTATTAATGCTTCATACCAAGCATCTAATATTTTCAAGGCAGTGTTCCAAGAATCTAACATTATCAAGGCCTCATACCAATAATCTAATATATAGGTAAGGCCTTGGCCAAAACCTAGTCTAGTTTGTCTCATGCGACCTACTGATGCATCAAGGGGATATATCAGGCCCTAGCCATCACTTACTAATTCCAATTCATTACAAATTTAAAAGTGGTGATACAGAATCAACATATACATTTGTATTTAAACTAGTATAAAAATGTTAATAAATATCCCCATTAATTAAATATAATCACGAACCATTTAGAGTAATATGGTGAATGGTATCAAAATAATACATCCCCAATGAAACTAATCAATAACCATTTAATATAATGTGGTAGATAGTATCATAATAGATCAACATTAATGAATCACAATAATCAAAAAAGGATTTTTACATAGATAAAAATACATTAAATGAGGTCATTGAAAATTTTTTGAGGAACATAATTATTAAAAATTCCATAGTATCCTATACCACTTTGAAACATTTCAATTATACTCACCATAAAGAAATAAAATTAAGTAAAACTTATAAAATCATGATAATAATGAGATTAATCATATGAAATTTCAAAGGAATATTATATACACCACAAAACAAAACATAAAAGTGGTGAATAAGTTATATACCTTATTGAAGTAAAAGTGAGATGAGAAACCCCTTACCTCACACTTCCCATTAGTGTATCATTCTTTAAGCTACCATATAATGGTTAAAAGAATTTTATTAATTCATTAAATAGATAAATTCATATTTATAATACCTTATATGGTCATTTTATATTATCTTATCACCCAATCATTAATAACATTTCAATGTTTTGGGTGCATTCATTTTATGGTTCAATGGTCGGTTCATTTGCGTATAATTATGGATTTTCTTTTCAAATGGAAATAAAACTCTAGAAGTGAAATGAAATGGTGTTAATTCACTCGAATAATTTTAAACATTTCCATTTATCATTTTTCTCATACACGAGGACGATTTATTTGACAAAGTCTTAATGAAAAAAGGTTAGTTTATTTTGGTTGTTTTTTCGAACACCAAGAACTAGTTTCATTTTATTTCAAATAATGAGTATATATTTGTTACAGAACATGAAATAAGATATAATATACTTATTTTAATATTATTTAACCATAATAATAGTCTTATGACCATCCATTAAAGTGGTAATGGAATAAAAATCAAAACATTATTCGCAGAGGTGATTAATCGGCATTACTTGGACAATAGTTTAATTTCATTGAATAAGAGGAGGTAAAAAATGTTGGGATATAATATATTTCATTAGAAACATAAAAATACAGTATTTAAATTATTTTGGAATTATTATGTTGTGATAGGTGAAATATATGAGGATAAAGTAGAAGAAGAAAAGAAAATAAGAGATGTGTTTTGAGAAAATTACCTCTTGAATATCACCTCCTTGAGAAACACTATAGGGATTTGGATTTGGTATATTAGTGAGAATATAAGCACTTGGAAGTGGTTAGAGTGAGTAGGAGAGGTTTTTTCAGATATTATATCATCTTTGAGGCTTTTTTTAGAAATAGGGTGGTATTTATACATAAGGAGATGTGGTTCAAGTGATTAAAATAATGATTATTTTATAATTAAATCCAGCCACATTGAGGTGGAACTAATTTAAATGAATTATATTGTTAAGTAATCTTGTAGATTATATTTATGTTTGATAAATAACTAAACCAACCATTAAAATTTCTAATTTTTTGCTATTTTAAGCATTTACCTTTTAACTTTAATCGTTGTCATTATTTTACATATACTACGGTAAATATTTTTTTTCACCATGGTAAAGTTTTAATACTTAAAAATGAAATCGAGCTTACAAAATAATTTGGAACTTATGATTCTAAATATGGGATCCATTTTACCAAATTAATTTCATGAAATACTAAAAAATATATTTAAAATTAATCTTGTAGAAACAATGAAAAAGATGGAATTTAAAGTGAAAATTTCAAAAACTTTAAAAGATTATATATACAAATTCAAATTGAAATTTATAAAAATCAACTAAATTTGTTTTATTGATGTATAAAAAACTAATTATACTTTAATACTAATTTAAAACATAATTTAACTATATAAATTAATTATATTAAAAATCTTTTTTTAGTGAATTTTTAGTATTTTTCGTTATTCATAAAAAATGAAACCTCTCTAAAAAATACCAAAATTTTACCCTAAGACAATTTTTATATTGTTGGTCGGAGTAGAGTACTCAAGAGGGGGGTAAATTTAGTATCTATAAAAATTTATGTTAAAAATTATAATTTGAAGTTCCCCCAATATTTATAATTCAATTTCCCAGTTAGCTAGTAGTGAATTTATAAGAGCTTGACGATTCGATTAATTTCTCAAAAGAGTGATTAGTTCTCAATTATATCAATTTGATAGTTAATAAAACTATTGAAACTAACCTAATAAGTCAAAACTGTTATAAACAATTTATAAGTCAAACTATCAGAGTTCAATTTTGTTTTATGAAATATGTGATAAAACAGAGTAAAACTAAAAGGTAAAAACATAGAAGAAATAAAACAAGAGGTTCAGTCTCAAGTAGATTATTAATACCCTCAACTTGGTGATAACCTACTACCAAGTATTTTAAATTAATAAATAGTTTGATCCACACCTTGGATCGGGGTTCACAATAGTAAATAGGTTGTACACGTCACAAGACCTCTGCCACAGTTCTTCACAGGTACAAACTAACTGGTCACACAAAGACCTCTTCCACACTTATCCATGGATGTAAACAAATTTAAGAAGGTATGATTTTAAGGAAATATTTTATCCTTTAGTTTGATATATGATATAGTGTTTTCTTAATATACATATACACACACTGGTCAAAAGTATGTAAAAATTCACACAATAGAAAAAACAAATATGAGAAAGGATTTAGATGGCTCTATGTATCTTTAGAAGCAGCTATGGACTTGTAGGATGAAGTAGATGCAAATATCGAGTCCTATTTTGGAGGTTGACACAAAAACAGAGTGTCATATTTTGGATTCTAGGTGCAAGTATGGTTCTGCAGGTGTATTCTTCTCCTTCCTTGATATGCTGAAGTGATTTTCCAATCTGATGTTTAGCTTAATTGATATTTCCTCATATGTTCTACCTTTTTGTTCTTGATTCCACAGTGGTTTCATATGTTCTTCAGTATATCTATCTCGCACAAGCTTGCACCACCCCACTTCTGTATCTCTTATCTCTTTAAAAATGCTTCCTGATTTTGAGGACCCACAAATATCATGTTATATCCACGTGAATAGGTTCATCGTACCTCGTATTGTCTGCTAAAATTCCTACAAAAGATTATTAAATATTTTGGTATCATTAAATGACAAAAATATAACCAATAGAAATAAAATTAATAAATGTATATTTAAACAGTATAGCAGTGAATCGTCTGTCGGTGTCTTCTTTTGTTGGTGTCTCCTTCTGTCAGTTCTCAGCCCATTGGTATATCATTCTGTCAGTCTTTCCATACATTTTTGACTCATTACATCAGTGAATTGTATCAACGATGAGTCGTTTCTTCTTTCGGTGAGACAATTTATCTACCAGTTACTCATTTAAACTGACGGTGAGTCCTTGCATCGGTAACACCATGCAACGGTAAGTCACTTGGACTAATGTTAGGTCGTCTACGCCGGTGAGTCATATGAAATGGTGGGTCTTCTGCATCGGTGATTCATATGCTACGGTGAGTTTTCTGCATCAGTGAGAAATATGATGTATCGGTGACTCATTCAAACGGTGAGTCCTTTCAATGGTGTCAGCTTCACATACATATAACATATGCCTCTTTGAACTGTCTATCAGTGAGTCATATGTATTTTAGTGAGTCATCTATCTATCGGTGAGTCATCTATTATTCGTTGTTAGTAAATCATTCTTAGATATTTTTAGATATTTTTTTTGTCATATAGTTCATCAAATTCGGAGAGTGTTAGTAGCCGTAATTACACATAGATAATCATTTATAACCTTTTTTAGACTTAAACATGCCTAAATTGTTATATGATTGAAATGATCTGATAAAAAAGGTAATTCTTTGACAAAATTTATGATCTAACATGAGGTAAGAGATATATTAATATTTGACATGATTTTTTATAATTAAAACCATTATAGCCAAAGATAGTGGCCAACAGTATCTATGGGCCAACAATCTCCCCCTTTTTTATGATCACAAATCATGGAATTATTAAGTACCATTAGAGAATGATTGAAGTAAACAATATTATTATTATCCCGAATAAATATTAAAGAATGTATCATGGAGAATAATGGATAAACACATAATAATGATTAGACTCAAAATTATTCTTAAAAATGCTCTCCCACTTTTGGGATTAGATTTAAGTGAACGGGGAGAAAAAAATAGCATGAAGTTAGAGATTAAATAGACAAGAAAGAAATGTGAGAAGATAAAAATTCCATTAATGAGGGAAATACAATGTATTAGAAGGCGCTAATAAAAAACATAAAGCATGTAAGCTGCCCCATTATAGAATGATCCACACTACTTGGTAGGGTCAAGGGGTCCCTTCCCCTTATCAAAAGGATCAATGGATGGTCCAGTAGAAGGGTTAGAATAACAAGAATGGGGTCTGAATGTATTTTCATAGGAGGTAGAGGCAATCCTTCAGGAATTGTAGATGTTAGGGCAGGTCTTTGCTGAGAAATAATCTGAGCCAAATAGGCTCTGTAATGATGGGTCTGATCTGAGATAAGGCCTAAGAAACTGAAATCTGAGTTGGGGCAGGCACTGAACCAGTAGATCCATGTGGTGCAGTAGTAGGCACCCCAATGGATTTACTTTGGACATGGAGTTATGGTTTTAACATCTTTATTAACTCCTCAATTATTTCTCTACCATACTTTATTTCCTTTTCAAAATCATATTTGTTTTCTATGAACTTGTCCAACAAGGGAGTGAATTCTCTCATCTTCTGAATCTGATCCTTAATGTCATGACCCATCACCCAGGGTCGGTGCAGAGAATACCCCAATACCTCTTTCCATAGGCCAGGGGATGGCGACTAACACCAAAAAAGAGAATCCCTATAATGGGAAGGCATTGCCTTTAAACCTGTACAAACACCCAAACCGAGAACACAACAAGAAGCAACCACAAAGTAAACTATTGTAGTAAAAAATTATACTAAAAGCAAAGGTTCCAAAATACAAGCCCAATTGAAAAGTACAGGTACAACTAAAAATAGAAAAATAGCCCTTGGATCATCCACCGAGGATCCTACCTGAAGGGTAAGTACAACTCACGATCAGTAGTCACTGCATCACATCACATTAAAGGTCCACCTCTGAGAACCATCTAGTCCTGGCTCCCTCAGCATCAATCAATGTTTTCCATTGTCTACACAAGACACAACAAGTTGAGGGAATAGCCCTTGCAGGGGTGAGTATAATGATACTCAGTAGGGACCCCGAGACCCCTGAATGTATCCCAGAGTTCCACAAAGGAAAAACCACAAAGAAAGACCTCAACTATAAATCACAGATTAGTCAAAAACTCTACTTAGGTATATTCCCATACATATACCTAAGTTATCAAGATATACTCATCTCATACTTGAAGTAAGAATACCACAAAGGTAACACCATGAAGGTAAAAGTACCACAAAGGTAACACCATGAAGGTAACACCACGAAGGTAAAGGTACTACACAGATAACTCCAAGAAGGTAACACCATGAAGGTAAAAGTACCACACAAGTAACACCACGAAGGTAACAACGCAAAGGTAAAAGACTCAGCTCACACTAGGTATAGAAGTAAAGCACATAAGTATATATCGTTAGTCAAGAAGCTAGATCATCGTATTCTATCAAGAGGCACTACTAGTGATTATACGGAGTCTAACCCACACAGGATCGGTAGGTACTAAACCCTAAAATGATTCACATAGGATCTGACCCACCTATATTAGATAGGTACTAAACCATAAAATGATTCACATAGGATTTGAACCACCTACATTAGATAGGTACTAACCCCTGTAATGATCCAATAGGATCTGACCCACATAGGATCGGTATGTGCTGACCCACACAAGATCTCTGAGCACTAACACACATATGATCTAACCCACACATGATCTAACCCACACAGGATCAGTATGTGCTGACCCACACAAGATCACTGAGCGTTGACCCACACAGGAACTAACCGAAATAGGATTGGTGTTGACCCATATAGGATTGCTCGGTACTAACCTCCATATGATATGTGTCCAACCTCTGCCTCACTACCAGCCACTAGATTCTAGCTCCTTGTACGCTTGATTCTTGGAGGATCCTCTCCTCAATCCATCAGTCATACCTCAACTTCCACGAAGATCCATGAAGAAATATCCCAAAGTAACTCCATGTCTTAAAGGTTCCAACTCAAGAGACAACATGTCAATCGGACACCCAGACTGTGACTTATAAGCATTTCAGTTTCAAGGGCCTAGTTGGATTTAGGTTCGATCCAACCTGTCCGCACACCATCTTTCTCCAAAACTAATTTGGAGTATACCAAAAGGACCATCTCATTCAAAGGTTCCTAGCGCTTCATATGATTCTTCAAATGGATGCTCGGATTTCCTGTTATGGTCCTTTAAGTGAAACTGGCCTGGAAGGGCCCAGGTCTGGTCCAACCCACTCGGACCGACCCGGTCTGGGTCCGATCAGGCTGGGAGGGGCCTTGGCGAGCTTGGACCGTTGGGCCATGGTCTGGCCCGGCCCACAGGGGGTGTATCCAATCTTTCAAGGGGCGTCATCTACTCACCATGGGACCCACAGGAGGGAGAGTCCCTCCACCGTCGTGGTTTCGAGCCGTGACCTCCTCCAGTGGCGCGCGATGACATGCTACTTCATCTCTGCCATCTGCAGCCGGCTCGAGCTGGCCATTGTCTTCACCCACTGTGGATTTCTCCGTAGCCTTCCCCACCGGTGGCACATGACGGCGTGCCACACCACTTCTATGGCCGGCTGGTGCAGGCCGCTTTGCTAACCATTGTGGCATAGTGTCGTGGCCTCCTCCTCATGTGGCACGCGACAGCGCACCGCCTCCATCGTGGTCAGCCAGTCTAACCGTACTGGCAGTCTTCCACATAGAACACAATGGTAAACAAGGTATCAGAGGGTCTGGTCCATGTTCTTTTGGCCCGTGATCTCCGCGTTAGCTTGAAAACTTGAGGGAGTAAAATAGGATTCAACTATCACCTGAAATTATAAAAAAAAAATATCTACCTCAAGTTCGTTGGAGAGCCTCCACTCTTGAGGAAAAGGCAGTGTTTAATGTTCGGTGGTGCTCGTAACCATCTGCTGGACTCATCTCCATCCTCTAAGTGATTGGCATCGCGACACTTTATCAGAACTTTGTTGCTTAGTGAATATGTTCCAATACCTCTCCCCAAGCTCCATATAATTAGGAGAGGGGAGGGTGAGTAACTCCCATGGAATTAATGGGAGTTCATTTAATAAAAACCTTCCTAATTTCAATATCACTGTTACAAATTATTTTAGGATTCAATCCATTTAATGGATTGACACGTCATTGGTCGGGCCACTACCGCTTGTCTGTTGAAGGAAAAGAAAGAAATAAATAAAATAACAAAGTTATTTTATTATTCTTTTAAAAGTCCAAAATCTAAATTTTTCTCCATACTTACTATGGTCGAAGTGAAGCCTCCCTTATGTGAATCCTGGCCCTGCAAATTCAACGGTGCCTTTGAATTTTTAATTTGAGCACCGGTTCAAAAGATAGAAAATGCCACCTATGCATTTAATGAAAGTACCTTAAAAAAAGTTCAAAAATTCATCTTGGGCACACTGGGCCTCAAAATCACATTCCATTAGTTTTTTTAGACTTTTATTTATTCCAGATAATTAAAAAAAATTACATACAAAATCGGGTCTTTACATTCTCCCTACCTTAGGAATTTTCGTCCCCAAAATTCATATCATAGACTAAGGAAACAAATGGGTGTACTGAGAACAAATCTGAGCCTCCCACCCTCATGTGCTCTCTAGGAGGTTCCTGTGATGCTAGCAAACGCATACCAGAGGTATTGATCATCCATAAAGGGTATGCTCATATCGATCCTCAATCTCCACTAGAACATTTGTAATCATTTCCCCGTCATCAAAGTCCAACTCTCCATGGTCGATGACGTGAGTTGGGTCATGCACATATCAGAAAGAGTTCGATAAACCTTAGTGAGAGGTTGTCACCTAGGACAAATCTCCACAAACCTCTTCGTGGTGAGACCCATAGGAAGATGTGGTCTCCCTCCTCGAACTCCATGGGCCTCCATCTCCTGTCAGCATAAGACTCATGTCTGCTCTGTACAGTCTTCATCCTCTCCTGGATAATCTGCACATTTTTAGTGGTGTCCCGTACCAACTCTAGACCCATAAGCATTGACTCCCTTGGAACTGTCCATCATATAGGCGATCTGCAAGGTCGACCGTATAAGGCCTCTAATGGTTCCATACTGATGGTGGAGTGATAGATTTTTTTGTATGCGAACTCCACCAAGGGAAATTGATCCTCCCAACTATGGCCAAAATCTAGGATTCAAGCACGTAGCATATCCTCCATTGTTTGAATGGTCCGCTCCATTTGATCATCTATCTATGGATGAAAGGCAGTGCTCCAATGTTGTTGAGTCTCGAACACCTCTTGTAATCCCTTCCACAACCAGGATGTCAAACGTGTGTCATAGTCAGAGACGATCATTGATGGCACCCCATGAAGTCCTAAAATCTTCTGTATGTAGAGGTGTCCCAATCCCTCTACTGATCCCTTCTCTCGTATTGGTAGGAAGTGGGCCGACTTGGTGAGTTAGTCAACGATCACCCAGATGGAATCAGGTCCCATGGACGTACGTGGAAGGCCTGTCACAAAGTTCATGGAGATACCTTCCCACTTCCACTCTCGAAACTCTATTGGATGCACTAAGACTAATGTAACCTGATTCTCAGCCTTCACTTGGTGACAATTGAGGCATCATGAAACAAACTCTTCCACTGCCTTCTTCATCCCTGGACACCAGTGCTGACACCAGAGGTCCTGGTATATCTTCACCCCACTAGGATGTACCGCCAGAGAGGACTTATGGAACTCCCTCAACACCTCTTTATTATCCACTAAATGAAGCTAATATTCATTGTTAATATATAAAATATTCATGTGCTTTATTATTCATAAACACCATTTTAGTGCATTTAACACTTTGGACATTAATTCACATTATGTTTGTAATTCCCTCTTAAAATGCACTATTACATGATACATTTTTGAACACCTTATAAAATACAAAATTGGTCTTGATTTTATTTTCATATTTTATTTTCAGGTGTCTAATTACATTGGGAACAATTAATACTTTTGGAGTACTTGAAGATTCATATTGGAATACCACCAAAGTTGGCCTTGAACAAACAACATTCTGGGTGAAGTGAACTGAACATCATCCCAATAAAACTATTTAAGCGGCCAAGATCTAATCCCAATGATTCTGAAAATTTAAATGAATATATAGGAAATCATTTTTAAAATTTCATCCAATAGTGACAAGAGATAATTCTTATGTTTTAATGGAGTTCTAGGTAGCCCATGTTGGAGATAAAATTCTAGGCCAGATTCTACGGCCCCAAAACACAGCCCACCATTTCGATAATATCTCACAAAAAAATTCAATTTGGGATGATATTTTATATAAGTTTAGAGGAAATCTAGATATCCATTTTATTATTCTATGTCCCACTCAAATTAATCCATATATAATCTCATTAAGGTGCTTCTGTTCGGTGGATGCAAGTTGGCGGCCACCTCGGGTTATGAGTGGAAAATTCTAAGTTCCAAAAGATTTCTACCACCCTAAGCCTACTATAATAAAGTGTTATGACTTTAACTATTTTATTCTCAACCCAAGGCTCCCGAAATTCCTATTTAAGTTAGTGGTGCTGGAGTATTTAATCATCTTGGATGCTTTCTTTCATTGTAATGTTATGCTGCAATTTTGTTGTCTCAAGTTTATCTTTCACATGTAAGTTGTTCTAATTCATCTTATATTATTTATAAAATTTATTCTTCTTATCTTATTATATTATTATTCATATCACGTTGATATCTTTGGCTCAAGGTGTGAATTTATTCACACCAAACCTTATCAAATTATCACACAACGGTGGAGTGATCGTTATTTCATTTCCTTTTTTACTTCTTTAATTCTTCCCTTATAAGTCTACTTCCTGCTTACATTGAAACCATGTCATCAATGGAGGTCTAACCCACTTATGGGTTAATCCAAGGGAGTATAAAGGCGATGTATTTAATGTTATTTATAACACCATTATTGTATAATCACTTCTTTTAATTGAGATTTTTTTTGATGGTTTTAAAACTTCTTCGTCCTTGTTGAATTTTAAGGCTACATACTTCAAGAGCTAATATGAATTTATACCTTGGAGTGCTCATAGATTTTATCCTCCAAGTTTATAGGTGATTATTATTATGGTGTGTTGGTATTAAACCAGTAAGTTATGAAGTTGTTTGATCTTCTTGAATAAACCCATCTCGAATATAAGAAATTAAAACTATTAAAAAATAATTTCATCCAATCCACCCCAAGTGATAACCTCGGATCAACTCATTATTTTAAATTGAATTCACTTAAGTATCATAGTATTCACTTAAAACCATCTAAAATAAAACCATGTTGGCCACTTCATATCCAAAAATAGTCCATAGAATGTACATGTCTATAGGTTTCTTCTTAGGTAATTGAGGATTCAACTACCCAAGCTAAACTACAAGTGACCACTTAAACCTAAAATCTTGGGTAAATTTGGGTGATACCAAATTTTGGTTCCATTTACGGGGACCTAAGTAAGTTATATTAGACACTAGCTTTCTCTTCTCACCCAACTTCTCTAATCTCATCCCCAATTTCATTCTTATGGAAAACCCTTCTGAACAAATCCAAACATGGGGAACCTCTCCTTACATTGATCACTCCACACCAAGTGTGATGTATAATGAACATCCTAGTTTATACTAGTGGGATAATAAACAACCTATTGAACCACAATTTTTTAACTCTTATTATCTACAAAACATTCCAACCTATTATGAGTTCTAATCCCAATAAGGCCAATCAGAACATCCTCCTATGGAATTCCAAAAACTTAATTATCCTCTTGGAATAAACCATTTGTCTCAAAACCTTTACCATGTTGATCCACATACATTAATTGAGAAATTTTGTCTACAAATGGATAGAATTACTTCTAAAGTTTCACCCTTGAGAGTAGAACTACAAATCATTTAAACAGTTATGGAACCCATTCCCAGCCAAGTTGTCCATTCCTCATTATTCATAGAGGAATATTGTTACACACAACCATCTCATGAAAATGCTAAAGAAATTTACATTTAACCTATGATACCTGAAGAACGTGAAGTAATAGTTTATGGGTGTTTAAATGAAGAATAAACTGATTTTATGTATTCACAAGAGGGAAATATGACATCCTGGATTGAGTGTCCTGAATATTTCTCCATTAAATATTTTCAAAACTAAAAAACATTGCAACTTTGGGAGAAATAATTAACTTTTAGTATATAACCTTTTTTGAAACTAATATTTCAAATTTTTTGGTTGAATATTCTTTTCAAAAGGAACCATTTTTGTTGAGAAATTTAGAAAATGAAACTGAGTTGGATTCAAAATCTCGACCTGTGTCTGAATGTCCTATCCATCCCGAGCTCAAAATTATTCTCCTTCCTTCCTAGCTCAATTATCACTTCATAGGGTATAATCATGAACTTTAAATTGGAATTCATTTTTCTCTTGAAACCAAAAAAGTTGAAATGATCAGTGATGTATTAGGAAGGCAACAGAGGAAATTAGATCAATTATTTCTAATATTCCTTGTATGTTCCCACTCATTATAAAACATAGGTTTGTGCATGAAACAAACTATAAACATATAATTAATATCAACCTATTATAAGTGGAGAAACATGTGGTCCTTAAAATTTTTAAATTTGATATTGGTTAATTTAAGAGATTCAAGTCGTGCTAGCAACATTAAACAAAAGCACTGCATGAGAGGCAACTTGTGGTTTTCATGTTTCCAATCTTTTTGAATCATATTTATTTTTTAAATTGGATTAATAAATCATTTTGATATTAAATAATTATAAAAATAGAATGTTGACCTATTCTTATATTATGAGTATGGATGGGTATGAAAAGGGAGTTACATATTCATCTGTGTCAAGTGGGGTGATCCTTAAGTAATACCTTACCTAGAAATTTAAAAAGAAGATAATGTATCATCAGTTAATTTTATTTTTATGTATTTTTATGTTAAAATAAAAATACAAAATAATAATAATATTATTATTATTATTATTAAAATTTCATGTCATAGGTCATGGGGAAAACCCCATCACAACCAACAAAGCCGTGGGGACTCAAACCCGGGACCAAAGGGAGATAAGGGCACGCACTTACCACTGACCTACTGCTTATAGTGCTTCTTTATTCTGTAATTTTTGTATATATAATTATATTTTACGTTTTTCTATTATATTAATATATATATATATATATTGTTTTGTTTTGTTTGTTTTCTTGTTTTTTCCTTTTTCCACTAAGGAACTCTTCAAGTGACATGGATATCAAAGGACTAAATTGGAGCAGCAAGAACATCAAGTTCAACCACCAAGTGACTTCATTCCATGATCCTAATATTTAAAATTTCATTTAGAACTCCTCCCATCTACCTCTACACCCTTATAAATTTTATTTTCTTTAAACACTAGGGACAATGTTATTCTAAGTTGGGGGTGAAAAGAATGAAAAAATAATTAACTATTTTTGTGTGCATAAAAATGTGTGGAAGGAAAAATTTATTTAATCTTGAACATGACAATACACATTGCACACTTTGAAATTTAATATCAAATAATTTAGCATGTCATGATTCTGATTTTAATCCATGTATAATTTCATGAACATAGATTTTGGAAAGTGTGACTGTCTAATGTGATATTTCAGTGTTTATATTTTCATCCAAATAAAAAATCACAACACACGTCCTATGGATTGTGGGGTATTATTTTACGTTCATGGATCCCCAAAATAAATATCATAGGTTTGGTAATTATTTTAGTTTTAATATGATTATTGAAAAAATTAAATAACATTAAAAAAGAAAACAATAAATTTGCACGTAGAGAAATGAAATGACATAATGCATGGCTTTTGGAACTTGGGCATCATGACTCTATAGTTGTCTAGACCATAGTTAGTAATTTTATCTCTATTTGTGGTAATTTTACTTTTTTTTAACTAAGTTAACTAGAGATGATTCCTGAGTATGTGGGCTTCACTTGGTGCCCTAAGTTCTTTGAGCTTGGGAGTCATTGGAAAAGTCTTGCTACATGGGTTGACTCGATTGAGTTCAATTTCAATTACCATGGAAAAATGAAAAAAAAACAAAAAACAGATATATATATATATAATAAAAAAAATTAGTACTCATCTTAATATTGAAATGTGATTCCACCTAGCTCTTCCATCATTCCCCCCTTGAATACAAATAAACCCTTGTGTCTATTGTGATACACAACACATCTTCATGCTTAATTGATATTGGATGAAATATGGCGATGAATTTGAACAAAGGAATGGGATTGGGATTGAGATATTCTTATGAAACTAAGTTTTATTAAAATATTTTTATGGTTTTTCTGATTTTTTGGAATAAGAGTTCTTTGTCATCAATATGTATTAAAATAATTGGAAAAGGGAATTCGAATTTCATATTTTTGAGATATATTTTTCTTGATACTAGAAAAACTAAAATTGGGGGTGTTCTTATCCACTGAATGAGGATAATATTCATTTTTAATATATAAAATATCCATCTACTTTATTATTCATAAATATCATTTTAGTGCATTTTACACTTTGAACATTGATTCACTTTATGTTTTTGATTCCTTCTTAAAATGCACTATTACATGGTACATTTTTGAACACCTCCTAAAATAAAAAATGTTATTGATTTAATTTTCATATTTATTTTTCAGTTTTCACATTACATTGGGAACAATCTATACTTTTGGAGTACTTGAATATTAATATTGGAAGACCACCAAAGTTTTCCTTGAAGAAACTACATTCTGGGTGAAGTAAACTGAACAGCAACCCAATAAAACTACTATAAAAGTCCAATATACAAGAACAATTATTCTAAAATTTTAACTGAAGATAGATTACATCATTTTTAACATTTCATTAAATAGTTACAAGAGATAATTTAGTTGTTTTAAGGGAGTTCCATGTGTCCAATGTTGGAGATAAAATTCTAGGCTAGATTCTACGGCCCAAAAAAATAGCCCACCAATTCCATAATATCTAGAAAACAAAAATTCAATTTTAGGATGAAATTTTACATATGGTTAGAGACCATCCTGATATCCATTTTATTATTCTATAGAAAACTCTAATTTGAAAATATAGAATCTCTTTAAGGCGCTTCTGTTTAGTGGATGAATGCCGGCTGCCACCATGGGTCAAGAGTGGAAAAGTCTATGTTCCACAAGCTTTCCACCACCCTAAGCATACCATACTAAAGTAGGATGTATTTCACTATTGGATGATCGAACCAAGGATCCCAAAATGACTATTTAATGTTGTGGTGTTGGAGGATTTAATCATATCGGATGCTTTCTTTCATTGTAATGTTATGCTGTAATTTTGTTGTATCAAATTTTGCTTTCACATGTAAGTTGTTCTAATTCATCTTAGATTCTTAATAAAACTTCTTCTTATACTCTTATTCTGTTCTTATTCCTAACACATTGATACCGTCGACTCAAGGTGTGAATTTATTCACATAATAAACTTGTGAAATTATCACACAACAGTGGAGTGATCATTATTTCATTGTCTTTTTTTTACTTCTTCAATTCTTCCCTTCATGAGTCTACTTCCCACTTCCATTGAAATAATAGCATCAATTGAGGGCTAACCCACTTTTGGGTTGATCCAAGGGATTATAATGGGAATGTATTGGATGTTATTTACAACCCCATTAATTTCTAATCACTTCTTTTAATTGAGATTTTTGTTTGATGATTTTAAAACTTCTTCGTCCTTGTTGAATTTTAAGGCCACATACTTCAAGAGCTAATAGAAACATTTACATTGGAGTGCTAATAAATTTGATCCTTCAAGTGTATAGGTGATTATTATTATACTGTTTTGATATTAAACCAGTAAGTGATGAAGTTGTTTGGTCTTCTTGAATAAACCCATATCGAATATAAGAAATTGAAACCGTTAAAAAAGAATTTCATCCAATACACCCCAAGTAATAACCTAAGAACAACTCATTCTTTAAAATTAAATTCACTTAAGTCACTTAGTGTTTACTTAAACACATCTAAAATCAACCCAATTTGGCCCATTCATATCTAAAAATATTCCATAGAATGTACGTATCTATAAGTTTCTTCTTAGGCCTCTGAGGATTAGACAACCCAAGCTAAACTACAAGTGACCGCTTAAACATAAAATCATGGGTAAATTTGGGTGAGACCAAATTTTGGAACTATTTCTGGGGACCTAAGTAAGTTATAATAGACACTAGCTTCCTTTTCTCCCCCCACTTCTCTAATCTCATCCCCAAATTCATTCCTATGGATAACCCTTTTGAACAAATCCAAACATGGGGAACATCTCGTTACTTTGATCACTCCACACCAAGTGTGATGTACAATGACCATACGAGTTTCTAATGGTTGTATAATAAAAACTTATTGATCCACAATGTTTTAAATCCTATTATCCACAAAACATTCCAACTTATTATGAGTTCTAATCCCAACAAGCCCAATCAGAACAACCTCCTGTGGAATTCCAACAACTTAATTATCCTCTTGGAATAGACCATCTATCTCAACCCATTACCCATATTGATCCACATACATTAATTGAGAAATTGTTTCTACAAATGGATAGAATTAATTCTGAAGTTTCATCCTTGAGAGTATAACTACAAATCATTTAAACAGTTATAGAACTCATTCTCGGTCAGGTTGTTCATTCCTCATCATTCATAGAGGAATATTGTTACACACAAAAATCTCATGAAAATTCTAAAGAAATTTCCTTTCAACCTAGGATACCTGAAGAACATGATGTAATAGTTTATGGTTGTTTAAATGAATATGAAACTAATTTTTTGTATCGACAAGAGGTAAATTTTACATCATGGATTAAGTGTCTTGAATATTGCTCCATTAATGATTTTTCAGAACTAAAAATCACTACACCATTGGGAGAAATAAGGAACTTATAGTCCATAACCTTTGATGAAACTAATATATCCAATTTGGTGGTTAAATATTCCATTCAAAATGAACCATTTTTCTTGAGAAATTTAGAGAATGAAATTGATTTGGATTTAAAATCTGGACATGTGTCTGAATGTCCTATCCAATTTGAGCTCAAAATTATTGTCCTTCATTTCCCACTTAAGTATCACTTCATAGGGTATATAATAATGAAAATTAAATTGGAATTCATTCTTCTCTTGAAACCAAAAATTCTTGAATGACCATTTATGTCTTAGGCAAGGCAATAGAGGAAACTAGATCAACCATTTCGGATACTCCTTGGATTTTCCCACTCATTATAGAACATAGGTTGGTGCATGAAACAAATTATAAACATAGAATGAATCTCAAACTTGTATAAGTGGATAAATATGTGGTCCTTAAAAATTTTTAAATTTGTTATTGGGTAAGTTAATAGATTCAAGTTGATCTAGCGATATTAAACAAAATCACTACACGGGAGGCAACCCGTGGTTTTCATGTTTCTAATCTTTTTTAATCATCTTTATTTTTTAAATAGGATTCATTTATTATTTTGATATTTAAAAAAAATGAATGTTTAACTATTCTTCTACTATGATTATGGATTGGTATGAAAGGGGAGCACCATATTCATCTGTGTCACATAGTGTGATCCTTGAGTAACACCTTACCCAGAAATTTAAAAAGAAGGCAATGTATTATCAGTTCATTTTATTTTTATGTGTTTGTAGGTTAAAATAAAAATACAAAATAATAATAATAATAATAATAATAATAATAATAATAATAATAATAATAATAAAATTCAAAGTACGCGTCGTAGGTCGTGGGGAAAACCGCGTCACATCCTGTGAAGCCGCGGGGACTCAAACTTGGGACCGAAGGGAGACACGGGCACACACTTACCACTAACCTACGGCTTACAGTGCTTCCTTATTATATAATTTTTGTATATATACTTATATTTTATTTTATTTATTATATGAATATATATATATATTATTATTTTTTTTTTTCTTTTTTCCACTTGGGAACTATGCAAGTGACATTGATATCAAATGACTAAATTAGAGCAGTAAGAACTTCAACTTCAACCACCAGGTGACTTCATTCCATGATCCTAATATTTAAAATTCCTTTTATAAATCATCCCATATACTTCTACCCCATTATAAATTTTATTTTCTTTAAACACTGGGAACAATGTTATTCTAAGTTGGGGGGTGAGAAGAATGAAAAAAATAATAATTAATTTTGTGTGCATAAAACAATGTGTGGAAGTAAATTTTTTTAACCTTGAATATCATAATACACATTGAAAACATTGAAATTGAATATCAAATAATTTAGCATGTCATGATTCTGATTTTAATCCATGTATAATTTCATGAGCATATATTTTGGAAAGTGTGACTGTCTAATGTGATATTTCAGCATTTATATTTTCATCCAAATAAAAAATCACAACACATGTCCTAGGGATTGTGGGGTATTAGTTTGATTTCATGGGGTCCCACAAATAAATAGCATATGTTTGGTAATTATTTTAGTTTTAATATGAGTATTAAAAAAAATCAAAAAAAATTAAAAAAGAAAACAATAAATTTGCGCGTAAAGCAATGCAATGATCTAATGTGTGGATTTTGAAACATGGGGATCGTGACTCCATAGTTTTCTAGCCCATATTTAGTAATTTTATCTCTATTTGTGGTAATTTTAATTTGTTTTCGACTAAGTTAACTTAAGATGATGCCCGAGTATACGAGCTTCACTTGGTTCCCTAAGGTCTTTGAGCCTGGGAGTCATCGGAAAAGTCTAGCTATACATGGGTTGACTCGATTGAGTTCAATTTCAATTAACATGGAAAAATTGCCAAAAAAATTATAATAAAAAATATTAATCCTCATTATAATATTGAAATGTGATTCCACCTATCACTTCCATCGTTTCCCCTTGAATAAAAATGAACCCCCATGTCTATTGTGATACACAACACATCTTCATGCTTAGTTGATATTACATGAAATATGGAGATGAATTTGAACAAAGTAATGGGATTGGGAATGGGATATGATTATGAAACTATCTTTTATTAAAATATTTTGATGGTTTTCATGATTGTTTGGTATAAGGGTTCTTTGTGATCAATGGGTATTAAACAGTTTTTGGAAAAGGGAATTCAAATTTCATATTGTTGAGATATATTTTGCTCGGCATTAGAAAAACTAAAGTTGGGGGTTTTATTATCCACTGAATGAGGCTAATATTCATTTTTAATATATAAAATATTCATCTTATTTATTATTCATAAACACCATTTTAGTGCATTTTACACTTTGAACATTGATTCACATTATGTTTGTAATTCCCTATTAAAATGAACTATTACATGGTATGGTATTGATTTTATTTTCATATTTAATTTTCAGGTTTCTAATTACATTGGGAACAATCCATACTTTTGGAGTACTTGAAGATTCATATTGGAAGACAACCAAAGTTATCCTTGAACAAACTACATTCTGGGTGAAGTGAATTGAACAACATCTCAATAAAACTATTGTAAAAATCCAGGATCCAAGCCCAATGATTATAAAATTTTAATTTAATATATAGGAAATAATTTGGAACATTTCATCACACAGTTACAAGAGATAATTCATATTTTTAATGGAGTTTCAGGCAGCCAAAGTTGGAGATAAAATTCTGGGCCAGATTCTGCCGCACAGAAAAACAGCCCACCATTTCGATAATATCTCGAAAATAAAAATTCAATTTAGGAAGATATTTTACATATTTTTAGAGTCCATATTGATATAAATTTTATTATTATATGTACCCCTATAATTGTTCCATCTAGAAGCTCATTAAGGCGCTTATGTTCAGTGGATGCAAGCTGGCTTCCACCTCGGGTCAAGAGTGGAAAAGTCTAAGTTCCACAAGATTTCCACCACCCTAAGCATACCATACTCAAGTAGGATGTCTTCAACTATTGGAGGATAAACCCAAGGCTCCAAAAATGTCTATTTAAGGTAGTGTTGTTGGAGGATTTAATAATCTTGGATGATTTCTTTCATTGTAATGTTATACTGCTATTTTGTTGTCTCAACTTTTCTTTCACATGTAAGTTGTTCTAATTCATCTTATATTCTTAATAAAAGTTCTTATTATCTTTTTATTATGTTCTTATTCATATAATTATGATACCATTGCCACAATTTGTGAATTTATTCACACTAGACCTTGTGAAATTATCACACAATGGTGGAGTGATCATTATTTCATTGTCTTTTTTTACTTCTTCAATTCTTCCCTCATGAGTCTACTTCCAACTTCCATTGAAACCATATAATCAATGGAGGGATAACTCATTTATGGGCTGATACAAGGGTGTATAAAGGGGATGTATTGGATTTAATTTATAACCCCATTAATTTATAATCACTTCTTTTAAGTGAGATTATTTTTGATGATTTTAAAAGTTCTTCGTCCTTGTTCAATTTTAAGGCCACATACTTCAAGAGCTAATATGAACCTTTACCTTGGAGTGCTTATAAATTTTATCCTCCAAGTGTATAGGTGATAATTATTATTGTTTATTGGTATTAAACTAATAAGTGATGATGTTTTTTGATCTTCTTGAATAAACCCATCTCGAATATAAGAAATTGAAACCGTTAAAAAAGAAGTTCATCCAACCCACCCCAAGTGATAAACTAGGATCAACTCATTCATTAAAATTGAATTCACTTAAGTATATCAGTGTTAAATTAAATCCATCTAAAATAAACCCAATTTGGCCACTTCATAGCCAAAAAAATCCATAGAATTTATGTGTCTATAGGTTTCTTCTTAGGTCTCTAAGGATTCGACAACCCAAGCTAAACTAAAAGTGACCACTTAAACTTAAAATCTTGGGTAAATTTGGGTGATAACACCTCCTCCCATAGCGCGAATGGTACCATGGTTCATCCTATAAAGTGGATGTAATGCTCCCCACCTTCAGAAAATCCATCAGTTGCCTATCCTATAGATATCTGAGCATGTTGTGCCTCGCAGTCAAAGTCCCAAAGTTGTGCCTCCCAAACTCACTGAAGAAGTGGGGGAGTAACAGTCATAGGTTGGAGGTAATCTGCTCCATCTCTATCCACAAAGGATGTCTACAACGTGGCTAGATACTCTTTTGCCTCGCTCAACAACTGTAGACTAGACCTCATACATAGTGTGTATGCCACTACGTTCCCCTTCCCAGGAGTATAGACTATCTCAAAGTCATAGTCCTAGAGGAACTCTAGCCATTGTTTTTGTCTCAGGATCAGGTCCTTCGGTGAGAATATATACTTGAGACTCTTGTGATCAGAGTAGACTATAAAACATTTTCCCATCAAGTAATGTTTCCACATCTTCATGGCAAAGACCACTAATATTAACTCCAGGTCATGGGTGGCATTGTTCTGCTCATTCAGTCTCAGTTGTTAGGAACCATATGTGATCATTGATTTCTCTTTAATTAGTACACATACAAGTCTGGTCCCTAATGAATCTTAGAATACTACATACCCAACACACCATTCCGGTAGCCTCAAGATGGGGGCACTCATCAGTCTCTATCTTAGCTCCTGAAAACTCTTTTGGCATCTCTCTATCCACACGAAGGGTTGTCCCTTCTTCGTCAATACTGACAAGGGTACCAAAACACTAGAAATGTTGGGTACGAATATTCGTTAGTACCCAACCAACCCCAGGAAACTACGCACCTCAGTCACACTCCTAGGTGGCTCCCAAGCTAGCACAACAAATATCTTCACTAAATCTACTACAACTCCAGCCTCCAATATAACGTGTCCTAGAAATTGAGCCTCTTATATCCCGAACTGACACTTCGAGAGCTTACCATAAATTCGATGCTCGCATAGTGTATCCAGAACTATCATCAGATGATAGGCATGCTCCTCCTCCGTCATTGAGTATATTAAGATGTTGTTGATGAATACCACCACAAAGTGATTGAGGTATGGATGAAAGATCTTGTCCATGAGTCCCATTAACACTGCAGGGGCGTTGTTCATGCCGAAAGGCTTAACCAGGAACTCATAGAGGCCATACCGACATCTAAAGGTCATCTTTTTCACATCCTCATCTCGTACCCTAAGTTGATGATAGCCTGATCTGAGGTCTATCTTTGAAACCATCAATCTCCCTTCAACTGATCAAAGAGATCATCAATAATTGGGAGTGGATACTTGTTCTTCACGGTCACCTGGTTTAGGCATCAATAATCTACATAGAGTCTCAAACTTCCATCTACCTTCTTGGTGAAAAAAATTGGGGCTACCCATGGAGAAATCCTAGGCCTTATGAACCCCTTCCTGTGCAAG